>JAOTQP010000001.1:80328639-80374013 GCA_026413545.1 Cichladusa arquata
ATTTTTTTTTTTTTTTTTTTTTTTTTTTTTTTTTTTTTTTTGTAAGCAGGAGCTGCTGCCTTTCCAGAAGAAATTAACCAGATGGAGCCATGACCCTAAATCAGTGTGTAGAAATATGCAAGAAAACAGTGTGTAGCTGATTGCTTCTCTAATGCTACAACATCTCCCAGCTATTTTCAGCTAGGGGGAGTTTCTGAACTGGCTGTTATCCTGCATATTTTAGAATTCTTTGAGAATTTCCATGTCATGTGCTTTTCTAGTGAGGTCTTCAACCAATGTCAATTTTGGCTGTACACAGAATTCTTTCACAGGAATAGCACAGTGATAGCGCATATTCTATGTAAAACCATTGTTTTTGTGGTTTATATGAAAATGACTTTTATTCTCATTACCTGGCAATCAATAGTTCTAATCTTAAAAAGAATGATGAATAATTGAGTCCTACCTATGCCTTCCACGCCACTCACAATTTTATAGAAGCTGATCATATCTCCTCTGAAATCTTTTGCTTTGAGGACAAAAAAGTCTTCACCTACTCAGCTGCTTCCTGTAGAAAAGCCTTCAATATCTTTTAATCCTTGTTACCTTTTTCTCAGCTCTTTTCTATTCCCCTTTAGAAGAAGGAGGAAAAGCACAACACACAATGTTCCAATGGTTTGCAAAACAGACTTGAGCTATCTGTACCTTCTAGTTCTGTCTTTGTGACCTGCAGTGAAAGGCAGAGATCATCTCACATGGAAACTACTTTTTGTCTCAATTTTCTTGATTTCCTACCTTTTATTTTACATCATGGCCAAAGCTGTCATAAAAGCAGTGACAGCCCTCAAAAGTCAGGGAGGACAAGCCCTGAGATTTAAGTGGGAGTCAAGTGTAAAACCCGTATGTGCAAACTATATCAGTTATGATCTCACCTTGGGAACAAAAATATTACAGGAAAAAAACCCCACAAACTGAAAATTCTCTGGTATTTACATATGGAAATTGAATGGATGCAACTGCTGTCATCAAAATGAAGTGCAAGTGGACAGCATGTGTGTGAAGACAAAAGGAAAAAACTCACTGGGGGTGAGCTGTGAGTTTATAGCTTGACAATAAAATTGCTTGAGCATTCTTCATAAGGTAAAGAGCAATAAAATCTCAAAGGCACCTACAAGTCCATTAGCAGTAACCTAAAAATAGTCCAAGGAACTAGGCATATAAACAGACATATTTTGCAAGTAAAGAAGTAATGAAAGCTACTCATAAGTTAACTTTCTGGTCAGAAAATCTTTTCAACTGTTTTACTGAATAAATAATTGTTTTTCAATTAGTGCATCCTGCATTAGGAGTTATCTCTTCACATTCCCATATATGTAGCTTCCACAGTAATGTAAATGGTGAAGTGAGAGATTTTCTTCAGAACTCAAAACATCATATGGTTTTGACCCTTTTGTGTATATCAGACACTCTGAATATGTACTGGAAGCTTTAAACTAAGAAAACTTATCCTCTTTTACTGATGATACAAACACATGGTATCTAGCATGACAACCCTCTTATGCGAGAATTAACAGATTTAACAATATGCATATAATCCCCTTAACTACTGTAATTATTCAAATGTGCAAACTAATGTATGAGTAAACACATGTGCAGAGTGAAGACAGCTGTCATTTATTTTTTTAATTTCAAAGTCATAGCCCAAATACTGGGAACAGAGCTTTTAGAAGCTCAATTTTCACATTATGAATTGTTCTATATTTTTATAGTCTGGAAAGAAATAAAGCAAATATTTTAGTTTGGGGGGGGAGCTGAAATCCATCTGTGACTGGGAAATATAATTGTACTGCTTTACCATCAGAGTAACATCCCCAGAGTCTGTTGTTGGAACTGACAGCAGAGTTGAGCTGATGGTACTTGAAGCACACAGAATGACAAACACCACTTGCTTAGCAACTCCACAGCCCATTTACCTATGAGTAATGCTGAAGCAAAGGCAAATTCCCACTTTCCCACCTCTCCAGCAAGTATGCACTTCACTCAGTATCTGACCTTAAAGATATGAATCTCTCTTGCCAGTTTTTTTATCATGCCAGATTTTCTGCACAGTCCATAGCCCACATCCCACCTCATGAAAATGAAACAGACAAGATGCAGAAACAAACGTGATGTTTGGGTCTCACGTGAAAAAGGACTGAGAAACACTAAGATATAGAATTTCCACTACCAGGGGTTATGTTAAACCCTCAGATGGGATATGTAACTTTTCACAACAGGTTTGAATGCCCCTGATGGAAGTGATGAACTACTCACAGCAGTGATGTATCCCAGTGTACACCCGAAACATAACCACAGAGTCAGCTGTGGGAAAGCCATGGAGATAAGTGAAACCTCAGACATGTGGAATGCAAATTGCTCACCTCTGATGAGCACTGTATTCACTTGATTGACTTTAAATGGCTGTGTAAGTGTTCTCATACATGTTGAACCTGCATAAAAAAATTAAATAACTCCCAGTGGAATTTTTCTGGTATTACACTCCGAAATTGAGCTTAACTTGAACAACAGAGTTTAAATACCTTGGGATGTAGTTCATCATAGAATGATTTTAATTTTAATTCAGCACCATAAAAATGTGGGTGACACAGTCATTTTGAAAAGTGTCTCATCTAGGATATAAGCCAAATTCATTTTTGCCAGTGTTATTCCAATATTTCTATCAGATATAAAACTGGTATGTGTTTTCAAGTGACCCAAGTATATGTAATTTTTGATTTTCGATTTCTGACAAAAATGCATAACCAAGCCATTGTTTTGAATCTCTGGGCAGAATAGATATTTTTCAACATACCTTTTCTAAAAACCTTGGAAAGAGAAATGCCTTGAACTTTCTCGATTGTCACTCTTTGTATTTGCTTTATCTCAGTGTCTGGATTCAAACATTAAGCTCTTAAATAGAAGATTACTGCCACTTTCTCCCAATTTATAATCTGATGTGTCTGTGTGTGATTGAGCTCACTAAGCCTACTGAACCTTTGGTCTTACTATTACTGAACTCCATTAAAGTATCTCTTGGTATACTGCATCTCTGGAAAGATGCTCATCTCCACTTGATCTAAAGCTTATTCCAATTCAAGCAGAACTTGTTATTCTGTTGCTCATTTAAACAACAAATTGATTTTTTGGAAATTTCATTTAACTTTCATGCTTCAATTCTCATTATCTAGGACACAAATGAAACTGAGCTTTATAAATCAAAAGTCAATATGATCAAGTAAAGTTCAGAAGTTATCAAACAAATCTGTGATTTGATGCCTGTGAAATTAGAAGCTTGGAAAGAGCAAGTTAAATCGAAGGCATTTCCTGTACACAGAAACACAGAAGTGTCTGGGCTTCCCTCATTTCCACTCACTTCCCTCATTGATGTGTCAATACCTTAATTCAAACCCAGCAGAGCTGATGACAGACTGGCCCCACATGGTAGTTTATTCAGCTTTTAACATATAAATCACTTTGTTTTGCTCCCTACAATCATCCACATATTTTCACCATGTTGTATCAACTAAAACTAGAGGAGGGGGGCAAACAAAATAAAGTAAAGCAAAACAAAGGAAAACAAAACAACACAAGAAACAAAAAGCCCCAGCAAACCAAACCAACCAAACAAACAACACAAAACAGGAGGGAAATTACAAGTGAGTTGGAATATGATTGTAATTGCTATCTCAGATTTTCTAACTTTGCTAACCTGAGCAAAAAAAAAGGTTGTAAGGCTCTCAGCTTTGCCTCTGAACCTATCTTTCTCAAAGTTGGGGATATACCAAGAACTTTCTGCTGTGACCCTACATGAAAAGTAGAACAGGGAGGTCAGTGTGTGAGTGCAATTTTAAAAGCCTTCAGGGAAGTACATTCATTGAATTTCTAGTCAAAACCTCATCATTTAACAAGCATTAAACTTGAAATAAGAATTGCCAGCTGTAGGAAGAACTTAAGGCAATGGTATTCTCTCTCTTGGACAATTAAATTTTCCCTCTTCAGCCATCTCTGAAGAAGCTGGCACTGCCTGATTTGGATGCAGGAATTGAATTTCCTCCATTACTTTAGCTAACTTTCTGAGATGGCTTCAGGAATACAGTCTAAGCTGCCTCATTATTTCCTTGAGCTACTAACTGAAATATTGATAAGTAAATGACAATCTCTGCCACTAATCACAGAATAACTGATCATTTAGGAAGTGTTTAAATTTGTTGAGACACTATTTAAGACTCTGTGCATACAGAACATATTGATTGAAGTATGAAGACTTGGATCACTGTTAATTTTTAAGTGAATAAAAAGTTAAAAACCCCAAACTGTGTTGTTGAACTTCAGAGATTTGAGAAGTTTAGGAGGGTTTGAGATCATGACTTAATAATAGACTTTGCATGTTACATGCAGCCTTTAATTTAGGAAAGGTAACAGCTGAGCCATTTCACCCCTACTGTATTAGTGGCTTTCCAGGACCATTGCTGCTTTGATAAAGAAGAAGCAAAAAATCCCTTCAGCTTGGAGAGAAGAATACATGCTTCAAGAATGTAGGACAGGAAAGAACCTAAAATTTCCAATTTATGACAATAAGAGGTGTCAGGATGTGACTTTATTCAATGGTGCAATGGGACTACAACAATTTGTGACACTTTATATGTTGTGAGAAGTCTCACCTGCCCTATAGCTGCTACCTCAGAGCAGGACAGGACTTACACAAACACTGTTCTGGACTGGTTTGCTCTGTCTAGAAGTCTTGGACATTGCACAAGCTCCCAAATGGCACTGGCTGTGTTTCTGTTAAAAAATTAACAGTCTCAGTGCAGAATAATTCAAGTGCCTAAAGTTGGTTGTCTAGCACAGTTTAGATATCTTGGGTTATTCCAAGAGTGCTCCTGTGTTACATATGGCAGCTTAGTGGCATAAAGGAATTGGGAGGAGTTAAGCTGGAAACAGGGCGCAATGTGGGAGAAGATGTTTTCATTTTTGCCTTTGTTTCTCACTATCCTAGACTATTTAAATTTGCAATAAATTAAATTATTTTTCCTTAAGTCTGGTCTGCTTTCCCCTTGATGGTAATTACCAAGGGATGTGCCTGCCTTTATCTCAGCTCTTGAGCTTTTTCATCTTATTTCCTGCTTCTGCTCTGCTGTGGAGGAGGAGTGAGAGACTGGCTGAGTGGAGGTATGGGAGCCAGCCAAGGTCAGCCCACTGGAGAGGGGGCTGAGACAGTGAGACCCCTTTCCAGGTGCCAGGAGTGTGACAGGGCTCTGCAGAGCTGGTTTATGGTGTTGATCTGAACTACAGAGCCTTGGGGCTGCTGAGAGGGCAATTCTGTTGTGGGACCAACAGGGCCTGATGGGTGTGCTCTGGTGCACTGGTCTGAGCAATAGAGGAATTTGCTTATGAAGTAGAGAGTAAAGCTGGAAGAGATGCTTCACCCATGCAGAGCTCTCCAAGCTGGAACACTAGCCCCAGCCCTAAAGTCCTCTCATATTCTTTTACCAGACTCCAGATATATTCTCACTGAAGAAAACCTAACACAAATGATGCCCAGTGCTTGTGATGGCTGGGTTATCTGGTAACCTGTCTCAGTCACATGGATGATAGTCTACAGTCTCAGGAATATTGAAGCCTCCTTGAAAATATTTCTGATGTCTTTATAAGCAGAAATACATGCAATATTAGTGATATTATTGTCTGGCTCGTCTCCTTTTATGATCCCACTACAAGCAGGGTTTATATGTGTTGAAAGTGCTAAAGCAATACTGGGGTTTTTCCCCCCAACAATCCACTTACTTGTGGATTTTACATGTTTTATCACTGTTATGACTCTATTAATTGCTGAAACAAAACTTAAGGAGAAATGCCATTGCCACTGCTGGTGGACAGACATAATCAAATAGCATTAGATTTTTTAAATGTTTATTAAACAATAATTAGGCCTTCTAAAGCATATCTTATCTCTGGCAGCCCATCTCCTTGCTACATGTGCGTAATGGAAGAAACTCCCCAGGGCAGGGAGACAGTATCACATCAGGCCTCTCTGCAATGCTGCAGTGAGCATGGAAAGCCACTTCTGAACTTGTGAAGAATGAATAGGTATTTTACTTTTCAAGGCAGGAAAGATATTGTTGTGCTCACAGGTCATGTGTGCAAACTAATCCTACCACATACCTTGAGATAGATGCTTTCAGTGACCTTGGGTAAATTTCTTGACTATATATTTCTAAGTGTATAGACACTTCATGACACACATAGATACTAAATTTAACCTCACAAATAACATTTCATCTTCATCTGCCTCCTTAGGCTTCTAAATGGCTTTTAAAATCTGATCCTAATGTTTTGTGCCACTATTCACCATCTGGTAAATTATGATAAACACTTTTCTCCCAACTTTTTGGGTTGATAAGGCTATAATCAAGTAAAATCTCCTGTTTTATATTCAAGGTTGATCTGAGACAAGTGAATAAATTCAGCAAATGCAAACTCATGCTCATCTCCCTTTACCTGCCTTCACCTTAAACTACATTGATTGTTTTTCACAAACTTGTCTTTTACTGTCTCTTTGTTCAGTGACAGTTCAGCAGTCTGAATTGGGGCTTCAGAAAACTGCAAATTAATCATAGAATTATGATGATTTAATTAATTCATGTGTATCCTGTGGGCAGGGATGGGAAATTCTACAATATCTTAGTGCCAGGTAATAATAACAATAGTAATAGCAACTAAACAGATTCCAACAGAATAAGTGAATTCCTGAATTTGCAATGCCAGAACAGGGTCTTTCAGCAGATCTAGTGCACCAGAGCACAGGGTTTTCATTTAATTAAGTAGGCATAGAAAGAATTTTTTTCTTCTTTTGAAAATGTTTGTATAGAATCCTCTCACATAGATATAACTGGAGTGTCATTGTCATGAGAATCATAGAATCATGGAATGGCTTAGGTTGGAAGGGACCTGAAAAGAACATCTAGTTCCAGTGTGGGCACCCTTCACTAGAGCAGGCTACTCAGAGTTTCATCAAACCTGGGAACTAAAACAAAAAAATATATATATCCTTAGCTGAGATAGTTCTAAGAGCAGTATGACATACACTTAACACAGCCCTGTGCTATGATAAGGGTCTTGGATATACATGTATATGTTCGATATATATTTGCACCCAGTCTGGATCCTCACACAGAAGTTTCTGGAAATGACAACTAATCACTCTGTTTTATAGTAAATTACACCCATTTTGTGCAGGTCAGAACAACACATGACAAGGCAACGACAACTCCTGTATAAAGCAACAAAGAATCAGGCTGATGGTATTAAAATATTTCAGCAGGTTGGTCTCTAGCGTGGCTGAACTGTGAGCAGAGTGTGACTGGAAAGAATCAAAGAGCATGTCTGCACTTTGCAAAATGGATAGATGAGAAGATCCCCAAGGAGCTGCCCCACACACCAGCTCCTAGCAAACACATTTTGGCTGAACATTGCCTCATTAGCAAAGTTAAGAAGCAGACCGAATTGTACCAAGCCCAGACCCTGGCCAATGTTTCCAGAAACTGAGATTTTTGTGGTACAATGCACATCCCTTTCTGTGGTGCCACATCAAAAAGCATGGAGACATCAAAAAGATGGTGTTTTACACCATTTGAAAGGAATGGAGCAAGATTCTATGTGAGCTATGAATCCAGCAGGAAATTTTTCTGTGTACAGTGTTGAGGGCTGTCTGTGCTTTAATTTCATCCTATTTGGAATAAATGCAAACGTTTTTAAGGATTCCTCAAAAAGCCTGCTTTAGCAAGAGCTGACAGCTTAATCTTTATGTTGCTGACTTGAAGGGGAAGCCAGAAAGAGATCATCTGTGATTTTTTTAATGGAAAATGGAAAATTAGGATAATATTTTTAAAGCCTGGAAAGCCTCTCTGACAGCTTCTACCTTCCAATAATTTCTCACTTCTCTAAGACTTTAGAGAAGTCCTAAAAATAATCGCACTTATTCGGTAAGACAGAACTTTCATTCTAAATATAAGCACATTCTAAATATAAGAAAAAATTTTACATTAATGAAATCAGAATTACAAAGCCAGGGGAACATATTTTTTCTTGTTTCTTTAATCACATTGAATATTTATTTTAAAGGAACCTTGCCACTTATACACTCCACAAAAAGAAACAGGAGGAGAAACATATATTAAATGTTTTTAATGTTCATAACAAGTTTTATTCTCATAAGTTCAATTTTGCCTTGAAGTTGTTAGGGCTACATGTTAGAACTACGGGGGAAAACTGTACTGATTTTGTGAACATCATTGGAAACCTCAGCAGAATGGTGCTACAACTTCTAAATTTTTAAACAGCATAAAAAACCAATCTCCATGACCAACCCTAGTTTGTAAATTATATATTTTATCATACTATATATTGTAAATTATTGGTGGTTTGAAGCACAAGCACCCTGAAACTGACTGATTCTGGGGATTGACCCCAGGTGCAAGGTTCTGATATCAATGCAGTCTGGGGGATAAACAGATCAGAGCAGCCTTGCTGAGAAGGACTTAGGGGTTTCTAATGGATGAGAAGCTCAAGATGACCCAATATGCACTCACAGCCCAGAGAGCCAAAAGTGTCCAGGGCTGCATCCACAGCAGGGTGGGCAGCAGGAGAGGGAGGGGATTCTGCCCCTCTGCTCTGCTCTGTGAGACCCCACCTGCAGTGCTGCATCCAGCTCTGGAACCCCAACACAAGGACATGGGCCTGTTAGAACAGTTCTAGAAGAGAGCCAAAAAAATTATCAGAAGGGTGGAGCACCTCTCCTAGGAGATAAGGCTGAGAGAGTTGTGGTTGAACAGCCTGGAGAAGAGAAGGCTCAAGGGAAACCTTATTATGGCCTTTCAATACTTAAAGGGGGCCTATAGGAGGAAAGGGACTTTAAGCAAGGGCACGTTGCCAAAGGATAAGGGGTAATGGCTGTAAACTGAAAGAGGGTCAATTTAGAATAGCTACAAAGAAGAAATTTTTAACAGCAAAAATGGTGCAACACCGGCACAAGTTGCCCAGGAATGTGGTGGATGCCCAGTCTGTGGAAATATTCAAGGTCAGGTTGGAAGTGGCTCAGAGCCACCTGATCTTGGTGAAAATGTCCCTGCTCACTGCAGGGGGACAGACAGGCTAGATGACCTTTGAAGGTCACTTCCAAACCAAGCTGTTCTGTGGTTCTATGACTCTGTGAAGATACTAGAACTTCTTCCATTAATTCCTCTATGTCTCAGTTTGGGGTGGGGTTTTTTTCAGAAATTTAGGATTCCTAATCCTGGATTTCCTCACACATATAATTCATCTTCAGTTTACAGACTGTATGAAAAAAAAAAAAACCTTATCAATCTGACAGGTCTAACAGCTAAACCAATGGCCTACTTTTTCATATGATATAAGTGTTTACTTTCAAGAGAAAAATATATACATTACCAAAACTATCCTACTTGAGCAATGAGGCTTGAAAACATTTACTGCCAATTTTTCAGTTAAAGCTGCTAGCTTTATCAACCTGATAGCATTAACACGGACATAAAACTGAAGAAAAGATAAAAAACTGAGCTACGAGTGTAATTAAGGCAATGTTGCTGTTGTAACATCCAAATACGCATTTACAGCTTGAAAATGAACTTTCATGTCACTTCTAAGTCAGAGTTCCTAAGGACTTGTGTGAGTCCCCATGTATCTCTCACAATAAGAGAGCTCACAGAGCAATTTCTCAGATGTATAAATCTAAGTGAACAGGATGTCTATTTCTCAGCAAGTTTTGGTGCCTTTTGGGGGGTGGAGGGGGTGAGTGTTGATGTATATATTAAAAATGAAGAGTGGAAAATCACTGGTAATTAATGTTATCAAATCCACTGCAAAGGACTTTGTATCAAAGATCACAAACTTAGAATTTGTGATCATAAAATTTAGCTAAATAAATGTGCATAGTTGCATAGCAAAAAAATTTTTGTTATTTTTTAATCGTAAAACCATGCTAAATAAAGGTCTAACTATCTATGACTTCCTTTTTTTTAAATCTTCATTTTTTAACAATATTTCATAAAAAGTACACAACCATTTAGACTAGTATTTGATAGCTTCCTTAAAGTCTTTCACTACTCTTAATAACACTGTCCAGTAGGGAGTTAGAGGGTCTTGACTATTCAAAGAAAAAGGTTTCTGAAAGTTTACCCAAACCACTGAAAAATGAAACTTTAGTCTTCCATTAAAAACTTTCAAAACCAAGATTTTTTGTTTGTTTAATTTTAGTACATATGGACTGAACAAGTATGGTTCTCTGCTGTTTTGGGACACTTAGCGAGCTGGCTGGCATAACACAAATACTTGGGAAGCCACAAATAATCCAAGTCCATGCTCAGTCTGCAGAAAATAGTAAAGGAAAAAACATTGTTCCAGAGTGTTCTGATACCATATGGCAAATAACATTTTCTGCTGGTATGCAGCACATTTTAACTCCAAGGAATTTGCAATTATATTCAACTAATTAACATCATTTATTTTTTTACCAAGCTGTCTTTCCTCTTAGAAGGAAAGGGAATTCAATCTCCACCCACTGTGACTACTGTTTTTATTAGGTGTGTAACTGCTGAAAGAGGAGAAGGAATTTTATGGGCTATCTAGTAAATATGTGCACATCAAGAGAGGAGATGATAAAGACTGCCAAACAAATTTTTATTTAATTCCCAGTTTCTGACAGATACAGATTTCCTTTAAGGGTCATCAGAAGTCTAAGTATACTTAAAAAGACCAAACCTCCTAAAAGAGCCAGAGTCTGAACATACCTGTTAGCAGCCCCCCTTCCCATCCACTGCTATTGACAACATCCACGGTCAGCCCTGTGTGTGTGAATATGTTTGGTGTCAACTGCTCTTCAGGTGCTCCTTTTGGTTCTTTCCCTCTTGCAAGAGGGAAAAAAAAAAAAAAAAAAAACAAAAACAAAAAAACAAACCAAACCCAAAACAAACAAAAAAACTGGCAAGAGAAACTCCTCTTCCTCAAAACTACCAAGGAGCAAACAATTCTCTTGGCTCTCCTAGTCTCCCTGTCAGAGTGATGTATTGGGTATTTCAGTTGTATTCATGAGCCTAACGTTGGTCTGCTGTTGCCATTTCAAACCATATTATTAAAAAATATCACTGTGTTGAGTCTTACTGTGGGATAATGTGTACCATCTCCTTGGTCTTGCTAAAATGAAGGTAAGAAAAGGTAATAAAGTCATGGGAGAAGGACCTCCACCAAGGCAAGGTGTAAGCATTGGCTTTATGTCCCATAAAAGTCTATTTCCTAGATTTGAACAGATTTTAAGCGAGGAAAGGAGTCCTACAGTAGTTGTACAGGACTGGTTACAAGGCATGTTGGGGACTGTGAAATGCCATCATGGTAGAGAAGGCAGAAAACTTCCCAACCCTTGCCCGTAAGAGCTGTCAGACATCATGCATCCATTTTTCCCACTTTCTAATTGTCTACAGCAAGGTAAAGAATGTACTGTCAGTTCTGGGACTGTGATAACTGCTTTTGCAGAATAAATACAGAATCTGGAATGTTAAACTTCATTGGCAAGTACATTCATTTTTGTTCTCTTATTCCTGTTTATTATTATTTCTCACATGCAAAATCCCATGTGGCTCCTATTTTCAGAAACAATCAGTTTTGAGAGATGATGCCTCCAGTTTGGGCAGCCCTCCTAAAAGGAGACTGCCAAGGTCATAGACCCATCTTGTCTCACCTAATTAAGGCACTTGGAAGTCAGATGTTTGCTGATAAGATCGGTATCCTGGGCTCTCTGTATAGTCAAGGCAGAGAAAAGGCAGCTCCAGAGGACAATTCATCTGGATTATATTAGAAACTTATTTTAGGAAGAAAACAATCATACACTGAAATTGTCTACTTTTGTTTATTGAATTTAAAGCTGGAGTGATAAGCTCCAACATAAAAACCTAGCTACTTGAGTAGGTTTGCCTAATGTCCCCTGTGTTAGGGATCAGTAATGGTTATTCAGACTACTGAGATCTTTGTTCTTGACTGTATTGCTTCAAGACCCAAGATCAGTGTTTCATCAAACTACATTGGCCCACGTGAACAAACTTACTTAACAGTTTGGGTGACAGGTTTATGCCAATTGTCAGTGTGCTCAAGAATATGCACAGGGAGGACTGTGCAATGATAAACTGAAGAGCCTGAATTCCCAGCTTGCACAACTCTCCAATACCAAGTCATTGTGAAAGGAAACCTAGGGTGAGGTAGTAAAACTGGATAAGTACAGTCTGATTTTTGTACTGTTCAAATACATCTGCATACATATTAATACCAATTTTCAAGTGAATTACTTCAGTCTAATGACAATCTCCCCTCTGCCATGAGCTACAGAGTGCTTTGGGCATCAGCCTGTGACATAGCCCTGCCAGGAGAGAAGTGTTCCTTGGGGGATAATGATATCGTTTGGATAATGGACACTGGATGTGATTTCGTATGCTCACTTAGCATGCTGGGTACTGAAAAAAGAGTCTGCACATAGTGTGCTTAAACTATTTAGCTGTCTTCATTTGACTCATTAAAATCTCTACAGACTGGCCTAAATCATAATCCCATTATGGTTGGTGGCAAAATTTCTGTGGATCTCACTCTCTCCTTTCCAATTTCACTCTGCATCGCTCTTTCCCAGTCTTACCCCTGTCAGCACTTCTGCACTCATGGAAACAGAGCTGAAAGCAGCAGGATCTTTCTCCCTGTTTCACCACTTGATGTGATGCACAGATGGCTTTTCCTTTCACTCCCTGCCTCCCCCTCACACAATTCCAACAAAGTAGTAGGAGGAGGGCTGTATGCAGCCTGCATGTTACAACACTTAAGATGGACTAAGGACAGTCACAGTACCTATGCTTAAAGTGAGCAATTCAGATTTTTTGCTGTGCTGGGACTGTCAGGCCCTAATTCCCTGTAGCATCATAGTAAAGAAAGTCAAAATGGTTAACTTATGCAGCTCTTGCTGGTGGTCTAAATATTGCTCCTACCTTGCTCCACAGGCAGTATGGAATGCCAGTCCTTAATAGCCAGAGGTTTGAATTGCTTATTTCTCTTCTGACTTTAGACACTGTAATTGGAGTTTCATTTCATATAGAAGCCAGAATAGGAAGGCAGACCACAGTCCTAAATCACAGTCTGAGCTGTTCATTGCTCTCACGAGGTTATTAGATGCCATAGCAGATGGCCTGAGGTACCAGAAGAGGAACTCCAATTATACCCTCAGGGCCTTTGATAAAACTACCTCTCATACATTTCATGAGACCCTCACATTAGAGAGTGTAACCTCCGGACTGTTTCAGACATATCTGCACACAATTTATTTTTTCAATGCCGCTTTGCCTTGAATCACATTGGACAGATAACAATGTTCCCTCAAATAATAATAATGTTGTTTCCACTTGAAGTTGACAAAATTTGCTTTTACTTATATATATATAAATAGTGAATATATAAATAGTGAATCCAATATGTGGAAATAGTAAAGAGTCCGCTTTCATCAGATGTGGAGCTAGTGGGGCTGAGAAGGAAAAAGAGAGGCCATCAGTGTTGGCCAGAATGCTGCATTCACCATATGCTATTGCTGAATTTCCAAGCTACCCCTAAAATTATAAAGGGGGGGTTAACCATGACTAGATCCAGCAGATTGACAGCTGACACAACTTCATCAGTCTCACTTGTGTGACTCTTGAGATACCTATTTCCTTATAGAGTTGTGCTGCCCTTCATGCCATAAACCTTGTGTGTATTTAAAAAATTACTTTAACAGAGGTTAATTTAAATAAAGGGGCAGAAAGCTGCTAATTCCTCTGTAAGGAGTGGGTAACTGCTGAATAATATCTAAGCCATTTCACAGCTCCTCCAGTTTCAGTGTAGCTGTGATGACCTTTATATACAATGGAGTATTACACTGGAATATGGTTCCTTCTTTGCCTGACACTAGACTCCTCAGGACACTAATTTTCAAACTTTTACCTGAGCTTTCTTACTATGCAATGAACCTGACTAAAACCATCTCCAAAAAAGTTAGCACTGCTCTCTTGTCCATAATATGCAAGATGAAGTAATTTTAACAGAAGATGGCCAAACATATGCACTGCTTTGTCTACTTTCACTGAAGTGCAAACCATGAAACATAAAACATCTTTGAAAAACATCCAATTTTCCATTTTCTTCTAATATTTCTGGCAAACAGTTTCTAGTACATTATCAATATGTAGGTGTTTTTAATTGTTAAGATTTTACCTCTAGATTAAATTACACAAAGAATGGTTTAAACCTGTAAAACTCAGTGATTAACACCATGTAAAAGATCAGAGGAAAGAGGCTAATAAAGAGACAGATATTTACATCCTGAAAAATAGCAATGACTCTTGAATGAAGCAAATATTACACAGGGAACCAAATAGTGCCTGCTTAAGAACACCTTTTTTTTGCCCCTGGAATGATTGACCTCAACAAAATTATTTGGATTTGGTCTCAATGGTTTTGCAGTTCCTCAGTGTTGAGCTGGAAGCTGACTGAAGCACTCAGAAAAGCATATATTAAGCAAATAATTAAGTCTAACTGGGGAACAGCTTTTATATGGCTGATTCCTCAGGCAAACCACCAAGAAGCTTTAGGTTGGTTTTATGTAACAGCTGCGTGGAGGAATTATTGGTTTAAATAGGGGCTCTTGTTAACCTTAACTAGTAAGACCTTGAGCTCAGCTGGCTGTTGTGATCAGAGCACGTTTGAGTACAGTCATAGTCAGGCCATGTTTGATATAAATTCACCTTTCTGCTTCCTTATTATCCAATGTCCTGACTGTCACACTGGCCAATGCAGCATGCTTAGAGGAAAAGGCAAATAACCCAACAAAAAGCTGAGTAGACAACACATGAGTTTATGGTACACACATCTCTAGCATCACCAGTGCTCCTTCTCGAAGCATGCACTGCTGAGTGTGGCTTCTCAGGCTCTGTGTACCATTAGATCATTATTTCTTGGCAGAGCCCAGTTTCCAAACATGTAGGCACATTCTTTTTGATTGTTTGAGATGTGGGACAACTGCAGGGGTGGTAAGTTGGACCAGAGGAGATATAGGCATACATCAGATTCTGCTGACCATTGGAGCTACAAAGATGAGAAGCAGCAGCAGAGAAACAGGATAGACAACTTGAGACAGCAATATATTTAACTACATTTGTATAATTTGCCAGGACATTTCTGTCCATATCTTAAGACAAACACAATTTGACTCAACAGAGCTTTTTGAAATACTATTTTCTTTTTGTTTAGTAGAGTAAATCTGAGGAACAAGCTAAAAGCAGTCAAACTTACAACTGTTATCAAATTCAACTTCTGGGCTCAGGTCAAAGTCATCTGGATTTTCCTTCTTCTGCCTTTCAGAGGTTTCTTTGAACTCCAGCTAGCCCACTATTACCACAAACACTCTTCCCATTCACATCTAAAAGGAACATCCTTTGTAATCTAGGCTTTCCCTATGTCTTTGGGAGCCTCCCCTACCTTCTAAACCTCTGGCTCAATAGCTAGACTCATTATACTCAGGAATTTGCCATGCAACAGACCCTTGCCTCCTGCAGACACTTGGAACACACTGGCTCTACATGGTTTTAAAAAGCCACGTTAAAATGTATCAAAAATGGATCAAAATAGAGTCATTATGATTAGTCACTCTAGGTATCCCTTCAGGGCAATAAGATCAGGAGGACTACTGCACAAATATATTCAGAATGATTCCAATACCAGAGACAGGACAGTAAGCTACTTGCAATCCTGGCATATATAAATACTATAAATCAAGTTGGCACATGCTGGAAGTCTTTTCCACAAAAACAGGGCTGCATAAAGATATTTCCTGTAGAATCACTGCTCATAGCAGCAATCTGAATTCCCTCATGAATTCTTAAGGTGTAAAAATTTTTCACTTTACAGTTTATCTCAACTGTTAAAGTTAAGAATTATAACACAATTCCTTGAGCTGATTTTAATAAAAAGATGTCTTTCCTTTTGGGCAGAGCCAAGAAACACTATATATATATATATATACACATATATATATATATATATGTTCTTAGAATGTAGAAATCTTTGCTCCCAAGACAGAATAATTTTTGCTATATATACAACCAAAAACCCTCCAACTGTCCTGAGATAACAACATATATGGCTTACAGAGAATCAAGTTTATGAATAAAAAAGGATTAGGCTGGCTGGCTCCCAGGATTATTAACTAAAATATGGTTGCTTATCTTGAACTGTAAAGTAGCAGTGTATCCCACCATGCCCCATTTCCAGAAGCTATAAACATTTTTCCTACTAGATTTGCAGTACAGTTTTCAGGCATCTATTGATAGTTGAAATTCAAAAATATTGTTAATTTTCCAGTTAATGTGTTCCACCTCTTCAACATGAAGAGTGCTTAAATTAAGTAAAATCAGTGGAATGACCTAATGCTGGTCAAGATCTCAGATGAATGTCATTTACTGCTAATATTCTGGCAGCAAAACGGGACAGCAATTATTAAGATCTCTAGTTAGAAACAACAAATACTTTGAATTTTGTGTGCCTTTATCATTTTCAGGGCTTTTATATACAAGAAAAAAACAGGTGGCGATCTGCCAGATCTGTCCAAGTTATATGCATATTAACTCTGGAAATTGGAGTCAGTATATCCCTAACTGTAATCTATTTATCTATCTAGAACTGCATATACACATACCAAAGCAAAAGGGTAATACTTTCCACTTACAGACAGAAATTCTTCTGTCTATATTCATGGAGTGGAACAGAGCTTGGCAGAACAATTTTTCACTTTATTTTGCCTGAAAATACTTCTTTAGTTGTGCAGATGGTTTTACAAAGACTCATCCATAGGTTTTTCCATGTCTCCAATGATATTTTGTCTTGATTTACGGAGAAATTAAATATCTTCCTAAGGAGTATATACAGGGTCAACCACAAGCTTTGAAAGCAGCTCTTGCAGCACTTTTGGCTAGTAATGAGGGCTAAAGTCAATACCTGGTGAGTGTTGATGAGAAAATGTTCTGCTGACAAGATACATTCTACCTCCTTAGTCCACCTGGGTGTAGCTAAACTTTCTAAATGTAGAACTCAGGATTTCACGTGAGAATTGTACTCCACTCACAATTGCTAATTCATTGAATTACGGAATGATTTAGAACAGAAAGGTCCTGTGAAGGTCCAACAGCATGACCTGTGCTCTAACCAGGACCACCAGTGATTCCTTTGTTCCCTCTTGTCCCATTGAGCTTGGACAGTCTCTAAGGATGGAGAATCAAGAACGTTTTAGTCAACCTGCTTCAAATGCTTGTGGGGTTTTTTTTTAATGTCCAGAGAGACATTATATTTGTCTTATTATAACTTTTGTCTCATCCACTCTACCTGCAAGCACTTTAGTTTTAACTTTCCACAGTTACCAGAGAAATCTGGCCTGGATCAAACGAATCCTGAGCTCTTGTACATGGCACCTGTATTAGAGATTAAGCTGGTGCATTGTAAAGGGCTTTGCATGTACAGAGTCAGGACACAACGTGAGGTAAAACATGCCCTCAGAGGTTCACTGTAAACAGCACTTCACTTATTACTGAAGCATAGAATCCTGAAGGTTGGAAAAGACTTCCAAGATCAAGCCAAACCATCAACCAAATACAACCATATTGTGAAGTGAAATGTCACCTTACATCTTGCTACTGCATCCCAGCAGTAGGACAGAAAATGATGGTGCAACCCATTTGAAGTAGTTGATCTTTCCAAAGTACAACCATGTACAGAAACAAGGTACTGAAAGATCAGGCTTAAGTGTTCTCATTAAAAAAACAAATGTTTAGTCACATGCATTTTTATTAAGAGTAATTGAATCTCCTCTACAGTAGAAGATGCTAATAGAGGATTACTAAGACACATACTAAGACAGATACAGTGTTGTGCAGCCTCCACAGGGTTAGAGTAAAATACACTAAGAAACACATCAAGTGACTTGTCCAGACCTACAGTTGGAACCATTTCTTTCAGTTAAGAAACAGTTCTTTGGGTCCTACCTATGGATGTGGGAACAGGTTAAGGGAGCTGATGATGATGAAGAGAAATGGTGACATTTTCACTTAATATTTGTCTTTGAAAAATAAGAAGATAAGAAAAGGGCCCAGCATTTCCCAGTGGGCAGCTCTGCAGCACTGCACAAGATTTTAGCAGGGTAGCATCGAAGCTGAGTTAATGGGCTGAGGATGCCAGATCCTTAGAGAGGAAGGAGTTCTGTGCATCCTGGGAGACCACACACAAAGCCTGTGTAAGTGTGTACAGGAAAATGACATGTTAATGAATCCTGCAGACAGGAGGAATTTTAAGATTGCAATATGAAACAATTAATGGAGAAGGCAGTTATGAAAATACACTAAAGAATAACCTCATAGAATGGAGTCTTGCAGTGTCTAACAGGCTCTAATGATAGCTGAGACTTAGAATGTGTTACTGCCTTTAGGAATCACCACCTCCTCTGGATCAAAGGACTAGTTTTAGCTCTGTGCTAATTGCAGGATATCTTCTCACTCCAGAGTGAAGGTGATTATCTCCAAAAACAGAATAAGTTGACTAACTCCAGATAAACAATAAGACATTATCTTTCTTTTCCAGGCAACTGATTAAGCAGTTTCAAGCTGTAATCATGTGTGTACATAACTTCCACAGCATTGTAGTTACAAAAATTAATGTCAGGTACCAAAAGGAGCAGGAATAAGGGATGGATTGTTGAAAAATAATTAGGTAATTATTACCTAAATATCTAGAAAAGTATATTACATTTGCATTGAAAAATGCTATTACAGATTATCTTTTTCTCCCACAAATTTTTGTGATCTCTCTTTTGTTTCTCTGGCTTGCTCCAAGTCATTGTGCAATACTTGGACCCCACACCTTTCACCAAGTTAGGAGTACCAATTCAGAGGGTGCTTTAGCAAATTACTTTAAAAATGTTTTCACACATTTGCAAGCCAAAGAAGGAATGTAAAGTTTGGGGTTTAATGTGTTTAAATTGAAATTTACTATTCAAAATACCCCTGGAATCCTGGAGTGCATTTCCAGGATTTCTCAGCATAGTACTGTAGATACATCCATCCTTAAAAGAAGAATGAAGTTAAAGAATGAATAAATATCAAAATTACTAAATGGACAAATCGAAGCATTCAAAGGCACCTTGGATTATGCTCCAAGTCATTCATTCATCATCATTTAGAATGGCTTCTTGAAGGAATAGAGCATCTCTGATATGTATTTAAAATGAGTCAGAGGCAGGGGAATCTTTGACACTGCTTTATAGTCCCTGATTGTACTTGTTTCAGAAACCATCACTTCTTTTTGTCCTCTCTAAATTTGAACTAATATCTGGCAAACAGGCAACTGTTCAAAGAACAGTGATCCACAGTAATGATGAAGCATGATAATGACATTTGAAACATAGATATGCAAACAGTTTTGTAGGAGAAATACCAGTATCCACTTTCCCCATACTACAATAATGTTCAGAAGTCCATGTCTGCAGTACTTTGAAAAGGAGGCAAAGATTTTTCTATGTAATTACTGTATGTCCTCTCTTATTCAAGCTTGTGTCATTCAGCTCACTCAGCAGAAGTCAGTCACTATTTCAGGACCTCTCTGCAAACAGCTGGAAGTCAGCTTTAAGGGTTACATTGCAAATGCCTCACACCAATAGCTGGACAGCAGGCTTGCTGACATCTACCTGAAGAGTTGCTGGCTTGAGACAAGAAAAATCAGCTTTTAGATTGTTTCTATAATTACCAGAGTTCCCACATTAAAGTGGCCTAGTGCTAAAGTTTTCAGAATATCTGATGAAAAGTTTCAGAAGCTTGTTGTGACCATCCTCAATTTTCCCAACAATGCAATTTTCACGCACTTAGTATTTTGCTCCAGGAGCTGCAATGTGTACCAGTACACTGTGAACACTTTGTTCTTATTTTGTCCACTCAACAACCACTTCACATTTCAGATATAGCTCAGAGAGTCTCTCAAAGAGCCTAATCTGAAGCATGGGACATTTCCTATGAATGTCACTGTAAATGCAGGCAAAAAAAGGTGCCAGGTGTAAGATTTTGGGAAAACAGTAATGTTCCACAATAGGTGTCAGTATATGCTGCTGGCATAGCTGCACAGATAGAACCATTTTCTCTGTTTAAATCAATATATTTCCATCGGCTTTGATGGAATTATGTTAGTCTATCAGTAGAAAGCAAATGTGTTTCATTTTAGTACAAAAGGATCACCACCTTTTTTCCGCCTTGGAAACTTCAAATGTAACTGAGAACATTAAAGGGATGATTGTGAATAGGCAAATCAACAATCAGTATTGAAGATGCATTTTTTACAGTAATTATTGCCAGAGCATTAAGAATTTAATTTCTCATTTTCCCCTCACCATGTTAAATCATTAAGTTCTCAGTTCACTTGAATAAGATAATTATATTTGGAAAAATTTTGTTTGATGCTTCATCTTGATGCATAGAAGCAGCTTCTCATTTCATGGCTTTGCCAATTAAATAAATATAATGCCAATACTGATAAAACTAATGAGGGAGCATGTTTAACTCTTATTTCAAGTTGTGGCTCAAAACTATTTGAATACCTGTGAGTTTTTTCAGCATTGCAGTGGCGGAAAACAGTGCACAAGTTACCAAGGCCAGAAAAATTAATCCAAATGACCTTCTCAGAGGGTGGTTTCCATGCCAACCTTCAACTTTTATTACAGGACAGTTTGGCTGCATAACTCTTAAAAAGTTATGAGATCTAATTTTTTATAATAGCAAAGTAGCTTTTCTCCTCATATTGTAAAATTGCTGACCCACTATTGAGTATGTTTTCAGGAATAAGGCTGCTCCTGGACAAGGCCTCGGCAATTTCAGCTTCAGAAAGTTTTGCAATAGAAACTATTACACAATCTGAGCTGTAACAAGCATCATTATTCTCTGTAAAGCTGCGTCTTAACTACTTTTGTTGTGGTCAGTAGGGGTTAGGGATCGTTAGGTCCTGTAAGCAAGGAGATTTAGAAGAGCAAGGGGAACTAGCTATGACTTTATGCCCCAAATCCACAAAGGCTATGTGGTACCTATCCCTCAGTGTAGTTGCTGGGAATTAGATGGCTAAATTATTTTGGGTCAGATGTACTTCAATACAAATTTAGATCTAAAGTCCAACATAATCCTCGAGGTCTCTACATTTATGTAAGCTTAACAAGTGCCCAGTTGGAGGAAGAATTCAAAACCAGATGTATTTTATTAGTGTTTTGTCAAGAAATAACAGATTCTCTAGTGTCTGTCTCTTGATATTTCTTACTAAAGGTACTGTGAATTGTCTATGTATGCAGAGCAGAGGACATGAAGAAGGACATTAAGTCTTCCACACTACAGCAGAGTGAAAAAAACACTAGGTCATTGGGCTTTAATGGGAGTCAGAGGGAAGGAAATCATTTGTTTTGAGAACTAAAGTGCAGAAAAAAATTTCCAATCTATCAGAAACTCCTAAAATCTGTGAGATATTTGGTGAGAAAGAATAGAAGAATACAGCACTTCTAGGACTTCATCACCCTTCTGACTCTAACTGTCTTTGGACAATTTATCAATTTCATGTTTTCTCTGTCAGTACAGTTTTTGAACAAGAGTTTCTTGTTGAAAAAACCATGAAAGTTTCTTCAGGAATAGATATACTAACATGGAAGAAATTTCTGCTGGCAATGAGAAAGGCAGGTCTACCAGTCCTGCTAAGAAGCTAGCCTAGGGTTTGAGGCACTCATCCAATACAGAGCAAAGTATGCTTTGGTATTTCAAAATATTTCTGAAGCAGAAGAGAAACTCCACTTCTTCTCCAGTTAGAAATCATGGCAAACATGTAAAATGGACCCTTTCTTAAAGCACAGTAAGTTTTTCTTTGCACTTAAAGTGATAAAATTATTTAAGCCTGAACTGTATTATTATTTTGTTTTCTTCTCTTCACACCTTCAGCACCACATTTTCAATCCATTAGTATCTGATCATCATTACAGCAAGCCTCTCATTTTGTCCCAAGCTGTACTTTTTGGAAAGTCATGCTATTTTTCTCCAGGTCACTGGTTCCTTTTCAAATTTAAATGCTGTATTAAATTTTCTTTCTCTTTATGATCTGACCTCTCATTTTAGTTCTGATATGCCCTCTACTTTTATTGAGACAATTTTGTTCTCAGAATTATTTAATTGGTTATTGACTGTTATGGAAATACTGAAGCTTTGTGATTAATTGATCACACCATGTATCCCATATTGGCAAGTTCTCTTGTGCCACACAAGACCAGGATTTCTGTTTTCATCATTTAAAAGGTGATAAATAAAACCAGAACCACTCAGTGCTCCTGTTTAACTTATCCATAGATGTTGTTTCAAATAATCTGTGTTTCACATGCATCAGATAACATTTCAAGAGATACTTGATATTCTTCAGCCTCATTCCTCCACGACAGTCATGTATTGTACATCGATCGCTGTAAAAAGCTATCAGCAATTTAAAGAGTCTTATGGCAAGAGTGTGGGAATCCTATAACAAAAATTAAAAGGATTCTTCCAAAAGAAATGGTGCTTGAAGCACTCGGCACCTTGCCTGTGTGTAGGAACTCACGGTTGGCACTCCTTGCCCCTGTGTGTGCCGGCACCGTGCCATCCTAGCAGATGGGCTCCAGTATAGGCAGCCAAGAGACCATCCATGAACATCAAATCATCAAATGTGTTTTCTGAGATCACAGTTCACAGCCAAGAATATTTCAATGGTTAGCTGTGCTGTCAGTGTAGGCAAGGAGGAAAGCAAGCCAAAGAGAGGCAAGCTCCCTCAAAAAGTCATCCGTTTTGAAAATGGCAAAACATACAGTTCGCAGCAGTCAAAGTGAGGTCCCCCCAAAATTTCTTGTATTCAGATACAAAATCTGCATACAAGGAGTTGAACAGGAGTCTCACTCTAGAAAACCTTTTGGAATTCAGCTAATTTTTTGCTAAATTACAGTAGGACCCTTCAAGACACTTAACTCAGACATCATGAGCTTAGAGACACCCAGTTGAACATCAACACCTGCTTTAGTTAAAACACAACCAGCACTGCAGGACCAAGCCTTCAGAGGAGAAGTCTCAAATTTTCAGTAGTTTCAACTGTATTTACTTTTATAAGCCTCTCTTATAGAAATCCTCAGTTTATGGTAAATGTGGTTGTTGCCCATTAGAATTATAGCAATTTACTGAGGAGCTCTGCTTTTCTCATGTGGAAAAGATTTAAAAGCAGGAAAAGAAGAAAGGGATATGGTTTGAGCATCACACTAAACAAGGTAAATCACGTCTTCATGATTTAAAATACTTTGCTGAATTAGTACTTGAATGTATATGATCAGTATTACTGCTCACAGGAGTATCATAGAGATATAAAATAATGGAATGTATACTGAATATATTCTGAGTAGGAAAGAGGAACAAGAAGCATGACAAGAGTTTTTCTTCAGTAATGACATTAGCTGGCTCAAGCTGGACTCTAGCAGACAAACCTCTGAGGTGAAATGTGTACTGTGCACCCATCCTGAAATCCTCAATTTGTGTTGTTTTAGGTAATACATAGCTATGCCAGGAAACATTGTTCTTTTGAGTCTGCTTTGTCCATTCCATGGCTCCTGGTGCAGCAGGTGAATTGCTTTCAGGATGCTATTTGGGTATGCATGAAAAGAATTAAAAATAAACCCTACCAGGCTACTCATCTCACCTTTGACAATTAAATACAGAATTCAACTTAAACATCTCCAATATATTACCAGGTTTATATACAATATTTTTCTTGTTTAAAACAAATTTAAAATGTACTGTAAGTGCATTTTGTTTGTATTTTGCAATCATGCACTCTAAATCACTTCAAAGAAGATTGAAGAGTACAGAAGTGATCTCTATCCCACATTCCTAAAGCATGCCAACAGAAAAGCAATCCTGCTGTAGTGGTTGAATATGCTTACTTATCCCAACTGATCAGATATTAGGCCTATTCTATTACACATACACATCACAACTATAACCTGCAGTCTGCATTATTTCAGTTCATGATATTATAAAATAAAATCACCTACTATCAAAATATCCTATTAGTTTAAGCTACAGTTCTTTCTCGTAGCAATAGCAATCAGTTTGGAATAAAACACTGGCCTGCTTTCAATTGGGATACAGTTAATTATCCTTCTAGTATCTGGTACAGTGCTGTGTTTCAGATTTAGGATGAGAATAATGTTTATAGATCGTCAATGTTGTTTCAGAGCAGTGCTTATTCTAAGTCAAAGACTTTTCAGCTTCTCACCCCAACCTACCAGTGAGGAGGCTGGAGAGGCACAGAAGCTGTGAGGGGACATGGCCAGAAGAGCTGACCCCAAGTGGCCAAAGGGACATTCCATAATGTGTAGTGTCATGCTCAGTTTGTAAACCAGGGGTAAACCCTGCTGGGGGTAGCTGCTCAAGAGTTGGTTCATCATTGGTCAGCAGGTGGTGAACAGCTGCATTATACATCACTTGCTTTGCATATTTTTATTACCATTATTATTATTATTATCATAACTATTGTTGTTGTTATTACTGTTTTCCTTCCTTTCCTATTAAACTGCCTTTATCTCAACACATGATTTCTAATTTTTTTTTCCTTCTACTTTTCTCCCTTACTCCACCTGGGGGGAGTGAGTGAAAAGCTGTGTGGTGTTTAGCTATGTGCCAGGATAAACCACAGCAAGTTCAAGCTGATTCAGCCTTCCACACCAATTTCTAAGTTTTCAGATCTGGATGTGACTTGTGACTCAACCTCTTCCTTAGCTCCACATCTATGATCACCTGAAATGCCCATGTTCCAATGAAACACTGAAAATTACTAACAGCAGCAAAAGACTACTTACCAGAAAACCATTTTCTTGTGGAGGACTTCTTAAGTAATGTTCTCTGTTTTTCAAAGAAAATTTAAATGGAGTATCTCAGCCAAATCAAACCACTACATTTGGGCATTTTATGATTAATATTAATGAAGTTGTATTTATAGTATTTTGTGATTTGTACTACATTTTGCATTCACCTGTCAGTGAGCAGCTACAGTATTCTTTAGAGATCAGTCCTGGAATGATCACTTTTTAATGCCTCCATTAATGACCTGGATGATGGGAGAGAGTATACTTTTACTAAATTTGTGTTTGATAACAAACTGGGGAGAGCTACAAGACTGGCCTGCTACTGCTGAAGACCTGGAGAGCCTGGAGAAATGGAATAGAAGGAAACTCCTGTTGTTCAAACAGACAAAAGTGAAAGGTGTTGCATCCAGGAAGGAATACACTGGTTCAACATTGTAGGCTGAGATCCAACCTTCTAGGAAGGAACTCCACAGAGCTTATCCATGTAGAGGTCCTGGTGGATACCAAGCTGAACTGGGCCAGCAGTGCACCATCGAGCAAGGCAAGCCTATAGCCTCTAAGAAATCCAGGTGAATGATCCTCTATTCATTGCCTGGGTGTTTGAAGCAGTGTGCTCAATTTTGGACTTCCCAGTACTATAAAAACTGCAGTAATACTGGAGCAAGAGCAGCCCTCACTCCCTACCACCGAGCTGAGGAGGAGTCTGGAGAACAGGGACAAGCTAAGACTGATGTGCTTGCTCAGCCTGGAGAAAAGGCAGCTCAGGAAATGATAATGAATTCCAGTTGCATACTAGGAAAAAAAAAATCATAAAAATTGTCAACTACCAGAATCCTAGGAGGCATTCCAGCTCAATGGGACATGGCCCCTGACACTCTCCTCTAATTAGACCTCCTTTGGAGAGGAGATTGGACTACAGGTCCTCCAGAGCTTCCCTTCCAACCTAAAATATTCTGTGATTCTTTGATAAAAATATCCAGTTTACAGCAGCTACCTTCTTTTCCTGGGTACTGATTCCATACTTAAATTTAGGACTGGTGACACATACCATGTAAACCTTTTGAAGAGTAAGTAGAGAGGAGGCAAGTGCAGTTTAACAGAAATTAACATTGGAAGAAATGAAAGTTGGACTAGTCCAGATCTATATTCAAACTGTATTTCAATAACTACTTTGAAAAATAGAGAAATTAGCAGATTTGGCACTTTATTCACTAAATAGCTTACATATGCTATTTTAAAAAAACCCAAACAAACCTGTGATTCAGCGACTCCTTAGATGGCAGTATCAAGAGTGAAAGGTGGTTTTAGCAAGTTGTATTTGTGTGCTTTAAAAATAAATTTTAAAAGGACAGGAAAAGACCAAAAGGCTTCAAGTAAATGTTCAAAAGAGAAAAAAGGTTCTCCAATTTTGACAACTGACCTTAAAAAATACATATTTTTGTTCTTGATGTTTAACTGAAACTGGAGAATGAGGCATCAAGATCTAAATCAGCTTGGGTGGGGTTTTTCTTGCTTTTCAGAGATTTTATTACAGGAACATGGGATTTGCCCTTTTATTCAGGTGTAAGATTTGTCTAATATCTTTTCTTCTATATCAGCAGCAGATACATGAGCAAAAATTAAACCTTTAAGGCAGTGGTGGAATAAAGCACCCTTCATTCCCCTTGTTTTAGTAACTGGCTTTAGCCTTGTAGCCTGGAATGCTAATTATTTTAGCTGTACTATTAATTAGAATAACTCTGTATGTTATTGCAACCCTAATACACCCCTTCTTCTATAGTGGAGATGTGTAATTTCCTGTGGCAATGAGTTCTTCAGGCTAATTGTACATTTTGTAGATAATTATAATTGTAGATAATTTTGTATTTTATCGGTTTTGACTGTTCTCCATTCTAATTTTGTTAGATGCCCTCTTATTCAAATATTTGAGACAGTCAGAGGAACAGCTCTTGTATTTACTTAAACAAGCCCATGCTCATTCTCATAATTTTTGCAAGCTCTTTTTTGTTCTTCCATTTTACACAAGATATTCACACAATGTCTCCCTAATTCATCCCAGGCAAGAGCAGATGAACTTCACCATCCTGTGGTTCACTTGCTGAGTCAATCATACAATTCAGCTCTAGTTCAGAAGTTATAGATCTTGTCCATAACCTGACCTAACATGTCTTGGAAGCTAACTAGCAAAGTCTGCAATGCATGGGCAGACACAGCCCAAACTGATGAAGTCTTAGAAGAAACAGAACCAAGCCCTCCCTTAAAAACTCCTCAACATCGAATCCTGTATTCAAATTAACTTAATTAATACGACATCTCTTAGAAACAACTCACACCTATTGGAAAATTCAGCTTACCAGAGAAGCCCTGAAACTGTAACAAATTTTCCTCCCAAATTATTTCTTTTTGACAGGACACTTAATATTTAGCAAAGCATGGCAAACATTATTTTTTAATGAACAAAATCCACATGTGGTCACTTGAAATTTGGTATTTAGAAATATTGCTGCTGAATCTCTTTGGAGCTGGAAGGGAGATTCCACACCCTTCATCACTCAGGCAATTCCTTCCAAGCAGCATGTCAAAGTTGTTGATTGGGGTCACAATGTTGCAGTTCAGAAGTGAAAAAGCCATGGATTAGAATCCTATCTCCATTTGATCAGCAATTGTCCTCACCACCACTTTAGAACACTTTCTCTTAAACTACTACACTTTTATACAATTAAAATAAAAACATAATATAAATATATCAAATATATATTTATATTCTAAACCCAACTAAAATAAAGGCAATATTGACAAAATCTAGAGCTGGCACCTTCAGAACTCCAGATTAGGGTATGAACTTTTGTACAAGATTCCTGTTATAGTTATTAAAGCATTTGTCTGAAGACCATGGGAGCACAAATTCCTTGGTCATTGTAAGGCAGCATCTCCACAAGCCATTATAAAAGCAGGTCAACGCTTTGCAGAAAGTCTGTAACTCAATTTTCAACATGGTCTTTTCTTAGAAATATGCTTAAAATAAAAAAAAATTATATCATTACATGTGGGAAACTATACAAGCCAATACTTTATACTGACTCCTGTGTATATCAAGGCAGAGATTTTAATAAACTAAAGAGCAGCCATGTTACTATTACAATCAGTAGATGATTACTTGCCCCATTTGAGCAGAAATACCTGACACTGCACTGAGCACAGCTAAACTACACTGACCAATGAATACAAAAGTCAGAATGAGGCATACAGTCACTGTGTGTGCTAGAGGTTGAGAAACTGGGTT
Source organism: Cichladusa arquata (assembly GCA_026413545.1). Lineage (NCBI taxonomy): Eukaryota > Metazoa > Chordata > Aves > Passeriformes > Muscicapidae > Cichladusa > Cichladusa arquata. Next base: position 80,356,947 of record JAOTQP010000001.1, read on the forward strand.
ATTATTGTAGTTTATTTCCCCACAATCTGACTGAAGGCTAGATAGATCATGCAGGAACAGAAGGGAGAATATTACTTGTCCTGATTTAGGACAATTTTTGTTACAATCCAGCCTACAGTGAGGAACAATCTGTGAAAAATAGATGTCTTTCATCCTATTTTACTAGTAATTTTTACTAGTAATTTTTAAAGACTAATACGTCACAAAGAAAGACAACATTTTTTTTATACCTCCTAGAAGGCCATAAACTGAAAGGTTAAATTATGTGAATGATTTAGCCAAGAGAAGTGCTAGAGAGGAGTCAAGAATAAAGGGCTGTATTTGTCAGTGTGGAACAAACAAGTGAACCACCAGAGGGCTGCTTAGCTAATTGTTCCCATGGGCCACAGTCTCTGGGAAGAAGGGTCTCATGGCTTTTCATTCCACCCATCTCCTGTGGGAGAGGAGCTGTTATCTTGCAAAAAGGCAGCTGCTCCCATGTCCCAGTCCCCACATTTCATGGACTGCATTTACACCACATGGTGGAATGGCCAATTCCCAGTGGGTACCACACACCATGGATTTCCTATTACTTGAAAGTTTTCCAGAGTAATGTGATTTTTCCATCAGTTGTTTCATCCTTGTCTTGAGGACTACAGCAGCCAAAGATTACAATGGAGATAACAGCATTATTTGCAAGGACACAGGAAGGGAATCTCTACTCTTCCCAGCAGGAAAATAAAACTTGTTTAAGCAATTAGACAAGGATATGAAAGTTGCTGGGATGCCATCATGATTCTGCAGATACCATTATGAGCTAATTCATTTATAGACAAAATATCCACCAGGGCTTTCTATTGACCTGGAAAGGCCATGGGACGCAGAGCAGGGAAGGAAAAACCTCCTGGGGCTCTCACAGATGCCTCTAACAGCAGCAAATCAGCCTTCCACATTCGCTGGTTTGAGTTAATCTCTCTCTGGTGGACGTCCTGGTGGGTCAGCTGCACACCCATGACTGATTATCACATTTCAGCTGGGGAAGGGTGTCCTTTCAAAATGCTCTTTTGTTAATTTGATTATACTCTTGCATTTTTCCTGTATTCAACAAAATCACATTAGAACACATCCAAGGAAAAGTCTAATTTTGTCAGTGGTAAGATAGTCAAGCACTGAGATTCAGTTTATAAGGTGATAAATTTTTTAATGCTGGTAATACAAACTGGAATTACACATGTTAAGGTAATTAAATCTCATGTTTTCAGGAAAAAAAAAGTCTCTGTCCTACTGGTAGTCCTGGATATATGATTTATTGAACAGATGTATCTGTATCAAACACTACTGAGCACACAGCAATGTCTTGATGAATCTATTACGTCCCCTGAAGGGGAAATTGCCACTCTTTTGGTTTGTGCTACTCACAAGCTACATTAGCATAACAGATCAGACAGAGCAGAAGGCAACTACTGCTTTGGGAATAGAAGGCCAGGATCACATCCAAACTACAAGGCTTATTAGTGGAACAAGCAAACATCAAATCAGCATCTGCCGGGCCTGATGGGATTCACCATGGGATGCAAAACTGGGAGTCAACATATTCCTTGGCATAGATCAAAAACTCATTAAAATCAGAGATGTCACCAAAAGACCAGAGGAAATCTAAGTGTGGTGCCAATGTTAAAGTATGAAGAGATGAGAGTAATAGACCAGAAAATTTGGCTTCTGTAGCTGTAAACATGTTGGAATGAATCTTTCAGCAGAGATAAGGTGGTTATTAAAACAAATCCAAAGAGGCAAAATGATACAGTGGCAACAGCTCAGTGTTTGCCATGTCAATTACAAAGGAGCAGCTATGACCCTCATGATGACTGTTTTCATCTTGCTCCATGGAGTTGACTATAGACACTGACTTTACATTGGTCTTTGCCATGAATAACAGAGAAGAGCACAGGAACGGTGATTTTCAGAGGAGGGGAGACATGATAATAGAAAAGCAGCACTAATTTTGGAGGGATTCTCTTAAATAATAACATGTATGTATCACATATACAAATGTATGTAACGTATATATATATGTAAATACTAAATATATGTATTATTTATCACAGAAAATATCAGATTAAAGTATCTAAACAACTGGAGGACACAGATGGAATTCAGCATAGTAAGCAAGAGGCATGGACAGAACTGACAGGAGCAAAATTATAAGGCAGTAAAAAGAGCCCATTTTAGCTTTTGCTTTCTTACTTATACTTTTCTACATATTAGAAAGCAAAACTGGAACCTACAATATCAATGAGTGCACTCCTCTCTTACAGTAAATATTGCTCTTGAACTTTTAGTATTTTCTGTATCACAATGCATAGAATTATCAGGGGGCCAGTGAATCAACTAGTATTCATTTATGTCCTCCATTTCTTCTGACAATTATTATTAAAGGGGAGACACTGGAAAAAATATATGCACTGAGACCTGATTGTAAATGGAACGAGCAAGTTTTATTACATTACATGGGTACATTCCTAATAGGAATCCATAGTTGAAGAAAAATTAACTGAGCTATTGAGTGAATCAGCATCAATCTTCTCCATTCTGTAATATTAATAGAAATTACTATAGGCTCATGCTAGAAATCACTTTCAGAGACAGAAATAGATATTGCCCTGCTTAAATGGATGTTCCAGGCAAACAGACTATTTTAATCATGGTATAAACTGCTCCCTCTTTGAAAAACTCAGTGTAAACCTTGAGGGCACCCTTGTCACTAGAACATATGGCTTATGCATCACCATCTTCTAAAAACACACCATGAGAGGTCCTTTTTGGTTTCAAGCATTCATTTTTTATTTTTACTGGAAAAGAATAATGATGCCTTATTTTTCTATCTTTAATTTTATCCAGGAGCTGGATCTAACTGCTTCATAGAAGTTTGCACCACACAAGGTAATGCCAGTAAGAGATACCTAAATAAAAGATTATGAAATTTACCTATAGTTACTTGATAGGTAGAAGCAGAGGGCTTGGTGGTGGCAGGTGTAGGTATAAAATCATTTAAGGGAAGAGACAAGCCAAAGTGCAAGAGGGTTTCTGCTAGAGTTTATGCAGGATATCAAAGGTATTCCCCACTTTTCCTTATATAAAACTCGAAGACATTAGGAGGACACAGCTCATTTACTGTCACAAAAGGCAGGCATCTACCAACTTCAGAAGCTCAGCTCCAAACTGAATGTTTCTGAAGCAAATTTACACAAGGTAACACATGGTAAATTCCTAGGAAACAGAAAAAGTCAAAATTACTGATAAGAGAAATTGCATCAGCTTCTGTGTCTCTGAATTTGCAGCTATATTTAGCACTGAGACCTTCTTCAACTTAAACAATATCTTTTGAGAGGAGAAGTCTCTCTGGATGATTTCCCTTTTCATAATGCCAGAGCAGGCAAATGGATTTTCCCTTTTGATTCTGGGAGAGGGTGAGCTGGTAGGAAGATGACTTTGAACCACATAAATTTCACATTTACTGCTTAGAAAAGACTTATGCTCCCCAAGCATGACTCTTCAGTTCCTGATCAAATATCACCCAAATAAGGGGTTTTTTTTCCTAGAAGATGTTGGTCAGTCCTTTCTGATCCTGATGGATTATTCATGTTTTAGGGTTGTGTGGACGAACTAACATGAAAATATCTTAAATAATATAATCTTAGGCAGCATCTAGATCATGCCAGTGTAATGATGCATAGGTGATTTGCATCAGTTACTTCTGTAGAAAGGTATTTTTTTAATACTCATTACATTCATGCAACTGTAAGCCAAGAAGATTTTCTAGGATGTGCATAAGTTGAAGCTACTTAGAAAAAATAAAGGAATGGGGGGGAAGGTGGGGGGAGGAATGGGGACAGAGAAATTCCAGTTACTCAAACTCATTTTTCTGCTTGCAATAAAACAATATTTCATGACCGCTATGTTGGGTGATCAGCCACTCATTTGAGCTGGTCTGAAGAGAGACAGGTGAACAGGTTGAAATTAATGGCTGGTTTACTAATGTGTTATCTTTACGTGATTATTGCTCATTGTTGGATAGCTGAGTTAACACATTACCTGCAAATGAATATTTATTGCTATGGAATTGTCATTAATGTCTTGTTGTAAGTTAAATTGAAGCTTGGAGGTTTTTTTCTGGGGTGCTTTTGTTGTTTAAATCAAAACAGTCATTGTTGGCACCTGCGAAGGTTTAGAGCTATACTAACCTAATGAATTCAAAACTTTGAACAATTATAAGTCTGCTGCAACCATGAGGGAAGAATCTTCATCTAAGAAAAACACAGAGAACAGAAAAACTAGGCGAAATTAAGATTGGTATACCTATAAAGGTAATCAAAACAGCAACAGCAGGAGACCTTTTGAAAATTGTAGCTAGTTTTAAACATGGTTTAGCAGAACACTGGCATGGCTGGGCAAGAAAAAAGTACAAATCAGACCCACCTGGAGGGATTCCAAGTAGCCTGTTTCTTCCTTCATATTTGCAGGCTATTAAAAACATCCATGCTGATTTGGATAGCTTCTACTGTTCCAGCCTTTACCCAGTCCATTGAATGTGTCATCATAAGGAAGGGTGCAAAAAAAAAAAATTAGCTCAGTTTCTTTAAGAAAAGAGGCTCACACGATCACAGTACTATTTTCTTTGATTGCTGTGTCCTTCTCTAGTCACATTGCAGTGTATTGTTTAAATGTGGCAGAGTGTTTAAAATTACTAAATTTTTGATTTTTTTTTCCACTTTTAAGTGCTCAGATGAAAGGAAGTCTCACATCTTGGCAAAACACAAGAAGATACACACAGGGGAAAACACTACCAAATACCACAATTATATTTGCTTCAGACACAACTCACAAACAGCAAATTCAAGGGCAATCAAGCTTCATTAGCTGTGATTCCTAGAGAAATGCTTCTTTATTGCTTCTCTTTTTAACAGGTACTTATTTTTACAGATACCAAGGTGTGCTGGATTTCACAAGACTGACTGAAGCCTGTTGGAAACAGCGTGAGTGTGTCCATTGGCTCCAAAGGTTTTCAGACAAAGCCCTAACACAGCAGGGGATGACAGATTCCAGGAGCCAAAGATGTATCTCTGTGAAATACACAGTTTGTTTCTGCTACTGCTCTCTTATTGTTAACATTACAGAAGATTTATATATCACACTAGCAGTCAATAGAAACGGCAGTCAAAAGGTAATGATGTATTTCCTAGGAGCTGGAATGTGGGGCTTTCACACTGTCTGCCTTCAGGGTTTCTAACTTAACAGTTCAGTCTTGCTGAGTTTTATATTCCCCCATTGTTAAAGATCATTGTTGCCCTCTCCAGAGAGAATACTAATAGAAACCCCCTCTACGAACTTACCCTTCAAATGGATTTCTTCCTCTTCATAGACCACATGAAAGTTAGATGGCATTTAAAAATAGTGTGAACTTTGCCTTGGAGAAGCTGGCACAGCTCCTGAAGATGATATGAAAGAACAGCCTCCATAACTTACCCTTGCATTCCCTCCCTTAGTAAGCTTTTAGGACTCAGGCAAGTTGGGTTTTGATACTCCACCTTTTTATGTGCTTGCCACTGGGTATTTAGCATGGACACAAATATTACAACCATCCATAAATCCACTCCTTTGCTTCCTATAGCCAGCTCTAAGTTTTGGCTCACTGAGCTCCTGGCATAGAGTATTCCACAGCCAAAGTAAGTGCTTTTACAACTTTTCTTCTAACAGTTGGCAACCCATATATTTACTGAAGTCCAAACAACTCTAACATTTTGACAAGTCCCATGTTAGCATATGTCTTCATTATATCCATCAAAAAGACATGGCCATCAGTTACTAGAAAAGAAGATTTAGGCAACCCAAGTCCCTGATCACCAGTTCTCACAGTGCCCTGTCATCAATGCTGTCACGATTCCTTATTTCTGATATACAGAGTACAACAGAAATGAGGGGCTGCTAAGTTTTGTTTCCACCGTTTAAATCCAAGGCAATGAACAGAAGTTCATTGCTACTTTTTCTGCTCAAAACTATTGCGGATCTTCCACTGTGGAAGAGACCATCCAGGTCTTCTTCCACTAATGGCCAGTAGGACTGACATTACTCAGTCTCCTCAAGGTAAGGACACTTTTCTACTACTGAAAAGGCTAAACCTGCCTCTTTATAATTCAGACTTCTTACTATTTCTTCTTGTAAGTATGAAGGAACTAAACCATCATCAGAAATCAATGAGCAACGCCCACTGAAGTCACTGGCAGCTATACAGGTGCAAAATTCCTCAAAACAAAAAAAAATTAAAGTATCCTTCTACATAAGAGAAGTCAGAATATTATACTTCTTGCACACTGGACTTGCTACTTTTTTATATCCCTGTCAGTGAGGCTCGGACTGGGTTGGTAATGGCTGATGGCAGAACTGAGAAGACATTCAAACACCTCTTACTTATGTCAGCTATTCTAGCTGAGGCCAGTCCTGCAGGAAAATAAAACTCCACTTGTACAGGATTGACATATTTCGCCCTCAGGTATATAGCCATAGGCTATACTTCCTGTATACACAGCTTCCCAGTGTGGACAAACTACAAAAAAGGCAGGATATGGTCTTGAGGGGTTCCCTAGTCTAGCCCCAAGTTCCATCAGAACTATTTACACTTGTTTTACTTGTTCCTAATAACTTCTATTGATAAAAATCCCTCAAATTCCCTAAACAATATATTCCCTGTGCCTCTTTTACTAGCTCTTATGTGCAAAATTCGTGGCATAACTCTTAATAATTCCATATAAAGGAATGAAGACTTCTCACATGACTAGGGTCATACATCAAATGAAATAAGATTGCAATCATCTGCCAATTTGACCTGTGGGTAACCATTAAGGTTCTGAATAATCTGTACTCTGACCAAAGTCAGAGGCTGTTGGAAGTCTTATACTTTGCAAAAGTTGTTTCCCGGGGAAATAAAACCATTTGGCATGGCTCAGCCATGCAGTTTACACTGCCTGTAAATAGCCAGCAAGGAAGCAGAATCCTGACAGATTACTGTGGAATTCCTTGCAGCACCAGCCAAAATTAAAAAATCACAGAGAACTGAGTTAAGAACACACCTCCAAAGGTCACCTTGTCCAATACCCCTTGTCTAGAGTAAGGTCAAGTAGAACAAGTTGTGCAGGGCCAAGTCCATTTGGGTTTTGAATATCACCAGGGTGGGTAATTCCACAATATCTGCTAGCAATCTGTTCTGTCTTCAATCATGTTTACAGTAAAAAATGTTTTTTTCTTATTTTGGCAACATCCTATAAATAGGATAAGCAATTGATCTGAATTATTAAAGGGATTGGTTATAAAAATGTCTATAAAAATAAGCTAAAATAAAGGAGTATTTCTGCCAGTATATTAGTGGAATAAATCACAACTAAAAACCAAGTCAGAGCTGCAGAGTGTCAGTAAACTGAGATTTATGTACTATTAGAAGCAAACAGCCTGGAAATCTACAGCAAAAATAATGCTCTAATACACATACTGACCCCAAAGAAATCTCCTTCTGCTATGCTCAAAACCTTGTTCATGGACAAAGAGAAACACACCTAAAGGCAAAATTTTATTCTTAATATAAATGAAGCCTTAACAGTCTAATTCAAGAGTCATTATTACTCTAGATTATAATTTACACAGAAAAATAAAGAACACATAGTAATCGAGTTAGAAACCTCAGTAATGGCAATATTACTATTTAAACTGTAACAAAAACCCTCTTAGATAATTTTTCCCCTGAAGAAAAAGAGATACCTCTTATCCAGGAAACCAGTAACAGGACAAGAAGACATAGCCTAAAGCTGGACCAGGGAAGATTCAGGTTGGACATCAGGAAGAATTTATTAATGAAAAGGTTGTCAAGCACTGGAATGGACTGGCCAGGGAGGTGGTAGAGATCTTCAAGAAATGACTGGACATGGCATTCAGTGCCAGGCTCTATTTGAAAAGGTGGTGATCAGCCAAAGGCTGTACTTGATGATCTCAGAGGTCTTTTTACAATCTAAATTATTCTGACCTTCTGTGATTCTTTAATTTACATAATTCTGCACTTTTACATGTTTGATACTATTTCTTTGTACTTTTTCTTATCCATAAAGACTGATTTTTTCAGCTGTAGGTCTGAGTTTCATTAACTACTGTTACTGAGTTCTTTCTAGGGTCAGCCTGTTCCCATCTCTAATATCTCATGCCTGTACTTCTCTGCACCACACACATTGTCTCCACTTCTCAAGGCTTGTGTTTCTCCACAAAACATCATTGTGTCAAGGCCATAAGTATTTCATTTTATGTGAAATATTTATTTACATTTTGTTTCTGCTATCTACCTAAAAGTCAGGGGATATCATAGAGAGATAAGGAAGTGATGCAATTTAGCCATTTACACCTGGTGAGAAAAAGGAATTGATGTCAAAGCTAAATGAAGTCAAACAAAGCTCAGGCAGGTCAAACAAAGTTCATATAGAGGAAGCCTGACAAATCTCCCTCTGAGAACTTGAAAACTCTGTAGAACCCTGTGTCTCTAAGCAGCAATGGTGTAATGCAGAAATACACAGGCACACTTGGGTGGGGATGACTGCTCCTAAAGGGAAAGCACATCAGGTTCAGAGCTGTAGAAAGTCCTCTCTGGACTTCATACTAAGGCAAGTTATCTTTATCTACCTCTTTATCTTGCCCAAGGTGCTAGTAATGGAGGCTTCTGACATTTCACCTCTAATTCTTTTAAATATCATACTTATTCTCACATAATTATACACAAATTTGAAATGCAGTCCTAAAACACCATCCATTCCCAGTTGTATTGTCTACACAGATAATGCTATAATGAGATGTATTTTGAGAAATAAAACACTGCATCTGTCTGGTCTGTCTAGGCTAAATCTGTCTTGATCCAGATATCTTTGCTACAGAATAATGAGAGGTAAAACCTGCATTTTCGGGTGTTTTTCCACAAGGATTGAATGGCATTTGAACAGATAAGACAAGAAGATCAAAATATCCTCCTGTGACAGTGCAAAATTTAATAGTGTGATTATGTCAGAGTGCATAATAAAAAGAGTACTGGTCTGCAGGAGGACACAAAGCTGCAAAAAGCTCAGTGGCATTATACCCTTTGACTTAATTCTGCCTTCCTGCAGAAGTGCTAACAGCATGCTCCGAGATTAACTGATAAAAAGCAATATAAAATTTCTCAACATGATCATGGGTAGATTTTTTCTTTCTGATTGGCTCATCACTGGAAGAACCTCAAGTGTTAGGACCAAAAGTGATCTGTAAAAGCTACCCCTCAAAAATACCCCACCAAAACTAACCAAGCAACCAAAAAAAACCCAGAAACAGGTAATGCATTTTTTTTATTGCAGATTCCTATTCCCTGTGACTATTGTTTAAAGAATATAAAAGATATAGCACTTCAGAAGGAGAATAGGCAGTTTCAGAATACTGGTGTGTATACCAGGCTCTGTAATTAGTTAGCATTCTGATTACAGAAATATTTTTATAACACTATAAGAGAAAAAGTTTCCCTACAATAACACGTCAAAATAATAAAATATGAGCAAAACATCTTGCAAAGGCATGATTTTCCATCTGAAAATGCTGACTCCATGCAATAAAAACATTTAAAAATCATACAGTAATTTTCCTCATTTTCACACTTTGATATAATAAAAAAGTTTTGAGTGGTATTATTCTGACATTGATGATTTATCACAGAACATACTATGGAAGTTAAAACAATGTAGATGAGTATAAACTAAATACCTTCTGAAGTGATCTGTAAGAAAAAAACAAAACAAAAACAACAGCTCTTAATTTGAGATTAAATAAAACCATAAAAATCACATTGTCCCACATATTGTGGGACATAATTTTTATTTTCAAGTTCATACTAAATGTTCCATTAGTTTGTCAAATGTTTGAATCTTGGACAGTTAAAATAGGTAAATTAAATCCAAGTGTTCTCAGAATACTATTAGTATTGGTCTCAAAGTATGCCACTTTACCTAGACACCTAATTTCCTTGGAAGAATAATTATTCTTTCATAGACATGAAACTCCTTCTCCAGTTATTAACTGCAACCTCTAAAGACATTTCAATTTTTCTCAACCAATATTAATTTTAAAAGATAGATTTGCAGTGATTTTCAGAGGCTGACTTAAACCAATATCAAGAAATTCTCTGAATAAGAGATGTGAAACATTTTGGTTTAGATATTATAAGAAATACTCCATCAGATCTGTTCATTATCTTTGCTTGGTTCATAGTGAACTTCTAACCTGGCAGAGGATTCTATGGAATATGAAAATTTCTCAAGATTTTTCATGTCTATTTTTAAATAAAATAATATTTATCAAAAGTTTTTAAATAAAAAGGACAAGAAAAACTATTTCTGTTACTGCATACTGAGACAAAGAAGATCTTTCTGGATCATGCATGCATCATGACAATATCAGCTTTGTAGAAGGTATCTTGTACTGAAAATTTCAATGGTGCTTCTTATGTACTAAGAATGGGATTTTCAAAGGTGACTCACTTGCCTAAACCCCACTGAAATCAAAAGGGCCTATAGATTCCAAGTACATATTTTCAACTACTTCCCTGCACTATGGGGAGGCATTCAGTCCATCTGACCTCACCCATTCTGAGAAGTAAATAAACCTCTTGTATTCAGTGCAGCCAGTGAATCAGCAGCACTCCTAACTCAGGTGTTTAAGATTCCTTGATGTAAGGGTTCAGACACCTTGTGGTTTTATGGGAAATTGGTTCAGAGCTGAATATCCACACTTCCAAATGAAAAACCTGTAAGCAAGCCTAAGCTGTAAGCAAGTAAAAATACATTCTGATTAGTTGTTTTAAACCACAAATTATGAACTTCATTAGAAATTATTAGAGCTGTTATTGCCATTATGATATTTGAGTATGGTCTAACAGCACTATTTGCATTTACAAAAAGGTGTTTTTTCACAGACACTGAAGCAGGTGATGTGCTTCTCTCCAGCTTTCACTATCCTGCCAAGTACCTACACGGTACAAGGAGACACATGTGTACACTTGATCCGAGAACTGAGGTCCAAGTCCATTGTCAATTGCAAAATAAGGGCTCAAAATGATGTCTTTGATGACTATATTTTTTATGCCTATATTGCAATGGAAGATGTATTGAGAATAAGCCATATGGAATAAAAGCATAAAGCACAATAAAAAATACAACTTAACTTATAAATGATGGAATTACTGATATAACTGAATTATTAATATGAAAATTACCTGATGAATAAACCACAAAAATATGAAGAGTTTTTCTTTATAAAAGATATTTATACTTGTTCTGTGTTTGGCAAATAAAGAGAATAGACTGACTGAAAGGGTCTGAGTTATGATGAGAAGAAAAATTCAACTATATGAAAGTATCCCACAGTTAGTCTTTCAATATACTTTAGACTACCAAGCCAGAAAGATCACGAAAAAAGGTTTAGTTAGAGCAAACAGAACAATTCAGAAGCTGGGAGTAATGGAGATATTAGCTAATACAGCAGAACATAGACTGTATAGTTCTTGAAATAAAATTGAGATGGGAAGTTGAGGGAATATTGTTCTACAATGTACTAAAAAATCAGGGAATTGGTGATGTGAAAGCTGGAAGAAAGGAAACCTGGCACTGACCATTTAACAATGGCATTCTTGTCTCAGGAAATAAAAGAAGAGGAATAGAGACACTGACCTCAAGGAAATAGCAAACTCAATTCATAACTGTGGAAAAAAATGTCAGGGTCAGGTCAGCTGAAGAACTGAAGCCACAGACATTGAAGTTAGGTGTCATTGAGGGCTGATGGTGTCCTGGGGGCATCAGGCACAGCATGGTCAGCTGGGCAAGGGAGGGGATTGTCCCGCTCTGCTCTGAGCTGGGGCAGCCTCACCTCCAGTGCTGGGGGCAACTTTGGGTGACACAATAGAAGACATTAGAGAGCATCCAAAGGAGGACAATGAGGATGGTGAGGATCCTTGAGGAGAAGCCACATGGGGAGTGGCTGAGGGCACTCAGTCTGTTCGTCAAGGAGGAGACTGATGTAAAACCTCATCACATTCTACAACTTCCTTGGGAGGGGAAGAGGAGGGGCAGGCACTGATCTCTTCTCTGTGGTGACAGTGACAGGGCCCTAGGGAATGGCATTAAGTTGTGTCAGGGGAGGTTTAGGGTGGATATCAGGGAAAGTTTCTTCACCCAGAGGGTGCTTGGGCACTGGAACAGCTCCCCAGGGCAGTGGTCACAGCACCAATACAGACAGAGTTCAAGGAGCATTTAGACAATGCTCTCAGGCACATGGTGTGACTCTTGGGGATGTCATGTGCAGGGCCAGGAGTTGGATTTCAATGCACCTTGTGGGTGCCTTCCAACTTAGAATATATGATTCTGAAATATTTTTTACTATAAGGTTATGTAAACATGAGGACAGATCACCTAGGGAGATTTTAGTTTGTCTGTCACTGGAGATTTTCAAAAGCAGCTCAGAGAATCATCCATCAGGAAAGACAGAGATATGGCTGATCCCTTCTCTGGAGTGGCCATGCCAGCCTTCCTAAATTCTCTCCCTTTGATTTCTTTGATTTTTATGATCTGTGTTAATTAGCTCCCAAATCCTTCTTTGCCCTCTTTTTGCTGTGTTCTCCTTAGGGAATATATGTCACATGAAATAAAAATGCATTCCTTTACTGGAGCCTCTTTTGCTCTAAATTCAGCAGTTACAAAATCAATACCAGTTAGACAGCAATGAAACCTTTCTGCCTTCCTTTCTCCAATCAGCTCTGTTTAAAGAAAAAGGAGGGCTATTACACTACACATAAAATATTGATTTGAAAGATACTAAAAGTGCATAATGCATGAGAAAAGCTGAGATTTCTGTTTTGAAAAAGTCTAGCAAGACTGGTTTTTTATTTTGTTATACAACAGTCCTGTTTATTGTCATTTTATTTTACACTTGGAATATGGAAGAGCAACCCTCAAATTATTCCCCATAAAGCAATATGGGAAATATTTAAAATGCACAGTGAGCTGCTAGGCTGTGTCTCTTTGCAAACACCTAGCTCTCATTCCTCAATCTGTTTCCCTCAGTTTCAGCAACTCTCACTAGATCTGGGATTTAGGTCACCAGTGCAATTCCAGTCAGGGGGTGATTTTATTTGATCAGGAGGAAAAGCTGATCAGGAGGACTGTCAAATGCATCCTGGCTAGCCTAGCAGTATTGGTGGCAGGCAGTCTTACCCAGCAGGAAAGGTCTTCAGTGAGGTAATTCCCACAAAACTCTGTGTTTTCAAATATATTATTGTACATTAATATCTTCAATTAGCTAAAACAAGGCTTCAAACACATTTTATTTAGCGATAATTCTCAAAATAAACTTAGTCAGTGACTGTTCAGACATCTTAATTTTATGTGCTTGGCTCTAGAGTGGAATTTAATATTATACAAAAACTTGTGAAAATGTTAGAATAATTATTGGAGAGATTCCAAATCTCTCCTACCCTGGAAAACTGCCCTACTTAATAAACTACAGAGACATATTCAGTATCATTTGTTTCACCAAAGCAATGAGTCTTGAATTTTTCTGAAAAGCAATGAGAGGAATGATTGAATCCTCCTCCTGACTTCTCTCCAGCTCCTACATGCACTTGCACAGGCAAAGAGTGATGGCAAGTGGGAAGCTTCTGCTTCAAATTGCTCTTGTTTAAAAGGAATAAAACTGACTTTTCAACTGACTTTTAGAGGACAACAGCAAACATCATTCCTCCATGAATGAAGACTATGCTTACAAAAGTGTGCCAGACTTGCTGTTCCTGAGAAAATCCCTCATGTGAGGCAGGCACAGGGATATCTGGTCTCAGGATCACAGTCAAGCTTAAACACGACAGAGAGGCCAAGCTGCTCTGCTACTGTCTCAGGAACATCAAAGTGAAAAAACTGAGACAGCTTTTGGGGTTGCTCCCGTTAAGATCTGGGTGGCAACATGGCAGTAGTTTTTGGGGTTGAATTCTAATTCAAAGCTACTTCAGGAATGGACACTGATCCTTAACCTGTAATTATGACAGGACAGGTAACACCAGACACACAACCTTGACTTCAACCTTGAGTTCAAGAAGTGCTTGGGCAAAGCTCTCTGGCACATGGTGTGACTCTTGGGGATGGTCCTGAGCAGGGCCAGGAGTTAGATTTCAATGCACCTTGTGGGTGTCTTCCAACTCATAATATTGTATGATTCTATGAATTCACAGCTTCACTAACTGAGTTTTGCCATTAGCTTTAATGGAGTGATTAAACCTTGGGCTTACTTTTAGAGTGACTTAGTTTCTTCCCCTCTAATAAGAAGAGTGCTACTTAAAAATCTCTATGCTAAACAGAGATCTTGGCATGGTAAATCATAGCTGAAGTTTAGTTTCTAATCCCACAAAGACGTATAATATGCTTAAATATAAGAATGTGAAGCATTACAGAGGTGCTGCTCACTTTGGACTGAGTTTTCCACTCTTTCTATGCTGCTAATTGCAATAATCTGGTGTCTTGAAATCATTCAGTTTGCTCTTTCTAAAGTGTGAACTGAATCTGTGAATTTCATAGCTGTGTTATCAGGGTAACTAAATTTCATTTCAGGATAAACTCATACTGAGATCTTGGCCTGCAAATCATCATATAAGAAAGGGTTTCCAGAGTTTTAAATATTAAAGTACATGGCTGGACTTTTAGAGATGATTGTCATTAGCACTGGAAACATGAGGCCACCAGAAATTCTCTTAATCTGAAAAATACATTAAAAGGTTTAGGTCTTTGATTACTCTCCCTTGCACATAGATTTGCATTTCTATATGTAGACAGTCAGATATATTGCTTATGCATGTTCACAGTTTTGAAAAAAATTTTTAAGCCTTACAGAGATGTGTGTCTGAGCACTGGTGAGCAGCACTGAGTCTTTGTAGAAAATCAGCTTAATTTTCTTCTTCATCTGTTTTCATTTTCCCATTTTTGCTTGAAGGATTCATCCCTCATCTTATAACTTTATGGCAATTTATTGCAAAGTTTTGATAGATTTCCTTACTAGAATTCAGTTATTGCAAGTTGTAAACTGATGTTTTTACACTCACATTGTGACACTGACTTTTAGAAAACCATCTAAATTACCACTGCTTTGAAACTAAGCTGGAAAAAATATACTACAATACCAGTTCTAGTTGAGAAAATTGTTTGACAGAGACAGAATGATTCCATTGTCTAGGGACTAAATCTTAACCTGAGAGGAAAATCACCTCCTTCTTGTAAAAGTAATTTAATAGAAGAGACTGGCAGACAGCCCTCTGCCCCCTCCACTCTCAGTGGTGTATGCTGTCTCTCAGCTGAAAACTTGTGGAACACATCTTGCTCTTAAAGATTAACACATCTCTAAATATTGCACGAATAATGGCACAGCTTCCATGGGACAGACTGAAAGCTATCCCACCATTTTGCTGATAAGCTGGGTGTCAAGGCAGTCCCCAAGGAAGTAAAAGTTTGGACATCTCCAAGCAAATTCAGAAATGGAATATGCATCTGCCATATCCTGTAGAAAAGTCCCAAGCTGCCAAGTATCAGAAGAAAAAGGGGCTGCACATCTGCTGCTGCTTTTTTTTAGGCCCAAACCCAGAAATTATGGGTTGGAAATTCCTTGCTGATGCCTCCCGCAGACAGCCTGAGGGAATGCTGCACTGCTGAGCTGAATACGAGTTGTATAAATCACATCACAGTAGATGAAAACATCTAGTTTTTAAAAATATCTAGGCACTAAAAGCTGAAGATAGACATGTCTGTGGGATCTTCACAGGTCCCTATATATCTAAATATGATTTGGAGATTGCATAACTAGGAGTTTTGCACTTAATGTATTTGAAAATCTCACTGGGCTTTACCTATTTTACCCCAAAATTCCTGCTTTCAACCAATCTTTCAGCAAGCAGGGCTGTTTGTTCCCCTCTCCACTCCTGTTTTATTCTGTCTTTAGCAGTGTTGTATGCTTCATTTGTCCTGGAGCACAGAAGAGAAGAGTCATGTCCAAGGAATGTCTCTTTGGATGCACATCTAGCTTCTGCTTTCAGTTTGGGATGAATGCCAACAGTGCTGGTGTCACTGAGATCTCTCAAACCTCACTCTGTGCACAATTGCTGCTCAATATTTATATAATCAACCCTCAGTTCACCAGGTAGTAAATAGACAAAATATATGTACACATCTACTGCGACAGAGTAACCCAAGAGGCTCAGCTTCTCTGCAGACCCTTTAATTATAAAAACACCAAAGATATGCAATTATGCAGTGATCCATTTGGGAGCTTACATGTGCTAAGATATATAGATCTAATATTTCATTTTGGATAAATGGTTTATTTCCAGCAGTAAATATGATGTTTGTGAAATGAGAATAGGCTATTTCAAACTGTTGTAAGGCCACTGAATAATTGAATTATTACTCATCAGGGAGCAGTGTAATTTGTTACCTGTGTGATTCCAACACTGTGAATCAAAGTAATTACATTCATGGTGTCATTTAGTGAAATAATGCTATGAAGGTCTCTATGAAGAGAAAGACAATAGCTGAAAGGATTTTGTTGAAATAATAGCACCAATTCAATTGGTCCTTTTGCTTCATTCATTTATTATATGACTAAATTATTAAATGACTAGCTCATTCAGCTCTGCTTTGTTAGAGTAACAAATAGAAACTTTGCAAATAGTGTCTATGACGGGGGAAAAAAGCACAGCTTCTAAAGTACCAAAATAGCCCTTTTAGAATCACAAATGTTCAAATGGCAAATGGTAGACTAAAATTATAAAGAAATAAAAAAAGAGGACACAAAAGCAGATTTTAAATATCCTTTGAAAGTTCAGGGGTAAGATTCCACTAGATGTTTGTCTGGTGTAAAAAACTAGTGGGAGATATCTGAAGATTGCTTCAAACCACAGAGCAATCACTTCTAAATCTCATGAACTAGGCTTTAGAAAACTATGAAATTGGTATT
>JAOTQP010000001.1:80378652-80420627 GCA_026413545.1 Cichladusa arquata
CCTTCCTTCCGTCCCGCCCTCCCTCCCTTTCTCTTTCCTCCTCTTCCCCCTTTTTCTTTTCCTAGGTTTTTACTGGAGAGGTTATAACACTCAAATCCTCCAAGATTAAAATCATATAATTCCCCCTTGAGCTAAATAAGCATCCTTGGCTGTGTAGTTCTACTGAGTGCAATGGGCCTGTGCCAATTTTATGGTCTTTGAGGAACTGACTTGTTCACCTGGGCCTAGACTCAATACGTGCATGTAACAGGTTGGGGAGCAAGGGGGATCAAGGGGTTTCTCCTTGGGAGGGAGAAACTTCTGAGCTTCATTCATTTGCATAAATTTAGTTTTACGTATCTTACCAACTCGACATCTTCTGAGCTTTGTTTTTCTGGTGGCTGCAAGATCTGGTTTCATTATCAGGAAAAGAAAAGGGAGAGAAAGAAGATCTCTAGTTAATCAGTTATGGTAAGGACTTGATCTGCCCAGCCCACTATGCATTTTAGGAAAGGAATGAATCCAAAAATCAAGAAGATTCTAGAAATAAAAATCAAACAGTTTTGTTAAAATGTGTAGAAGTGTAAAAATATGCAGCCTGTGCAGCCTGGTTGTCTGAGATGAAAACAAGTTTGACCTATGACAAAACATCAGTTGTGGGTTTGGATTATCCTGGATGCACAACGGTGTTGAATTTGTCCCTTTAAATCCATTGATCCCAGGAACTTCACTACGATGGATTTGAGACTGTATTCACACAATAACTGGAAGCTGCTCTACTTGAGCATGAGTCCCTGCTCATCAGCTCACCCACAGCCACTGACCATGATCACAACCCCAAAGCAAGTGCAATTGCATCATGGAAGCTGACACGCTTGGCTCAGTCTTTGGAGCAAACGCCTAGAAGGTAAAAGACAATAATTTAATTTCTTGACATATATCTGCTGAGAACAGCAGTGTAAGACTATGCTTCTAAAACAGCACTAAAGGTGTTAGGTTTTCAGTTCTCACTTGGATTTGGATGATGTGATTTTTAAGGGCATCCAGAAAAACCCAGGAAAAAAGACACCAGGAAAAATCTTAACTGTTAACTTAAAAAAAAAAAAAAAATGAAGCTTCCAGTTTTGAGGAGACACACAGAGTTTTTAGTGTATGAGGTCTGAACTATCTTACAACAGCCAAATAGTTTCTAAGATGCCATTTAATACAGATTCATTCCTACTTAACCCTCCTCTGGACATGGCTCCTAAAGTCTGCAGATATATTTGACTTTAAGATATGACAATAAAGCAGGCTAAAAATGTAGAGCTTTTAATCAGAAACATCTTTTATTTGATCCAGTATTTATTAGCTCATTTAAAATGGCTGTTTGAACTGATATTTGTTGTTATTTTGATAGGATAGAATGCCTTGAATTTAATGAAGTTAGCTGTATTTGAAATCACAGATAATAAATGCCTTTCTCTGCAGTGGGGTTGCATTTTCAAAATAATTTATGAAATGTCAGACCAATGATGTTAGACCACTGCTTTTGTGGAAGATGACCTACACATGTGGCCATCCCAGCTGCCCTCATCTGAATCCTTTGGGAAGATAGGGTTTCATGACATGGAAATGAATTGAGCCTCACAGTCTCATATGCTATATCCACTGCTTGTGCCCAGCCCCACATTCAAAGTCCAGGTTGGAATGACACCTGGGTGAAATAAGAGCACCCTTGTCCCCAGTGTAATATTGTTGTGTGTGAGCTACCAGGGAAGAATAACTCGTCCTGGCCAGCTCCACGGAGTGGAGTCAGGAACTGCTGCACCACAGAGTGTATCTGCTTCACAGTGCAAACACTCACCAGTCTGGGTTAAAAACACCCTGACTCTGTTGGCTGGCACTCCTGCTCCTGCTGGTCTGTCTTTTAAGCTGCTGCCCATCTCCAAGGAGCTCTTCATGGGCCTGGGGAGACTGAAGAGATTCAGCAACTTTTACAGACTTATAAGTGGCCATCCCTTGCTAAACTCAACATTGGATGTAGCTGCTTCTCCTACGTGGCTGTGCCGCAGGTAAGACACCTGCACTGCTGCTCAGAGGTTTCCTAAAATGAATGCATGCATTTTTTATAGATTCCTTAATGTGAAGTGTCACATTCCTGGCAGAGAAAGCATATAGTCTTTTGAAGTGTTTGTAAAAAAATATATGAATGATAATTTTTTTTTATTTCTTCAGGTTCCCCTATATCTGTGACTAAGTGGTGGGGTATTTGCAAAATTTAGAGAGAGATCAGAAACACGGCTCTGCATTTGAGGTTCATTTGTAGAAGGTAAAGTAGCATATGTTATGAGTCAGTTAATCTCTTTAGGGCTTTATCCAGCACAAATTAGGCTCTGTGGTCACCGAGTCACAGCAGGCTGTGGGCCGCTGTAGCCTTGGAGCTTTATTCTGATTCAGCTGCCAAGAAATGAACTGCTCTGTGGGCGCAAAAATTGGCTTATGCTCTGTGAGCTCCAGCCAAGCGTGAGCAGTTTCAGAGGCTGCTCCTTCTCTGTGCACAGCTACATGATTTCATTCTCCTCATCTCTCCAGCAGCCTTGATGCTAAGATGCAGCCCCTAGAAAATAAAGGTGCTAATTCAGCCTCATTAGAAAATCAGTAAAGGTTGTGAAATAGTTTTAAAATATGTGGAAGCCCTTATTGCTTTGGCTGTTGCAAATGTCCACTGCAGGGATTAGCTCTGTGCTGCTGTTGGAAGCAGTAATTGTCTTTTTTTTTTTTTTTTTTCCCTGTTTGCTTTGGTTTTACTAGCTTGTTTTGCATTTTGTTTTCTCACTAGTTGCCGTCAGTCTATAGCTGGAGATACTGCAAAGCCAGTAAAAATAAAATGTCCTGGATTTCCTTAGCGGACAAAAGGAACAGTAAGGCATAGTTTTAATTGCAACTAATGTCTTATGGAGGCTTGAAAAATCTCACTCTTAATTCACTTAAGAGACACTGATCAAATCATAGGGAAGTCACAGGTGCTCACACACAGGTGTGTCTGGCCCTACATGCAGCTTCCTTCCCTACTTAATCCTTGACCTTGGTAAAGAACTCATCATCTCTGCACTATATATTACAATAATAAATGAGGCTTCAAATAGTTGCCTGTACCACAGCAGTAGTACTGATATCAAATTAATACTTACTCTTTGCACAAACTGCCACAGAAATCAATTTATTGTTACCCTATTTGTTTTTCCATGTTATTTATTTATGCCATTTATATGAATTAATGACTAGCATAAACATTGCTTAGTTATTTTCATTTCTACTCTTAGTGATTCTCTTAAGTGATCATTTCTGGAGAAGGGGTTAATTTTGATATGTTTGTTTAAGTATAAAATATACAGGATGTGCACAAATGTGACATCCTGAACACTCAAGATACTACTTGAATATCAATGACAAGAAGCTGTTGTCACTGATGCTTGGCCAGGAAATATTGCCAGAGGAGGACAGACATGGGGCTAAATGCCACCTTGTAAAAACACCAAGAACTCCTAATTTCTGTGGAGCAGGAGGGCATGTGGAGCAGGAGTCCAAAAAACAGTCAGGCTGGCTATTGACATGTTATTTCAGCTGAGCACCCACAGCCCTGCCTTTCCCTCCTACAGACAAGTGCCTGAAGCTGTGATGCTGCATGCCTTGGACTCCTGCATCCCAGCTCAGGTTCAAGAAAATCTCCTGCTTCAGGCTATTTGGGATTCAAAATCTGAGTGGTTTTTGTGTAAAGTAACCTGAGAGGTCTGATCTGGCAGGTGTGCTAAGATAACACACACATTTGCTGGCAGCCCTGACTTCAGCATGAAGCATGGCAACCACCATACTTGAGCTCACAGCCAGAAGATTAAGTGCCATTCCAAACTATTTAGCTTGTGGCATCTTAAAACCCTATCAAATTTAGGTTCAAAATGCACACCTGGTAAGATTTAGAGCTGGTAAAACCTAAGATTGTACTCATCGGGTAGAGAAAGGCACAAGGAGGCTTCTTGTGCCTCTTGCCTGCTTCCCTATCTGGCTTCAATATTTTGTGTTCACTTAGGATTGTAACACAGCTGCCACAAGTCCATTTCTCATCAATAGCACTGACTCTAAATTTTACAGTGCAGGATAAATGTAAATATAAAAGGAAGTCTTTCTAAACTCTCCTTGTTGTCTAAATTATGGATCAGGTATGCAGCAGCCTAAAACAATGTATTAAGGTATATTGAACCTCATGATCCAAAACAGAAATCCAGTAGCTTGGTTATGTAGACCCATGTGTAATTTGCCTAATGCATTTTATCTGTGAGTAATTTTTCAATTATTCTACTCTGTACCCAATAACAGTTGCAAAAATATACTTGGGCTTAAATGTATGCAGATGTTTAAGGGGTTTGCTATATTAGGGCATGTGGGACTGACCCTAATTCATTTATGTTGCACAACTGGAAGAAATATTTCATCTGGTCCTGGTAATCCTTCATTACATTTTTCATTTATAGAAGCTGTAACATACATAGGGTTGCCTCAAAAGTATTGAGATACCTGTAGCAAGTCAAACTAGCTTAGGAAGATCTCAAAAATTTTATTTTCTGTCAGCTCTGCTGGGGTTTTCTGCTCTTACTTAAGAGTGCTGGTCTATATAAGGCACAAATAGAGACAGTTTTCCAAAAGATCTGCCAAATGTTTGTCATATTACAATTGTCAGAAACCCATGCTTTTATTATTATTATTTTTATGACTAGGCCTCATAAAGTCAACAATTAAATGTGTTTCTGCAAAGATCCCTGAATGTAAGGCAATGTGGAACCTTCAACACAGAAAGTCCTTGGGAAGCAAATTCTTGAAGGACTGGACCTTCCAGATGGAGCTGACTGTATCCTTTTTATATCCGTTACAAACAGCACCTCTACTTCTGCTTTAAAATAAGAGTAACCAAAAGGGAGGTGTCCAGCCTTTCCACTGCAGCTGGTGAACTGCAGATCCATGACATGTGTATCTGTTCATCATGTATATCTGATGTTGTATAGTCCCTGCAATTAATACAGCCACAAGAGCAGTGATGTAAACATAATACAAAATCATTGGCACAAAACACAAAAGAGCTGAGTAATTTATGAATATTGCTTTTAAATCTATATTAATCACTGTTCGGGGGAAAAAAAAGCAAACCAAAAACATTCACTGAGACCTATTTGCTTTGCAGTTAAATAAAATTTAGGATAGGGCAAAAGGCTTCTAAGCAATTAAATTCTCCTTTAATTCTTACAGATTTGATAGAGCAAATAGATTAGTAAATTCCAAGACCCAATTCCAAGTATTCATGAACAACACTACATGAGAGCGTGACTCAACAGTACAAGCAGCAGGTATGGACAAGATCACTAGGAAGAGATTTTCAGTGCAGAACAATGCTGTCAACTGTTCTGGCTGTGAAGGTCCTGAGCTGCTGGACTACCCCTGGAATTAATGTGTGCATTGTGATTTCACAGCCCTGACACACAGCTAAACCATAGTTATAACCAAAGAGCAAACTTTATTTTCCTACCCAGAGCTCATATCCCACAGCTCTTGTCACAGAGTTGTTCTGGGTGGTACTAAGCTGGATGCCTGCAGCAAGGTTTTGTACTATTAAGGCAGACTCCTCTTCCTCCATGGGTCTGTTTTACTAAAGCTTGGCTACTCAGATGTGTTGTAATGCAACAGTGAGCATGGCATGCTGCTCTGGGTCTCCTTTCCTTTTGAATAATATTCCAAAAGCCAGGAAAGCATATTGTGTTTTTCACTGATCAGCATATAACTTTGTTCAAAGTGGGTCACACCGTTATGCAGATGCATGAGGATCAGCCCACCACAGTGGAAAGAAAAGCCTGGGGAACAGAAACAGTCTTAAGGATGACTTCATTTTCCTTGAGGCTTTCATAGGGGAAGAGTAAAAGTAAAAAAACCCCAGAGTTTGTAGTTTTGGGTCCTGGTTTGCATAGTGCCTAAGATCTCCGTTCAACACCCCTGATGTTCCAGAAACTAGGCCAGAAATCATGCTGTTCCTGCTGTGATGGGAGTGACAGGTGCCTGCTTGGATGACAGCAGAAACGCTCTCTGTGCTGGCAGGGCAAAGCCCTGGGCTTTTCATCCTGCATGTGCTCCTTACCAAAGCAACAGATTTGGGTTTGGTTGCATCTTTTATGAACATTTTTTCAATAAATTAATCAGAAGCTTCAGGGGATTTAAGTTTTTAAAAACAGATCAGTTCTTTTTGCAATTCCCTTCTCAGAGCTTGAAAACTGGATTTCTTCCCGTTCAATTTTTCATATTTCTATTTTGCAAAATTCAAGATTCCTGAGCCAATGCAAAGACAGAGTTTGTACTCCCCTTGACTGGAATCTGCCTCATAGCCACTGTCCGCGGGGTCCAGTGAGTGCTCCGTGCAGCTTGCCCTATTCAAAGATCTGCATCAGGATTCACAGTCACCATAACCATGTATGTCTGAACCACAATTCCTACAGCTCATTAAAAAGCTCCAAACACCATCTTAAGCTGTCCCTCTAAGTCTCTAAGTTTGGACAGGGTGAATAATCAGCAGAGCTCCTGCAGTGCCTTCTGAGACACTCTTTGCACTTGGGGAGCTGCATACTTTTCCAAATTCCTCTTTGGACCAGTTTGGCTGCTCCCAACAGCTATAGTGAATTTCACACATTGCCTTGAAGCTTTCTGTTATTGTTTGGGAAGCCAGTTTATAGTTAGTAACTTTCTTACATTCAGAAATAAAGAGCATTGAAATCACCAATAAGCTCTTGCTGTGGAGGGCTTCAAAAGACTTAATGCTGGATAAAGAGGGTTCAAGCAGAGCCTGGAACTGCAGCTAGGAGTATCCCTCTGTTACACTAAAATAGGAGGAGTGGGTATATGCAGTTTGTTTCAAGCACTTTCCTTGTTAGCCAATATGGTTGTACCCTTTTGTAAGGAGAGACCCAAAGGAGAGAACAGAAGTCCCTCCAACCCCACAAAACCATCCCACACACCATATACTGCATCATTTTTAAGGATTCTCCATAAAACAGGTGCACAAAAGGCAGGTTATTTGCAGTCTTTTGCTGTTTGCACAGTAAAAAATCAAGGCAAAGGAGACACAAGGGCATAGTCATAGCTCCTAACTTTTACAACAAATACACAAACGTACCATTCCTAGCAATATACTTTCAATTTCTCTTGTCTTATTTCTGGTTATTTCTATAATATATATAACTCCGTGTGCACCATTAGAGGTCTCACACAAACTCTGAAGTTCTACTGATGAGATACCTGACAGGGACACAAAAGAGATGTCAATATTTCTTCAGCGCAGTCTTGACTCAGACAGTTGTCCAGGCAGGGGGCTCACAGTAAGACACGAGATTTCAGAACCAGAGAACCCCTGTTAATATTAATGAAAGTATACAAGACCTTGCATGCAGGGTTGCAGAAAACAACTGTGGTAGAAAAGCAGTATTTGGGCTGAAGAAAATAGTGTAAAGAAAAACTGAAAACTGAACCTACTGGTTCTGAGCAATGTCAAGTTTCCTGGTGCTGACTGCCTTGGAAACACTGATGTTTGACTGTTTCATGTTTGGTTTTCTTTTGATTTATAAAAAAAAAAAAAAAAAAAAAAAAAAAAAAGAAAAGCTTTTTTTTTTCCCCTTTCTTTTTCTATCTAGCACAAGACCTCAGTAGTCTTTAGCAGGAAATCTCTCAAGACTCAAAATCAATACAAGCTGAAAAGGGTAATCATGGTAAAGGCTTTTTTGGAATCCCTTGGCCAGAGACAAACTTTGCATTTGCCAAGAATATATATACTCCAAGGAAAAGCATGCATATGCAGTAGGGAAAAGGAAAAGGACAGTCCAGCTGATGTGGGTTGACAGCAGATCTAAGGTTTTCAGTCTGGCTGCCTGCAGAAAATTTCTAAGAAATCTGCAAAGGGTGACTAGGAAATAAAAGGCTTTTGTCAGTAGGCTAGAATATGGTATACAGAGGTCTACACTTACACAGAAAAACTTGTAAGAGTTTGAATCTGAAAGAAGTTAAAGAAGTTTAAAGCCACAGTAGTGGAAAGACAGCTGAAGGAGAGACAGAATGGCTGATATTACAAGTTATAAAACTGTTAATACCCAAAAGCCTTAGACAAAACCTAGTGTACGTACACACTTTCTGAAAGATGACTTCCAGTCTGAGAATCATAGAATCATAGAATATCCTGAGCTGCAAGGGACCCACAAGGAACAGCAAGCTCAAAGGCTAAGAAAAAAAAAAAAAAAGGTAATAGCTCAGAGATTCATCTGAAACCTATATTTTACTGGCACCTCATGTCAAAAATTATTATAAAAATAAACTAAAATATAGACAGTCAATGGGGTTGTATCTGTAAACAAGGGATTATACTCAGATGTTAATAAAGTTTGAAATTCATCTTGAAGGAAAAAACAGGCATGCCAGTGGTTTTCTGTGCTGCAGCCTGACCAAAAAAAAAAGAGAATATTTTAATAAAAATATTTTTTTTTACATTCTTATCTGGAATAAAATACTTTGACAAAGTTCAGTTGAACAGTTTCACTGTTGGCTTACTGATATGGTCTTACATGATTTGGTTGGAGGTAGCTTAATACACCCATAGAGCTTTCTCATTATACCACCTCACTGCACAGGCTTTCTGTCTCAGGAGAGTGATGACCATATTTCCTCTCACAAGTTGGATTATTTTGCCAGCTATTATCATGCACTGGAGTCAGATGACTTCTACCTTGAAACATAGAGCATACTTGGGAAAAAATGCATTTTGGCTTGTGAAAGAAGGAAACCATACTTTGGAGACCTTCAGACCATCAGGAGCAA
Source organism: Cichladusa arquata (assembly GCA_026413545.1). Classification (NCBI taxonomy): domain Eukaryota; kingdom Metazoa; phylum Chordata; class Aves; order Passeriformes; family Muscicapidae; genus Cichladusa; species Cichladusa arquata. The sequence continues at coordinate 80,387,509 of JAOTQP010000001.1, forward strand.
TAACATCTCAAATGCCATCTCATGCATGAAGTGGAAATGCAGTATAAAAATTTACTAAACAGAGAAAGCTAAAATTTATGAGGCCACTCCACTTTTACATATGCTGAACCAACCCAAACTAAAGCAATCCTACTAGACTTTTGCTATGGAAGAAGAGCTTAAACAGATTTTAAAAAGAAAAGGCAGAACATTTTGACATTATATAAACAACACTTTTCATCTAGAAATAATTGCAATCCCCTTTACCTGAAAATTCTAAAAGAACATCAGTCTTGATTCACAGCTTTGTTTTCCTTTCCCACCAATTTTTATGCATGTAATAACTTTGTGTGAGTGATAGAAAATTTGAATTTTGTGGAAAAAAGGTCTCAGCAGCTGCCATTTATTATAGCATTGGTTAAATACTGATCTTTCACCCACAAGGGAAGAAATTACATGTTTTATGGAAGATGGTACCTAGTGGCCATGGTAGCTGATGGTCAAGATGAGCAAGAGTGAACCTTGGCTCAAGTGGCGTAGGTAGGCTGAGAGTCTGGCCCCAAAGGCAGTAAGGCAGTGTTTACAAGGGCAGAATCATGGAATCACAGAAAGGGTAAGGCTGGAAGGGACCCCTGGAGGTCATGTAGCCCAACCTCCCTGCCCAAGTAGGGTCCCCTAGAGCAGGTTACTCAGATTTGTGTCCAGATGGCTTTTGAGTGTCTCCAGCACAGGAGACTCCACAGCCTCTCTGGGCAGCCTGTTCCAGTGCTCAGTCACCTGCACAGTACCTCATGTTCAGGTGGAACACAAAACACAGAGGAGCAAGACAAAAGTGGTGAGTCAAAGAAAAACACTTTCGTGCTGGCAGCCCTGAAAAAGGGACAAAGTTAAAGGCATTTGAGACAGTAGATTTTTTAAACTGTGTTCAAGAGCTGCTCTAGGGGTTTCTACCATCAGATTTTTAAACTATCTTCAAGAGCAGCTCTAGGGATTTCTGCCAGGTTCAGGGAAGCATAACTTTGTGAATATGCATTGTAAATAAGCAGGACAGCACCAAAAAAACCTGTCTGATTTCTGTCATCAGTTTCTCCTCTTAATGGAAACCTGGCCAGTCCCCAAATACTAATGGCTTGGGCCAGGGGTTAGTGATCAAAGTAATTACTCTAGCAAATGCCATATAATTTGTAGAGCTTAAGCAAGTGATCCAGGCTTAGCAGGAGAACCATCTTTAAAGATCATTGCTGTAAATCCCACTGCCTTCAGCAGAAATTAGAGGTGTACTTAACAGTCAAGGTCTACTACAATTATTAGGATAATCTTGCACAACACTTTCTGACCAAACATGAAAATATATTTGCAAAAAAAATCAGTAGAGTTATGGACAATTAACTCTATTTGTAAAATCCAGATAGCAGGCAACCAGCTAAAAATCAATAGATGTGCAGTTCTCTGAATAAATTACTATTTTTTTTATAAATCATCAGTCTGCTTCTGATTTACAGACAGATAAGTGTGGAATGCATAGTGATCTCTAACAGATGAGAAGAGTGAATTCTTTATACTGTGAATATTAATCACATCATTATTTTGCTTATTTTTAAATCTCCTGCTTTCTGCTCATCTCTACTGGAGTGGTTAAATGTAATTTCAATAATAAAAACCATCATTCTAGGTTGAGAATCATGCTAGGGTTAATTACAATGCTAGGGTTAATTACAATGTGTTCTTTTTGCCAGTCAGTTTTCACTCTGGGCATATCATATCTGTACACAATAATGAAGCTGTTGGTGACCTGGATGGCCAGAACAGCCCTATAGAATTAGAGGTGCTGTACCATAAAGGAATGACATCTTAGTAAACAAGGCTCTAGCATGTCTACTTGAAATCCAATTATTTTTCTACCGTGTAGGAAAACCTACAAAGCTCCATTTATTATGAAAGAATGACACAACACAGCTACATGAATGGAAAACTTCATACAAAGATCTTTTTCTTCTGTGCATGCACACTTTCATGCTCGCTTTTACAGGTTCTCTGAACAAATATAGCCCATTATATAGAGAGAGAGAGCTCCCATTTCCAAGCAGCACTCTGCTTGGATAATATTTGTAAAAGGACCTGAGGGACTGGGAAATCAAACACTGAAGATTCCAATGCCTGTCACTTCAGAAAGATGTCAACTAAATTTTTGAAAGTCTCAGAGCCACCTAAATGGCATTGGCTATGAATGGGATTTGGGCTCCTTTGAAATTACAGAATCCTAGAATCAACTTCAGGTTGGAAAAGATCTTTAATATTCAGTCCACCAGTTAAACCAGTACTGCCAAGTTACCACCAAACCATGCCCCCAGCTGCCACATCTGCACTTCTTTTAAGTCCTTCCAGGGAAGGTGACCCAACCACTTTGCTGGGTAGCTTTTTCCGATGCTTGACAATCCTTTCCATGAAGACATTTTTCCTAAGATTGATTCTAATGATGCAAGTGGCTCAGTGAGCACTTCTGCCAGCTCTCTCAGTACCCAAATCTTGAGCTTCTTCCACATTCACTAAGTATAGACTCTTTTCACCACATCAGAGAGAATACCTGAGAAATGGAGGAGGAAATCAAACCCAAATCCAAATTTCCTGCACTTTAAATATTTTTTCATTAATACTATAAATGATTTTTTGCATTAATAGTGCTTAATACTAGTTACTAAAGGGGATTGAAAATAGAAGCACTGCAAAGAATGGATTCACCTTCTGATTTTCCTTTCCTTTGTAGACCAGTTCTTGTCTCATTCTTTTTGCAATTTTCCAAAGAAATGCCATACAAGAAGAATGGACAGAATCATCACATGGAATGATTAATTAGCAACTAGGCTTTTGGTCTGCATATGATGCAGAGGGACAGATTTATCACGAGGAGTAATAAAAAAATCCTGTCTGGTGGTATCTGGGATGTCTGATATAAACTGTATCCACACAGAAATATTAATGACTCTAACTGATTTTCTGCCTTTTGAATGTCTTTCAAAAGTGTGCCTTCTCAGAGCTGGAAGGGACGAACTATGATTTCCTAATTTACACAGCAAAGAGACTTTATTCATCCATGGTGTCAAAGAGAATTGTTGGGCTAATGAGATTTTATATCAGACATTTATCCAGCTAAATAAACAGACCAGACTCAGCTTGTAAGAATGGCCAGGAGATTAATTTGAAATGTTCAAAAGAAAGAGTGGAATTTGGGGAAAGTATTTCTTGTGACAATATGCAGACAAACTACAAAATTGAGAAAGGCAGAAGCTTTTCTAACATGTGGTGTCAGTCACAGAGCTCAGGCCAGGCTGGATCCCTAAAGGATGCAAAAATAGCTTTCAACTAATTCAAACTAACGAAGTAATTGAAAGCAAGCTCTGATTGTCATCTTTGATGTGAATCACCATGGAGGGTGGGGAATATGTTTCTCTCATAGAGGAGATGGAAGGCTTCTCTCACATGTGCAGAAAGCAAGGAAACAGAGTATGGAAACACCAGCCTGGCAAAGGAAGACAAGCAGTGAGTGAATTAAGTGTCTGCCCTTCCCTTTACCTACCCCAGCTTGATTCACTCCAAGATTACCCTGCTCTCCTCTGGCTCTCCCCCCACTCCATGGCTCATCATCATTGCTTCTCCTAATCCTTGCCACACCAGTTTCCACCCAAGCTTCTCACCCCAATCCCAGCCATCAGACATCAAGCACATTCAGTTCTCAACTCCCTGCTCCTTCTCCTGCGCCAAGCTCCTTGCCCAGTCAGTCCCACTTCCCTCCCAACATGGATCCTTGTCTAAGACATGCCCATCTCACCTCCAGTGCACCAATGACTTGCTCTAATTCCAGTCCATATCATTCAGGTCATGTTTTCACTCATTCTCTGTAGTTTCTTTGCCCAGGCTCAATAATTCTGCTCCCTCTGTTCACTCTTCATCTCACAATCCAGGTCTGCTGGAAGCTGCTGACCTGAGGGCTGCTAAGGTACAAGGCCATTAGAAAGAGTTCGGGAGGGACTCATTATTTTCATGGCTGGAACTCTGTGCACCCTATCCCCAAACAGCCACGCAAAGTCTTATTAATGAAAGTATAAGATATTCTTGGCAAAATAAAAACATGAAACAACAACAAATTGTGAGTCTCATCCCCATTACTGAAATATTTCCACCCTTGCTGGATGCTTTAAAGTCCTGATGCTTAGGCAGAAGAAGTTCAAATAAATAAGATCCTTTAGCAAAATTATTTGGACATAAACTGCCACCTTAAGTTTGCTCACTGGAGGTTGGGGACAGAGATATTAATGCAAGAGACAGTCTTTTTGAGAAAAACAGCCAAAGAAGACTGGAAAAACCCTCTAGAGATTCTCTGAAAGCAATAGAGGTTTTTCTGAAGGGGAATAGAATTTAAAGGCTGAAGGCGAGGAATGTACTATACTGAACCATGAAAACACTAGGGAAAATGAAGACACTCACTGTATCCAAATCCTTCATAAATTTTGACCTATTGCTGACACAAGAGATATCAGGAAAGAAGCTGGAAAAAGCATTGAGGGGATAGTATGAAGGAAAGGTGCTTGGTCTTGGCATAACAGAATTAATTTTACTTTCTCATAAGTTATTTTGCCAGCTCTCTTGCAATGCTCCCTTTCTCCTTCCCTTGATTTGCATAATCTCTTTCTAGGGATTGTAGTGGAGCCTGTATTGCCCTTTTGGTTCTTAAGGAATCATTATTTTACTTTTTCTTTATAGAGCTTTCTTCCTTAAGGGGACTTTTTCCCTAAGCCCAGCAATACAATAAACCCAGAAAATTCAGTGATCAGTGCCAAGGCAACATGCTAAAAACATCACAATATACTGTATTATGGAAATCTACATTTAGGGCTTGTGCAGAAACTTAGCCTAGGGAAATGTTACAGAAAAAAAATGCTGTGGCATTTTAATGTTGGTGGTCTCAGCTTAGACTAAAGATAGAATTAATATGACTATCTATCATTCTTCCCATATACAGGTCCTTGGCTAAACAGAAATATTTCAAAAGGACTGATGGCTCAGAAGAAATCCAGTTTCTACTTGTGGGGCCAAACATGGCTCCATTGCTCCTGCCAGTGGAAGATGTAGCTTCCATTGGACAGTCATTCCAATAGCATACAAGGATTCCTCCCCCTTTTCCATTGCGAGAAAAGCTGTGCTTGTGTGAAACTATGTATTTCTTTAGGGAATGAACCAACATAATCCCGGTGAGTTTTCATGTGATCCTTCCTGGTTTCTCGCACTATGCCCGAGGACATTTAAATAAATATGACAAGCAATGCAACAGTTGGTTTAAGACAAAAACTGCATGCTGTGTTTCTCAGTTCACTAAAGGTCACATCCTTTGGCAGGGATAAACCTCCTGATGCTTTTCCTCAAGAGCTTAGAATGCCAAACAATAGAAAATTAACAAGGTAACTTTCCCCAGGTGACAGGTGAAGTTAATTCCTTCTCCCTTCCAAACTCATACACTAAATGTGCAAGCATGCTGTGAAATAAACAGGACACACACAGTGGCTGAAAGAACATCCACATAACAGTGAACTTAATGTTGCATGAACTGGTATGTTCAGCACTTGTTTTGAAAATTGCTTGTATTTAGTGCTTTTGCCCTTGTTTGGTGAAGTTGACAATCCATGCTCAGAAAGGATCCAGAACCCAAACAGAGGAAATGCCAAAGGCCTGCAGTGACACAGAACAGAGCATGTGGATGTCAGCAGTGCAGCCTGGGCTTCTACTGATGCCCAGGAATTTCCTATCCTGTGATTACAGGTCAGACATTCTGCATTACAGCACCCCAGTGGTCTCCCAGAAAGTCCATGACCTTCTCAGAACTGGGGTTCAGCAAATCCCCATCAAGAAGAGTGAATTCCACCCTGAAGAAAGACAGCAGCTGTTGGAGGGAAACTGAGGCATGGAGGGTAAATTGACCTATAAAGTTGCAGTAGATTAACACTCTAAAGCTGAGTATTGCAATTTTTAGCCTGGTGCTGTACCCAGGGCCCTGCTGTGCTTATACTACCAAATCCTGCTCAGAAGCTCACTGAAAATGAATAAAAAAATGATTGACTTAGTGGTTTTCTGACTTTGCTCTCCAGCTCCAGAAATAACCATCCCTGTTTACTTAGAAATATCTAAAAAAAGGCATCAAAAATGCCCCATTAATTTTATACTCATTAACTTCTCATACATGCTTGATTAATTTGTGTGTATCTGGAGAATGCTGCCATTAATGAAGTTGACACCCTTTCACTAGGATCAGAGGGCTATGGATCTACTGGGGACCTGGCTGGGGCTGCACAGAGACTTGTGCCTTGTTAAATCTATTCACTGTGTTAGTAAATGAGTTTCTGAGACCAGAAAAATAATGCTAGTGTGTTTTCCCCTTTTTCCCATTCCTTCCTTTCATTTACCTGACTCCCCTGTATTTTTTTTTTTTTTTGAGGAAATATAAAATTCATAGATTCTGATGCTGTTCATTGAAGAAATGACAAAAACCCCTGTATCAGCAATTAAACTGGAGCCATGAAAACAAGCTCAGAGATTTATCCTCCATTCCTTCAGGCAAGAGAAAGTTCATGCCCACAGGTTTGCTGCAGAGAAGCTCAGCAAACTCATTAATACTCCAGGAGCAGATAATCAATCCCTTCAGGTCAAAGAGGAGAGGTAATGGTATCAAGGCTTAAACAGCAACCCTTCAGCAGTTCATCTGGTGTTGGATTCAGATTATGGAGATTCATCCCTGAGGCTGAAGGCTTGGTTTTGTGTATTCTTTCCCCATTTCACATAATCCTAGACTGGGTTGGGGATTTTTTTTCCTTTTTTTAAAGGAAAAGGCTTCATAATATACAAAGAGGCAGAATAATACTCCCTCTGGAAGAAAATGGATGTCCTATTACAAAAAAAGCCTAACCTCTGGAGTACATAAAATACATAAAATACCTACATAAAATGAGAGCATACGTTCAGGGCAGAAATGTTATGAAAGGTAAGAATGGTACAAGGCACTTTATGCCCTTTTCTGTACCTGTAGGCTTGTGGAAGCACAGCATGTTTACACTTGGAAACCAGAAGAATGGGTAATTAATGGGTGAAACTTCATTTTCTTTTAGCTTGCTGCTCTAGCTGCCCTATTGCTGTCCTTAGCATCCACAATAACCTCTTAAGCCTCAGCCCTATTCATGAGCTACGAGCACCCCAAACAAAAATAAGAGAGCTACTCTTTATACACAAGGCACTAATTTTGGTAAAGGGGAGGATTCCGTAAGAAATGCCTGGTTTCATAATGTGCACTGTTAGTAGATGCAATTTATTTTCAGCACTACCTGCACTCTTGAGTTAACAGTAACTCTGGATTAAGGCCTGTTTACTGACTTGCAGCATTCTCTTTGCTAGTGCAAGAAAGGACAGAATAAATTGCAGGATGCCAAGAATTCAGGGAGAAGTATGTGCTGTAGGAGCACACTGCTTCTTCCCAAATAGTGTGGGGCTTTCAGGTGGTGCCAGACAGAGCGGGACCCGCACAGAGATCCTCTGAGAGCCTGGAGCAAGGGCTGCAGGAGGGAAGCAGGTCATGCAGAGGCCAGGAGAAGGGCTGGGGGTGAAGCACAGGGTGGGTGCAGAGCTCAGCCTTTCATGCAGCAGTGGGGAGTGAGCGCTGAGCTCTGCAGCCCCAGGCTTTTGTGGCTCCCTGTGATGCTGCTCTGTTCATCCAGTGAGATATTATTTATCCCAGTGCCTCCTGGGATCCAGGGAGCTTTGTCCCAGCTATCAGGCTGGAGGGAGCAACAGTTTAGTCCCTTTCCACATAAAGTCTTATCCAGGTACACCCAGGATCAACAGGACAATGCAGCTGAAATAAGTATTGTTTGCCAAATGAACTGGACTTGCTGGTCCCAGACAACTCCTGGGTGCAGAGAACTGCACAGCCAGGGCAAAGCTATTAATTTCCCTGTGTTTTTCAGTTTTTAAATAAATTGGCAGCAATTAAAATAGTTTTTGTAGGAAATATCTCCTAAAAAACTATCTCATATGCCCATGGGCTCTGTGGCACTAGTGGTAGTATATGAGTAAATAAAGGGAGTAAAAAGGTTAAATTAATTCAACAATCACATTCTCTAATCAAAACAGAGGCCAGTTTTGCTGGAAAAGCTGTCTCTGAAGTCCACAAGTGCTCACACAATGGCAGCAGAGCAAATGAGACTCGGTTTTAATTTTACCATCACATTTTCTAATCAGACACTGAGATATTTTATTTGCAGTTGTTTCTGAATTACACTGCTGTAGCACAAAGCATAATTAGACTGGAAGATAAAGTATCTTGATCTATGATTTGAGATTTCTTTATCTTTTTTTTTCCTATCTTTTTGATATCTCTTGAAGATTTCACAATGTAGAACTTGGACAATAAATTGAATCTCAGATTAAAATATGCAATAGTATCAAGAACAGTGTTAATCTCAGTTTACTACCTCGCATGGAAACTAAATCCCGTATCATCCCTTCCAAAAATGATTCAGGCAGATTAAATCTGACAGGACAGCATGGGGTAATTTGTGCTGTGGTAGCATGCAGTGTACTAGTTTCCAGATAATTTCTCATTTCCAGGGCATTTGAACATTTAGCTTTGAAACTCTGACACATAAAAGGGAAAAAAAAACATTTAAGGAAAACTGTTTTCTCTCTTTCCTCCTCACCTTTTAGCTCACTTTTGAAGAAGTGAAGGGATGTGAAGACAGATTGCCATCTATTGGTGTGACCAAGAAATTCTGAGTGAAAATTCCCTGATCAAATACAACTCAAGTAACTGATTTCTAAAAATCTAGAGGTACTCAGTTTCTATATGTAGCACTTGCTTAAGCAGATTAGATTCTGTCTACCACATATCTACAGCAAATTAAATTACCTATTTAGACAAAACCAGATCTCCCTCTTTTTCTCCCCCAAACAATATACCTGGATTTTCCAGTCAGGTCAGTTTTAATACAGTCAACAGGTATCAGGGATTGTCTTTGTAATCTGCTATTGTTTATAGAGGCCTTACAAGCAATATCCTAGAGCTGAGAAACAAAATAGAAAAAATCAAAAAGCAAAGGTCTTGTTGATAATAGCTCATTTTAGCAGGGGAATTTTAGGTATCTTGGGAAGACACAATAGATTACCTTTTTTTACAGAAAACCTCAGAGAAAGGAAGTGGAAAAAGAAACTTAATTTAAGGATTTCAAAGGGATTAAGGCATTTCCTGATAAGCAGAAAGAGGAGAGGTTATATCAGAGAAAAGGACCAGGAACGAAGAACAAAGAGAACACGTGAGAAGAAATGAGACCGAACAACACAAACCTTTCATGGTTTTAGCCAGCTGTCCCCTCTATTTACTCCACCATGGAGTAAGTATTTTGTAGCTAATCTTCAAATTTCATTGACTCTCAAAGCCAAGAGCAGACAAGCTGCCTTATGGACAATGCTACCTCGGCTGCATGTCACCACACACCACCTGATGTTGTTCTCTCCATCTACCAACTCGAGAGGTTTACATGGCATTTTTCAACTTCATTCAACAGTAGCACTGATTATGGATATAACATTGTTTATTATAATCCAGATTCTTTTGCTTAAAGGCAACTATTTCACAAAAGCAGAACTAAAGGAATGACAGCCACCAGAAAAGGGAATAATGCTGATCGTTTCTCCCATCACAGCTGGGTCCTCAGCAAGGACAAGTGCTCTGATATTAAGGCTCTTTCCATCTGTGTCCCTACAAAAATGGTTCTTAGCACAGATTGGAGTTTTAGTTCAGGCTTCACTGAGGCCACGGATTCCCTTTTCTATTGCTTCGAAAATTCACTTTATGATAGTTCAAAGAGGCATGTCTTTGTTTCCTTTCTTCCCTCATAAAAGGAATGTGTCAGCATTGGTTTAGTCATCCAGTCTTATTCTGACATTTTCTATCTATAAGTCTCCATCTGCCTTTAGATTTGGTTTCTGTCTTCCTCCTAACCAGCCATGACACCTTGGCATAGTCTTCCCTTCTTTAATTGACACAGAGCATTTTTCCATTCATCAGGGCCAATATGTGGGAGTTGGAGGGCATTTCCCTAATGCCTTGGGAAATGTGCTCTGGAACAAGGATTCACTCTGCAAACCCTATTATTCAAACTGCAGACTGAAAAACTTTTTTTTCTTCCCCTGTGAATGATCTCAGCACGGAGAGCATGAAATGAGAAGATGGGAGGAAGCTGCTTTCTCTTCCAGAGGGTTGCTGCCTGCCACCAGCACTGAGTTGAACTGGGAGGAAGGCTGGAGTGCTACAGCCCAGCAGCACATCCCTATTCCCTGAGCTCTGGGCTGTCACACTGGCTGGTACAAGCCCTTTGCTTCCAACGCCACCACTTCTGGGCATCAAATTTCTCTCCAAAAGAAACTAAGTGAAAACAGCACATCCCTGTTTGAGGAAGAGATTTTCCATTACTTATTCCCACTGTCAGGAGAAAGTTAAAACTGGCCAATGTTAGCACTAAAATTAGCACTAAATTAGACTACCAGGATGCTAAGCAATAAAGCATCTCAAAGATATTACCAAGTAGATTGCCTGATATTAATGCCTGTAAGATCAGCATGAAAACAGCCTTTTGAGATATATAATGAACAAAATTTGGAGTGCAGAGAATACTAGTCTTCACTGCTGACTGACAAAGGGAGAAATTAGCTTATTTACTATTAAGAAACCAACTTACAGTTTTATGAGGTTCTATGTCTCTGTTTACCAGGAAATAATATATAGCTCTGAGGTTTATTTATTGTGTAAACATTTCTCAGTAACTTGTTCACCCAAAAAGCAGTTGGTAGCACTGTTTTGTATGGGAAGGCTTCATTGCACAACCACATTACAAAGAAAAAGAGCAATAATTAGTAACTAAACCATAAAAACCGTTTTCTAAAGCAAGAGAGTTTAATATTAAGAGGAAGAAAAGTCCACCTTGGGGTTCTACTTTTGTAAACTGATTTTCAAGCAAAAAAGCACTGCAGACCGCTTCAACACACCTAAGGGAGGTGCTGAACTTCATCATCATAACTACTGAGGTGCCAAAGCTCCAAAAAAATCAGGTGGTACCCTAACAGGGAGTTAACCTATGCTATTTTCCACAACATGAGATCCTGGCTCCACACACAGTAATGACAGAAAAGCAGTCCCAGTGCCTTTGAGGCAAAGCACCCAATGCAAGGTTTATCTTGCAAGAGATTTCTCAGGCAACTGGGAAAGAGGCAAAGTACAGCCCCAAGACACTTTGCTGATATTTGGCAATAAAAAATTGCTGTAATCACCATTGTGAAGATCCTTGTGAAAAGTGAAGTGTGTGGTAAACACAGGCCCTGGCTCTTGCTACTGACACCAAGTTGTAAGAGGTGCAAAATCACTGATTCAAATGAAAGAGCATGCATTGACTTAGACTGCTTCCTTCTTATATCATCTAATGCCTTTCTGTGAGTCACTCATTTGTGTTAATCCATATAGGTAAATACCTTTTCTTCAAGTGCTTACTTTCTTGAGCTTTCTGAAGTCTTGGCAATAACTTTGAATCATACCATATCTGTCAGCAGGGAAAGTCTGCTCATTAACATTATGGAGTAGTTATCTTCAAGCACTCAAAATAAATTGTTAAAAAGCTCTTAATGGATGTAATAACAGGCTACTATAAATTGCAGAGCTGAATGTTGCAAACAGGTGAATTCTGAAACTCTGGAGTCCTGGGAGCTAAGTTTGTAAGTATCTTTGCTAGCATGAGATGAGTAACACCCCAAGTATAGAAGGAGCCTGTGATGATTCATTCAGATTTGGCCTTCAGAGCTGCTTGAGTTAGGACAAGGGAATTATCCCATTTCCACCCCTACCATTCAATTACTTCCACAGATTCAGGGTTTTGTGAAATATTGCAGAGTAAGAACTCCACTGCCATCTTTTAAATGCTTGTTCATACTTTAAAACACCCACTTTAATGATGCTGGCAAAGTTTATTACTCTATGAATACAGCCAGGAGAGGACCTTCAATCATTTAAGTCATGTGTTAGCATGTACACAGCTTATATTGGCTATTTGCAGAAAGAAGAATTTCCCCTCCTCGACCCCTGCATATTTTCCCAGCATTTCTGACACGAAATCTGCAGCACAACAGCAACTAAAAATTTTCTTTGTACATATTGGACCATGCAAAACTAAGAATGTAATGAAGGCACAGACCCAGAAAGGTCCTAATAAAGCACTACCATGTAGATATTTATTCCATTCTCTATCAACATTCACTGTAAACAAATCAAGAATGGTAAGTTTTTGGAAGGGAGATTTTCATACAACTTCTACAAGAGATGTCTTGAAGTCAAGTTTGTCTTTGGTATCAAGTATATGTTCTGCTTGAGAATACTGGGCATGTTTTTCCTTATTCATTCTGGGACAGTATCCATCACATATAAAATTATTATTTCATTAAGTATTGCACTAACCCAAATGTGCACTTCAGAGTTTTAATTATAGATGGAAGGTGTTTTAAGATTAAAAATGCTGATTTCATAGACTACAGATTTGGCAAAGGTTATTTCAGAATTCAGGGCTCGATCTTGCAGCCAGCAGCTTTTGACCCATGGCTCTAATGCACTGTGTAAATAAGGAGAGCAAGCCCTGATCATCTGTGTGCAAAGTTTCAGTGTGGACCACAGCAGGAGGATCATTACAACAAGCAATATGAAAGCACAGCACTAATGACATGAAAGTATTGACATAATGTAACAGAGCCTGCAATCAGCACTCTCCAGTGCAGCTAAAGCCATAGTTTTTAACTTTGTAATCATGCTGAACAGGGGCCTAAATCAGCGCAAAAAAGTCTGTCAATTTTAGTGCAAATTAGAACAAGAGAGTCAACATTATGGGAAGCATTAATGAGAATGGTACTTCAAGGGCCTCCTTCACAATTGTTGTTTTGCATTTTTTTGTCAAGGCTTCCACTCAGCGGATACAGCAAGTTTTTTTGTAAAGAGATGAGTGAAAAATGCCAGTAGACCTTCCTGACAAGGAAGTTAAATAATATTTTTTCATCTACATCTAGAGACATGTTAGGCATTTGGAATGCTGGGTCATAGGAGGAGCAGAGCCATAGCATATTCTCATCCTTTTACAGAAAGGCTGTAAGTCATCATCAAACCTCTTTCATGTGTGGTATTAGCAGTTCTCCCTACAAACAGCTTCTCCCAGTAAGTGAGTAGTCCTCACTGGGCTTCCCTCTCAAACACACTATTCACACTGCCACCAACAAAGGGCATTGCACTTGAACATTGTTCTGTTACCCATTGCCACTTCGTGGGGTGGATTCTGCAGCAGTTCTGTGACTGAGCCTGCTTCCAGGAGCTTTGTCTTAGGGATAAGCTTAACTCTTCTTACATGTTTTCTCTCCATTTTAAATGGCACAATCTATTTCCATGGTACAATCACTCCTTTTGCTGTCAACTCTTATTTTGAAGGAGCAATTGTTTCTGAACCCATCTCTTCTTTATCTGTTTTGACAGGACCTGTTAGAACAGAGGAAAGGCTCAAGGACTAATTGTAGTTCTGTGAAATATTCTGATCTTCATGTTGCTGTGCAACTGATTATTATTTAGCATCTACAGTTGTAAGCCAGTAAATATTAACCAATGTTCCTGATCCTACATGCTTTCTCAGAGAACTCAAGTCTTTCCTGTAGGCAACATTCAAAAATATAAGAAAGAAAAAAAAGAAAGAATCAGGCTTGGTTTGCTAATGTGGGCTGCAGTCAGAAACTGAAAAATGCTTCAGCACATGTAATGCAGTCTTGGACACTTTACATTTGTGACCATCTTCACTGAATTTTGCTGAAATGTTTCCACTAGCATTTAATACCAGTTTGTTATTTCTTAACATCTGGATCAGATTTAATAGCAATTACACATGTTGAAAAGAGCTTGGGGTTTGGGGCTTTGAGAGGGCAGTAAAGGTGGCTTTCAGTAGACAAACCAGCCTTGAGTCATTCAAAGGGAATCCCATTCAGGACAAATTATTTACTTTTTCCTTTACCTTACTGAAATGCGGGTCAAAAAACTCCCTGTCCAGTATTTTACTCCAAGAATTTCAAAACCAGATGGAGCAGGGTTCAAATGCCTAAACATAAGCATATAGCACTATTTTGGATCCACTGGGATATGCAAACAGCAGTATGGAGCTGTCAGCCATGTCATCAGGAAGACTCATGCCACTCTGACTGGATTCAAATATTCCAGAGGGAGCACTGAAAATTAGTAGTCACATTTGTAACCCTTGGCCATAATGGTTGAACAGGAGTTGCATAGACGTTGCAGCTTACCAGAAGTGATAACAGAGAATCACTGGTCATCTGGAAAAGTTGAAATCTGAGCCTTCCAACAAGCAAGAGCAACAGTAGGTCAAAATCACTGAAAAGCAAAATATTAAAGTCACAGCAGCTTGAATGCAGTTGCCTTGGATAGTTGTGTTGGGTGCTGATCTTTACCTACCAGAGGAGCTAAACAGGTTATCAACTCAATTATCAGTAAGAAGGAAATGGAATACAAAATACTGTCATGTGCAGGAGACATTTGATTGACTTTTATCATGTGCCAGGTGAAAAACTGTGATGCTGGATCAAATCCTCTCCTTGTATAAAAATGGATTTTGTTCCCACTCACTAAATGAAAATACATCCAATTACATCATAAAAGAAGTCAATCCCTCCATTCTATACACAGGGAAAATGTATTTTAATTAAAATTATTTCAGAAACATTTCCATCACTGATTTGGTTCTTTGGGGGGCAGCAGGCAAATTTTATTTTGTCCTCATGTGGTCACAATAATAGTTGTGGGGTCATTATTAGAGGAAGTAGACATGTGGGGTGATATTTACTAAGTAAATGTAGATTTCTATATTTTAGCTACTCTCTATAGGCTTCCTTCAAAATCCAGAATAGAGGGGAAAATGAATCTAATTGGCTGTTATTTTTCTTATGTTAAAGTAGACATCTAAAATTGCCAAAAAAACCTGCACCTCAGTTAGAAATGTACATTTGTCTTCACCTGTAACACGGAACTTTGGGTATCTCAGAAGTAAATGTCAGCACTGCAGATGTCTATAGTTAGATGAGATTAATTCAGTCCCAAGAATAAGAAGATATGCAGATTATGTTAACACCTCTTAACAGCAATTACCTGTATTATGAAGGATACTCAGATGTGGATTAAATGAAAAACAAGCTTAATGTTCCTTTGCTTTCAAGCCCATAATAGTCCTGCTGCTGCAACATTCCTTCTAGTGGGAAGTAATACACCAGTGATGATATACTGCTATTTAATATGACAATTTACAACAAGAGTTTGATACCAGTTCTGTAATGTCCCTATTAATGTATTTTTCAGCATCATGGTTCATCATGAAGGTCTACATTAAATATTAGAAGAACAGCATCTGTCTTGCGTTGAGAATTGGAGCAGAGGTGTTTAAATTGGATAAAAATGTAGAGGTGTGGAAGCACCACAAAGAATCACGTAGCAGGAGGAGGACTAGAAGAATGATGCATTAATGTCACTTAGATCAGGAGGTCATCAAGGTCCCACCACATCTCTATGTTCCTTCTCAGGATACCCAAAGGGAAAGAAAAGATAATGTGTAAATCGGGAGGGGTCACAGGTGGAACAGGATGCAGAGATTAATCCCCAGTTTATATGGGGAACAAAAAAGGCATATCCAAAATCACCAACCTAAGCCAAATCCAAAAGGCATGAAGAGAACCTGGCCTATTTCTCTCACCCTCTGTGTCACAGAATTATAGAATCATTAAGGTTGGAAAAGACCTCTAAGATCAATGAGTCTAACCATTAACCCAGCACTGCCAAGTCCACCAATAAACCATGTCTATAAGCACCACATCTACACCTTTTTTGAACCCTTCCAGAGAACGTGACTTCAGCATCTCTCTGGGCAGCCTGTTGTAATGCTTGAACACCCTTTCAGTGAAGGATTTTTTCCTAATGTTGAATCTAAACCTCCCCTGGCATAACTTGAGTACATTTCTGTTTGTCCTATTGTTTGTTACCTGAGGGAGTGATATGCAGCTGTGTCCCTGTGGCACCACTGGGAATCTCGATCTGCCTGCCTCCACATCAGCATCTTTGTGCTGTAAGGGAAGACAATATTTGAACATGCATGATTTGGTGGAGCTTGTGCTTGTGGAAATGTGAGACTTAATGAATTATATCAGCTCTGTTTTAAAATATAATTGAGAAGATCTCCTCTCTCAAAGATCTCCTGCTGAGATCTCCTATGCTGCTGCTACAATGCTGCAGCATTGTTTCTGACAAATTGCCTCTCCATCTCTGTCAAAAAACAGCTCTTCATCAGCCTAGACCCACTGTTTTCTTTCCTGTCAGTAAATATCCAAGGGCAGGAAATATTTGACACTACTGTAACACTGCAGACTTCATGAGTCTTACGCCAGATTTTTGGAGGCACTGTCACGAAGAAATTCCAGTCCTGTTCAACTTTTAATTTCAGACTAGCAGCATGACTAAACTCACAATTACATTACTTCACCTGGCTGACACCAAAGAGAAAAACGGACAGTGACAAACTCTATCCTAGAAAGCACTGAATTATGGGAGACAGGGTAGTTTACAACTGATTATGTTCCACGGCTTTGTGAATGAACAGGCTGAAATCTGGCACTTAAGAAAGAAAAATTATTGCTTGGGTATATTACTCACCCAAAAGAAAAAGACCCAAGCCCTTTGCTGGCATAAACTGCCACAGCTCTATTGATTTCAAACAAGAGCTTATTTGCATCAGATGAACATCCAAGCCATATTTTATAATATGCTCCATTTTGATTAATTATTACGGTCCTAAAAAGAATTTTCCACTCCTCAATTATTTTCGAACTACGCATAAAAAGAAAACAAAAAGCCCTGCCATTGAATATACCAATAAATATTCTTTAGCCATAAGACAATTAATAATTCTTTTCATAATTTGAAGAATATTAGGCTTGATGTTCACAGCTGACTTGTCTTGAAAAAAAACGACATCTCTGACACTCATTCAGGTGGACTCAACAGTGTTGTCTGTGTTCAGTGTTCTGTTT
This sequence comes from Cichladusa arquata, assembly GCA_026413545.1. Lineage (NCBI taxonomy): Eukaryota > Metazoa > Chordata > Aves > Passeriformes > Muscicapidae > Cichladusa > Cichladusa arquata. The sequence goes on from JAOTQP010000001.1 coordinate 80,404,678, forward strand.
TTCCTTCCACCAATGTGTTAGGTCATCAGGAACACCTCCTGAACAGAAATCCCCAAATGGACACTTTAAATGTCTGGACAAAACTGGATGTGGTTTTCTATGTAACTGGTGTAGAAGTGCCTGCAAGAGCCATCTGAAAAAACTCTTATCCTCACTGTTCAGAGCTACAGAAGTATTATTCATGCAGCAGTCTGGGCCTCCATTCTTCTGCCTTCAATTTACATATCATTACAATTCTTCCTTAGAAATAAAAACCCCCGCACTATTCTGAGTCCTGTGCTCCCATGTGATACAGAGCAGGTTTTTCCTTCATCTGCCAATGACTTTACAGTTCATTCCCTTTCCTTCTGTATTATTAGAGTAGTAACACACTGGATGTTTAGAAAAATCATGTCTATAGGCTGTTAGTGTCCAGATGCGTGAGACACGGAGAAAGGAAGGGGAATGGAGAGAAAAAAGCAGGAAGGAAGTAAAAGAAAATTGAGAGGCAGAAGCAGGGAAGAGCAGGAGGAAGGGAGGAAAATGGGCAGCTACCCCATAGCTATAGGAATCAACACATCTGACTGCACTGGGAAATGTTGAGTGAATTCTTGAGGTCAAAGCACAAGTCATGAGGTGTTTTCTTCAGTCAGATCTCTGTGGAAGTACTTGTACATAACAAGCATGTTTGTATCTAAATTTTTTTTTCCCTGATAAATCTGCCTTTGTTGAGTTAACAGGTTGTTGGTTTTTTTCAGTGGCTTCATACTGAATACACCAATGTCCTTCATCTCATTCAACCACAGTGTAATACCCAATGTGGGTAAATACTTGACCTCCCCCTAATTTAAAGCACATTTAGAATTATGTCACAAACCTGCCCTATGCTGTCTAGTGTCATGATCTCCTCTGACTTCATATCCCAAGCAACCTTGGACTAAATTTATACTTAGATGGAAGAACTTCTTAAGAATAATCTATAACAATAATAATAATGAAAAATACATTTTGGTAGCTCAGAACACAAGGTTCTGTGAGTAGGCATTTTGAACCTTTACAAAAAGATGCTAGAGAATTCGCTATAGGATTATAAAAGGTTAAAAGACTTTAAAGCAGATTGGAAGATTCTTTAATAGGGAGTTCATATACTGTTATATTTCAAGGTCCTGACCCTTTCAGAATGACAAATCATGATTGATTAAAATCGTCATGTAAAAGGGTATTTGCTTCAGCAAACTGCTTATAAAATATGCTGTGGTTCCAAAATAAGGCTCTATTGTCAAACAGAAATATCTACAGATGCTTGTAAACTTGATTCTGCCATCTTGAAGATAAGACCAGAAAATATTCTACGTATGTATTTTGGGAGCAAGTGGTTGATCCTAACTGTTAAAGAAATGAAAATATCTTCTTTCTTGAGGTTTTTCAAATCTAATATATTATCAGCTATGGAAGGAAGATCAGTAAACAGTGATTTACTCCTGCACGTTATTTCTATTTTCGCACACATTGTCATTCTTTTTCATAGGATCATAGGAAAATTCAGGTTGGACAGAACTTCAGGAGGTCTCTAGTCCAATCCTCTGCCCAAAGAAGGGCCACATCTGAGGTCACACCCCATTGTATGGTCTGCTCTTGGAAACCTCCAGACACAGAAGCTGCACAATGCCTCTGTTTTCATGGATTCCCACTGTCCCTCATCCTCCAACCATGCACCACTTCCTTAGCTAAGGCTTTTCTTTTGCTTTGTGTGTTGTCATAGCTATGTTTTAATCAAATTGGATTTATATTGGTGTACCTTACTACCTGTAGAAAGTCCTGGTAATACTAATGAGATTATGCCCAAGTGCAAAGGTATCCATTCCTGGGGCAGGACTGCAGACTTTCTATACAAGCGAAGAAGAACAAATATCATGTTTAAAAAAATATTTCATAGAATTTTAACTTGCTTTTAAACAAACACATTTTCTCTAGATCTCATTTGCTGAACAAACAAAACCCAAACACCAAAAAAAAAAAAAAAAAAAAAAAAAAAAGGTAAATAAAAGAAAAAAAGTCAAAACAACGCCCTAAAATCCCTTCCATTAGATATATATAATTTAACATCCCTAATTTAACAAGGCTGGGTGGGTAATAGAAGGTAGAACAGTAGATATATTTAAAAGTCTAAGTCAAATCCTGGGAAGCTTTATATAATGCAGTAGTGATCTTTCTAGAATTATAATAAATTTTCTATTCAGTATGCTAACTTATCCCACATATTTAAGGACAGAAACAGGCAAATAAATGAAGACAAGATTTGAGACTGTGACATAAAAAATAGAGAAAACGGGAGTCTAATATATATTGTCAGATAAAAGGAGCCTGAAGGCAGATGATAACACAGTTTAAATACCCTGAAGGAAGCAATATCAAGGAATGAAGAGAGTTATTCACACAGTGTAGTAGAGCTAAACCAATTTGTGTTTAACAGGACCTGCAAATTAAAATAAATAAATAAATAAATAAATAAATAAATAAATAAATAAATACTACTTTGCAAGACAATATGAACATTTTAGGGGAACAGTACTGCACAACTAGGACTCCAGCAAGGAAACTGCCACATTCTTCAAGTTTCTTCAAACCTTTGCTCCCTTGCAGGTCAGCCAGGTAGGCTGTGGCCCTGCAGCTGTCCCCTCTCTCAGTGGGGTGCTCACCCTCCACCCATGTTAATCACCTTGGCCAGCTGGAGCTCTGTGCTCCCCTTTACCCACAAGGACAGGGTCAGTTGGTGCCCACCCAACTCTCACCTGTGACAGACACAGAGAGCCAGCCTGTTCCTCAGAAGGCTGCTTTGAAAGCATGGAGACTGTGAAGCATCTTCATGTGAAGACTGGCCCAAGGACCACGGTCACTGGTGGAACCCCACGGCACACCACCCACCAAGCTGCACTGTCCTTAGCACTTAGCACTGACCAACATCAGCAGACCAAAAGCCCTGTCTGTCATCAAGGGCTTTCATATCATCATTGCCATACGATGCCTGCACTACACAATTTCAGGGGCTTTCTTTCAGATTACTGGACTAGATTATATCTAGTCTATTCCTATCTCCTGCATGCTCATCACCAACTAAAATGGAAGGTGCGCTCCTGGAGTACCTCTTCCTTCCTGATTTCACGTGGGATGTTTCTAGTTTAGCTGCTCTGAGACCACTCTGAACAAAAGCAGAGAAAATGTGGATGGTGGGAGTTCAATTCAAAAGTGCACTCTTGATCCAAATTTAAATGCTAATGGAGATTAATCCAATTACTCAGAGTTTCCAGGCAATTGTCTTCTTAGCCCTCTTCACCTGGGTGTAGAAAAATCTGGGCTTTATTCCCAGCATGGATCTCTTTTGGTTTTGCATTTTTACTTTTGCATTCCTCACCCTCATATGCCCAGTTTCTGCAGAGACCATTGTTTATATTGATGACTTCAAAGTTTCCTAATTCATCTTTTTTCTCCTTTGTCCCTGATATATTTATTTTTTTCATTGGAAGTGACAGCCCCTGCATATTGCAATTAAGAAATGTGTTTGCTTCTCCAAGACCAAGGACCCAAAGGAAGTGGCCCAAAGATTTCCAGAGATTCAAATGCCACAAGAGGGAAACCATTGTTTTACAGAGGAAAGGACAGAGGCAATAATCAGCCTACAACAGTAACACAGCACTTATGGAGGATGACCTACTTCTGGAGAGGCAACAATGCCTCTTCAAATGCTCTACTACTCTGCTCCACTGCATGGAACTCCCTTACGGTTCATGATTAAATCAGAGTAATCATACAAGGGAAAGAAAATTCCACATACGTTACAATTAGATTTTTAAAAATGCCCTTTCAAAGCTCAGCATCACAGATCATCTTTGATTTTAAAGACATTTTATTAGTCATGATGACTCCATATAGGCCTGAATCCATTGCAATAATATCAAAGATGACAGCATAACCAAAAAACAAGAGAAAATGAAGGCAGGCATTGTCTTCATTATTCCTTTATATTGCAATATCTTCTGCAGGATAAATCAAGTGGATTTTACAAGCTGGGTGTTACAGCACAGATTCATTTTTCATAGCTTTCGTACACATTTTTCTGCATTAAGCAAACAACTGCCAAATAAAGGCTAAACTGTGCTTTTGGAGTCAAGCCATCCCTCAAGCAGTTCTGCATGAATCACACTGTGTTTATTGGTAGCCTCAGACAAACAAGCAGTAGTCTTGACTAATGACAACAAACATAATAAAACAGCTACGCCTCTTTGCCTCTAGAAAAGAGGAGAGAGGTAGCATAACCACATTCCTGCTGTTCTGATGTTACAGTGATTTTTCTGTCAGTGCCAGACAAGACAGACATCCTTTCTCAAATTATTTCTTAAGGAAGGAGCGGCTGACCAACAGCAAGTAAATTAGGTATGACACAAGTTACCTGGATTTTATTGTCTTGATAAAGACTTCCCACATGACTCAGACAAGTCATTTTCAATATCTCTCACTCTGTTCCCAAGCATTATGTATGAAAATAATTACTTCAGTGTGTATTAAGAAAACGTCCATTGCATGTTACTTGACACTATGGCAAGCAGAATCAGACAGTCCAAAATCTTACACATGTGGGATTAGTCTAATTGTTTTGAGAGATGTTATATACAAGCACAATAACATGGTTACAATAAAAGAGCCTGATTCATTATCATAATTATCTTCCCAGGAATACATAGGAAAGATTATACCTGAGCAATATTTAATTGTCCTTTTCTTTAGAGCCTGAGAAATCACCAGAATGTTGAAATAGAAGTGCCAGGATTCCCTTCTTAAATCAAGACTGAACGGAGAGGATTTAGAGCGGCAGCACCACCTATTGGTAAATTTGTCATCAAATTACCTAAAAAGCAAACAGAAAATTACCAAGGCAGACCATGAACTGAAATGCAAGATATAACCTGTAAACTTTATCTTCAACTGTATCATCCTACTGCCAAGATCCACGTGAAACTAGGACCCACATCAAGGGGTACCCTTATTATTAGTGCCACAGAATTCTTCCACATAAACTTGTTCTTTTATTATAGGCAATGTTTCCTTGAGCTACAATTTCACATTTTTCACCCTGGATAATTTTGCAGGAACAAAGGCTGCCTAATTTGTGCGGAGGCTTCAGGTAAAAATCAGGGTGGCTCTTCAAAGTGAATATACACAGGAAAGAATGTTCCTGGAAGAGGCAAAGCCATCGTAAGTGGCAAACAGTTTATCAAGCTGTCAGCAGTGTCAGTTCTGGCTGCGAAATCTGAAAGAGCAACAAATGCAAGGTTAGCAAGTGATTATTACTTGAGGAAAGGTGGCATTCACATAACTGTGAAAACAGGGAAATCTCACAGTTCTTACTGATGAGATTGTTTCTTCCAGTATGGAATAGCAATGCAAATACCTAGAAGATCATAAGGAAAATGCTCACCTCATCACCTTAAGCTCTGAAACAGGCTCTAGCATGCAGATAATATTTTGCTTGCTAACACAGTTTTCTATGGAGATGCTAAGCAAGGATTATGGCACACTGTAATAAGGGCAAAATGACACAGAAAGGAAAGTGCCATCAACTGCAGAGATCTGAGCAACAATCAAGAGAAAAATAAAAACCAAAACAGACAATTTCACCAAATAAGTTCAAAGCTAGTAAAATCTGTGGTCAGTCTAGTATCCCATAATGTCACACTTTTTACTTTGGAGGCTTTGGTCCATGGTGCTGAGACCATCTAAGGCAGATCTGGCCATCATATCATTTGTTCTGCAGCTCAGCATTCTCTCAGAAGGCCTGTTCCAAAGCCTCTGTGCTCTTCTATGGCCAGCACAAGTTCAGTATGCAATGTATTTGCATCCATTGGTACCTAGTCTACAACCACAGAAGTGTGAATACAAGGACCTCCAGCTTCCCTTGCACAACAAATATGGGTTTTACTTTTTTTAAGACCTCTAGTAACTAATTGCCTGTTCACATATATTTTGAAATAACTCATTAGTATTATCATGGATTTAGGCTAAAACAGCTGGTCACAGGACTATTTACACGCTACTTTGGAGAATTCTGAGACCAGCCAGCAGCTGAAAGTACAAATATATGCCCTGGTTTTGCTGGTCCTGCTTCTAATTACTCACTCCTGAGAACATGATCAGTGTCAGCAGTTTCAGTGCTTAAGTTTCTCCTAGTGGTTACATATGATCAAATGCACAGTCTTCCTATTTTTAAAATTTCTCACTGATTGACAGATCCATTTATTTACAGCTTAATAGACACAGGCTGCAGACTTCACTTACATCACTGCAATAGGATAAAGGGAAATATGAGCTGTGTGAAGGACAAGTAGCAGGTGGGTGTCCTCATTCCTCACTTGGTCTCAATGGAAAATTTCAAAGAGGTCAACATAGGACACTCTAGAAGAATGTGTCTTTTCCACTTTTTACTGTTACAGGGTTTTTATTCAGTTCTAGGAAAGTGACTCTCCAGAATTCAGTAGAATCCAGGCTCTTTGTAAGAATTGTGGTGGTCATTGCTCTCCAGATGGAAGCATTACATGCAAATAACTGCACTGACATTTTCTCCTTTGCTCTTTTCCTCTCCTGCCACAGCCACATTAATAAGTCACTAAGAGCAGGAAATAGAGACCAAGTTGTTTCAGATGACTAATAGAGTTCAGATAACACAATTAATTTAGTGTCCAACATAAGGCACCTTAAAAGAACCTCAATTTTTCAGCAAATAGTCATTCAGCATTATATGAAGATAAAATAACTTTGAATAATCTCAAAGGAGATGCCAAGTACCAATTTAAAGTAAATGGGAACATCTTTGGGTTTCATTAAGACTTCTCAGATTTCAAGATTGAAAAATCATATATTATTTCTAAAAGATTCCCTTGTGCCTATCTAGGAATTACACTTTTGCACCCTGCACATTTGAAATTGCAGTCAGTGTACACTTCAGAACGGCACTGAACTCCATATCTGCAAATAATTTCTGAATAATGAGGTCCTTTTTCCCCATTTTGCAACAAAACAGAAGGATAATGTATTTTTTTAACAGTACTGACAAAGTATCAAAGCATTCCACTAAGAGTATCTTTTTCTTCATCAGCTCCCTTTGATTTCATGTTATTGTTTTGGATCCACATAATAAGCACTTTGTCTCCTTTTTTGGAGATGAAACAATTAAATACAGACAGAGAACTGGTAAGCATTACAGCAATGACCTCTAAATACAATTTTAGGACGTATATTATTTATCACATAAACATTTGAATTTGCATTGAATAAGTTAATTTTGGGTTAACCCTCTCCTACCTTCTGCCTCAAGAGAAAACAGGGCTGTTGGCAAAACCTAGGTTTTGCAAATGCCCAGCTGTCACTATGTATTCTACAATCTTACCTCTGGTATCTTTACAACACCTACATGTTTGCCTAAATGAGACCTTTCCCACGAGTATGCTTTCCCAGCATATGTGCAAAATGGATGTATGAATTTTGCGATTATATAACTATCTTGGCATACTTTTCACACAGTACATACCCACTGATCTTTACCATGCTTTCTATTTCTGTATTCTAATATTCATATATATCTATTGTTATCTCACGCTACTTGCAATTTGTATTTCCCTCCATCTTTGGCGAGTTCAAAAACCAGCTCATTTCATATCTTCATCACTATCATTGTTGTGGGTCCACTAGAAATTCTGCACACAGTGCCCCAAACGACTTCATATTTATACTGTAAAGAACAGTAAATGGGAAGAGAAGCACATATGACAAAATAGTCTGTTGTTGCAATCTTCTGGGTGAATGTTTTTCTCAATCAGAACTTCAGTAAGAGGAGATTATGAAAGCTGCAGTCACTGTAAATAGCCAATTTTAAAAAGACCATCAGGTGCAAAATTGTAAGAGTGGCAGAGCTTCCTCTGGGCCTTCTCCATTTTTTTTTTCTTTTCTTTTTTTTTTTTTTTTTTTTGTTTTTTTATTTCTTTACTGCATAGCTCCAGCAGCTCCAGCCTGCTTACTTATAAGCCATGCAGCTTATAACTAAGAGACTGATGCTCTTTTGAACTGCTGTTACTGTTTCAGTTTACTGGTACCTAGATCAAGCACAGAATTTTTAATTTTTCTAGTTTATTTTATTGTGATGACTCTTCCTAATGTCACACTAAAGCCTTGCTCCGTCTATTTCCAAACTAACCAGGAAGTTTTTTTTAAAAACCTCGCAAAACAAAAAGCCCTCAAAAACTACAAAAATCATAATCATAGTTACCATAGAAACTATCTCTTAGGTACAGAACAATTTCCTAAAGAAGTCTGCAGAGGAGGACTGTGTATCATCAGAGCTGTGACACAATGGTTAAGAAAAAATGAAGGACAGGTTATGCTCAAGAGCCTGAATTTCTCACAAGTTTCTTGCAGTGATGAAGAGTGTCTGTGTTGAAATAGGAATGGCTATGTGCACAGAGGGTCACACAAGTCCATCACAAAACAATAAAACAGAGTAATAAAACCTATCCCTTTGCATCTCCAAGTTGTTACACTTGATAAGAGTATGACTGGGGTGCTGCATCAGTCCCAGCCGATGGATATCGCTCTTTGCATTTGTTTATATCTGTGAAAGAATGACAGAGTTCCTCTGGACAGAAATAATGTGTTATCTGGGCTTCTCATGGTACTGACATCTTCCAGCCGTGTGATACTATGAGAAAAATAAATCTCTTGTCATTTCAGCCCATGAATGGCTCCCTTTGGCATTAAAAAGTCTGTAAAAACCATAATTACAATTGCAAAAAAACAGAGGCAAAACCCAAGTAACAGATCCTACATGCATTCCCAATGCATGACATCTCAGGCATGAGTGCAGACACTTTTCTACTCAAAGATGCTGCCAAATAAAAAAAAAAAGTCAGTGCTATTTGTTCCTGCTACTAAAAAAAATATGTTTTCTGAACTGCATTTCAAAATCAGTTTGTATTGAGAATGCCTTCTGGAACACAATCCAGAGCTGTTACAGGAGAATTCTGCTACCACCTTCTGGCTGACAGAAATTCTTAGCACTTATTTAACCAGCACACACTGAGTTCATAATGTGTTTGCTGTTTTTCAGTCTGCACTCTTCACATGCTACCACCCCATCTTCTTTAATACATAAATAGGAGTTACACACAAAAACTCAAACTATCATTTTGCAAACCCTTCTGTTTTATAATTGGGAAGATTTAAATTTTTCATAACCAAAATTAAACTTCTTGACAGAAAATTAAGTTGGCTTTTTCCATGTCTTATCCCTCTCACAAAAGTGTTGTGATTCAGTCCAATTTATTTCATTATCAATGAGCAGATAAATCCATTGTTAACACCACTATGAAAATGCTTCACAAAAAGTGGTCCTGCAAATTCTTTAGCACACTTCTCCCACCGCATGTGCAATTAGTCCCACTAACTTCACAGCCTCAGAAACAAATGTAATCAGTATGCTGGATAGCTGCTTTTACTTGAATACACTTGCTTGCAGTAAACTGAATGAAAAAAAGACCATAACCAGATCATAGCCTCCCTAGCTGTGTTATGACCTTTTCTACTGTTGCCACAAATTATTCTTAAAACTTCTGTAGTTGCGAAACAAAATCAGCACACAAAATCTTTTGCTCTTAAGTAAGTACCCAGACGTCAGCTCCAGAAAAGCCTGAAGCCATTAGATTCAAGTTTCAGAATCCTAACAACAAACAAATTTACACTGTATATTCAGGCATTTAAATACCCTTATTTTGAAAACAACATCAGATGTGGGGAACTGCCAAGAGAGCACCTTGACTGAGTTTGCTAATGCTGACCAAGTGAGAGTAATCATAAGGAAAGTGCAGATGAGCAAAGTATTTACCATTATTTACCAGAACCAAGGCCAGGACACTTCAAATGTAAGGTCTTTCTGTTGCTGAAACTGGTGCTAAGAACTTCAACCAGATTTAGCTATGTTAGTCACCTCCAAGGGAAAAGATGTAAAAAAGACAAAAATATGGAGATGGAAGCTCAAACACCCCATGAAAATATTCACCAAGTTAAAGTGAACATGTTACTATACCATAACTCTTAAATATCTGATTTAAAGACTCATAGAACCATTAAGTTGGAGAAAGGACCCTAAACAACACCTAGTTCCAAACCCCCTGCCATGGGAAGTGATGCTACTCACCAACATCACTGGACATTGTTGTTCAACTTGGACAAAGTTGTTCAAAGCCCCATCCAATCTGGACTCGAACACTACCATTCTCTGAGCAACCTGTTCCAGTGCCTCACCACCCTCACAGCAAAGAACTCCCTAATACCTGATCTAAACCTGACTTCTTTCAGTTTAAAGCCATTATGCCTTGTCCCATCACTACATGTCTGTGTGAAAAGTCCCTCTCCAGTTCCCTTGCAGCCCTGCTTGTATACTGGAAGGATGCTCTAGGGTATCTCCCTTCAGTCCTCTCTTCTCTAGGCTGAACAAACCCAGCTCTCTCAGCCTGTCTTCACAAAAGAGGTGTTCCAGCCCTCTGGCATTTTCATGGCTCTCCTCTGGACTTGTTCCAACAGGCTAACATCTTTCTTGTGCTGGGGGTCCCAGAGCTGAACACAGCAGGTGAGATCTCATCAGAGTGGAACAGAGGGACAGAATTGCCTCCTTCACCCTGCTGGCCACGCTGCTTTTGATGCACTCCAGGACATGGTAGGCTTTCTGGGCTGGGAGTGCACATTGCCAGGTTGTGTTGAGTTTCTTATCCACCAACACACCCAAGTCTTCAGAGCTGCTCTTATTCCATTCTCTGCTCAGACTGGCCTTGTGCTTGGGACTGCCCTGATCTACATGCAGGACCTTGCACTTTGCCTTGCTGAACTTCATAAGGTTTATGCAGGCCCACCTGTCAAGTCTGCTAAGTCCCTCTGGATGGCATATTTAGCTTCAGTTCTTCTCCCACCAGCATTCCTGTAATCCATCAACTTTGTGTTTGAATTGCTTTGGGTCACAGCATTAGTGTGCTCTATGTAGCTACGTAAATTATCTTTCTATTTTATGTCATCTAGGGAGTTGAATTCTTTAAATTTCAACATAGCATTTATGTTTAATAATTCACAGATTGTGTAGTATTTCAGTCTTGTTTCAGCTGCAGGAAAGATGAAAAAGGTCATTATAAAACATGCATCACTACAAGTTATGACAAAGTAGCACTCTGGAGAACGGCTGTTCATATTGTATCAGACAGGTTTTACTTTCTGCAGCAAGGTCAAAGGCATAGAAAAATGTAAATGGTGAAGCATCTACATATTATCCCATATCCTTTTGGATTCAGTAACGAAATTTCCAGTCTCCTTAGCAGCACCTGAAAGCACAGTTCTGAAAACTGCCTAAAATATGATAATGTTTCCTAAATATTGCAGGTACCCAGGTTACTTAGAAAATTACCTTTGAAAATTCTGCCTTAAATGAATTCCAACAATCGCACAGCAAGCCTGTGCTAAAGTCTGATATCAAAGTAGGTGGTGAGCCTTAATGAAGCATCTACTTAAATTCAGGTCATGCTTTAGCAGCAAGCACTCTGGTGGATTATTAGAAGCGGATGCTGTTTAATCTCTCTTACCTCCTGGGAAAACCTGGCATTGAAAAAATCACAGAAGGGGAGAAAAGTGTTCTCTCCCAAAAAGTCAGTTGTTCTGCTCCTCCAAGAGGTGTGACATCTTAAGATGTTCTGCCCATCAAATCTGAACATATCCAGTTGAACAGGACAGTTTCTTGCAAACTCTGCAGGCTTTTGGCTTTTAGCTTTACAAGGATTTACATTTGTATTTTAAACGTCTGCTAAGCGTCCTAAAGAAAGGATTTGTTTAATTATTTCACATTTTGGTATTTTCAGATCTGAAACAGAGCTACCTGCCTTGATTTAAATGAGTCCTTAGAATCTATTTAAATTTCAAGGACTCCCTCTCTGTTCCAAGGAAATTGAAGAAGCCCAAAATGCTCTCTGCCTCTGATTAGAAGCAAAAATATTCCGGTGTGACACAACAGCTCTAGCCTGAAGATTGAGTCTTGAAAACCTTCTCCTCACTCTTCCTCAGATTTATTGAAAACTGGTTTCATTTGGAGCTTTTTCGCAATCACATGTTCAGCAGTTCTGCATGAACAATGTCTTGATTTGAAGACTCCAGGATGAAAGACTCCCCACCCAACAAACTGGCAAGCAAAGATTCTGCATTTTGAGAAGTGAATTGAAACATCCTGTTTCTTTATAGATTTCAGTTCTACAAGGAAACTACACCATTTCCAATACTTGGAAATACACCTAAGTCCCATTAATGACTTTTGAACTGGTAGGAATTCAGGGTCGCTTTTTTCAGGGAAATTTTTGCACAGAATCTAGCTCTATGAAAAAAAAAGAGCATACATTCTCCTGTGTTACGTCTGTCCAAGGTAGAACACTGCTTCCAAAATTTTTCAACCATAACATTTCTAACATGAGAAAAATAGAGCAGATGTAATTAAAATAAAAAGCATACACTGACAAATCTTTCACTATTTTTCAGCTAAGATGCCACCTAATACCAATCACTAAAGGCACCATAAAAGCTTGTCTAATACTCTGGAATCCAACACTGTGGAAGATTTTGAAACTGAAAATAAAGGACAAAACATATAAAAAATTATCTACATACTTTTCAGGCTGTTTTAAGCTCTAGGGAACCAAAACCCAGTAATCATCCATTAGACCATTATTCCTTATCACTCTGAATCTCAAATGAAAGGTTTCTAAATAAAATATACAGAAATAAATTAGATTTAAGTCTATCATGTCCACAAGATGATTATCTAAATCGTATTTGAACAAGTTACTTTCTACCTTTCCAAAACTGGGTTGAAAGCCTCTCAAGCACAAAAAATGCTCTTCTGAAGCCATGCAGACTTTTGTGACATGAGGATTATGTCCTGTCAATTTGTAGTGTTTTGTGCAGGCTGAATACATTCAATTACAAACCATTATTTGCTTCTATAGTGTTCTGTGGAAAAAAAAAACTCATTCTATTTAATGTCACATACAAAGCCAATGGATATAGCTCAGGAACTATCAGAGATCTGTGTGTGTTAAAATTAACAATAAACTGGGTTTTCAGATGAATTTTCTTCAATGCCATACACTGTAGAATTTTGAATTATGAAGCAAATACACTCTTTTTTGATTTCTATCTGGAAGATATAAAGGTTTGTCTCCATATCAGTGAGATAGCAATTAGGTGAGGAATATACACGATACTTTCTGGGAACACATGGATTGTATTTTTCTTTTCACAGGTCTCCTCTGAGTGTTAGAACCAAACTCCATTACTAACGTCACAGGAATGCTACTGTTTAATCCAGTAAATGCCACACTGCTAAAATAACTCCTCTTGAATTTAAAAAAAATATTCGTTGAACAGAAAATGATGCTGCCTCTGCAGAAGCATAACTTTTTTTGCATTGCATAAAGCCAACAAAATGTTGGCTCCTTCTAAAACGGATGTGTGCTTGCACGCTATGGCTGAAACGCAACTACGCTCACAGAAATACCACAAAACTTATTTTATGGATATAAATCACATTTTATTTTCATGTGGCACTTTCACTGACAGGCAAACAGATGAATTCTATGTTTTAACAACAATTCTTCGTCTTATGGTAATGACACACCTATACACAACATTTCTGTCCATCTTATGAGGCATCTAACTAAAAGAAATAATTAAATGATCTTATATAGAAAGAGAAGCATTCTTACATTTCCCCTTTCTTACCAAAGTCTTATTACCACTCGTATTTATACATTAAAATGCTTCCAGTAAATAGCAAGAAAATGAGAGCTTTTTCTGCTTTAAATTACAAGAGGCCTCCATGGGAACTGCAGATCAGAAGGAAGCACTCGATATTCAGTAGCTCAATCAAATGTGTATCTTTATGTGAAACACACAAATAAAAAGATGCCAGCATACGTCAGGCATCAATTCACAAGTTTGCAAAAGTTCAGGGCTACATTGAAAGCAGTCTCCTGATTATTCTTTTTGCATCCTGAAACCCTCTTTTAAGAAGTACTTTTTTTTGTTCATTCTCTGCATGTATGCCTCAGGATTTGTCATATGCTGTACAAACACCCAGGCAATTCTGTTTTAAAAGCTGTGCAAAAGACGCTCAACTAGGAGGAATCAGTTTGCAATTGCCTGCAGAAACGTAGATGTCTATAGCTATGTATTTAGAAAAGCATGTAGTGACAAGAGGGTTCAAACTAGAAGTTTTAGACTCAGAATTAGAAACATTCTTCATTGTGAGGGCGGTGAGGCACTGGGGCAGTGGATGTCCATCCCTGGAGGTGCTCAAGGCCAGGCTGGATGGGCTTGGAGCACCATGGTACAGTGAAGTGTCCCTGCGTATTGAGGTGGGGTTGGAACTACACGGTCTTTGTGATAATTGACAAATGATTCATGTTAATCATAGAAGTTTTGGAGTTTGCATAAACCAGAATACTTAAAATAAGAAAAGAACATGGGCCTAGATAAAGGGAAATATATGATTAACCCACTCTGCTTAAATCCCCCTATTATGAATATTGTGTATATCAGTTTGTAAAAGGAAAAAAAAAAGGGTTTTCCATAGTCTGAAAGGTTTTTTTGCAGAATCAGATTTCCTGCCTTTGTGTAATCAATCACAAACTATCTACTAAAGATCAGGTTTCCTACTTTTTTTTTTTATCTACCAAGACAAGATGGTTACATGACCAAGTGTCTGAAGAGCTGTCCCACGGAAGTCTGGAAGTTTCTTTGACCACCATTGCTTATCTTGCAGAATTATGACAACACAACAATAACAATTATTGATTACTACAAGGAAAACCATACTATAAAAAGGGAGCTGCAAACCAAGTTCAGTGGAAGCGTGGACGGTGACCCCTTATGTTTTCCCCAGCGCTGCGTTGCTCTGCCTACATAAAATAAAGCAATCTAAATTTTGCTGAATACGAGACTTTGTTTCTCATCTATAACACCACTGGAAATTATTATATTATTTTAAATACACCCCCTGTAATGCACAATATATATAAGCATATACAAGTTGGCCAGCTGTCAGGAGCAGCCAGGGAAATTTTAAGGGAACTAAGAGAACATAAATTAGTGCAATACATACACACAAGCACTGATTTCAAATGGAAAGGAAAGGGAAATGAAATAAAATAAAATAAAATAAAATAAAATAAAATAAAATAAAATAAAATAAAATATAAAATAAAATGCGCAGAAGCTCTGCCCAGGCGGAGCACCCCCCGCAGCCGCGGCACCGCCACCGGGCCCGCTCTGCGGCGGTTGCGCCGCCCGCCCGCTGTGGCCGTTGCCCGAAGCTTCGTGAAGGTTCCGGAAGGCTCGGGCCGGCCCTTTCCGCCGCGGGACTGCCCCGCCCCCGGAGCTGCTGCCCGCCTTCCTTCCTTCCTTCCTTCCCTCTTCCTTCCGCCGGCCTCCGCTCTCCCGGGCGGCGGGGCAAGGGGTGCCGCGGCCATGTCGCTGCTGTGCTACAACCGGGGCTGCGGGCAGCGCTTCGACCCCGAGAACAACACGGAGGGTGAGAGCGGCGGAGGGGCCGGGGCTGTGCGGGGAGCGGGGGCGGCTGCGGGGATGTGCGGGGCGGTGTGAGCCCGTCCCGTCCCGCCCGGGCCGGGCCCGCGGGGCTGTCACCCGGGACACGCGTGAGGGGCCGGCGCTGTCATGGGTGCCAGAGGTTCGCAGGGCCGACACCGGCTTCTCTGCTGAGGGCCTCTGGGGGTGTTGCGTTCATGGCAGTTACCAGCGGCTTTTTGGTTGTTAGTTGGGTTTTGCTTTGTTTTTTCGTTTTTTTTTTTTTTTTTTTTTTTTTTTTTTTTTTTTTTTTTTTTTTT
>JAOTQP010000001.1:80421177-80444865 GCA_026413545.1 Cichladusa arquata
AGGAACTTCTCATTCATACCCTCCAAAAAAGGCTAATTTTAGCAAGATGTTCTTAAAAAGTGGGCTCAAACTTGCCACTATTTAGTTCTGTCAAAGGCTACGTGTTTGTGCATAGACAGGGGCAACATACTGAGTAGGACTTGCTAATGTTAGTAACAGCAAAAGGAGACACATTTGTGGCATGCTTACCTTTAGTGATCTCTTCCACCCCCATCCCCTACACCCCTTTGCCCAAATGGCAAAGCAGAGAAGGGCATTTGTTATTAATTGGAAAAAAAAAAAAAAATAAAGGGAGAGAGAAATCCTGTTAGGATTTGTGACCAGTACGCGTTATAAAAGTAACACTTCTTTACGGTTTGTGTGATCAAACTGTAGTAAACTAGGTCAGGTTGGCATAGCCATATGCTAACTGTGTGGTGCTTGGATTGGGGAAAATAATTTCATGACATGAAATTTGTTTCAATAAGTGGCTGGTACATGTAGTGGAATCACTGTGTCCTAGACTAAGCAGTTCTGAAGGTAAGTGTAATTATTTACAGATCACTACAGAGAGCCAGGTTTTGCATTTGGGTGACCTCTACAAATTTGTACTTTGACATTTAATGAAAAGGCTAATAAAGTGCTTTAATGATGTAGCAGTAAGGTGATAGAAGTGTGTGCTTGGTAGGATCAGTTTGGCTATGAAATTGATATCAAGAAAGCTCTAAACAAACAAAAACCTAGCAAATTGTGGTATTTGTGTCTCCAAAAATTATCTGAGGGTTAGAGAAAATGGCTTTGAAATACTTTGGTCTTTCTGGTAAAGGAAAGGTATTAACAGCAGTGGAGAGGTAACTTGAAAAAGTGAAAACAGAATAGCAACCAAAGACGGCTGCAATCTGATCTCATACAAATCAGAACTAGAATATGCTTTTATCTGCTTGTATGCTAATTTCCCAGTTTTCCCTGCCCAGTGTGAGAAGAAGTCCCTCGTGTCAGACGAGCTGTTGGACTAGGTGTGAGTGCAGAGGAGCTGGTGTTTGCCTGTCCTCTAGCAGGGACAGTGGTCAGACTGCTCAGGGGACAGATCCTGCTGGCTCTGCTGAGGCACTGCAGAGCTCCTTCTCCTGGCATCCTCTCTCCTGGAGCACGCAGGGCCCTCAGGAGGCAGCAGCCAAGTGGGATGTCATTTGCTCCACGACGGGCCTGCTGCAGAGCAGGCTCCAGGGAGCAAGGAAAAGGGATTGCCCTTGGGCAGATGGAGGAGCAGGCACTTGTCTGTGCCTGCCTTGAGCTGGAGAGCAGACCCCCCCGAGCTGGTTGATTGTGAGATGGTTCTGGTCTCTAGAACGGTTGCTGTTACTAACAGCATCTCTCTAGTGGAGGATTACAAATACTCATTTAAGTCCTCTAACTCAGAAATAATCTTTGCTACAAAACAGGGTTTATTTTTACTTTCATGATGCTTCTAATGACATACTTTCATACTTTTGGAAAATAATAACCTCTACTTCTATTTTTTATTTGATTTAACAATGAAGTCCTGGTCTCTATGCAAAATAACAATTTTTTTTTTCCTTTTTAATTTTCCTGTGAGTTTTACCAGCATTAGCTTTTCATCCTGAGACTGAAGGAATTTGTAGAGGTTTATAGATATATTTGTAAGTCTTGCTGGAGGACTTATGTCCCAAAATATGTGCATTTTGAGTTAAGATATCTCTTAGACTGTATTAGTACTTTAGACCTAGGCACTGAATATAAAGTAAAAGTATATAATGCAAGGTTTCTTTAAAAAAATCTCCATATTTATAAAAAAGATTAGAACAAACAAGTTTGGGTTGGGTTTTTGTGTGTCAAATACCTGTAGGAAAATTGCTAATAAAGTTATTTATCACTTTTTTCTTTTGCTTCCTATTATGTGAATTGTTGCTGTTTGTGTCACTTTTAATTTTAAATGTTTCTAATTTTGCTTTAAAGGGTAGAAAATAGTGTTTAGAGTCAAGTCAGTAAAATACTGTTCATGCAGTAAATGTCAGTGAGAAGTTTTATAATCAGCAGTTTTATCACGTGAAAGGAATACAAGTAAAAGAGAACAGCTGTGAAATGCTGATAAACATCTGTGAATACAAACACTTTCATTAGTGGAGGTTGTGTTCAGTGTAGTGTTTGTACAGAATCTATTAGTAATAAATAGTATTGACATGTTAGAATGTCAATAGAATAGAATGTGCATGTGGAAGACTAACCTTTGGGTTCAAGTCCTTAGGTGGTTTAGGATACTATAAACATTGAAAAAAGAACAATGTAATTATGGTTAAAATCATGAAGTCATGATTTGCATTCAGAGACCTTTTTTTAACAGAATACTTCTTGATAGAAAGCTCTGATCAGGGTCAAATAGAAGTATTTGAAGTGGTAAATCAGTATTTTCTATCTGTCAAGTAGCCATGGGGGCACTTCCTAACTTCTGCAAAATTACCATTATTGTCAGTATTATCATTATAATAAGTATAATCATTATTACCTCTAAGGCCTGATTACTGATGAAGGGTGGGGATGGTCCATAGAAAGTTTACTTGCCACATGTGAAAGTAGTAGTTTGTCTTAGATACCTACTTTCTAGTTTGTGTTGTATAATACTTAAGAAGAAAGACCTGATTATGTATGTCTAACATATACACTCAGCTTTTTTGTGGAATCTGGATTTTTCTGAGTAATGATGTGCACTCAGGGAAGTGGGGCAGCTCATGGCATACATGAATTGCAAATGTGACATTTTTGCTGGGTTTGTAAACATATGAATAAAGATTCTTGGTATGCCTTAATATTAATAATAATCATTATCTTCTAGGTTCATGCACATACCATCCAGGTGTGCCCGTTTTTCATGATGCTCTGAAAGTAAGTATGCAGCTGTCCTTTTAAGTATTATCTTTTTGTTTTTTCATCTTTTTATTTCCAGATTTTTCAGTGTTGAAAACTGATGTTCGGCCTATCACGTGCAACCTCATGAAATTAGAAAAGCACAGTTACTCATTTCCTGAAAAAGAAATTAAAAACTCCACTCATATGGTCTAAATGCCATGCAGGTCTAGATGACTTGTTTCCTGTTGATTGACTGACTTTAGGTCTCTCAGCAGTTTAATTAGGTCCTCTAAATAGGACTGTGGAGCCATTGAGAGGTTTCATACTCTTTCAGTTAATTAACCTGTTTGGAATTTAGAGCAGCTGCTTGTGGTCTAATGTGACCAGGGCACTAATGTGTATGTGACATTTGTCTGCTGTAAAAAACAGTCACGTTCGTTTAATCAGCCAAATGAGGATGTTGGTTAAATTGGGGCTGGTCACCCATGCCTCTT
This sequence comes from Cichladusa arquata, assembly GCA_026413545.1. Lineage (NCBI taxonomy): Eukaryota > Metazoa > Chordata > Aves > Passeriformes > Muscicapidae > Cichladusa > Cichladusa arquata. Next base: position 80,424,516 of record JAOTQP010000001.1, read on the forward strand.
ATGCAGCTGTCCAGGATTCTTGGGCTCCATCTTCAGTGATGAATTAAATATACCTGTGACAGGTCTCCCTCCAGTGCTTAGGCCAACTGCACAGCCCATCCTTGGTTCTGTGCTAAACTGTTTGCCCTCTTCAGGATCTACTGGATGCATACAATACAAAGTGCTGACAGGGAATCATTTGAGACACAACTGCTGAAACAGTACTGGAAATCATTCTAATAATTTAATTGTGTGTAGTCAGAAATCTGGTGTCCAAAAATGGAGCCTGGCACTTTATTAATATCAATGTAGCCTAAGTGCCTTTTCTTAGAACACTAGACTGCTGTTTAGCTGAGCTTTGAGGGGTGTGAGTGTTTTGTTTCTTTTCTTGCTACTTAGGAAGTACTTTTACTGGAAGTGCATCTCATACCAACAATGTGATATCTTTTGGCCTTGTGAAAGCTTCTGCATTTGTGCTGGGTGATGTGTTTGCTGTGAGCTGTTGTTTGTATTGCAGTACCTGACTCTGGAATTGGCCATTGTATGCTACTGGCAAATTGGGACAAATACTCTTAGATCAAATACTGTACAGTTGCTTAGACTATGGTAACTTTTTTTGTACAAAACTGTAGCTGTACTCAGAGCACAGTACAAAATGCTTCTATGTAATTATAAAGAGAGAAATTATACAGTTAGCTCAAATAAACTTATGTTTACTTCCTTTCATATTCACTGTTTACGAACAATACCATTTTCCCTCTTCTCCTTATCCTTCCTCTTGACCTAATTAAAAAATGATCATAATTGCAAATAAGCAGTATTCTTCCTGCTGTAAGTTCTAGATAATCTAGGTGGGCAGGATGAACCTTTTGTCTCCTCTCCATGTGGAAATGGTTAATATTTTGAGGGTATTTTAGAACCACCTACCTAACACCCATTGTATTATACCACTTAAGCTTTGAAAGTGGTGGTGCATTAGTCAAACTGTTGCCTTTAAAAAGGTTCTTTGAGTTCTAAGATATATTATTCACAGTGGCAAGGCAATTTGCTCTAAAATTGAATTTCTGGTTTATATAATAAAAAGTGCTCTTGATTGATGTAGTTGGATAGCAATGCACATATCCAGCTCTGTTGGTGGGAAATAAGCAATTGAAACATTTGAGTGGTGCTCAAGAAAAGAAAGAAAAAATCCCTATCATTTTTGGAAAAAGGCCTGTGCATTGGGCCACAGGTGAGCCTGGTCTCAGGTGTAGTATTTGTTTGTTTTGCTTATATGTTACTTTATGAGATGAAGTAACATTCCTATTTTCTGCTGTACAGAGTTGGCACCTAACTTGTCATGGAAGTATTGCCTCACATTTACTGAACTTTCTGATTAAGGCAGCATCAGCAAACTAGAGGACTTCTCTGGCTTTTAAAAATGCTGATGATAATATTGTCCACAGAAGGGAAGAAAGCAATTGCTAATTTTGATGTGCCACATCTTTTAAAGGAATATAATTAATATTTTGCTTTTTTTAAGCTGTTGTCAAGTCTGGTAGTCATGCCTGTGTTATTTCTATTCCAAAATGTTTATAGGGCTGGTCATGTTGTAAGAGGAGAACAACAGACTTTTCTGACTTCTTAAGCATTGCGGTATGTATTCATGATTATTTACAATTTTTATACTTGTCAAGTGAAAGTGATTAATATTAAATGGTGCATGTGCTTACATGTTTTAAATTAGCCTAGTTCTGTTAAAACTGTCATAAATCTTACATGCTCTATTTTTCTTCATATAATGCTGAAGTCAAGGCTCATTTTCAAGCTTTAATTGTTAAAATTATCAAAATAGATTTTGATAGAGTTACTTGCTGATAAAGAAGGGTGGTCAATATTTATTGCTGCTTTGCTTGACTACAAAAAAGTATGCATTTTTATTTTAACTTTCATCCAAAATGAGAATATTTTCCAATTTAGTGGCAGGGTTTCCTTGCAGCCAGTGTTTAGAATGGGCTAAAGAAGAAGATGGTGCTTAAGAAATGAGTCAAGAAAATTTGTTGCAGTTTTTGTTAATTGTGAATGCACACAAACTACACTGCATTTATATATCAATAACAATGTATGCTTTCCACAATAGGGCTGCACAAAGGGTCTCCATAACAGCGAGAAACCTCCTGAGCCTGTTAAACCGGAAGTCAAAACTACCTCTGAACGAAAGGAGCTAGCTGAACTGAAACCCAGATTTCAAGAACACATAATTCAGGCACCAAAACCATTGGAAACAATTAAGAGGCCAAGGTACGCTATATGAAACTTAAGGTTTTCCAAATTTGTAGTCAGTTGGCCAAGTTAAAGCTTGCTTGGTTATTCAGTGTTGTACATTTCATATAGTGTAGAAATTCTGAAATTAACCTTAGAGGTCCTTGGTTTTGGTAGCAGTGATGAGCTTCAAAATATGAGAAAAGAATTCTGGTTATGACAAAGAAGTACTTGATCTTTCAGCACTTGGATCCACAAGAAGCAAAAGTTGAAGTCTATAACCTTATAGCTTAAAATGCCACTAGGAGCTGTGTTAAGTGTTTTAAACAGCAATCAAAATAATTTGGGGGTACTTGTATTTAGATGCCTTAGTATCTTTGATTTATTTTTTGTATTTAGGATTTCTACTTGAAAGCCAAGACTGCCTTTTAAGTTTCTAGTCTGTTTTTTCTTAAACAGTAAGGATTGGCATTTACAAATGTAGTTTGTTTGTTGAAGGCAGGTTTGAAAGGAAGAGGCTTGTAGGAAGATTAAAAGTTACTACTTTGTCTTCTATTAATTCTTTTTCATGAAGTAGGCTGACACTAATACATGGACTTTTTTAGCCCAGATGAGCCAATGACAAATCTGCAGCTGAAAGTGTCAGCTTCCTTGAAGCAAGCTCTCGATAAACTGAAACTGTCATCAGAAAATGAAGGGAGAAAAGGTAAGGAGGCAGGGAAATTAAGTAGGTATGTGATGCTAAGTGTCACACAAATAAATGAAATGCTGATCTTATAATTTCTGAAGTGATAGTTTCACGTAATTGTTCTTTTTCTTAATAATCTGGGAAATGCCTTCCAGTCCAGGGAATGATGATTGAATTCCAGATGTGGATAAATAACATGGAGACTTGGTTGTCAGGAGCAGTGCATTGTCCTTAGCACTATTTGAACTGTGTCTTTTCTGAGATTTCCTGGTTAGAGTGGACATAATGGGAAATACCCATTTCTGAATATGTAACTGGCAGAGTTCCCAAGAAATGAACATTACTCCCTATTGTTGCAGAGACAGTATCATATAAAGCCTTCATAAATCTATAAAATTCCTCCAAAGACTAGTTGGTTCTCCCTTGTCTGTTTTTTCTCTTTTTTCTTCCCATATATTATTTGGAATTTGGTTCCAGAACTATGCTGCTCCTTAAGAAACTTTATAACTTCAACCTACGCTTAGGGCTATTTTATGCTCTTTTGTTCTTGTGCCAAACTAATTTAGCTCTTCTTTCTCCATGGTATCCAGATTATTTCCTTGTGTGTATTTATAGACAGCAGTTGAAGCCTTTTACATTCTTAGTTTTACAAAACTGAGCAAGTTGAATGATTGTTCACTTCTCCTATGATTGTAATGATCTTCTTCATCTTTTTTTATTTACTCCACTTAAAATGTGTAAAGATATAGAGCCTAGAATTTGATGCGTAGGTAATACAGCTTTTTGAATGTTTCATTGTACCTCTCTGGCAGATTTCAGTGTCAGGCAGAAAATAGAAGCTTGAAGAGGGAGGTTTTTCTAATCTCCTCTTGGCTCATTTTAGTTCTTAATGAAAGTAAAGTGTTCAGTAGATTATACAATTCATTTGCTATTTTCATAATATTTTGTTTTCAGACGAAGATAGTGATGAAATCAAGATTGGGACGGCATGTAAAAATGCAGGCTGTTCGAAAGTAAGTGCTTCAGTTGTACTCTAAATCCAGCTGCTCAGCTGTTAAGTGAGCAGTTTTTATTTTTTATGTACTACAAGTTTATTTGCAAAAGGTACAAGGTTCCATTGGGTTTTACAAATGCAGATTTGATAACACGCTTTTGTATAGACAAATGTGAGTTATGTGCAGAAAGTCAAAGATTTTTTTTTAAACCTGTCATGAACTTCTTATTAGTAAGCTTGTCAAATCCATGGTTCTAATGTGTTTTAACATATTAAATATAATATTGTTGAGAGGTGGCTTATTGATAACACTTGAGTTCCTCTTGATAATCTGTGTGTAGATAGAAGCATCTACAGATCTTAGTTAATGCTTCCTGCAAGAAAATTTAAAAAGTCAGTGTTTTAACACTTCTAGCACCAAAATTAGTCATTATATTACATAGTCATTTAAAGTGAAAGGTGACACATTCACATTGTGCAAAATGAGACAGTAAAATTTAAATAGCTATTTTACCTGACAGATTTTGCATTATCTACTGAAGCTGTGGTGGGAGGAGAACTTTGGCAGTCTTTGTGTTGGGAAGAACTGACCTGATATTCAGTGGCTGAGTTGTTATATTGCTTATTTTTCTTTCTTTTGAGAATCCATGTGTTTTATGAATGATGAATTTAAATTATTTTCAAGTTAAGTTCTTGTTTCCTCTGAATGCTCAGAGCATTTTAAAGACAGAAAGCTGAGGATCTGCAGTGACCTTTATGAGCACAGATGGTGTCACCATTGATGTGTGCCATTGAACTAAAACAGAGTAGAGGTTCTTACCAGTGCCAGAGAACCTTCTGTGAAGGAAGGTTGAATGGTTACTTTGAAAAGCTAGGACAAGCATTAGATCGAGATTATTTACCCAAAACCTTTGTCAAACTTTGGCCATTATTTCTGGTTTTGTTGTTTTATTTTATTTTTTTCCTTGCTCCAAATCCTGTAACAGTAATGCACTCTAAATGCTTTGTCTCACCAGACATACGAAGGACCACACAGCGCAGAAGAAGTATGTATATACCATTCTGGTGTACCTATATTCCATGAAGGGTTAGTATTCAGCTAACTTCCATTTCTGTACCTGTGTTCTGTGAAGGGTTAGTATTCAGTTAACTTCAGGTTTTTTTAACTAGTCTGTTGTGCGTTCATGCTTTCTTTGTAGATGCTGCCTTGATTTATTCTGTATTCCTCTTCAGTCAAAAATGGCAATGCTTAAAGGGGATATACTAAAGTAACAGAAATATTGCATAAAGGAAAGATCTTAAATGTTCACAGTAAATAGTGTCCTAAATATTGATTGTTAATTACTTTGCAAACTTTCAAGGATGAAGTATTGGAGCTGTTGTAAAAGAAAAACTTCTGACTTCAATACGTTCTTAGCTCAAGAAGGCTGCACAAGGGGAACACACGTATGGACTAAAAAGGATGCAGTAAGTAGCATTAAGATTGAATTCTGTAACTGGCCATTCTGAATTTTGAATACTGAAATGTGGCTTGATTATTACTGTAGCTGAGCTATTACAGATCACTACCTCTGACATAATGTGGAGGATACAGTGCACAGCAGGACAACTGAGAAATGGAGTGAAGTAGTCTGTGGTACAGGTGTACTTGACTCTCTGAGAAAATTATAGAATATAATAATGAACCAAAACACTTGAAAAACATTATTTGGTCGCACCATGGATATAGGTGAACACAAAGTTCTTGTTACAAATATATTGTCTCTTGCTGAGGCAAAATGTGTTTGACTCTGGAAACATCAGGATTGTTTAACAGAAGAAAATAAAGATATGAAAAGTGTAGTTTTGTTACCTCTTTCTAGAGCAATTACTTCACAAATCCTTTACTTCCTCTAAATCCTATAATTGCTGCTTGCTTTGAAGATTTGTATTTTTGTTCAATAATTACTTGCAAGTGCAGAAAGTAGAGATTAAAAAAAAGCTAAAGTCATGAGCCTAAAGTGTAGAAAGAGAGTAAAGAATTTACCTGCATTTAAAGAAACCATGTGTAAATTAATTGTGTATTGAGATAATGGGTTTCTATCCAGCAAGGGGGTTCTTTACTTAAGCTTTTTGTTTTTATTTTGAGGGTTTTTTCACAGTTTCCTTTTTCTGCATCAGAGAACAGGGGGTAATAAATATTTTTTGCAGGAATATGAAGCATTCTTGGTGTCATGGCATTCTTTCTCTTCATTCAGTTCCTTTCTGTAACCTGCTGGCTCACTGTGGTCTTGGAAAGGAAGTTGATCCACAAAGTAACTTTTTTTGTTGTAGTTTGCAAGGGAGATACTGAAATACTTAATAAAAAGAGTTGCAAGTGGAGTCTTGCTGTCTCCTGTGAAGATGAAATATAGTCCTTTATTAGATATGCTAATTGTCTATTAAAAAAAGTCCTGGGCGTTTATGCTGTTAATCTTGTAAAAAAATATTCTAATGTAATTCTAAGATTTTTTTTTTCCTGTACCTTTTTCCTTATATAGGGTACAAAACTAGTTCCATGCAGACATGACTGGCACCAGACTGGAGGAGAAGTGACTATTTCTGTATATGCTAAAAACTCTGTCCCTGATCTGAGCTACGTAGAAGCTAATAGCACAATGGTGAGCCTCTACCTTAGGATCAGCAGCTTGAACCTAGGAAAATCTGCTCAGCTTTATTTACAAGGCAGAGATAGCATAAGACTCTTTTTGAGTAACTGCTTTTCCTTGGCATTTGTGTTTGTTCAAGTATGTATAGCTTTTTTTCTGCCTTCTGTTTGGACATCTGCACTTTCATGTGTGGGGTTTTTTAAAAGCGGCAGTACAGTATGCAAAAAAAAAATTTTATTTGACTTCCATAATTAAAACCCAAGCGTGATGGGTTTGCATCAGTGTATGTATAAATAATTATGGATTCAGCATTTGGTTGTATGACTTGATGTAATTTGATTCCATTCTTCATTGTATGCTGTTTCACAGCTACTAATATTAAACAAGTGTTAAAATGCTTCTCTGATTTCTTTATCTAAAATGACAAGCTACCAGTGGTCACTGTTGACTGCAACTGTATCAGAATCTATTAAAATAGATACTCACTTCTATTTCTGAGGGACAATTTTATCATTTTGGTCATTGTAGGATCCAAGTCCTAACATGGTATATTCTGTTTAAACATGCTTGAGGTGTCAGATGTTTTATTAACATGATAAAATTTTCTTACCTTCTGTTGTTTTTCTCGTTAAGGTAAATATCCATATTGTATTTGAAGGAGAAAAGGAGTTTCATCGCAGTGTGAAGTTATGGGGAGTAAGTTTAAAAATATTTTTTCTATTAAAAAGAAACAAACAAAAAACCTCAGAAAGAAAACAAAACATAGGCTTTTAGCTTCTTCTCTTTCCAAATGGTTTGGTTTTCCTCATTACTATTTTTTGAATGAATTTCTGTTGCATAGCATTGAGTAATTGCATTTAAATCTGAATAAATTGACCCAGGAGATCCAGTGTGACATCACAATGGGCACTGCTTTGTACAGAAGGTGTCCTTCCACGTTCCTTTCTGATCCCTGCACCATGGTAGTGGTGTTGCAGAAAGCCCTTGCCTACGTGTGTTAGCCAATGCATATTAGATTTGCATAGGCATATGTTTATGCCATAAACATTCCATAACTTGGGAATGGGAAACAGCTGATTTTTCAAGATACCAGAGGGATCTTTATCTACCTAAACATCTACTGAAATTTAGTGATGAGGTGCCCCCTAGCTTAACTCCCCAGTGTCTGTCAATCTGTTAAATTAAAGTGTGCAATCCCTTTTCTGTTCCAGGTGATCGATGTAAAGAGGAGTTACGTGAACATGACTGCTACAAAGATTGAGCTCACTATGAGAAAAGCGGAGCCCTTGCTATGGGCAAGTCTGGAGTTACCAGTATCCAACACACAACCAAAACAGGAGAGTTCAGATAAATAATAATTTCAAGAGACAACTTATTTCCCATGTTGAAGTGGTGACTTGCTACTGTAATCAAATATTTGACTTTTATATTGATTCCTTTTTTTTTTTTTTTTTAATGCTAGTTCATCTGTTCCCTTCTAGAAAGAAATTTGACGCACAGTAAATGGGGGTATGAACTTGAAAGGGTTACAGTTATTTCTGCTCTTGCTCCCATGGGTGTGTTTGTGCTAGATGAAATGTCTCCATGGGAATTTAGAGTAAAACAGCTATTGCCCTTTGCTTGCAACCTTCCCTACCATGCACTGACTGTCCAAGTAGATGTGCTCTCTGTTCACAGTGGGTGTCTTTGTTTTTCAGCTGTTCTGTTTAGACTGGATGCATTTGGTAACCTGTGTTAAATTCAACACTGTTATGAAGCATACAGTAATGCAGATAGAAAAATCGGAGTTTGAACTGATTAGCATGCAATTCCACATCTAGAAAAGGTTACATAAACAGAAATATGAAGTTGTACACATGTAGACTTCCATGTTCTGAAACGAAAGTTTGTTTCAATACCTGTTGGCTATAGAGGGATGAAGTGAATGGTATTCCAAGGATTTCAGTACTTGCTGATTCCTGCTGTCTTTCCTGTATCAAAGCAGATCAGGTAAAAATTTTAAAAAAAGGTGGCAAGAAGGGAATTTTTTTTTTTTACTGCTTTACATTTGCTATTTGAATAGTTAAATATAAAAGCAAATGGGCAGCGAAATGGCTGTATAACTTAGCATCTCAGCTCTGAAGAGTATGCAAACAGCAAACTATTGTAAAATTACCAAAGTGCTGTATATATTTGACAGCCTTTAGAATGTATAGTCTGTCCTATTTTACAAGATTAAAAATCTCAAGACTCTTCTCAAAGTAGGTGGATATGTGTAGTAGGAGAAGCCAGGACATACTGCAGGTGTCTTGGTAAAACAGTTTTCACATAGATGTGTGTATCTCTTGACTCTGATGATGGTCATCTAAGACCTGTAGTTTTATACAGGACAAATCTTTGGAGAAACAACATGCTTTGAAATGTCTGTCTCAAATTGCAATTGTACCTTTGAATTAAAATACTTTAAAAGGATACTGTATCTTTTCAAGAGACTGTAATTAGAAATCAAGACCTTAGTTTTGTTTTCAGGCCATCAGTAAAGGTATGTGGCTAAAAATAGGATAGCTGTAAAAATGAGATTTTTTATTTTTTATCCAGGCAACAGCACACAGAGTAATGTTGCTTTCTATTTTCGCTTGGAGTAGTTTCTTAATTTTGACTTGCAGCTGAAAAAAAAATGTTTTCGTATAAAAGTAATAAAAAATGCACACCGTTATTGATTGTGCCTAATCCTGTATATGTAAACAAGAGGTCTTGTTTAAATGAGGTTAAAAGAGAACCATGTTAAAATGCAAGGATGCTCATGTGCCAGCCTTGGCAGGCCTGGAGTAGTGTCAGGAGAAGCACAGAGTGTAGTGAAGGCATTCTGAAGTGAAAGAGAGATTACTAAGAATCTTGCTGTTTTCCGATAGGTATGATTTGACTTGAGCTCAGACTTCTGTCTCTAACAGTACTTGAAGTCCTACTTCATGCTGAAAGTAGTAGGAAATACATTACCAAAGAAACCATCCCTGAACACCAAGAAAGTAACACTGGTGATACAAACATATATATACACATATATAAAATAGTTTTGGTGCTTCTCTACCTTCATTTTAAGATCCTTTGTCCTTGATTACTTAGTTTGAGCATGATTGTATACTCCCTTAGGCCCTTCTAAAAATTTTCAGCTCTAAGTTCCACTGTATAGATTCTGTCAACTTCTAATAATGCCTTTCTTTTCCTCTTTTTTAATTTGAAAATATCAAGTACTGTAAAGTGATAGGGTACAAGCTTATAAAACGTGTACCTGCCACGTGGTCTTCTGAAAATTGAACAGATGTTCTTTGTGTTCTGAACCAACAAGTGGAGTACTTATTAGTATGACACTGAGAACATTAGTGGATGAAAAATTCTAGATAGCTGTAGCTACTAGCATGCCATCTGTGTTTGTGTGTGCAGAACTCTGAACTTGGACAGCAAAATTAGTAGTGCTTAAACGCCAGGATAAAGTTCTTGTTTAATAAGCAAGTTCAAATGTGTCTATCCATATGGATGTATGTCTAAAAAATGTGGAAAACGTATATTCACTTAATTTGCATCCTCATGTGCAGGAGGTTTACATAATGTAAAACCCCTTTTAAAGAACTACATGGAAAATGGAATTCCTTTGAAAACAGAATTTCTGTTTTTAAATAAGTCGTCTTCTGCCTTAGTGCACTAAATCCTAAATGGAGAGAAATATGGATGAGGGGCCATCTGCTGTGAATGCTGCAGGCTTTGGGATCCTGTTACTACTCATTACACTCTTTCAAGCTATGTTCTGCTCGTAGCTTTGTCACCTTGGCCAGAAGTGGGAGAAAGCTCCTGTAAACACAGTCCCCAGTTTTGCTTTTGCTTTTTAGTCATTCCTCCTGCTTTTCTGTTGTTCATACTTTCAGCACAAACTAAAGATACTTCAGGTGTTCTATAATGACTCTCCCCATCAAGTGGCAATACAACTACTTTTAAAACTTACCTATTTTAAAAAGCAAGCAAACAAAGACCCCATAAAAATGCCCCCAGCTTTGGTCAGGCAAGAATATATAGATTTTGCTATAACAGCATAGTTTCTCTGGCCTGGGATGCTTTTCAAAATAAAAAGGTAAACCTTCAGATGGCCTAGACTGCCATAAACTGCCATTTAACTGCAGCAATTCTTAGCAGTTTTTTATAACCATATGTCTGCATCTGTCCTGAAGCTGCAAGAGCTGTATGACTCACTGAATTAGTGTGTTTTGAGCAGTTGCTCACAACAGGCTTCAGCATGCCAAAGGTTGATCCTGGTGTTCCATGCAATGACATCTTGAGATGCATAGTTGTAGCAGACACTTTGATTATTGACTATTGGCTTGGCTGTAACTTTTATTAGTAAGTGTGGAGAGAAGGTGAGGCCAACTGTAGTGTACTAAACCAATCGTGATTGATACTTTCCCAAAAGGAAGATTTGTCAAGTAAAGTGATTTTTGATCACAGGCTTTCACCTGTCTGATAACATGACACTAAATTGCAAGCCAGTATGAACAAGAATACCTGGTGTTGAACTTATCCTTTTGTCATGCTTTTGGATGTTGTGCTCTATTTATCAAATTGATTAAGTTGATGCAGTCTAACTGTATTTTTTAAAATAGGTATTTAAGAGCTGTAATGTGTTTCAGTAGGCAAGCTTGTTACACGAGTCAGAACTGACTGTCCAGGTGCATATAAAACTTCACCTTCATCATCTCTTTATAATATGAAAAGTTGCATGGGTGTACAAGTTTATGACAGAAATCGTAATCTTTTCCCTCATGTATAAGCCCATTTTCTTACCTATCATAATGTATTTCGTACCTAACATTACATCCCAGGTAACAAGTGATAGGATGAGAGGAAATGGCCTCAAGGTGTGCCAGGACAAGTTTAAATTGAATGTTGGGAAAAATTATTTTCATGGAAAGGGTTGTCAGGCATTCGGACAAGCTGCCCAGGAAAGTAGTGTAGTCGTCATGCCTGGAGGTGTTCAAAAAAACATGGATATGGCACTTAAGGACATGGCTTAGTGGTGAACAGGGTGGTGGTGCTACCTTGGTGTTGGTGATCTTAGAGGTTTTTCCAATCTTGACAATTCTATCATCTGTAACAACATTTCTTGGAGGAATTGAAATTTATGTGAAATGTTAATACACTGCTAAGCACAGGGCTGATCAGCTACTCTGGCTCTTAGGTCATACATGGAACTGATACAACTTGACAAAAAAATCTTCCATTGGATGGTGTTCTGGATTGTGTACATTATCAAGTCACCATTTCAGTAGTTTAGGAATTAGTTTTACTAGGAATTTTGCCTTGGAAAAAAATGTACCTATTCTACATAATGATGCATTCTTGGCTTGCATTCTTTAAATATGGCATGAGTATTGATTAAATACTATACCTGTTAATGATCAGTCTTTCCCAGTCTGCTACTAAATTTTTTTACTTCTGTCAGGAAGAAGATCCTTTTTAAAGTAATGAGTTATGTGTCTGGAACACTGTTTTAGGGTGGTAATAATTTTGCCATTCTAAGAGTCTTGAATTACAGTTGAAGAGGAGATGACTTTTCGCATGGCTGTTTGATTCTGCACATTCATAAAACTTACACACAGAAATTAATCTCATGTCTTCATGCTCTAGTGTTTTTCTAAATGTATTCAATAAAATTCTTATTACGTGCTGGTTGCATTTGGGGTTGGTGTTTGACTCCTTTTGTTATGGGTGAGAACTTCCCTGTTAGTTTGCGTCATGGCTATTGAAGGAAAATGAAAGTGGACATTTTCCACATGTGAGTCTATATAGGAGGGAAAGTGCATTGCCAAGGGGTTTTTCCCCATCAGTAATTCATTTGTATTTTGCTTTCTAATGCTACAGCCCAGTCAGGATCTGTGAGTTTTGCAGAAATCTGAGTGTGGTTACTGATACAGGGGCCTGTCTTATTCACAGAAATAGTTCAATCCCAAGAATTTTGAGTTGTCACAAACTTAGTGGAAGTGGAATAATTTCAGATACAGTGGCTGTTTCTAGAGTTGCTGAGTTCTGTTACTTGGATGTTTGTTTCTGGTTTCTTGGAAAAAGAAGATACTTTCCAAAACTTCTAGCTCAGTGTAGAAAAGGGTTCACCTCTTGAAGCCTTATATCTTCTACGATAATAAATACCTGGTGTTTTCCCAAAGTTTGGGTAGATGTTTTAATCGGAGGGTAGCCAAGGTCTTGTCACAGACATTACAAACTAATCCACAGTTAGATGAGTGTTAAGAAAAAAAGGAAGCATCCTTTTGAATAAAATATTTTTGTTACCTACTGGAAACAAGTGTTTGAAGCTTTAGTTCCTTGTTAAATTTTAATGAAAGCTGCATTGCAGCAAAATTCATTTAAAGCTACCTGAAGGCAGATCTGTAACCTTACAATGACCTATGAAATATTTTTAGTCTAGAAACCTTGTTCTCTGAAATGTGATTTAAACCTATGATAAATATTGATACTGCAATATTATTGCTGAATTCCATGCTTGGGAGAAAACTAACCTAATGTGCTTCTAGCCTAATGTGCTTAACCTAATTTGTTCCTCCTTAATTGGAAATCAGGCTTGTGTATAAGGAGGCAGAATTTATACTGTGCACTTCTCTACCCCAAGGGACTTAATTTAGGATTTTTTCATGGGAATGCCTTGTTATCATGTTGTATCTTTTTGTATGTAAACAACCCAAATTTTAAATATTCTACCCATAGTGAAAGCAGTTAACATTTGGAGTATCTACTCATGAGCAAAATCTACTATAAAGAGGTAAGCCTACCATAAAGAAGTAGTTTAAGTTCTTTAACTGCAGGTTTGTGAACTGGAAGCTTGTTGGCTCTTCTGTTGCCAGTTTTACTTTACTGTATAACTTAGGTGGGATGCTTGTGCTTTCCAAGAGGAATTTACAGCTATAAAGAAGAGAAGGTTGGTAAAATGAATGGAAGCTATTGAAATGTAGTTGAAAATAAGCTTTTAAGAGAAAGATTGTCACATATTTGTTGAAAAATAATTCAGAGAAGACATGCTAAGGATAATACAAAGCAACAACTCCTGCTTAAAGTAATGCAAAGCAACAACATCTGCTAAACTTGACAGTGTTTTATACTTCTCTCATACCTTTGCAAGGGTTCACCTCCTTCTTGTGTGAGCACAGTGTCATTGGTCAGTGCTTCTTTTGCTGTTATTTTTCCTCAACATTTTACTTTACAAAACAGCCAGTTAAATTTGTAGCATTTATTATTAAACATTTATATTGGCACACATTGCCCGAAGACTTGGATATGGTTGGAACTTGTACAATGAAAAGTGGCCAAAAATTCAGTGTGGTTTAGTGGCAATACCGAAATGCTGAGTGCATAATTCTTAAGCTAAACCGTGTGTAATTTTAATGAGTTTTTGTATTTCACAGTTGTATTTTATAATGCACATGTGTTTTACCTTAAACTGTCCCATAAGGGTACTTCAATAAGCATAACTGTGGAGGAGTATATTGCAACTTGCAGCATTGTACGTGCTCCCTTTTCCTCCATGCATTGCAGGTGTTCTTCACTGAAGTTGTAAGTATAGTTCAGTGCAGACTCAGCACTAGCCGTGAGAGGGCTGATGGATTTTGCCAGAGCTTCTCCATATTCTGCTAATAGTGTTTTAGTAAAAAACAGAGTGTAGTGCTGTCTGAGAGGCAAGTGCCAAGTCCTGCAGTCACAGTCCGAGTCCTATAAAATACCTGGTCCTCAGGCAGGTTGTTTTTTATCCGACTTCAGATGACAAGAATGATATTTGCAAAACTAAAGTCCAGTCAGGCTGAATTAGGTCAGCAGGGGTGGTTTGAAAATACAGAAAGAAAAGCTGGGTTAATTTCATCCATTTCTCAAGTTTAGCAGGACTGGACACTAACTGTGCATATGACTATGGATAAATAGCTGTCCTTAATGATTGTTCTTTAAAAAACTTGGGACCTTCCCCACGTTGTCCCCGGGTGCCAATCTCTGCTGACAGTTCAATGAGCACAGGATTCCTGTGGCTGGTAGTGTGGCAGTAGCTTCATTCCAGCTCTGCAGGGTCCTGGAACCTGCCAGGCTTGCTTTGTCTGAACTTCTTTTAGCCTGCTTGCAGCTTTGTTCTGGCTCGTTTGGCTGTTAAAACTTTTCTCATGTCCAGGTGACTGTTGTCTTACTTGGTTTACCTTGTTTCTCATTCTGTAGTTGCTTAGTGAAGACATTTTTTTAATATAACTACTAAAACTAAAGCAGGTTTACTGTGTAGAGCAACATACTTCAGATTCTAGTGCTGTGTCACAGAGGGATACATGCAGGGGCCTTGAAAACGCAGGGGCATGGGATGTGGTGTAGAGGACTACTGACATGGGATGATTGGAGAAGGGACATTTCTGGATAACAGAGATCCCAGGAAGAGAGACACCTCATCAATACCATTAACTGCTTTTCTATTGAAAAGTTTGTACTATCCTTTCTTCTTTAATAGTAGAGACTAATCATTCTTTGATGACACAGTTAAGATTTTGACCATACCAACAATGCACCTGTCTTTACTTACAAAGTGTGCTTGTTTCTGCCTGTAATAAGACTGGCAGGATGCTAATTTTGGTTCCTCTGCCATGGCAGTGGACAACACTATCACTGCTGTCAGTAGCCACAGTCCTGTAAGGGTAGTGCCAGGATAATATGGTGTGTGCTGCAGACTGAAGAGAACTTTAGTGCAGGCCGGACATGTCCAAGCATGCAGGCTCCGGCAGAGAGTATGGAAATACGGCTTAGGAGACAGAGTTGAGGAAACAAAAGCAATTCTTCAGTAGGAGAGTGTTGGTTACAGAAATATCTGAAGAAATGAGTGACCTCAGAGGGATCTAAATCTTTCAGTGCTCAGTGTTCACAGCTGACCATGTTTCCTCTGCCTGAACTCCTGCTTCTTAGGGCTTACATAAGGGTGTGTTGTCACAACAGTCCAGCAACTGTGACTTGGGTTCCCTTTGGAAAGTACAGCCAAGTTTGGAGGTAATGTGGATGAGAGCATCAGGAACATGTCAGCTGCTCTGTCAGCAAGCAAAGCACATCTGGGGAAGGTGCCATGTAAACTTAGCAAGTCTATTCTTATCCGATACCTCCTGTGAAATGCTTTTCTATTATTGCCTCTCCCATTCTTTCCCTTAATGAAAGGTTGGAGCATGTTTGGAGTTTATTTGAACCAGGTCCAGCCCCTCCTGCATGAGGTCCCTAACTAACTCTTACCCCTCCTCTTCCTCCTCGATTCATTGAACTCCCCAAGCTGAAGAAGATGTTTAAGGATGCAGCCAGCATCCATCAGCAGAAACACTGTTGATGCTGAGAGGAACATCCTTGACTTCATAGATTCTAACTGGCACAAGTCTCAGTGGTGTAATGGGAGCAATGTTTTAACTTAACAAAGACTGCTTGCTCAATTCAGCTCCTGAATTTCTCTAAGGACACTTTCTGTGAGCAGGTGCTGTGCAGTGGGGAACAGAGCACTTTGGTTCTGCTCCGAACAGCAGAAGCAAAATATCTGTGTATTTCATTTCATTTGTCTTGTCTTCTCTGCTCTGCCATAGGGAAGTTCATGATGTTCACCATGATGAACATGCAGCTTTTTCAATAGGAACTGTTAAGTGTACACTGAAATCTCATGAATAAAGCTAGAGGAATTTAGAGAGGAAAAAAAAACAGGTCATGCTGAGTATATCCAATTTCTACCAGCTGCAGAGAGGTCCCCAGATGAGTTTGACACAGTGTCACCTGGAGATTTAGCACCTAGGGTTACAGATTTCTTTCCAAAGGCAAACCAAAGGTATTGCAACCATAAGAGAATCTGAATCATAGGATCAAACAAAGGTTTGGGTTGGAAGGGACCTTTAAAGGCCATCCAGTCCAATCCCATTGCCATCTTCAACTAGATCAGGTTATTCAGAACTGTCACCCTAAATGTTTCCAGGGATGGGGCATCAATCTGGGCAATTTGTTCCAGTGTTTCGTCACCTGCATTGTAAAAATCTTACTTGGATCTCTAATCTAAATTGACCCCACTCCAATTTAAAACTATTACCTCTTATACTAATGCAACAGGTCCTGCTAAAATTGTCTCCAAACTGAAATAAACTTCCAGGCACTGTCCCTTTGGAACTGATTTTCTAAAGAGGCAGTTGACAACCCAAATATCCGAGTGATATTTGGTCCATCCAGGTTTAATTTTGCCAGATTGTTTTGCAACTCCAGTCTAAGCTGAAGGGTTGGTTTCTCCCAGTTTTAAGATTCACTGATTGCTTTATCCAGGCTGAGTGAAGGAACTGGGAAGATGGAATTGGGGAAGGACAGAGTAGGTGATCTAGTGTTACCGTTTGTAAAGAGAGTGTGAAAAATTCCCTTGCCACACTTTAAAATTATGGGGTGCAGAGCTACACTTTGGACTGGGGGACAGCAACAGAGGGTTGTTTGCTTATCTATAGAACATAAGATTGTACTCATTGAGGAAGGAAAGGCGATTGAACTCTGAGTCACTGATCCTTTCAATACCAAGAATAAGGGATTTTGTGGAAATTAGTATAAGCCATTTATAAGCGGTTTGGTTTCCTTATTTATAAAGGTTTGGATGTCACTCTCCCTCAGTAGAACTTTATGGACAGGAATGGAAATAGATTTAATCCATTTTGTATACTTGTCAGGATGTAGCTGGTCATGATGAATCTCACATTCACACCGTTATCAATTAAGTTGACAAGAAGAACAAAGCAATCAATGCCAGCTGTGCATTCAGCCTGCTGTGAGCTGTAATTTATTCTTACAGCTTCAAACTGCACAGGGAAGCAAGGAGAGACTGTATGTTCTTTTGCACCAGCAACATAATAGTACAGAACCTCAAAGGCTAGCTGCCACTGAAAGAGTTATGTTTACTGGTGAAACATTTGTTCACTGGTTCATACATTTCTGTAAATGAAGGAAAAAGAAAGTTTCATCAAATATTTCCTTTCAATATGGAGACTCCTTGTTTGCCTTATACTCTGATGATCCTACAGCAGCAGCTACTGATAGATCCGAATTTGGTTGCTGCTCATAAGGAAGAGGCACTAATGGCTTTTTTCCACCATCTAGATATCCTAACCCTCCCTTGGGAGCACATTCAGTACTGCCTGTTGCAGTTAATGTAGTCATGATGGGGCAGGAAGGGCACAGTTTGAAGAAATGAAAAAAAAACAAAAACAACCCGGTGCAGTTATGTACCAATCCCATTTTGAGAACAACATCCACAAGTACACAATTCTTACCTTTCATGGAGGCTTATTGGAAGTGATGCTAGTGAAAGCCTCTCTTGGTGCATATATCCCCTAAAACAACATCCCACAAGTTATTTCTGGTTCCCTTGTTTGAATTCAAGGCATCTGAGATGAGAACAACTCTTCTGTCCTACTTCTCTAATTCTGTTCTTTTTAGGACCACATCTGTTCTATTCCCTATAAAACAAAGAAGATTTATTCCTAGAACCTGGTGCAATTTATGGTAGTGAGAAAACCTGTAGTGTATTTTACATAGGAGAAGAAATTCGTTAGTGTCAGTTCCCACAATGTGATTCAGTAAAATTAGCAATTTTAACAGTTTCAAAGCATGTAGATGAGAATTACATCTAAAGGGCAAATAAAGCAAGAATTTTTTTTTTTAATATTTTTATACAAATTAAACATTTTTGTGCAACTGGCCTCATGCATTTCAGTTCCTCTTTGAATGTAAAATCAGCTCCTGATGGGAAACATTCTTCAGGTCTTATTTGAAGACAGAATTGTCTCAAGCTCCATGCTAATAGTAACAATGTCCTCCAACTCCTTCAGATGGAAAAAATATGAAAGAGATCGCCCGGGGAAAAACAGGAACAAAAGCTGCCCTGGGTTTGGAACTATAGAAAGTGCCAAAAAGAACAGGGAGGTCAGCTTTTGGTACCCTCCCAAAGTTTTGATACCCTCCCAAAGTCATTATTTTCCAAAGAGCAAATAAAGGGGGGAGATTAACAGTGGCTTTCAGAGCGATGGATGTGCACTCCACTGAGAACTTGCTTTTGGATTTTTGCATATAAGCAGCTGTTTTCCCTGATTATTGAGAATGGGCAGTACTGCATTGGTTAACAGTAGGAGAGTCACTTTTTAATTTTTTTTACAGAAAACAAAGCAAATCAGTGTAAAGAGCATTCACCAGTCCTGCAGACTAGATTCTGAAGTGCAGAGATGCCTTTGGTGTCTTCTATTATAAAAGTAATTATCAGAAGAAGAAAAACAGACAGGCCGAATATTGCATTTCTTCTGTCAAAATGTGTGCTGTTGATCACTGCTGTGGACAAACTTTTCAGGTAGCTTGGCAAATAATTGTTTTCATAACTGTACATCCCAAACATTGGGTCCTCAAAGTTGGCAGATCTTTCAGGAAATTCTAATCAGCAACTGATTGTTCCTGCTTCTCCCCCTTCCCACTTCTCCCCACACCCAAATTTGCTTCCATCCTGGGCAGTTCATAAAGCTACAGTTGTGTCAGCACCAGAGATGCAGCAATTCTCTGACACACAGAGCTCTGCTCCCCTACCATGCAGTCTGAGAGGCTGGAGACTCAGGCAGGGCAGGCAGTCAGGGACACCGAGCCACTGCAGCAGCCAACTGTGACAGCTCTGTGTGCCACTCTCCACTGTGAGTTTTCAAAGCCATCATCTTATGCTGCTTCCTTCAGTGTTTCTGCTGCTGCCTGCACAGTGAAGGCTGCAATGGAAATCTGCCTCTTCACTTCTTCCCAGGCTTTGTGTTGATCAGCTTTGCTTTCGATATCAAACATGGCATCATAGATTCCTGGGAAAGATTCTCCTGCATATTTGTTGTGGCTGCTTGGAGCAAAGATGACATGTCTGTGGGAAAGGAAGAAAAAGACAATTATTCCAAATAAAAGAAACTATTAATGGCATGTGTGTTCATTGTATGCGTACCATATAAAGCAGGTATGAATCTCAGGAAGATCAGACCTTACTAAATACACAGGAAATTGGTCTTTAAAAGGACAGGAACAGTCCCAAGAGCAAAATCGGTTGGAAAAGGCATAGATTTAGGTCAGATGGCCTTCTCCTTGGGAAGACATGACACATTTGTCTAATTAGGAACAAAACCATGTTACACTTTTTGAAAATGGGAGCTCAACAAACCTGTCAAAGTAATTTGGCAGTCTGGAACAGGGAATAAAGCTAGTTATAGGTGTGTTGTGAGAAATGGAATAGAAACCTCAAAAACAACTAAGCAGCTGCATGATGGTCAGCAGATTACTTTCCTGGGAAAGTAATTTAAAAGGAGGGGAAAAAAATCTCGGGTGAATTATTGAGAAAAGCATGAATTCTTCAGAAAATAAGTGATCATATTGGATTAGAACTCCACAAAATTTCGATCTTATTTTTTGGTATAGTTTTTTTTCCTAAATAATGAATAGCTGTAGATCTGCTCTTAAATTGATTTTAACTATGAAGTATAAAAGCACATTTACACCATGTGAAAGAGTCCTCCCAAATGAAATGAAACATTAAAATTACATTAATAAATGCAAGCAAGTAAGAACTAATAATTAAAAAAAAAAACAGACAGCTCCAAATGATATCCAACACCCAACAAGAAAATTTCTGGAAAGAAATTACTTAATTCTTCTCAAAGTGTGATTGACAGTTTATCCTAGGAGGATGGAAATGTGATTCTCAGTTCTACCTGAAAGACTTCTGACATGGCGTGAAAGCCATCCATCAGTGAGTCAGAT
>JAOTQP010000001.1:80444965-80538307 GCA_026413545.1 Cichladusa arquata
AGATACATCCAGTTGTTAGGAAAAAGGGGATGCTGGGAGCTAAGTGAGCTACACGACACTGAAAGCTGGATTCTTGTCAGGTATTCCTAGCAAAAGCACTGGGCTTCTAGAAAGGACATAGTAGTTAGTGGTTTAAGCTATTTGGAGCACCCACAGAAGCAGCCAAAGCTGAGACAGATGGGGCTCTGTAGCACAGCTCACAGGCCTTTATCCTGTGCTGAAAGGTCTCTCCCTCTCCCAGCTCTCAGTTCTCAGCTTCTCCCTTCACTGACTCTCACTACACATCTGTTCTCGTTCTTGTCTCCCTGTTTTACCTGTCTTTTCAATACAGTTTATTCATTCTCCACTCAAGCCTCACTTTGCAGATGATAAGAGCAAGTTGTAACAGCAGTATACTGCACATCTAAAGGTAAGAGAATATAATGGTGGTGTGGTTTAACCATAGCTGATGAAAAGACAGCCGAAAGAGAGGAATTTGGCTCCACAAGACTTATGTAGTCAAGGAGTTCACCTTAGGGGTTATAAACCAAGTCCACTACTCACTGGATTGTACTTAAAGCTATATGTTGAACTCTGTGACTCCTGCAAGACTTATACAGCAATTCAACTGACCAGTCAGCTGCAAAAATAAAGTGCCTTAGACAGCAGGTCAAGGAACTTTTAGTCTCACCTGTAAAACTTCCTTCCTTGCAAGCCCAGAGGATCAGTGAAAGCTCTTTCTGTCAACATCAGCTGATCGTTCATGATGCGCACTGCAACTGGACTGCAGGAGAGGGAGACAGAAATGTCACACAGCAGGGAAACATGACTTCCCAGTTTCATTTAAAAACACTTATCTTTCTTCTTCTGACCAAAAAAAAGACAGTTCACAAAAAAAGATGAGGTTTTGCAAATGGAGATGCTAAATCCATGTTATATTAATGAACTGATATTTCTGTGTTAGAAAACAACATTTCACACTCTGCAAAATAAAATGGGAAACTTTCTGAGAGTGTCAGATACTTGCTTAGTATTAAATGGCACTGGAAAGATGCCACTTAACAGAGGAGAGAGGAAGGCTGAGATTTACATAGATGAAGATAGCTAAATTTTGGTGTCTACCCATAAGCTAAATGTCTATAGTCCTGTTCTAATCTATACAGTAACGTAGTAAGGATGGGATTCAGCTGCCTAAACACAACTGGTACCACATGTGGTCTGCAGTCACTGGAGTGCTGCAGGGGCCTTAGGCTTTCAAGCATCATATGGATATCTCAGGTACTCTGAAGCATCATCCTCTGTCTTTGAAGTGTTCTGAAAGTACAGATTCTGGCATCACCTACAACACTCAAGTGTAGGTGTCTAAACAGAGATCTCAGTTCAACTCCAATTTTCCTTGCCTTTCCATATGTTACAGTAATTTTAATGACAACCTGATACTAGTAATAAGCTCTACAGCTCATAGTATCAATCACAGGAAACATTCTTGTATCTCTTAATTCATCTTAAAAGATACTGCCTGTCTCAAGGTTCAGAGCTCTCTTCTACACTAATCAGAGAGAATCCTTCTGTAGTAGAAGAAATAAAGTACTGCCACTCTGAGTACCTAAGGCAAACCTGGACATAAATATATACATATGCATATTTTTTTTTTTTTCTGACTTACTCTTTCTTGTCAACTTGTTCGAGTCTCCTGTGAAATTCATCAGCAGCCTTTGAGAAGTTTGCCACAGCAGAAAAAAGAGGATCTAGGAATGGAAGGACTACATGAACAACTTCATAGTATTCACTAAGCCAAATACAGCTTTCAGTTGCCCAGTGGGAGAAGAACTACATTAGTCTTGATGATAATATAGCATTAATTTTGTTGTCTTTACATAATTGATTGGTTTCCCTAGTGTAGACTTTAAAGAGCTGCACTATTGGCAAATACCTTTTGCAGTGAGACCAACAGTAAAGCAGAATGCTTGAGAAAGCTTTCACAATCATACATCTTCCCTCTGCCTTGCAAGCAAAAAATTGTCTGTCTTTGCAAACTGAGAGCTCTGCAGTTTCCTGTTTAACAAATGCACTGCAGTGTTCAGGTATAAAAAGCCTGACTCCCATCAGAAATACCAGCTGTTCCAGAAGGCTGTGGGTGAACAGCAGGATTTTGCTCTAGGAGAAAGATGTCCCATTCACAGCACAACAGGAGAGTGTGATACGTGCGTTGAGCAGTGCTAGGTGAGGCACAAAAGGCACAGCTGGCATGGCACACAGGGGCAGACACAGATTAAAGCAGCCAAGTGCTGTGCCTGCTGCCCGCTGGGATTGCAGCACAGGAGGTGTCTCTGCCGTGTCCCTCTGTGCTGCCCCACGGCACTGCCACTCAGACCCCAGGGGTACAGACCTGGGAAAAGTATTGATGTAGGCAAGTGATTTTTGTAGAATAAATCACAGGTGCATTTTATGAGGTTAACTTCTGCCCCCACCAAAACTCAACTCAAGTAGAGAGAAAGACAATTTAAAACTTGTAAATTTTGCCCACAAAAGTTTCAGAAAACTTTGGCTAAACCAGAGTACCCTCTCTTCAGTTGTGCAGGAAGATGGGACATTGATTAGATCATCTCCTAAATCCAGTCCTCTGTTGGTAACTATTATCCCTTCACTGTTTATAGATTTATCACCCAACTTCACATGACAAGCTTTCTGTTCCCAGGACTCCTATTGAAAGCTGTTCCTCAGACTCACTTGCTCTATTTCTAGCAAACTTATTTATTCACCACAAGCCTACACTTGCCTCTTTTTTGTCTTATTGCTGTTGTTTAGTTGGTGCAGTTGAGGCACAGATTTTATGTATGCAAGCTGTTTACAGGCTGCAGCTCAGAGGGACACGTCACCTTGTGAGGGTGAGAATTTGCACTTGTCCACAACCCTGTGTCAAGAGCTCTAAGTTTGCCAGGGGGCAGAGTTGTGCCCTGCTGGCATCATGGCCATATCACAGCAACAAATTATATTTCAGAAGCAGTAGGAGGGGATTTAAAAGAGAAAAAAAAAATCCAAAAAACCAAAAGATCATCTGACATTTTTATAAGAAATGTCATGTTCATTTTCACTAGCTATTCAGCATTGTCAATGTTGGTTATTTTAGAAAACATCACATGTCTGTTTTCTCCTCTTGAAAACATTATTTCCTGATAGCATATGACTACAAGCACATATTTTACGAAAAAAAATGGTTCCAGCCTTCATTGTTGCAGATGGACAGCTAAAATGTGAAACCAAATGCAAATAAGAACCTTAATCTATTCTTTTAAAGGACAATTATATGATTTAGTCAGGCTTAATCAACAATTTTCTGACATTCAGTATTGTCAGTGAGCAATTCTATGAAAATGCTGAGTGAAATAAACTTTAATTTTCACAGTATTGTAAAACCTATGTTATTTAATACACTCTGGTGCAATAGAATAAATAAAAGATTTAAAAACATAGCTTCATTCAAGAAATAATTTAAAATCCATTAGGTATCAGAGAAGAACCATGAAAATAGATAGGACTGAAAAAAATAGTCAAAATGACACATTTATAAAGTTATTAAGGAGATGTTTCAGTGTTATTTGGGTAGAAAAAAAGCTAAAAATAGAAGACTGCTTCTAGATTCTAGGAACAAGAATAGATGCATTGGCCAGGAGGTAGTTTGTGCAACTTTTAATCTGAAAATAGATAGAAAATCAAACAATGAAAAATAAATTCTTTCACATATATTTTGATGGATGTTCTACTACTGCAAAAAAATAGATTTGATCTTACAAGACATGCTGCAGTGAACACCAGAACATATTGAAATAACTCTTGGTGTTTTACAGAATCTCAGACCAGATGATCCATCACACAAGGCTTCCTCTGTCTCAAGAGATCTTTTACAAAAAAGGGTGACTTTTCAAAATACTCAACAATTTTTCACCTAAACTGTTACATGACATTTCAAATGTAATTTTTAATTTGTCCCAAATGTGGGTCCAATTTGAGTTACTTAACAATTTTTCACTTACCCCAAATGAGAACTGCATCTCCAAAAGGTGGTTTATATCTCTAAATCATGGGTTCATCCTAAGTGAATTAGGACTGACTGAAAAATCTCCTTGGTGCAGAAGCACAAGGAGTGATGAAGGCAAGAAGGGAAAAAAAAAAGAAAAAAAGGGAAGACAAAAAATGACTGTGGAAGCTATGCCAGCCTGGGATCCAGAGTACTCTGCTGCTTTAGACCCGTTTTATGGGCTCCAGAGCAGTGTGTTCAGGAGCTCAGCAAATGGATGTGTTCATGCAGGAGAGCTGGAAAAGTGCTCCTGTGGCTTAAAATTGGCAACCAGGCACTGAGGGAGATGGTGAAGCTCCCTCCCCAGGGTCAAATGAAGTTTTGGATGAGGAGGAATGGACACCTATGTCCCGCAATTTACAAGCAGTTGCCATAAGCACTTGGCTTATCTTCTTTTTTAAGCAAGGGAGTGAGAAGCAGGCTGGGATCCCTCTTTGTCCTGCATTTGAGGTCCTTGACTGCCCATGAGCACTGTAATGATGCCTGTAATGAATAATCTGCATGAAAATTGTTATAACCCTCTTATCAAGGCAATAATGTGTTAACCCTGTGTTGTGTTTAGGAAAAAAAAAATTAGAGGCTCTTTACTGTGATGGCAAAATTCAAACGGGGAAAAAGTAATTAATTTGCAGAGCTATGACAGATGTAACATGTCCCTGCATGATTCTAATTAATGCACGTAAGAAACAGTCCTGTGGCTGTTACTCACCAAATGATACTTTGTAAAGTTTCAGCTGTTCTTCATGCTTCTTGGCCAATTTATAAATTCTGTTGCTGTATCCTTTTAAGGCTTCTCCGTAGTCTCTAGTGTCGAAGGGAATGACCTGGGAATCTGCCAGTTCATAAACCAGTCTGCCTCGTAACTGGGCAATTGTTAGCTGTTTCTTGAAGGTGGGGTCGTAAAATTTTTCCACTAGCTCAAATGTCTCATACACAGTGTGATAAACAGGATAATTGCTGAACTTGTCTGTTTTCTGGAAAAGAGCAAGCAAATTTGTCAATGCCCTGTATTCTGGCTGCATTTAAAAGATGTATTGATCCCTTTACGACTCTGATGTTTTGTTTGGTTTCCAAATCAAAAAAGCTATTTGCTACAAAACACAATTTATTATCCTTCATTTTTGTGTGTTCCCATTAAAAAATTAAACCAATCTGAATCCATGGACTGTTGCACAGGATTAAGTGAGGAGGCTTCTCTCTCTCCACCCACACAGACCTGCCTTTAGTTCCATTGCACAGAGGTTGTCTTCTCCAAGACTGAAAACAGTTTGGAGTTTGGATAGCAAAAGTCCTCAATCATAGCCCCTTTTTACCTTGTGCAGCTGTTTCTGAACACAACTAGGGAAGATTTGTATATTAAGGGGACTATTAATAGCATGGTGGAACAAACTATCCACCTTCAATCAGACTCTATAAATACCTTTCTGTCTACTTGAAATCCTATAGAATATACACATCACTGTAACAGGTTTCATTCTCCAAACATTTAGGTTCTTTGCTAAATTAAGAAATGTCACTTATATACAAACCAGTCAAAGATGCTTTGAAGGTTTTTTATTAATTATGAATAAATGCTTTTACAGGATGACTGCTCAGCACTATCAAACTTCTTCAAGCAATCTGTCAGACTTACCCTGTTCTTGGTGTAACGAGCTCTGCCTGATGCAATTCCCAGTCGCTGGAAGTAAGCTTCAAAATCACTGCCTGACCCCAGTTTATTTATTCTGCATGCAGAAAAGACAACATCTTAGTGAGAGCACTACTGAACAGGATGGTAGTAATTTATGCAAAATGCAGATTTTTCAGAGAAATCGAGGTCAGTTCTTCAGAAGGGCACATCAGGGACACTAGTGAGATCAAAGACTAGATGAGTGGCAAGCTTAATTACTAAACTGATTTTATTCCAACACTGATTCAGTATACAATGGTGCTAGGAAGATCTTTTAATTGTAGCAATCCTAATTATGGCAGTGATGACATTAAAAATACAAACAAACACTTTATGCACAGCAGCCATAAAATTGTATCAGGCATGTCTCTGCCGTCTTAAAACATCAATCGTCTATTTCCAAACTGATCCGAATTGGGCAGCAGCACGTGTGAAGACAGATGTGTTTGTGTGTTCGGCACACTGCGCGGCAGAATCCGAGAGCGGTAAGTAATTCCCGGTGGGAAAGGAAGGCACGGGCGGCGCCCGCGGGCCGCCGCTGCCATCTGATGGGGAGCTGCGGCATGGCAGGGCAAGCAAACGGCAGGAGACACACCCAGCGCCCCGAGTATTTTCAAATATTTGCCTTTGAAGTTTGTATGTCTGGCCTGGTGAATAATTACTGTTTCTCAGGAAAAAGAAAAATGATAAAAAAATCAAAAAATACCAAAAGCGAAGTTTTTTCTGTTCCAGCTTTCTATTTCTGCAAGGAACTATGAGCATCAACTAAGAAAGATCAGATCTGGCAGATTTTTCAAAAGGAAAAAATCTTAGCGAGTCTTATAAAACTCAGCAGGGCCAGAAACATGCAGAAAATTTTTGTCAAATCACAAAAAGGGGCACTTTACCTTATGTCAGTAATCTCATGCTGTGAATAACATTTAGGCTTTCTAAGTCACAGGCAGAAAAAGTGTTTTGGAGTACCTTCGAATATGAAGTCTTAATACATTCATATATATATTTATAATGTAATACATTTACATCCATTGTACAAAAAAGGAATAATTATCTCAAGTTTTTTAATTACTGCTTTTTAATTACTGCTCTAGGCAGCTTCTTTCAACTGTGTGCTAACAATTTTGATTTTATCTCATCTAGTAGGTGACTAAACTGTTTTGAACTCTTTCTCCACCCTGCTTTTTTTTGAATGCTTTTCAAATTGCTTTGCTACTAATAAAAAGGTCTTTAGAAAGCGTGAGGTTTCATTTCACTGCAGAAATAATGTCAGCATCATTAAATAAAAACAATAAAATTTTATTTTATTTTACTATAAAAGATACTGCCAGAGAGTCACCTTGTACTAGAAGGTTTTGTATTGCTGCCATAAATAGCACATCTCAAAAAATTCTGGTGAGTAGCCATGCCATGATAGGATTAAAATATTTGGGTAAAAAATCCTCAAAGGTATTAACAACTTACCTGGGATAGGTATTATTTTCAGGTGAGGGATCTTTCTCAAGCCAGCTGTCATAAAGAGATTTATTTTCATAACCCTCATCAGGGCTTAAAATCTGGGGAGGGAAATATTATAATCTCATTGGAAGTACCTCTACCTCAATTCATTATCAAAGGAGATCTTCACAGCTCCCTGCATCATTCTTAACCAGCAGTGCTGCTGCATGCAGGGAAGTGAATATTGACATTTGTTACACACATTTATGCATTCTCAAACAAGAAAAGAATCTCACAGCTACTTGGAGCCAACTACAGACAGTAGGAAAGAGCAGGTTAAAAGCTTAAGGATGCTGCCTGGAGCTCACCTACTACAGGGGGAATGTGAACGTACACATACCACAGCATATATAATACTATGGGACTTGTCCAGAGACTAGAACCTGCTTTGCTTTCAGCAGGAATGGGGAAATGGCAACCATGAGCCTGTTTGCCCTGAGGTTTGCCCTGCACAGCAGCAATATTCTCTCAGCAAGGCTAAACCTAAAATTTGACTGCTTGTTCTGTAGGAAAGGTACAAAAGAATTGTGCTAGAAGGAAGGGTCCAAACCAGTCATATTATAGCAGTTCCAAGGGGACTCAACCAAGCCCAGAGAATCATTGTGCAAGACACTGTATGTACAAATGTGGGTCTCAACCTTCCTCAAAGAAACACCCAAAAGCTCTGTATCCAGGATGGAAAAGGTAAGTATTAATGCTGTCACCATGCTGCCAGCAAAACTATGGAAGAGTATAAAATAAGTTGACCAAAGCTCTTAGAAAACCTGTGGCAGAGTAGAAATAAATCAAGACTCCAGCCCTGGTCTCCACCTACACTTAAACAACCTTTAATAGACACAGTCCTTTAAACATAAGAGGGGTTATGATGTGCAGAGGATTGGAAATTTGTTTTTCTGAAATATAAAGCATGAATGTTCATGGACACTTACATGGCCCCACCATATTGTTGAGACTTAAATTCAGCCTTGAAAAACATACAGACTCCAAATTGAAATTCCAAGGAGTTCTGACCTCTGGGATTCTGTCAGCAGCTAGCAGGAAAATAACACCTTTGTGAAATAACTGCTTGGCTGCTGTCATTTTCAGAGTCCTCTGGTCAAGTCCTAGGGCTAAAGTGAAAGCTGCACATTAATAAGAGCAAGCTGAACTCTGACATATGGGAGCAAAAGCACTCTATGCTCTGGCAAAGATGTTATTCTAACAGCTCTGGTCATATAAAAAACATTGGTTGGCTTTTTCATACAACACTGACAGCATAGTAAAATACAGTATTTGCCCTGACTTAGAGCCAAATCTAGGATCAGCATAAGATTCCTGCTAACTCAAGAGAAGATGAAGAGTTCTTTAAGTTTAAATGCAAAAGAAGCAGTGATCATCACAGGGGAATTGGAGTTGAACACCATTTGGTGTTGAAGACACCATTTGGTGCTGACCAAATGTCTAAACCCTGGCAGCAAAGCAGGGCCAAAAAGACAGTCAACAGCTAAATGTCCCATGTGTATGCTGGACCACTCTTAAATGCAGAACTCCCTGAAAGAAAACACTTCATGTGTACACTACACTTCTTTCTGGTGAGAACTGGCTCACTAAAATACAAGAGCAAAGAGATCTTTGGGTAACTGGATGTTGGAGGTCTTAACAGAATAACTTTCCTTTGGACATGCATAATCAGAGGTCAGGCTGCCAGGTTTTCTATTATTTACATCATGCTTCTACTGTTAAAAGCTAAAATAACAGTGAATATGACATTTATTTTTTCAAGTCAGTCTCAAGTACTTTGCATGGTACTTTAATGGAAGTTTTCTACTTAAACCAGGAATAGTTGACTTAAGATCAAGAGTGAGGTCCTATTTTTAGCCCAGAGCACTTTTTTGTAACTTTGTTTATCTTTTGCAGAAAAATGTCTTCCTGAGTTCCTGGCTTCCTGGCTTACTGCAGACAGAAAGTAAATTACTTTATCAAGGGCCCTGCAGCACTAAGGACACGAAAATTTTTATAGACAAAAGAGAATGCTCCTCAGTGTGCCAAGTGTCAGAGTTAATATTTGAACAGCACAGCTTCTTCCCTCTGCAAAGATGAAAGATTTATAAGATAGAAAGAATTGATAGGAAAATAAAATGTAGAAAAGAAAAAAAAAAAATCATGGGAATAGCATAGATAAACTTCCCCATATCTAAACCATGGCATTTCAGGTGGTAAAAGTGTACTGTGTTTGAAAATAATTTGGGATTAATGCATCTATCAGAATGGGAGATTGGTACCTGGAGTCATCCTACCACGTGCCATTACAGGGCACATTTTTACACTGAACCTGAGTTCCCTTAAGATCAGAGGGGAAATAGTTTGAGTTCAGTACACACAAAGTTAGACAACCACATTTGGTCAAATCAATCTCATCCTAAAGGCACCTCTTTCTACCCAATGCCTTTACAGGGAGTATATATTGCTTAAGTCAGGCAGAGCTGTCTTCTGCTAATTGAGAGGAATCCTCATCTGAGGATGGTAGCAATGGCTCATGGCAGGTGCCTAATCTGGGTAACTCCCCATAAGGCAAATAAAGTTCCATGCTTTAATGGATCACAACCTTTCAGCCTTATGATAATGTATCCTGGGAGGTGAAAGTAAGGGAGTCATGGTTAGACAGCTTGAAATAATGCAAATCCATACATCAGACCTGTCAATAAACCTTCTTAACCCTTCAATATTTATCATGTATTTCAGGGAGTCAGTGAGATATGGAGGAGATTTGGGGTAACAGATAGAGAAAATGGTAGCTAGCTAGTGTCTAAAATATTTTCCTTCAATGTTTAGAGAATAAATTTAGAGAATTGATCTTGCTCAAGCATTTTACCATCTTGCTTTTATTATTACTAGTTTTTCCGTATATTGCAAATAAGATTCCACTTATGTCAGTGACACATTTCAATCCTTTTTAAAGAATACTGAGGAACTGTGAGCATGGACTGTGTACTGTTGATGGGATGCTTTGCTACTGATTTTGGTGGGATCAAGATTCTTCCAGCAAAGCAATAAAATAAAACTGATATTATTCAATAGTCCAATTTTATCAAATAAACTTGGAGTCTTATCTATTCTTAGAAAGGCAGAAAAAAATTGATTCTGTACCTCTTTTGTCAGATTATACACTAGTTTGTAGAGAAGAGGGGTACAGTCAACTCTTAATGTGTAGTTACCTGAAAACAAAACAGAGACATGCAAATTTTACCTTCATGTACTAGGGGCATTATCTTCATAATGGATCAAATCCTGCAGTCCTTTCTTAGATAAACTTTTTTTGACTAAGGCAAGAATTTAGATTTGCCTCAGAATATATACAGAAATATACAGCATGGTCTCACTTTGTGAGCTACTGCCACTACAAGACAATAATGTATTGGTTATAGTATATCCACAGTAATGGAATTAAGCCTTCCCATGGCTCTAAAGTATGCCTAATTATCCCTCATTAGCTACAAGCCCTTGTCACTCATACACTTCCCAAAGCTTTTGTTGAACAGAAGGCAAAAAGTAAGATGATGGAAAAAATACCAGATAATGTTAATGAGGTTTCCAAGGAGAGTCTGTATTTGAAAACCAGAAATCAAAGCCACAAAAGTGCTTAAAACAATGACTTGCTTTGCTTCTTTTCATTGCTATGGGACAATAAATAGAAATAATTTGCTGTCCAAAAAGTGGTATAGGAAGTGTTGTGGAGAACATATGATGATAAACAAAATAATTTTCAGAGTACCTGGATGCTATGAGTCTACAGGGGATTTTACTGCTCAGGTGAGAGATGTCCAAGATATTTAAACCAGTGCACTGAACATGGTGTTCTTGTCCTTACTATACACTTCTTTTCCAGTTGTTTTGCTTTCACATTTTCTTTAATGCATAAAGCAAGAGACATGTTTGAATAATCAAGATTTAGAAGAAAATTGTTAAGGCAGCAGCATGTTGGCTGCAAACCAACTAAAAAATATGCGTTAGAATCCATGGTGAGAATGTGAAGCAGTTGTAAAGCTATTATTTCATTCGTGAGATTTTCTAGGTGTGAAATTCTGCTCTACTTTTTACACAGCATGTAGGCAGCATAAACGAAGGAACAGCTCTAACCCTCCTTATTCCCCAGCTCCAACTGAGCATTTAGAAACTGGGTTTGGCTTTTCTTTCTTTCCAATCCTTTTGTGACAGACAAAAATTTTAGCTGACAGGAATAAAAAGAGTTCCTAAATATGCCTGTAGATATCCATTTTATTCACACACAGGAAGCCCAAATAAGTTGTATTTGACATGGGAAGAGTAATGCCCTGAATAACCGAGGTTATGATGCAGAGTAGTTTCACAGGGCTCTTTTGACTATTATTTCAGCACAGAAATCAGTAAAGAGGTCTCTCTGTAATAAATTGCAGCATAATTTCAGAAGGATTTTGTGATATAGATCTTAGTGTTGAGCCCTCTCAAAAAAAAGGTCAGTTTCTAAGCAGCATTCCTGAATGCCTGTTCTCATAATCTGAAGGACACAGTAAATTGGATAATGATGGATAAGTTTTTTTGTGAAACACTTTTCAGTGCTTATTTTTTTAAAAAATTCCTGCTGTAATAAATGTATAACCCCCTGCTCCTGGCAAGCAACAAAGGTGAGCACACTAGCTCAAAGCACCAAAGCACCTCAGCATCTCCCACCCCCACAAAGTAGAAGCCTGAGGTCTTATAATCATAATAATTTATTGTCTCAAAATATTATAGTTCCACAGGGAAAGGAGCTGGAGCTGTGACCGGAACAAGGAGCAGACTGTCATATATTACAACTACAATTGTAAATTAAAGCTAGTGCAGCTAAGAGACAGTTTAACATTCAGAATGCTCAGTTCATTAGCACAGAATAATAAACTCCTCCCGAGGAGACATTCTGGACTCAGACATGTGGATATTTGCAAAATAAAGCAACATGAAAATTTAAATTTTTCTCTCTCTCCACTTAATTCTGTATTTGCTACACTTATTCTGTACACCAAAATACCCATCTCATGCAGTAAATAATTCACTGAGAACTAACAGAAGTTACACCTGTAAAGTCAGGTAAGGTTTGAAATAAAAGTCCTACCTTCTATAGAAGAGTCTGTGTTGATGTAAGCGACTGCCCGTTCCTGAAGGACTTTGGCATTTTCCTAGGGTTGTAAATGTGCAATTCTTACTTCCAATTAGTGGCATTTAGTCAAGAGCATGTCAAGTGCACCGTTTTTTAAAGCATTACCTTTCAGATCTCACTCAGGATAATTACAGCTGTGTACCTTACTAATTATATTGTTTGAAGGTGAGTAAATGATCTGGGCACATGAAATTCACCACTCCTTTCTGGGACTTAATTTGTTGTGGGAAACATCCACAAAATGTAGGTGCTGCCTGCTGCATCACACAGGAGAAAGACAGAGCAGGAAAATTATTGAATAGAATTGTAACATAGTGAAATAAGGTCATTACATGCATTTTAGCTCTGCACTTCAGGACTTTCTGAACATGAAACATGTGACTGTGAGGTCAGCCAGAATTCCTCCATGCTTTTAACCCCTAGTTTTTCCATGTGTGCCCCCAGCACTGAACTCAATTTTAACACTGATAAACCAAGCGCTCCTGTCATATCTACAATCTTCCATTTCAAAAAGGGATAAGTCAAAGTCAAGAAATTCTCTGCTAAAATGCAGTTGACTGACTATTTTGAGTCCACTAAGCATTGCTTTCATGCTAAATATATACAGGCATCTTGTTTGTTTTTTTTTTTTTCTGTAAACTGGTAATTATATTTGAAATTGATATTCTAATCAGCAAGTGGCATTTAATGAGATTTTTGTTTTGTGACAGATATTTAATTAGGTTAAGCAATTGTTACTTGATTCATTCAATTTATAACCCAACCAATAATTTGTAAGTCATGTGAACTAAAAATTTAATTGGTAATTCATAACTACATAATGAAATTAATATAGTAATAAAGAAGAAAAAAAACCAGGAGAGGAGATCCTGCAAATGAATATGATGGGAGGGAGCAAGACTGTACTTGCTTATATGGGACCTTGCATATATGCAAAAATCATATTTGCAACATAAAGAAATTCCTTTGTTTATGAGCAATGGAGATCATCTGTGTAGCAAAAAGATGCTGCCAGAGTTGAATTCTTTCTGTTACACAGAAATGGTGAATATCAGGGGTTAATTTTCCTTGAGATTTAATACATGACAGATCTGGCAGCTGCAGGGAAGAGGAATGTAAGCTGTGAGGAATATCTCTAGAGAAACTGAATCTAATTTAAGTCTAAAAGAGTAGTAATGCACACCACCAAGATGAAGCAAGGAAAAATAATATTAAAACTCATGTTCAAATATGAACTGTGCTTATGGTTTTCTAACCTTATTAGAAAATATTATTAGCTGCCATTTCATTAAATAATGAGTGATAGATTACTAGATACCAAATTATTAAACAAAACCCATTACAGAAAAGCAGTTACTATTTAAAAAATGGAACATAAGAAAACTCCCTAATTTATTAATGACTTGCTCAAGAGAAATTGATCTTTTAAGTATCATTGTTTCATATTCTTCAAAATTAAAACAATAGTGTGGTTTTGTTTCTTGACAGCACCTATATGTATGCAGAGATGCATAGACAAATAAATCACAAATAAAGTTTTACATACAATATATTTCTGCCACTAGTGGAGTTCAGGTGGGGTGAAACTTTAATGCCAACTATTTAAAATTTCTCAGTAAATCATTTAAGATAATTTAAATTACTTTTTCTTCATCTAATGTTTCATAAACCAGCAGTAAGATGAAGACATTCTGTTACAGCTGGAAGCCAAACAGTTTATGGGTGAAAAAAACAGTGCAAATTTAAAGGAATAGAAATATCAGCTTTGTTAACAGAAGAATGATAGAATCTCTTTGGTATTTGAGTATTTTTTTGGGTTTTTTTACCTCCTCTGACATGTGCCATTTTGCTATGCTATTTTGTGATTTGCTGAAATCCATGCCAATAAACTAAACTAAAAAGATTATTATTTTTTTATTGTATAGATTCTGAAAGCTCTATCCACATAGCTAAATATTAACTTGTAAATGAAATTATAATAGAAGAACAAAACAACACATTTCTGTTAAACCATTCAGTACTAATAAACTGACACAGTTCAGCAGAAATGTGTTTCATTAGGCAATTTTCTTCCTGCTCTATTTCTAATTTGGATTTTACAGACAAAGCAATGAAAATTCTTGTAAGACCTATATTTCTTATTGGGGTTGAACAAATCCACTAAGAACTGAACATGCCCAAGAGGAAAAGCAAGATAAAAGTATTTAGAACCTCACTTCTGAATTTCCCAACATTCTTCTCTCAGGAAGGAAAAGGATGATAAAAATAACATGCCCAATAGGAAAAGGAAGATAAAAATACCTAGAACCTCACTTTTAAATTTCCCAACGTTCTTCTTTCAGGCAGGTATATAGTCAGGGATCCTCCTACAGAATTAATTGACTGTCCTGCCCCTGAGGCTCTACAATGCTGGAATTCACAGGAATTTTGAACTATTCACTCATAGATTACTTATTCTTCCATTTGCCCAGTAGGATTGATTTTCATAAAAAGGTTGGATCGAGGTTCAGGATCTGGACTTAAACTTATAGAAACTAAGGAATTTCTGAAATAGAAAGTTAGACCAGTCTGGGTTAAATAAAATCCTATCATTCTGTTAAATCATGGGATAGATTTCCACATAGAGACCACTGTGGGATATTACTTTGAACCAAAGCAGATTTTTAAATCTTAGAAGAGTTAGTTCACTTATGCTGTAAGAAGGTAAGTAAGTAATTTACATAAATACATGAGTGCTTCACAACACCTGAAGGAGTCTGTTGTGCTCCTATTTTACCATAAAGTTTTTTATTGCAGTCTAGGAGTAGATCCTGAGTACTGCAGTCACCTGCAACACACTTCCAAGTTTTGCTTTGCTTTACACAGTTTTTTTATTTACCTCAGCCCACTCTGTGGAACCCAATAATCCAAATTCTTCTGCATCCCAGCTAGCAAAAATAATAGTTCGCCTAGGTCTCCAACCTGCAATTACATAGTTAAACTTGAAAATTCATCTTTTACTTTAAGAGTCTACTGACCACAGTTAATTGAAATTGCTTTAAAAACAGCACTTAACTGATATAACAGTAAAAAAGATCCTCCCTAAAATCCTTAGAGGAACATATTATTGCAGAGGCATTTCTTCTTAATGCAATATTTTCATTCTGCACAGCTAAGAGGGTACCATTACACTCACAAGGAGTGTATAATAAATTCAGCCAACTACCACTCAATGCTACATATGCATCTCTTCAATGAATTTACATCCTTCATAATGAGAAATAAAACTTTCTGTAGAGGTGAAAAGTTAAATCAATACAACAGCTTATAGAAAGACTGATCCTCAAAGCTGCTGTTTTCCATATCCATCATTTTATATCTGTAGTAAGTTACCTGCCATCTTCATTTTACCAAAACTCCGTACAATTTCTTGCAGAACAGCAGCACCGGTCGTTGGATCAATACCACCAAACACCCAAGAGTCTCTATGACCACCCAAAATAATATATCTGTCTGGAGACAAACATACAGTATTAATTCATAATTTAAAATGCACTTGGATTACCTGTGATTTCCTTTGACTGCATCTTTACTTGTATCAAATCAAACATGAAGTTCAATACCAGTACTACAAGTTGTTTTTTTTTAAGGGAATCTGCAATTATTCACTTACTCCACTAAGGTATGCAACTAAAGACAAGAAATATTTAATAAATATTTTTCCATCTAAAAGTCTTTCATGTGTATAACCTGGTACTACGTATCAATAGTATAACATTAAGGTACCAAATCATCACTAGCTTTCTGTAATTTCAATGATGCTAATTTTTGCAAAGGCAAAATATATAACTGATGTAAGGGGAAGCCTACTGTAAAATAACAGGCTTTATAGAAAAACATTCTCTGATTCTATCATTGTATTTTAATGGGAATGCCATTCTTGGGAATGCCAATGACAAATAGTGTGATGGGAAAGACAAAAAAGCTGTTAAGAATTTCTCAAGACTCTATATTATATGGTTATGTAGAAATTTTGTTTCTTACAACACAAGTACAATTTCAGCCAATACAAAAGAAAGATGGAATTAAAATCATCAAGCCCCTGACGCTCACCTGGTTCCAGAGCTCCTCTGAGGATGCCAATGACATTGTAAATTCGTGTTATTTTATTGCTCGTATGAACATGCATTCTGACTTTTCTGAAATGAAAGGGAGCGTGGAGTAACAATTCCTGAGTAATAAGCCAATAAAAAGCCAATGCTAATAACACAGAAACCAGAGAATTTGTGTTTCTATTCTGCTTTGTGTGTTCAGCACTGACCCAATGTGTGTTCAGCACTGTCACGCTGTCTTGGAGTCCCATTTTTTATTTCAGTTTAGCCTGCTGCTGATGCCTTAGAAAAAAGCCTATGAGCTGGGCCAGTCTATAAATTTGCAAAGATTTACAGAATTTATTGAAATTTTATTTAAGGGAAGCAATCATGTAATTGTGTACTAGAGGAATAAACTGAAAAACATGCACAGTAGTTAAAAATACATCTACATTTTGACCAAAATTATAATTGTGGATATGCAGATGTTTATAAAGAATACACTTGGTTTTCTAGTACAAGTCCATATAATAATAAAGAACTTGGAGGAAAGGTGGTTAGGAATATTCATCCAAGAATAAACTGAAATCTCTGTTTAGGACAGCAAATCTAAGTGACCAAGATGTGTCAATCAAAGAATCACAAATAGTTTGGGTTGGCAGGGACCTTAAAGGTCATCTAGTACCAACCTCCTGTCATGGCCAGGGAATCTCCCATTAGAGACAGAAAACCTTCTACTAGAAGCACAGTTTTTTCTTCCCTGCCCCCCACCAGTAAATCCACTTGTGAAATTTTATAAAAACAAAGGGAATCCAGGTAAAAATAACACAGTATTCAGGCCCCTTAACCTGTGGAAGAAACAAAGCACCAAACAATAGGGTTGGGGGAGGAGGGTTGTGTGTCTGGCAAAACCTCAGGAGTTCCACATTTGAAGTTATCTTTTCAGCAGCAAATCTGCATAGCTGTCAAAAGCAAAACCTACTTCAGGACAGCCACTGGATCTTTGCCCAGAAAATAACTGACACCAGTGCCTTGAACGTGCACATTTTCCATGTACAAGTGACTTTTTACCTAGAATCAAAAGGTTCATTTTGATATGTAACTACTCTAAGAAGCATAGAATTAATATATTTACAATACATTGATATCTACAGAAAAAAAAATGTTGCTCTACCAAGGAGGAAGATGCTAAAAAGTCCATTCAAAATACAAGTTTTGTGGATGAATCATACTGTTTTCTCACAGTTGGTCTTCAAGATACTCCAAACAGCACTGTAATCATGTGAAAGATACTTTCTTGTTCAGTTATTCCTACTTTATTCATTTTAAGCTAGTGTTAAAGCAGAGCAGAAAAGAACAATGACAAATGAAGTCTTTATAAAATTACGTATTCAGACATACTCTTGCTATCCAGGAGATGGAGTAGTGATAATGAAACATCATTTTTACACACTGTTCATTGGGGTCCACTGACAGTCCTCATTGAATAATACCTCATGTAAACCGAAGCTTTTTTTATGTGGAAAAGTCACAGAAAAGTGATTTTTAGCTTTTTTGCAATTTATTGCCAAATGTCATTGTCATGTGGCCTGATCTGCTAATTTATGATCTTTTTTTAATGCAATTTATTTTCAAATACTAATAATTATCTCCAAAAGTAACCCCAGCAGAAGAAATAAATATCTCCAGAGTATCTCTAGATGTATTGTTTCAGAGTCTTTTCCTCAGACGGATTTTTTTTTCTTTTTTCCAATATTGTATAAACAGGCAAGTATTAAAACTCACCTTGTGGAAGAGTTGCCTGTGAATCCTGGCCCTATGTTATAAGGCACATTGAGACTTCCCTTCCAGCTGCTGTCTGGAGCTGCAGGTCCTCCCATTGCACTGTCAAGTGAAAACCAAGACAAATGCATTAGGCTGAAACCTTAAATTCTCTTAATAATTATTGCAGCAAAACCCAGGGAGTTTTACAAAATTCTTAAAAGCATTATTGCAGAAACAGATTGCTTTGGATTTTCCACATTTTCTGAAGCACACATTAGATTACAAAAGAATAGCAAATGCAAGTAACAGCATAGATTTTGCCATCTTGATATAAAAAAAATTATCTGCACATTTGTCAATACTGACTTCTGGGGAGGAGGACTGATGCATACTCACCGCAGTAATACTTCTGCATCATGATATCCAATGGGATGAACCGGGATTTTGGGAATCCCTACACCATCATTAACTTTATACCTGAAAGTGTACTCTGAGAAACCAGAACAAAATGTCAAGTTTATAGCATTCTTAGCATCTTTTACCAAACTGGAAACACTTTTGAGCTAAGCAGCCACCAGCATCCATGATTATTTTTAATTTTTACATCATTTCTCACACACTGCTTCTAGAGAACCAAACTGTAATGACAGAACCACAAACCCAGCAATGCATCTGCACAGCAGTGCAAAAGATGTCCCCACACTTGATGAAAGGTTAGATCTGCTGTCCAACCATATCATAACATCTCCTCCAGGCTGGCTCTGGGGAAGCCAAGCTGGTGTGCGAAGCGAAGATGGCACTGGTGCAGCTGGTGCAGAGGACATCCACAGATGCATTTACCTGTGTCTCTCTCAGTCTGCTGGGCTTGGCACACACAGTCTCTCCTGGTTTTAGGTTGTCTTATGCCCCAGCAGTGGCCACATAAGCCCATGAGCTTTCCAGAAGCATCCCTGTATAGCCATCCCATCAGCAGCCAGCACTGGCAGGCATCTTAGCTCAGATTGAGTTTAGGATGCCAACAAGGACAAGGAAGCACGTGGTGCCAACTTTTGAAAGACTCTGGGCTGCTCTTCTTTTTGCTACAGGATTTTTATTCTCCTTAAAAAGGATTTTATACTGCTTTTTCTGCCTAGATCTTATGATCAGCAAGGAAACATACCTCCAAGTAAAGCTATTAGTCCTCTTTAATGGCAAAGTATAACCTAGTTTAAACTGGTCCTCTTGAGAAATACAGACATTTTAAAATTACTATAAGTTCTCAGTCATTTTCTGCTGCTTCACAGTTTGTAAACCTACACATCCTGCTTTTGTAAGTGTCACAAGGGTGAGACCATACCAAGAGTTTCCTAGAAACTCTATTCCCCACCTAACTAAAACCAGTTAGAATGACACAGATAGAACCTGAGTCTGATACATAAAATTAGCTACTGTCAATAAGAATTTCAAACAGCTTTTTTTCTGTGCATCTGTGCTGCAAATTAATGAATTTCTAGTGCCATACTTTCAGCAGCAGTTTATAAAGTTTATAAAGATGGCCCAGGCTACAGAACCTGCACTCACCTTTTGCAGGATAACCTGGTGTTAGGGGGTCCCCAGCTCCATTCAGATTTAAAACATTCCCACGCTGGACTCCTCCACCTGGAAGGTTCCAGCCACCTGGATAAGCATCTACTCCTGGGGCACAGTAGTCAGCAGGGTCTGAGTAAAGTATGATCCCCTGGGCTCCTGCTAATATGGCATTTTTAACCTGTGAAATTATTTGCTTTTAAGATGAGGCTTTTTTATTTTTAATGCAGCAAAAATAACTGAATGTTGAGATTTGCTTCCATGCAGACATAGTTTTAGAAGACAAGTATGTGAAAGAGTGAAAATTACCCCAGATTCAGCAGAAGAACCAAGCATAGTGAAATATGTTCATTATTTGTGTCAAATCTTTAGTCATAGCTCAAGGCTATGAAATAAAGCACAGAACATAAAAATGAGGCACAAAACCTGACCACCATCCCCACTGCTCCACTATCACCAATTTTGCCAGATTTGTTGCCTAAAGTCAGAAGAGATAGTTACTCAGTTTCTGTGCATCGGACTCCTTGTCAAAACGCTACTATTTCAAAGTACTGCAGTTCTATGGATGGCAACTATCAAAAGACTTGGCTCTACAAAACTACTCAGTTCCCTAAACTATTCTCTTGCAAGAACTGCCTAGGGAGCTTGCAGTCATCTCTGTCTCAGGAGTTTAATACATTCATCTGGTTTTATTGTTTTGGAAGTTATTCTTAGACTGCAGTCACAATGGATACATTGCAGGCTTACTTCTGCTCGTATATTCCAATGAACAGCCCTTAATAATTCCCTCAGACTCTACCATGAACAGTATCTGACCCACAGAGGAAAAATTAAAACACAACCCTTACTTTGTTTCCTCTGAAGATCTTCCCATATCTGGCAATGACAATCTTTCCTGTACAGTTAATTCCCATTTCACGCTCCAGCTTAAAAAAATCTTCTGTACGGCCATAATTCACATACACCAGATCTGCCTGGCCAGAAAAGAAAAGCAGTGTTGTGGCAACTGGTCAGTCAACAAACAAAATACTCATTTATCAGAAACACAGTTTCATTCACTATGTACGATAGAGGATTTTTTTTTTTTTTTTCATTTCTACAAATTCAGTGCCCATAAAAACAATAGCTGAAGATATCCACAATATTCTATAGGAAGCATTGGCCCAGACTTCTGATGTTTGGACATTATCCTGCACTTAATATCAGTCCTAACAACAGGCTGGAAAATAAGCCAGAGTACTTTGGTAAACTGACAAACTTCTCTGGCTGTGACAAAGCAGTGGTATGCCTTGCATACACAAACATTCTCCACTATATAATTTCACTCATTTATGCAATCCAATGCTGTCCCTGACCTGTTCCATAATGAATTAGCAAATTAAGTGAGGAACCTTTGTGGCCTTTGAGGGCATTATTTAATCTAAAATGTCTTCCAACTTGATATAAATATTGCTTATATATATATTATATATAAATATATACTTCTACCTGTGCCTTAAGAAAGTCTGCTACATGTGACTGAATAATGTGGAACAATCTGAGAAGTATCCAAAATTTTCTATTAAGATAAAAACTTTTCTCTTATTATGTGATTCATAATTCATATGTGATTCAGTTGTAGCAATTTGAGAGAGCTCTTTTTTTAGTCATAAAAGACTTCTAACCTTTGCATAATATGTGGCCTATTTGTGCCTAAGTGTTCTTTAATTAGGACAAATGGTAATTAAAACTACTGCAACAAATATTTTGAGAAGTTGGAGCAACCTGACCGAGACAGTGTTTCAAAAAGCAGGTAATAGTACCATTATATAATTTCTTTTCTTACCTCTGGCACTCCTTGTGCTGAAAAAGCATTATATGGTGGTAGTATATCAGTAACATTTTCATACCCCTGTGGGGGTGGTTCAAACAATGATGTATTGAAAACCTATTAAAAAATAACAGTAGTCTTTCGTTAAACATTTTAGGCTCAAATTCACACAATAAGAAAATGCTAATTATAGCTTAGACTAAAGTCAGAAGAGACAGTTATTCAGTTTCTGTGCATCGGATTCCTTGTCAAATAATAATTATTTCAAAATACTGCAGTCCTATGGATGAAAAGTATCAAAACCCCTGGCTCTTGCCAAGTTAGCTAGCTTTGTCAGTGGTTTAAACTATAGTTTCCATACACTAGTATGGAACTAT
Source organism: Cichladusa arquata (assembly GCA_026413545.1). Taxonomy (NCBI): domain Eukaryota; kingdom Metazoa; phylum Chordata; class Aves; order Passeriformes; family Muscicapidae; genus Cichladusa; species Cichladusa arquata. The sequence continues at coordinate 80,466,922 of JAOTQP010000001.1, forward strand.
CTAACTAGAACACATAAGTACAAACAAAAATACAAGTAGGTGTCCAGAGCAGAAATTTTGTAATAGAATGCAGATATGAATACAAAGAGACAGATACTCAGAGTCAGAAGATGCTCATTAGTCACTGCCTGAACCTGAGGAAAGAAGTAGCTGAAAATTGTCAAGAGGTGCTGACAGTAAAAGGCATCTGGTTCATCCATGCCCAGGTGTCTTTTGTGGTTTCTCCCACCTGCATTATTATTCTCTTTATCTCTTATCTAGTAATACTCCAGTTAAACTTGCTGCCTTTTATCACTATGTACTGTAACAGTCATGTTGATTTAAGGTGCATATCCACCTTTTGTCACCTTGTGAGATTGTAGCTGAGGGTTTCTGGAAGAACTTCATTCTTTCACCTCTAAGCCCATATCATCCCTGAGCACATATTCCTTATTTTCTACCCTGGCTCTTCATCTTACCTATGTGCTATGATGTTTCTCTAGCAGTACCACCTCCTCTCCTTGCTCAGGTTCCTTGTCAGAGTTTACATCTACTTCCTTATTTCCACAGGTATTCAAAAGGGAGAAGGTGTCTACAGACTGACTAGTTCATTTGTATTTCCAGCTAACTCAGGAGACACCATAGGAAGCCAGTGGGATCAGGTTCAGAGCAAGGGAAACAAGGCAATACTACATAAAATTGATAGTATCTCTGCAATTCCTTACCTCAGCATGTTGTGGAAGCAAATACTGTACAGATATCCAAGCAGAGTTTGGATAGGTACTCGGAAGAGACATGCAATGAGGGTCACTGACTGCATAAATACTCAGAAAAGGTCTAACAAGGATTTTTCAAGAGACTAATTGCAGCACATTCAGAGGGGCCCTGAGCTGAAAACAGCTAGACACTGGAAGAACTGCATGCCTGAAAGACATTTCTTTGTTTTTAAACATCCCTGTGCATCCACTTAAGGCTATTTATGGAAACAGGATATTATCCTAGATGTATCCTTAAGGTGAACCCTTCTAACACCTTATGGTCTACTGGTGTTAACTGCAGCCTCTCCACACATCCTCACTCTTCTGTATGAGGCACTGAGATCTCAGCCACTCTGCTGTGCTTTCTACATGGCCTGGAAAACCATTTCTAAATATGAATTCCCTTTGCACTGGATTTTTTTTTTTATTTTTTTAATACTATAAAGCACAACATGCTGAGATGAGTAGGTGAGAATACAGAGGAAGACACTTTTTTAAACAAGAGGTCACTGGAGTTTTCTTTGGTTTTACATAAACATAGTTTTGTCATTGAAAAGGTCACCTCATTCCCTTGATCATCAATTACTGAAATGTAGTTTGGCTGCTTTTCATTTGGGTATGAAAGAAGCACATCATAATTAACAAGTTCTGCTGAATCCAATCCAAATTCCTTCCACTGGCCTTGAATTTTTTTGGCAAGAAGAAGATTCTGTTCAGTTCCTGCGAGGTGAGGCAACTTGGTAAATGAACTAGAATAAAACAGAAAACCACTGGTAAACAGCAAATGCAAAGATACAATAGGTAAATAGGATCAGTGTGTATAAAGCTAATCTTCAAGACACATTACATGGACAGTAAGGTCTTAAAATTTGAGCTGGATAACATGATTGTTTACCAGAGCCTGCAGCAGGACATGTACAAAATATACTCAGAGCAGAGAATCTTTCCTGAGGCCTTAAGATAAGTCAACTGAACTTTTTTCTTTGCACAACAGGAATAGCTACATCTACATACAAACAATGAAAATTAATGTCAAAGATTCAGCAAAAGAATATTAGCAGTATGCAAGAAGCACAAATAAATATAGGAAAGCTACACATTCAGAAAGGAGCCTTCCAGATAATTCTGGTATCTGATCATGGTTTTGTACTGCTGCCACAACGTGTCCTAATAAGTTTAACTTAAAAATCACTACATTAAATTATCTGCACAGGTTTGCTCTTTTTTCTTAATCAAAAGCCTGAATAACAAAACCTTCTTAACAACATTTACTTCCAAATCAGATATAACACATAATGGTGATAAATAGTCACAAACAGAACACAGTCCCTCTAAGCTACTCTACAGAAATCTGTGTACAATTTCTTTGGCCCATTGAACAAGCAAGGAACGGTGAAAGCTCATCAGTCAACCAGATACTCTGCATCAGCTTCTGATTCCCAACAGGCTACTTGTCAATGGCTGCTCCATAAATGTCAGATACCAGCAATTAGCATTAATTAGTGGTAGCAAATACCACGATTAATACCACTTCAGCCTGTCATTTCAGACTGTTTTCAACCCTTGATCTGCAGTGTGCACTTCCTCAGCTTCCAAAGGAGAATGATGTTCAAAGCCTTGTTAAAATCAAGGTTGTTAGAGCCACTATAATGTCTCCCTCCACTCATGCACATAGCCAGTCATTTCCTTACAGAAGGCAATATGCTGATCATGCAAACAAATAGTAAATAAATGCTTACTCTTCCAAACTATATTTCTGTCCTTCATGTGTTTGAAAACAGGCTCCAGAAGGATATTTTGTCACCCTTCCAGTCCTGAAGCTGACCAGCTCAGAGCCCCTCCTGTCCTTAATAATGGAGGGGCACAATATCAGCTTTTTTCAGCCACCTGGGGCCTCTTTCAATCATCAGAACTTCTCATCTACAGGAAAACTGCAATCTTAACATAAAGTTCTTTCACATGAGTCCCACCTGGCCCAGGATTTGAGTGCATCCAGATTCTCTAAGTAGACCACAGCCTCTGCTGGTGTCATTCCCTCTCTCTAAACTGTGAGGGTATGCACCAAAGTCTGGAAGAAACCTTTGCCAAACCCTGTGGCTTGTTTGCTTCTTTCACTTTAATTCTCACTAGTATTTTAACTACCTTTTAATTCTTTAAGTATACTAAATACCACGTATGCCACCAGGAAAAACATACATGATTTTTTTTCCAAACTTTCCCTTCCAAACAGTTGAATCCTTTCCAGAGCTATAATATGATGCTGAGACCAAAACATCTGCATTTTCTGAGACTCATAGATTTTTTTTTTCTCACGTGATAAAAGCTGATGTCGTAGTCTGAAAAAGGAAGAATATGGAGGAAAATTCCCAAGCTCACTATTTTTTATGCTTTTGACAAACCTTTTTGATAGTGTGCTAATACACTTTCTCTGCATTTCCTGATTTTTATTTGAATTTAGCCAAAAACACCCCCAACCAGCATGAAGCATTTGGCCCATCACCAAAGCAAGCAGACAAATGAGAAACCATTAATATCCCATGGCCAAGAGACTTTGGCATAATTACAGAGCTCTTTCTTGCTATGTTGCCTAGATTCTCATTCAAACATAATTTTCAAGAACTCTCCAATTTACTGAAAGCCACAAATACAAAAGAAGATTAGGCCTGCAGACTTAAAAAGCTAATTGATGTTAGGTATGAAAAGTTTTGGGTAAAGAACAAATGTGTAGAAATCGAATTTGTCAGTAATCCTTTGATGTTGTTGATGCAGCTGCTGACTTACATGCTGAATACAAACACTTTTCTTACCAGAGTTAGTATTTATTTACTTCTCATGTGAATATATTTGTTACTCTATAGAAAATATAAATATACAGCATAATGTGGGGTTTTTTTTTTCCATTTTCAGTGAAATGGTACCAAAAAAAAAAGAAGAAGAAGAAGAAGAAGGGTATTTTTATATCCATAGCATTTTAGATGTTTTGAAAGAATTGCATGGATGCATTACAATGCAAGAAAGTATATTTACTAACAGTTACATCATGCAAGCTGTAACCAACCATACATGGACAGATCTCTTTATCTCTGAAACAGAAGACAGAATAAATTGGGATGTCAGGGCTTCCAGTTAACAGCACATTATCCAATATAGCCACACTAAAGGAATTATAAGTTTTAAGTCTACATGCAACTCAGTGCCTTGCAAATTTGTAGCATTATTTTTTAACAGATTAATTTTCTACTTAGACTAGCTGCTCAAACTGAAAGTTTAAAGAGACTCTGAACAGACGGTGAGTCAGATGGAATTCATGTCAGTCATCACATCCCAAACACAGTAAAACCATCTCAGTCTGAATCAAAACAAAGTTATCTGAGGTTAGAGCTTCAGATACTTGAGAAGAAAAAAAAAAGGCACACTTCATTAAATCATGAAGATGGGAAATCATGAGGACTGGTAAGCACTGGCAGTTATGCAGCTGAGGGAAGTACACTTGACAGTAGAACCACTTCAAAGAGGCAACTTCAAAAATGGGGAGGGGGGGACAGTAGAGTTGTAAGCCTCTCCTTTCTTGCCTCAGACATTCTGTACAAACTAAATACTTCCAAAATATCTTAAAAGCTCTGCCTGTCCTTGGAGCTGATGTTATCACTTTCTGGCTTTTTTGACTGATAATATTGTTCAAAAAACGGTGCTCAAGGCTTACCGAAGAAATTTCCTGATATTCTCTGCTTTCATTTCTGCCACAAGTTTCTGTCTCACATTTTGATGGACTTCTGAAGAGTTGGGGTTTTTCTCAGTCACTTTTGTAAACCATCCTGAAACACATTTGAAAAATTTCCTACTTAGCAAGAATGTCGTCACATGGTTTGAGCACAGGTGCAACCTGTGGTACTAAATAGTTAAAACCACAAGGATGAACAGGGCTTAGAGCACCCTCTGTCAGTGTATGAGGGCTCAAGCAGAAAAGTAAAATATATTTAATAGACTGAAATGCCTAAAAGTGATACAATAAAAAGAGTAAACCCTAAATGCCTGGTAAATCCCCTTTTTAAGGCAGACTCATCTCTCATTAATTTTAAACTACAGTTTAAATTCTCAATTAACTGTTTGTAGTGTGAGGTTGTAACTCCTGACACTCACAATGAAATTTATTTAATTTATGCATATATTTTAAAATAGATGTGTAAACATATTTAAAGTGAAGGTCTAGGACTCAACAGCCACCCTGCCAGCATTGTAATAGTTACAGATTTGGGGAAGGGAGGTGTTAGCCTATTTAATAATTAAAAGAATAAAGTTAACTGTCACCCAAACCAGTTTTAACATGTTTATTCAGTAGCCATAAATAGTAGTAGGAGAGGCTATACCAACTGTATGAGTTTGTCTTAAGAAAAACAACAACAAAAACATCCTTTTGTTATTATAGTTAGACAATCCCAAACTGGGAAGGTTTTCATAAGAAAGAGAAATACATGTGCTGTCACTTGCACAGTATATGTGACCTGTTACACTTAAATATAATTGTAGTAACACTCTGAATTGAACAATGGTGCTTGATCAGACCAAAAGTCTGCTTTGCCCAGTATCCTGTTTTGGAGCAGGGCCAAAAGATGATGTTCAGGGAAATGTACAAGCATAGCACAAGCACCAGAAATTAGCAGCTCAGGGATCTTTTAAATTAATATTTGATATATTTAATAGCCCTCATGGATTTTTCTTTCATGCTTTAGTCTTGCGTTTGTTCTACAACACAAGCTTAAAAAGGACATGCAATTTTAATTTAAAATCAAATGCTGTGACTTCAGAAAAGAATCTCTAGTAAAGTTCAGTGTGCATAATGAAAACTTCAGTAACTTGGCTGTCAGTCAAACTCCTCCTCTACATTCCACCCTTAATTTCTAAAATAGCAACTGAAAAGGAGCATTTAAAAATATCTTAGGTAAAAAACAGGAAATAAAAATTTTAAAAAAATCTGGGAGATCTTGCAATCGCTGAAGTCTCAAACTCTTGTATGAATCCTTTCTCTTTGAATGCCTGGCTGCCTGTTTTGGGAAGCTGTCAGCTCACCAGGGCTTGTCCTGAGCTGAAGCACAGAGCCGTTCTGCTCCTCACTCCCTGAAGACTGAAGCTGCTAGACAGAAAAGCTCAGCAAAGCAGTGGGACGAGTACTTTGCCGTTCCCCTAAAAGCAGTATAATCTCCCTGCTGGTGAGTTAATCCCCACGGGGGCTGCACACAAGTGTGCGCAGAGGAAGGAAGCGGGGCTGAGCCCTGGGTCTGTGTACTCACCTGTAAGGAAGCCCAGCCAGAAGCAGCCGAGCAGCGCAGGGCACAGGAGCCACGCACGGAGGGTGGCCCTGCTCCTGCTCCTGCTCCCGCTCCCGGCCATGCGCTCAGCTCTGGCCGGCTGCTTGGCAGCCTCTGGGGGCTGGCAAGCAGCTGCCTTCCTCCCCCTCCTCCTCCTCCTCCTTCTCCTCCTTCTCCTCCTTCTCCTTTCACCCCCTGCATTCTTTGTTTCTCAGTTCGCACGCTGCCTAACCAGCCTTAATCCCTGGGTGATACGATTTTCCAAGTGCAGTAAAACTCTTCCATCTCTCAGTCTCACCCCACCAGACAGCCCCTGTGTAGCTGGGTGTGTATCTCTGTAACAAATATGTATCCAGGCTGTGCACGTGTAGTATTTAAGATGTTAATTTCTACTAATTATTACGACTTTCTGGTTTTGGAAGTTCCTGTTTTAGGCTTGTTCACCTGTTCCAGTGGAAGTGGCCAACAGATGAAATTAAGGGAAAACTTGTTTCCTCTTTACCAATGAAACACTGAATTGCTTCCCTTTTTAATCCATGGTAATGTTAATCCTTAGCAAGGAATGTATACTTAGAGAAGCTGAGAACATAATTTAGATTGGCCAGTAAGAACACTTCCAGACATTATCCAATTTGCAACTAGGAAAAGTCGCAAATTTATTTCCATCATTTGCATTTAAGATTACAAGGTTCTTAACATGAAGTTTCCTTAGCCTAATTTAGTCAAATCCATCAGTATCTCATGGGGAAGGAAACAACTGCAGCTCAGGGAATAGTCAAAATTAGTCAAAAAAATACATCCATATTTTGCATAAACTTACTCTGACCTTGCACATCACTCCCTGCTGCTGAGTTCCATCATGGCTACACAGAAGCCAACACTGATCTTTCTGGAACAGAGGACCAGCCCATTTGAGACCAGTTATATGGCTGAAGGCAGGGAAGCTCTTCTGGGAGCCTGGGCATGTTTCAAATTCCTACCACTAACTCCCAAAGTCCGAAGTAGATAGAGTTTGTGAAAGAAATGTCAGTATTCTGAGTATCAGAACTTTCTTAAATACGTTATGATGAGTTGAAAATATTCAGAAAAAAGCAGAAAAGACTGGTTAATATCCTAATTACTTAAAATAAGGCTTTTCAGAGAAAAATTACACCACCTGGGTATTCCACACCAGTCACAGCCACTGTCTTAAGCACAGGGCTAGATGTCTTTGTTCAAATGATAAGCAGGTCCAGTCTTGTGATTTTTTCCCTGTCATTTTCCAACTGCTCATAAATCGTCACAAATTCTGAACAGCAATGACATTTCACACCAGCATCTGAATTGACACACACAAACCAGATGGAATTCCACCTACAGAACTCATAAAGAATGAGCATATTGATGTATTATTAGCATTTATATAGCACCCCAGGTGTAGGACTAGCACATAATAGACAGTAAAGTGACAAGGGCTTTTGGAGATTACTATCAAAATTAGACCTCACATGATAGTAACATCAGTGGAGGAAGAAGGTAAGAATAGCAACAGTAAGAATGCATGAAATGCATTTATTTCTATGTGAATGTCTTTTTAAAGTGACAAGGGCATTAGCAATGCTGAGGTTGAATAACAAGCAGCAGCCAAATGGCTTCTATCACTAAAAATACAGTCCTATTACTATTAGTTATTAGTTGTGACATGTTCTTACATGCCATGAATTAGCCACAAGTGGAGTATATTATGTTACAATTAAATGCAAGGGTAATGTACAGTGTAAATCTGTCTTCAATCACATGCTGAGTAGCTATCATTCACCCAGGTAGAACAGAAGCAAGATGAATACATATGCACACATACACGTTACTCAATCATAAAGCCAAAGGTATAGCATGATGTCTTACAAATGCACCTCAGAATAACTGGAGTCAGAGAAGAATGATCCTGACATGTGAGATCCAAAATAAAGCATGTCAGGAATGCAAAGTCACATGTGTGAGAAGGTGGAAGAAGCTGCTCCAACCCAAACCTTATCTCACTCTTAGCTGTGACTGATCATCTCATTTCATACCCCAGGAGAGACCTCAGAGCTCTTGAGATGATCAGTAGCCCAAAAGACTCATCTTTCTCTGAGTCCTTTCCTGGTGATATCAAGGCCACATCCTTTTTATTTTACATGGGGCTTTTCCAGCTAGAACTAAGATATTGCCAGTGTGAGATACCTCTGCAAGTGCATTGCTGGTAATAGCTGAGTATTTTACTCAATTTTGAAAACATTCACTTCAGTCTAAGTTTAATCAAAGGTTTGAGGCTAAAAGGAGATAAGACCAACCCAAAGTAGTCAGAGAAATTATGCAAAACAAACTATGAAAATATTACAGGGTAAAAGGACTCCTTTTCTTAGCACAGGTGAGAAAAAGGGTCCCAAACATAAACTCCTGAACACACAGTACTTCTTTAAATTAGTATATTTTAGAATTATAGTGAAAATTATTAACTACTACTTATGCCTCATGCTGAGTTCAGGGATAGTGAGAATTACTCATTCTGACAGTGAAAACAAGAGTGAGGTTCAGCTGAAGCTAAGAGCACTTGCATGTAGCTACATATACTCTACTCACTTAAAACACATAAATCCTTGGTAAACTCAAAAAGATCAAAAATGGCAAGGAGACACATGTCAAATGCAAAACTAGCACGCATTTGTGTGTTCAATGTATAATTCTGCTATTCAGCCAATTAGTAAAGCCAGTAATGGTACATGAAACACAGAGTGAATGCCAGGGCTTGTAAACTGTAGGCTGTAGCTGCTCAGTAACTGGGCCCTAAAGCTTAATATCTGCAGCAAGAAAGATACACTACTGTTGTGCTGCTTGACCTACTGTCTGACTAAAGGCTGAACTTGTGGCTTAAGGGATCAAGGGACCCTGATCTGTGGGAAAGACAGCTCTGGCAGGAAAAATGGCAACAGGGGAATGCTCAACCACAATTTCAAATCAGCAATTTCCTTCTGACTCTGCCAGTTGAACAGTCCCCTGAACTCTCTCATGGCCTCAGCAGCCTTCCTATCAGATTAAAATGGTAGTAGATGTTGATCCTTTGAGTCGGAGTCTTTCTTATCTTGAACTTCAGGAGACCCTTATCAGATTCCAACTAAAAGTTTTCATTGCTGGCAGCTGACAAGAACAGCTTCCAAACTTTGACCCTTTCTTCCACAAGAGGAATATATCCAGTGAGGCCAAGAGAGCGTGCACTGAACACAGGGACTGTGCACTTCACCCTAAGGCCATTCCTCCTGGTCCTGTTGCACATGTCCTTATAAAAAGTCCCCCTCCAGCCTTCTTTAGCCCCTTTGGGCACTGGAAGGTACTCTGGGGTCTCCAAGGAACCTTCTTTGCTCTCTCAGCTCTCTCAGCCTGTCTTCACAGGCCTGTGATTTAATGGTTTTCTCTGGATTCCTTACAGAGGCCTTTCTTACACTGGAGCCCCAGAGCTGGACACAGCACTGCAGATGGGATCTCAGGAGAGCAGACCAGAGGGATAGAATCACATTTCCTCTACCTGATGGCCACACTTCTCTTGGTGAAGCCCAGGACGCAGCTGGCTTTCTGGACCACAGGTGCACTTTGCCAGGTCATGATGAGCTCCTCATCCACCACCACCTCCAAGTCTTTCTCCTTAGGGCTAGTCTCAATCCATTCTCTGCCCAGCCTGGATTTGTGCTTGGAATTTCCCTGACCTAGGTGCAGCACCTGGCACTTGGCCCCAGTGAACTTCATGAGGTTCACACAAGCCTGTCCCCAGCTTGCAGTCAATAGGAGAGAGAAAATTTCTCATCCTATATCCTGTTCCCTGCAGTGATTAGAGAACAGGCAATAGATTTTTTAAAATGGATGTTGCTGTAGTTTAACAGTGTAACTACTTCTGTATTTTATATGGTCCTGGGCCAGGACATTATATATTATCTGCTAACTACTGCCAAAAAGGGCCCTAATTAAACTTAAATTAAACAATGCTATGTTTAGGTCAAAGATTAAAAAATTATGCCTTTTGGAGTGAAAGAAAAATACATAAGCAGCATACAGGTCACACAGGGAAAGATCTCCACAATTTTGGAGTTTGGGACTTCAGTTCATCCTCCTCAGCAACAGAAAAATACTGGTTTTGCATCCACCTGATCAAGAGGAGCTGTTTATTGCTGCCCCTGTCTGCATGGTGGATTTGGCTTATCATTGTCCTGATTGCTGCAGACAAAATCATCTAGGGTAAGATAATTAAACTAACCTGGCTTTTTTCAGAGGTGGATTATAGACAGATGTAATAAATTCTCCCCTGGTGGAAGGAGCAGTGGAGCAGTCAGCAGTGACAAAAGAGTCAGCAGTGTCTCCCATCAGCACTGGATTTGGGGTAAGACATCTCCATCATTTTATTCCAATCAGTTTCACAAAAAATGTGAAAACAAGTGGGCAATAACTATAGGTATAAGAGCATTTCCCATTACCTGGTAAACTACATTATTTTACCAGAAAGACCAACAGTTAAGCAAAATAATGACTTGATTATAGTAACTTGTCTAAAAGGTTTTAATGCAAAGTGCAGAAATATTTACGATTGCATGAAGCCCCATGGAAAAGAAAATAATATGCCATGGTACTGAAAACCATCAGATCACAGGACAGTAGTTTATGACATGGTAGAGGCCTCAGCTAACATGGCACATCAAATCACACAAAATATTAGCTGTGCAAGAGGTTAGTCCAGTGGCAAAATTTGAGATGAAGGGATCTGATTTTCCGAGTCTTCTCCGTCTGATCTTGGTTGTCCCATGGTCCATCATAAGAGTAAGCAGCATGTGATACTCGGACATACAGACTCTACAAAAATGGTAGCAATTTGGTATCCTTTCAAATTAAGGACATGATGAATTTTCTTTACTTCTGTCTTCATATTAAAAACACCTCTCCAGGGACAAGGCACAGCAAGGGTAGATTTTGGTTACTAGAATAACAATAGGGTCTTCATCTCGAAAGACATTTTGTGAGATGACTATGTGTCTGACAAGATGTATTGCCTTGTTTTTATCCCAGTGACTAAAAGCTTCTTGCCTAAATTTATTTGCAAACAGCTGCAAGGTTCAGCATGTGAGGAAAAGAATGTCATGGATGAGTATTCTGGGCTGGCTGCCCAAAACTTGTTACCATTATTATACATCCTGCACACAGTATGTGACAGTTTTCCCATCTCCATATCCATCTCAATCTTTGTGGAAAAGGAGAGTTGAGAGGTCTGTCTTGAGGTATAATTATGCAAACCCAGGCAACAACAAAATCAGTAACTGATAGAAACATGAAATGAATTCTGTTTTCCTGAAGAACTATAGAGATCGCTATAATAATCAAGTTAGAAAAATTAAAAATTCTGAAAATAAATTCAGTGGTTGGCAATTCTTAAAATACAAATCTGAGAGAAAACCTGAAACATTATCAATCTCAATTCAGAAGACATCTTAATCCTGAGCTCTCAGAATGGAGTACATTACCTTATTAACATTACTAAATGCATTCCATTTGGGTATATTATTTGCAAAGACCAAGATTTTTTTGATTTTGTGCTCTTTCTCATAATCCTTCTAGTGTTTTCAAATGCTCCATTTTTAAGGCTTCTGCAAACTGTCACATTTAGTCTCCATTGATGACTATATTGTCTATATTTATGCTACTTCTTTCAGTGTTTCTGCTGCTGCCTGCACAGTGAAGGCTGCAATGGAAATCTGCCTCTTCACTTCTTCCCAGGCTTCATGTTGATCAGCTTTGCTTTCAATATCAAACATGGCATCATAGATTCCTGGGAAGGACTCTCCTACATATTTGTTGTGGCTGCTTGGAGCAAAGACAACATGTCTGTTGGGAAGTTGAGGGAAAAAATAACAATAAAACATATTATTTTATGTTTTATAAATCAGCTATAAACATTTGACAATGAAGATGCAAATAAATAATATTGTAGCACTAGTAGACGAAGCAAGAAAATAACATAAGCTACATTACGCCATATGAATTCCACAACCTTATAGCTACTTGAGATAGAGTTAACTAAAGTATTTTCCTTTCTCTCAACTTCAATGAAATAAAAAGAATTTTAAAAAGCAAGCTTTTTTTCTCACAGATATACAGAGTCTCCAACAGATACAAGTATGATATAGGAAAGACTTGTAACAAGAGACTCTTCTCAACGGATTTTTAACCATGAACTATGAGAGGTACAAGGATTGCAGACCTAAATTTCTCCTTCTGCAGTTAGTTTTTAGTGGATAGATTACTGTTCTGAACTATGCAGACTGGTAGAAGGACCAAAAAACTAGACTTGATTTGCTGCCTCTCAAATAAGATTTACTTCTTGAACTGGATGAGAGGACCACTGAATTCCTTCCCTGCTTTCAGTACTGCCCTCCACACTACATTTGCTAGCATGGCTATGTCCCTAAAATTGATCAAACTGCAGGTACTTCAGTTAGATACTATTTCACTTTCAAATAACAAGAACAACTTCCTGAAGTTTCTACAATTAAAATTATTTAAAATTCCTCCAGGACTAAACTTTTACATCTGTTTAGAAGCCCAAATCAAACCAAGAGAAATTATCTGAATAGGCTTCCAACAAGAATCTTTCTCATTCTGTATAGTGTATCACACTGAAGTTTTCCCCAACGTCTTTTCCCCTTTCCAATCTTACTCCTCCTGTCTCATGTACTTTAGCTGTGTTGAATAAAATCATTATAACTCTATTTAGAGACTTGTAAATCTAAAAGGGAATTTTCATAGCATACTACATGAGGAAAGTGAAAAGAAAGCCTTTCTCACCTATAGAATGGCCTGCCAGGTAATCCAAGAGGGTCGATGAAAGCCCTTTCTAGAAACATGAGCTGATCATTTAGTGATCTGACAGCAAGCAGGCTAAAAAAAAAATTTAAAAAAAAATAAATATATATATATTAACTGCAGTGTGTTTGACCTACTCTTATCCCAGCATACACATTTGGATTTATGAAGAAGGACAGGAGATTTGTGATGTTGAACTTCAAGTGTAGTCCACAAAAGATAGCCCATGTCAGCTAACCTGCATAACAGAATTATGCTGATCTGTGCTGTGACAGAATATGCTGGTTCATTACTAGAAAGTCTCTTAAAGCTATTTTTAAAGGCCAAGCAATAGCAACAAAAGACAGCATTTCAGGTATTTTCTTTTATGTTTTCTCTCATCTTATTCCTTTATTTCCTTTTCATGAGGATGTTTAGGCAAACCATTCTCTTCTTTTGTACAAGTTTTCTAAGGACCCTCTTTTCCAGAAAGCCAGCCAGCCACAAACTACTTCAATAAAATTGCATTTGTTTTCATATGTAAAATCGCAACATATCAGAAAAAGGAACCCTGTGATGCTAAAATCCTCTTTTGAGCCATCTGAGAATTGTGTTTTTCTGATGGTAGATTTTAAATTCCCTAGAGCAGAGACCATCTGTGTCTGTGTGCTTTTAATAGCCCTGTGCATACTATTGATGCTTAACAAATAGAAGAACTGTGACGAGGTTATACAGAATATATATGGACCTGGTGGTTTACATCCAAACTAACTTTCAGGCCTTCAAAGGCATTCACCAATATAAAATGTTAAAATTTATATCAAGGTTAACCTGGAGTAATTCTACTACCATTAAGGAAATTTTTTCAAGTTTACAGTGGTGTAAACAGAAACTGAAACTGGTTGACTGGATTAAAGCATAGATTTAGGCCGTCCATCAATAAAGCCATTTTGAAAATGTCACATACATGTCATATGTCATAAATGTCATCTTTTGCATAAGGAATTACTGTTAACTCCTTTATCTGAAAGTTGCTGCCATTAAAAAGATGGCTTTTATTCTCAGTTAGTGTTCCATAAGGGTAAACATATGGCTAAATTAGATTCCTCCCAAGAAATGGAACATACATATATGTATATACAAAAGAAAATTTGGCTTGTCACTCTGGGCATGGCCTACAAAGAATAAATTAAGAATTAAGTCAAGTGCAAACTAGGCCCTTTGGCATAGGTGGTGCATAGTATTTCCTGAAAGCCCATCAAAAATCTTGCTACAGCTACAGCTTCTCTATTTCTTTTTTTCCATAAAGTGGCAGCAAGTGAAGACTAAGCCCTCTTGAGCTCAGAGGATGACATGGTATATTTGACTGGAAGAAAAAGAGGTGAACTTACTTATTGATATCTATTTGTTGCAGTCTCTCATGAAAACTAGCAGCAACTTCTGTAAAATTCTTCACAGCTGAAAACAGAGCATCTGGAGGAAGTAGGAGGAAAGTATTTAACTTCAGATTCTGGAGATATCATTTAACAAATCACATTCTTAAATTAAAGCTTTATCTTCCACTGTGATAATGATCATGAACTGTTAAAAGTCTCACTGAAGGAAAAAAAAATGACCCCATATTCCTACATTAAAAAATACATAATTCTGTGTGAAAACCTCTATTAGAAACAATATTAATAAGTATTGTTGTGAATATAGTTTACTATTTGCTACTTGAATGTACAGAAATATCAAAAACCAGATCATGGAACCAGAACCAAACTCACGTAGGTCTGAGATTTTAAAAATCCCAGCAAGCTGTGTTTTACTGTTGTGTCCCTCCACAGAGAGTTTTGAGAAAGACTGAGGACATGTATGTGTGTGTGTGTGTGTGCGCGCACATGCACGTGTGCCTGATATTAGCCATTAGCAGCCAAATCCTAAACTGAATATTCTATAATGTTACTAATTTAAAAAAGCTTTCTCAGATACAGAATTATCCAACACGATAAGCTGCAAAACAGAGTGATTTTTTTTTTAAGGAAACATTACAATGATATATTGTTTTCAATACTGCCAAATCATACACAGGTCAAAGCACATGCAACTGTAAGTGCTAGCTCTATTTGGCAGGGGCATAGTCCCCACACAGGCATGCTAGTGACAACATATTCCCATTTCATATTAGTGGAGGGTATTATTATCATTATTGTTTTATTTACGGTTCATACAGCACAAGGTAAATACCAGGTTGTGACTAAGCCATTCATTAATGTAAAGCACATTAGCATTAACAGAGGAGGAATGTGGTGAAAGACTGTACGTACCAAAGGATACATTGTATGTTGCCAGCTCCTCTTCGTGATTCCTTGACAAATTATAGATGATGTGAGCATAGTTGCTCACAGCTGATGCATAATCTCTACAGTCAAAAGGAAGCACAACAGAGTTGGCCAATTCAAACACCAGCCCTCCCCGTACCTGAGCTACTGTCAGATGATTCTTGAAAGTGGGATCATAAAACTGTTCCACAATTTCATAGGTTTCATAGACACTGTGGTAAACTGGATAGCTGCTGTATTTTTCTACGTCCTGAAACAAAGGAAACCAAGCCAAAACAAAAACCATTAATCAGCTGTATGTCTATTTCAGTGTAGCTTGAAAATCTTTGCTGTGGGATTCAAGGCATGGTAAACTTTAAGTGTTAAGGTCACACTAATCCTATATAGTCACTATACACAGCTGAAAGAGAAGAATGGTCTGTAGTGGCTCTCTGAGACATTAACCTATGCTGAGATGAATGGTCATTTGGACCAAATCTCTCTCCACTGACATGTACACACCACAAAGAAGATAGCTAAGCAGACACATAACTTTCAGTTGGCTAAATCCAGGTGAGACTGGATTTCTTCTCTTGCTTGATTCAATAATCATTTGTGTCCTTGGATATTCCTTCCTTTTCAGAGGAAATGACCACATTGAATAATTTGTTCCTTGAATATTTCTCAATCTTGTCTCACAGTATGTTCCAGAGCCCAACCCACATTTTCAATGAAACACAAACCATTTTGAAATCAAAGCTTCATAAAGTGTTACAAATCATTCAAAAGTCACCATAAGCTACTTAGAAGCCTTCATCAGCCATAGATAATTTTGAGCACATCCATTTACCCTGAGAAAAAGTCCTTCTGTCTAAGTGACAACAAGTTGATCATTCTTATTTATTACATTGAAGTGTTGAGGTAGCACATAGAGTTGTAGTAATTAGACACCGCTCTGACACACTGAACGGTACTATTCTGAAAAGCTGGGAGTCTAAATGGCTCCTTCACAGGTGATTTTATTCAGGCAGTTACAAGGGACAAGACACAAGTTACAAAGACACAGACTTACCCAATTTTTACTGTAACGTGCTCTGCCTGCAGCAATGCCAAGACGTTGAAAAAATGCTTCAAAGTCATTGCCAGAACCCAGTTTATTTATTCTTTAAACAAGAAAGAGGAAGATGCCTTGAGTGACAACACTTAAGTATAATTTTAGTTTGCTTCCAAGTATATCATGGCAGTTATATATTCAGCAGTCAGTCACTACACACTACATAGTCTTTTCCCAGTGTGCTCCTTTTTGTCAATACACCATGAACTGCCTCTGACCCCTCCATTACCTGCACCTCATCAACTGCTTTTTCAGAAGAGCTAAGTCACCCTTCTCAGGGTCAGAGATATCCAGTTCTCAAGAGGGGAATGTACCTCACTGTCTTTTTTTCACTGACAAGAACCAATGACCTTCCTCCTTCTGAACTTCCACTGTCCCAGGCTCTCAACTCAGAAAAATCACAGCAGTACCAGCATGGCTTCATGGAATAAAATCTGTTTTTGAGATTCTGTAGAAACCCCCTGGTAAACTTGAGGGACAATGTTGCAAAATCCTGCCTGGTGTGCTCCTCAGCCTCCCAAACTCAGAGGCCTTCCAGAAGACTGGAAAAAAATTCAGAGGAAAGCTGTTGAGTTAACATCTTGCATTAATTGCCACTGCCTTGTGCATATGACCCTTATTTGTCTAAACCTCAATAAACTAAATGAACACATTTCATATCTAAAGTCTCTTGTTCATCAACAAAGGCAGGTTCATAAACCTGTTGTACAATTGTGTATCAGCTGCAATTATTACAACTTTGGAATTTATACCAGCTGAGAATTACACAATTTCTCTTCAGGACTCAGCTTTTCATATAAGTATTTCTTAAAAATACACACTCTAGAGTTATAATAATGTTTGGTATGTAATCTGTTTTCTTTTGTCACCAACCTGGGGACATCTTTATATTCATTTGATGGATTTTTTTTGTACCAGCTCTCATAAAGAGATTTTCCTTCAAACCCTTCATCAGGACTTGGTATCTAGAAAAAAAGATAAAGGGTACAATTTTAAATGTTATCAAACAGCAAGTCAACAACCTGTTATCAAACCAAGCCTATGGCTAAGGGTTATGAGTAAGTCATCTTATGTCCCTCAGCCCTTCTACATTTCCATTTTAACACTTCAAATGCATAGCATTTTCCAGAATAATAGTTTGTTTCCTAAAAATAGGTAAATGTAGATGGAAGAAAACACAAGGAAAGCAAAAACATTCAAGTCAATATTTAAATTCTTATATTTCTTTATGAGATTTTCAGCCATTTAATTTAAATATTCAACAGAGAAATCCCTTATAAAACCAAAACACTTTGCTTTACTTTGGCAGAAAATTTCAATTTTGTCTTAGTTTAATTCAGTGCACAAAAAATATGTTTATGGATGCAGAGGAAACCTTAGAAAGGCAAAGTGCACAGCACCTAGTGTTTATGTCATCATAGCTGCTAGAGAAGTATACAAATCACAATAATTCTAAAGTTCATGCCTGCCATAGACTAATTTGCAGGTAACTGAGCAGCTTAAACACTGAGGATGTTTTTTTGTCTTTCCTTTATATTGGTGGACTGCTGAGGTTTTATAATTTTGAATCTATTAAAGATTATTAACATATATTCTATTATTAATCTATCATCTATCTAAGAATTACTCCATAATAGGAATCAAATTAAAACTGATTTATTTGGGGTTTTGTGCATGAAGGAAATTGTCCATAGAACAAAACTATCAGCATGAAAACTTTTTACCACTATTATTATATACCAGATTAACTATGGATGGGATCTCATGGGACATGCTTCCTCATCAGCATTCTCTTCAGACATCAGTTACCAACAAGCTGTGGTTACATGCATTCATCAGCCTTTGCTTCCCAACTCGAGGAAGTGTTACACAGGCATTTTCACTGGTATTTAGGTCACAATTTTAATGATGGCTCTTGGTGTCCAAACTGAGACTCTGCTGACCTGATTTCCTGACAGTTCTGAACACCTTCACTTCTGAAAGCTTCACAGGTTACCATGGGAACTGCAGGTGATCAACTCTTCTTGAGTTCAGGACAGAAATCTTTTTATTTGGGTACTCACTTTTAACAGAGCTACATTTTATTTGCTGTCTTTTAATTGCCAGAAAATTATACTCATTTACTGCTTTTCCTTCACTTTTACCAGCTTCCAAGAGATAGTAAATTATCAAATGACTGAATAAAGCAGATAATGGCAGATAAATTCATAGAATATACACAGTGGTTGAATGTACATTACATCTGCGCCTAAAACATACACAAAAACTAATTAAATGTTCACTGTCTAGTACAGTTAAACAGAAAAAAACAACCCCAGAAATAAAATGCCAGCCTTTAAGACTCACTCCCAAAGCAAGGAACACCTTACATCTAAGATGGTGTGGCTATTTCCTGAGAAAGGTTTCTACCTCTCAATTTTGTGTGCCACACAAATGTGTAAGAACATGATGGTCAGAGACAAAGAATAACTAACAGGGTACACTGAAGCCTGAGCACATTGACCAAACCTTGTGACACACAAGAACAACATGGTAGCCACCCTAATTTCTTCCCCTGCCTAAAGGGAGTCAGAGTCTCCTACTACCATGGGCATTCTAGCAGTTGATCTCAGGAGCCAGCTATATGCTTGTTCCTGTCCTCTGGTTCACAGCATGCTTTTATGCTTTTGTTCTCAGAAGGAATGTTTTCACAGAAGGAGTGGAAAAATCCCCTAATCCTGAGTAGTAAATAATTTAATGGTATAAGCTTCTAATCCCCTTATCTGTCCTGGGAAAAAGCTCCAGTTCCTTAGCTATTGACCTAAAATGGGTACTGCAGTCAGAAGAGGAAGATATGACACCGTATTTTTACAGATAAAGCCCCATCAAGCAAGTGAGCACTGAACATACAAGCCAAAAATTTCAAGTGATATTACCTTTTTAGTCAGACTGTAAACCAGACTGTACATCAGTGGAGTGCAATCCACTCGCAGTGTGTAGTTTCCTGAAAACAGATGAAAAACTAATTATTTAGAAGAAGGAAGTTCCCTCAGCTGAAACTTCATGCTGTTATTTATTAATAAGAAAGGGACTAGGGAGTTATACTCTTTATGAGGAGCAAGCTGAGAAAAGTCTTCCTATGATCTTCTCAGCTCACTTTATTGGTTAGGATGAATTAGAGCCCAGCTTTTGAAACAAGTCTTAAGAGCTTTTCTTATGTCCCCATGGTTACTATGCACATTATAAGAGAAGAAGCTGACTCTAAAGAGTTGCCACAGAACTCAGGGTACTACACTTCTTATGACTTCCCAAACAGCATAGCTACTGTAAAGGGCTTTTTCCCCAAAACAACACAAATATCTGAAGGCTACTTTATGATTCCAAGCCACAGTTTCTCCTCCATATTCATTTCTGAATTAATGCAACAAAAATTATCCCATTGAAGGTTTCATGAATCTCCAAGATGAAATCCCTCTCAGTCATACCATCACTATTCCTGTAAAACACAAGTCATATCGACGTACCTTCAACAGAAGAATCTGCATTGATGTAAGCCACTGCCCGTGCTTGCAATACTTTGGCATTTTCCTATGAGAAAGAAAAAAAGGAGGAAAATGCTGATAAACTTTTTCCCCCTCAGAACTATCTTCCTATTCATATTCACAAAAGAAACAGCTGTTTCAGAGAAGGCTACCATATACTGCAAGGAGCTAGAGATTCTTGGTAGCTCAAGAGGAAACTCAAGGGAGAAAATGTGTGTGTACGGAACAGAGGTAGGGGAGGGAAGAAGTGCTTCTTTCTAGTGCAGATTTCTCACAGAGCAGCCACCATGCAAATTTCTTTTTGAACACTCTTGGTTTACCTCAGCCCACTCTGTTGATCCTAACAAGCCAAATTCCTCTGCATCCCAGCTTGCAAATATCACTGTTCTCCTTGGTCTCCATCCTGAAATGAAAGACCATGAAAATTGTATTACAAAAATAAAGGCTGCTTGTTACACAACTAGTGTGAAAACACACGGCATTTTTGGAGGGCTCATCTTTTACCATGATCTGTGGGGAAAGAGACATACATAAGGACCTTTAACACCAACTTCAGTAACCTTATCTAATAATGACTTGCTATTGTAGCAATCTCGTCCCTACCTCAATTTTGGGCCAAATAATGTATTTCATGTCTCAGCTTTAAATGCAGTAAAATTGTCTAGAATCTAAAACTCATATCAAGGAAAAATAATGTGCTGTGCACAAATTCTTGAAAGAAGGCTTTTCTAATTCTCTTGTTCAGTTTAGTATACATCATATATCAGTGTCTACTCTGACAGAAAAGTGGCATATTTTCATATCTATTACAGAACTTCTTTGACCTGTCTTTCAAATGCCTGATTTCAAAACCTAAGCAACTCCCTGTAACTTTGACAGATCACCTTCCAAAGAAAAATCTTTCACTTGAAGTCCTCCATTCAGTTTAAACCCAGGCCAAATAGAACAGGCTCTATTGCCCTCATGCTGTATCTCAGCCCAAAGGTTTCTTTGAAGCTACTGGAACCTTTTCATCTTTTATTCCCTTTCTTTTTTTTTTTTTTTAACTTTTAATATTTTCCCACTTGCATTCCAGAGAGCTTCCCCTGATATTCAGTTACTGGGAAGAAATGGAAATAAAACTAAATGTCAATAGGTTTTATGTGTAATAGGCAGGCAAAAAACACTTCTCTAGCACAGTATTTATGTCAGAGCTTCTCTCCATGAGATGTCAGATAGGGAGACAGCATTTGCTCTGACAGAAACAGAAACTTGGTGCAATTGACATTGTTCTTATTCTATTGCAAGTAGGCATGAGGTATTTTTAACCATTACCTCCTACTATGTTTGCACATCTCATTCTCAGCATTACACTGGCATCCTTCACTTATTCTTGAGGATGCCTCCAAGGCACAGTCAAGTGCTGAGAAGGCTCTCAGTGTGGCCCTGATGAAGCCTTTATGAGCCCACCACTGTCAGTATTATAACACCACTGACATATTCAGTCACACCAGCCTCAAATACAGAGTAGTCAGTTGTACCTAAATGCTGTGGTTTTTTCTGCATCCCCCATTTTGTTTTGCTTC
Source organism: Cichladusa arquata (assembly GCA_026413545.1). Taxonomy (NCBI): domain Eukaryota; kingdom Metazoa; phylum Chordata; class Aves; order Passeriformes; family Muscicapidae; genus Cichladusa; species Cichladusa arquata. Next base: position 80,488,305 of record JAOTQP010000001.1, read on the forward strand.
CCTCTAGGTTTACTTTCTCTTGAGCAGTATGTACTTCACAAGGTGCACAGCAGTGTGTTTATTCAAGACATCAGTGAGATACATGTTTTTAATTTCAAGCCTATGTTTAAATCTCACAGAAATCAATGGTCACTGCTGAGAGCAGCTGCTTTTATGTGCTTTATTCTTTCATTGCATTACCTTTCTTTTTCAGTTTTCCAAAGCTCCTCACAATCTCATGAACCACAGCTGCCCCACTCTGAGGGTCAATGCCACCAAATACCCATGCATCACGGTGGCCTCCCAGGATGACATATCTGTCTAGAGAAATTAATTTTGGAGGTTTACTTAGGAATACTTTTTTTCCTGACACAGATGTTAACTTGAAGTAATTTCTAATTTTCCATGTATTTATCAAGCAACAGAGATAAGTATTTTATAACATACACAACAGAAAGGAAAAAAAATGTTTTAAATTTCTGAAAGTGTTTTTCTGTATTTTCAGCCAGTGTTGAAGAATTTGTCAAATCCAGTTACTGGATCCCACAAGACTTAAAACCCCATACTCCATGTTGTTAGTTCTATTATGAAATATACTACAGGTTTCCTCTAGAGATAAAAGCATTTTTCCATACTTCACAATAGCGTGTTTCATGGTGAAGCTGATCCACTAATCATATCTGTACAGCACAAAAATTCACAACATTGTGAATTCAGGTGCTGAATGCAGTATTTCTCTGGATATATATACTCAATTACAAAAAGGGTTGTCCAAATCACAATAGAGATATGATTACTGAGATAAAATTCAGACTAGGTCTCTGTACTACTATAATATAGTTAACAGCTAGGGATTTCTATATATCTGGTTTTTTAGAGTATAAAATCACACTGGTTACAAGAGACTGTAAGATAGACAAAAAGTCAATAATGGTGGATATAGTGTCTTCCAATGGAATACAAAATCCATTCTCGTGTTTCTTTGGGGAGAATATTCACTTAATTTTTTTTTTTCAATTGCAAAGTTACTTGCCTGAAGACAAATATTTCCATCTTGGTTATGACTCCCTCTTGAAAATCAGTATTTACAGTAAAAGTGCTGACATACCCTGAACCACATGAAAGACAGTGCAAACACCATTTCAAAAATCATGCAATACAGTATTTCAGAGAAAACTATATTCCTCATGTCCCTCTTGTAACCATGAAGTACAGATAGAGGTCACTGCTCACTAAGATTATGCTGAAGGTAAATGATTTTACCTGGTTCCACTGTGCCTCTGATGGTACCAATCACATTGTAAATCCTTCTTACTTCATTGTTGGTCTGAATGTGCATTTTCACCTTTCTAGTGTATTGGAAAGAAAATACAAAGAAATAATCCACCAGATTAGATAGTCAAACATCTTGACACCTTTCAAAAGTGTACCATAAAAATGCCAAGGAGAGCATTTTGACAAAATGTAACTCCTATTAAACCAAAGTAAATCTGAAAATATTGCAGTGTAGTTTTTGCATGGATTCATATTTGTACAAACGAGAACAGCATTTAGCCCTTGACAGCTATGTAATATCTCTGATGTCAATAAGTTTTATACAGACAAGAGGATCAGAACTCCAAAGATCTTTTGCTAGCAGCTAGTTTTTAAATTTGAAATAGTTAAAGAAAAATGGAAAGCATCTAATATTAAAAAGGTAAATAGTCCTAATTTTCTACAGTTTTGTGCAAATCAGAACTGACTCCATGTCACAGTTTTGCCCTAACCAGCAACCAAGCCCCACAATGCCACTTATTCCTCCACTAGCAGTCAGAGAATCTGGAGGGTAAAAGGTAGAAAAGTCATGGGTTGAGATAAAGACAATTTTATACATAAAGCAAAAGCCATGCAAACAAGCAGAGCCAAACTGTTCAACCACTTCCAAAAGAGCAGAGCCCCATCACATGTGATGGTGACTTGGGAAAGCAAACACCATCACTCCAGATGCCTCCTCTTTCCTCCTTCTTTCCCCCACTTTATGTACTGATCATGATGCCACATGGTCTGGAATATCCCTTTGTCAGTTGGGATCACCTGTCCTGGCTGTGCCCACTCCCAGCATACCATGCACCCCCCAGTTTCTCACCAGTGTGGCAGCAGAAAAAGCAGAAAATGCCTTGGCTCAGTGTAAGCTCTGCACAGCAAAAACAAAAACATTTCTATATTATCAACCCTGTGTTCATGACAAATGAAAAACAGTCTCATACCAGCCACTGTGAAGAAAATTAATTCTACCCTAGCCAAAACAAGAACATTCCAGCACAGTCCATACTACTGCAGCACCTAAGGCAGCAGAGAATCAGACAACCTGAGCTGCATCAAGAGATTTTTTTCTACATCAAGAGTTGTTTATCTGTACCCCAGCTGAAGGTGTAACAACTCGGCCCCAAGGGTTCACATAAAGTTCAGTATGAAAAACTATATGAAGTTAAACAGTTCATATGAGGTCACTACATTGTACTCAGACAACATTCAACATTGAAACACATAGACTTTAGTCCTAAACTGTAATTATTAATTCAGTCAAAAACAATCTGAAGCAATAAAATTGACATCGTAGTTTAAGTTCTTTTTCTGGAAAAATCTGAGTGGAATAACTCCTTATATGAAGCAGTTTAATACAGGTAAGACCAGAAGCTGGACTCAAAAAAAAACAAAACAAAAAAAAAAAAACAACCAACCAACAACAAAAAAAAAACCCACCCTCAACAAATAGTTGACCAAAGGCTAGATGCTTTTCAAATGAAACTGGTTCAAGATTAGCTGGAAACTAAAGCAAGTAGGTCAAATCCATCCAATAAAGACATAATGTACTAATGCTTTGCACTGAGCATATTTCAGCCAAAGAAGTAGCCAAAATCAAAGGAATGATGTAAATAAACCCAGCAACTAAGCCCAGCAACTAAAACCAGCTTCTCTGTTTTTGGTCAAAATCTATTGTTCAGCCTGTTTTTTCCCCTCATCCCAAGAACACTCTTCTTAGGAAACAAAACTGACCTTGCAGAATAATTTCCTGTAAAACCAGGACCAACGTTGTAAGATACATTCAAATTTCCTTTCCAGCTACTATGAGGTGGTGCCTCTCCTCCCATATTACTGTTATGGAAAAAAAAAAATCATTATTAGTTACAGACATCTCAAAACAGCACTAAACAAATGAGGAACCAGAAACCACACTTTGCAAGGTCCTATGCACATACAAACCAGTGTTGGTCTCTGTTTTAGACAATTTATACTACAAACTTTGGCAGGAGAATAATCTGGAGTTTTAGCTACACTAATACTAGTAAATTAACATAGGGCAATAATCCTGGGTATAGAAACCAGCTTGGAATGACCTATAGCTACCCTGAAAGACAGTGTTAGCCAAAAGGTTTTGCATATAAACTGCCTCTTGTAAATGGTCCCTGTAACATTCTACAGCCTTGAACTGCATTTGCATTTGAATTAGCAGAGAGCAGCTTGGGCCCATTCCAACATTTTAACAGTACAGGCAATAGTTTTATGGTGGCTGTCCCTGCACACTGTTTAATCTCCTAGCATAGACAGTTGATGTGTGTCAAAAATGGCTAAAGCAGAGAAACATGAACAGTCCAAGTCACCCTTTCTTGCTCCATTGTCAAAACTGTCATGTTTATTCAGTTAACACAAGTGGAAATGCAATAATTTGGTCGATCAAAATCACCCAGACTTATTCCCTTGAAGGACTTTTATTTTTAACATGAACTTCTGAGGAACAAAGAAAGAATGCTGGATGTTCTGGTTCTTAGGGAGCAAAACACATTTATTGTATTTATTTATTTATTTATTTATTCATGCAAATGGAAGCATGTTTTTTACTGTAAATACATATTTCAGTCAAGCTTTATTTCTCAGAACACTTACACGTGTCTTCAGGCCCTGAGTAAATTATAAAAATATGACAGCAGGAATAACAAAATGCTATGATTTCTCAAGACAAAAGTGAAAACAAGGACCCAGTATTTTTAAAGGATTTAGGCTTCATTTACAATTATTAACACTTAGTTCTAGTATTATTTAATACTTATTGAACAGAAATGTCTGGCTACATCTTATTTATGCACAGCAATCTGCTCTATCACTACTAGTTGGCAGTGGATAAAAGAGGTGTTTTAACCTATACCTTTATCATTATGAGCAGTTATCCTGATGACAGTGATAAGTGCAAAAGTCTTTCTATTCTCTTTTCAAATACTCTCATGACTTCCAAAAAGCAGTCTGCTAAAAATACCTCTCATCTTCCATGAACTTACCGCAGTAATGATTCTGCATCATGATAGCCAATAGGATGAACTGGAATTTTTGGGAGACCTAAACCACTGGCTTTGTCTAGTCGGTACATGTATTCTGAAAGCAAAAGACAGATATTTTCATATTTACAAGTCTCAGAAGGAAGCTGTACAATTCACAGCACAGTCTTAACACTAGAGTCAGGTATAATCATTTCACTTTCTCGGAAGCTGAGCTAACATCTTTCCAGTAATTTCATTCTTTGTGCTTTATCAACATGTTCTCAGAGAGACACTAATCAAGGTTCTCCCATAGTGCCTGCAGTCATGCATTTAAAGATGGCTGGGAATTTTTAAATTATTTGTTTATTTTTTTGTGTTGAAATACTTTCACATACAAATATTTCTCTTTATGGGAAAGAAGTTCAGACTAAGCTATGCATAAAGAACAAGAGCAAAGAAGGAGCCCATAGTGTGATGCTTGGAACATTCAGCTAGGAACTAAAAAAATTTGCCAGTTGATAAAGAGATGCAGATAAAATCTTATACACTGGACTACTGAATATTCTGGATTGCTGGTTTTGTGTACAAAACAAAATCTAGGTTTTATTCTGACAAAGCTCAAAGACAAATAATTTTGTTTTTATAAATCCTAATCTTCATGACATGGACAAAAGCATATACAGAATAGTTTCTTCCTTAATGCAACATTCACAGGGACCCTTTGTGATTGAGGGAGACAGGGATTCATCTGTGTGATCACTGACTCTAGCATGAGGAACCAGAAATTTTCTTCACGGTCTGCTCTGCCATGTTGCTGTTTTGAACATGTATCCCCTTTCCAGCACAAGTTCTGCTGCCTAGAGGCAACATTGCCCATCACTTAGGGACTAATTTTCTTGAGGTGATTGTCTCTCTCAGATATGTTGGCCCAAGTGCTGGCATAATTAGTTCTTAATGAATTTCAATCAAAAATACCTGGTTTAGTTGCTAAATGAAACAGCTTAGGCACAACTCAAGCAGCTGAGGAAGCCTAAGGTGAAGGTGATGAATACAGATCAGCACTCTAGGGCTCCCCTAATATCCTCTCTTTTTCCCTCATGCACCATTTACAGAAGTGGCTTACTGCAGTCAAACCTGAAGCTGCCTTTGTTAGCAACAAAGACTAAGTGTGTTGTTATAAGGGAGAAAACATCCTCTGCCCTTTCCTGACACCAGACCCTCAGAGAATGCCTTCTCTAGAGTCACTCACCTTTGGCAGGATAACCTGGAGTCAGAGGATCCCCTGCCCCATTCAGGTTTAATACATTCCCACGCTGGGCTCCTCCACCTGGAAGGTTCCAGCCATTTGGATAAGGATCTACTCCAGGTGCACAGTAGTCAGCAGGGTCAGAGTACAGAATAATTCCCTTGGCACCTGCCAATTCAGCATTCTTCACCTGCAAAGCACATCTTCTGTCTCTATCCAGTCCTTTATAGCTTGGCCCCCAAGGGGCAAAAGAAAGCATAAATTACAGTGATTTTTCCTCAGGGTCTTTTACACTGCTTGGGAAAAGTCAAGGGCCCACAACTGTCTCATAATTTCCTGAAAAATATACATGCAGATATCAAGTTTCATATGAAAGTAAAAGGTTTGCTGTTGCTTTGACTTTTAGTTAGGAGATAGCATCAGTGACATGGAAAACATCCTCCACTTATTATGTACTGCTACATAATCTGAGTTTGCATTCTGTCATCCAGATCAATCCAATCAGGTGACTATTGAAATGTACACATCAGGAACAGAAAAAATTGTATCACATTAAGGCAACAGTATCTTTCAGGTAGTCTTGCACTTACTTATTTACCTAAATGGTCTCTGAATGTATCTCAGGGTCTGCTCTATACAGGAAAATTATAATTTGAGAGCTTGAAACTGCTTTTGGCTGTGAACAAGACTAACTCCAGAGAGCCCACATTTTAGGCTCATTATGGCAGAAGGACTGACCTGCATGCTGTTTTAAAAGTGTTCTTGTGTGACTTTATTATTGTATAATATATATCATTCTGACATCCCAATCTGGTTTGCTACTAGATATGACAGTGATGGATAGTGACAGAGTGACAACTAATCCTCAACAGTTTTAAATTTGGGCATTTTAACTCAGAAATATCATAGCTTTTTTCCTTTTTTTTTTTTTTTTCTTTTTTTAAGGAAACACAGCACTCGCCTTCATCCTCTATCCTATTTTTGCACACCATTAGGAAGTTGAAAAACTTTCAGTACAGTTCTCCAGATTTTATATAGGCTACCAAATTCTTCAGTATATAAGCAGTACTACTGTAAGAATGAGGGCGTATAATTTACAAACCACAGGAAAACTGCCTTTCTAGATATTAATACCTCTAAGATATTTGTGTTTCATTCTAAGGAAAGATTCAAAGACAGTAATACCTTCTTCAATTTTTAAGTCTTTTGCATTCAAATGTATCTTTAGGAGTGGTAAACCATTTAGTGAAAATATTATCTATCTGGCCCAGAATATGACTTATATACCACTTTTCACTGGTGAAAATGATATGTATGTAAACCAGTGAGTTATCTATTTAAAAGATCAACACAAGATTAATCAACAGCATATAACAAGAATTAGTATCCAGTGAATTCAGTGCTTGATACCCTTATGTAACTGACAAATACAAATTATTGTCCTGCTCAAATAAGGGTCAAAATAGTTGTTGCACAAGAGCCAAGCACCCTTAAAATAAACTGTCTTCTTATATCTCTGTTGAGAAAATAACTTTGAGTGTATGCCTGGAGTACGTACAGGATTATGTCCTTTCCTGTTAGGTCATGGATATCTGTGAGAACTACAGTTTAAAAATAAATTTATATGACAGGGACATTGAATAACCAAATACAGAATTTAAAATAACTTCTATATAGTTATAGTCTCTGTCTGGTGTAGAGAAATCATTATAAAGAAACACAATATAGACGTGGTAAAGAACAGCTGAACCAACAATCTAGTTCAGAATTAGAGTGTATGGCACTCTATTAGTGATATTTTGGAACAATTTATAGAAAGCAAATTGATATTAAAAATATGGAACATTTTCCAACTTGTTTACTTTTATCCTAGAAATACTAAAGAATCATCTTTGAACACAGGTCTATGAAAACTCACTCTAAAATCTCCAGAACACCTTAAGGAAGTGTTTCAGTCTCTTGAAAAAGCTGAAGGGCAGAACAGTTGAAGAGGGAGTAACATTGAGAAGGGCAGCAACATTTTTATACACAGGGATTACCTTGTTTCCTCTGAAGATCTTCCCATATCTGGCAATAACAATCTTTCCCGTACAGTTAATTCCCATTTCACGTTCTAACGTAAAGAAGTCCTCAGTGCGGCCATAATTCACATACACCAACTCACCCTGAGAGAAAGAGGCAGGATTTGAGACAATAACATCAAAGAGCATGTTGAAAGGAGTATGAGATCTAGTAAGTTAGTAATGGTTTTTAACATAAAATTCTTGGCCTGCAAGAACTCAGAAGTGCCTTGGCCCCACTGAGTATTCCCACTGAGGAGCTTCATATATGCTCCCTCCTCTGCTGTTTGCAGTACAGATGCAGACAACAGCACACTGGAGAATGCTACTGCTAACAGCACTAGGTAAGTACCTGGAGGTATTGTCAAACTATTATGTAATAAGGTGAAAATAAGCATCAGATTTTGAAAAGATAATCTTGTCTTTAGGTATTGTTTTCATTGGAAAAAGAGTTTTTATATTTAATTAAAAAAAAAAAAATTTCCCAAAGAAGGAAGCTGAAGCTTTTTAAACTTGTTTTCATCATTTCCCACATCGCACGACTTGTTTTAGTTCTCCACAAACCAAACAAAGCAGTGATGTTATTCTGTCTTTCTTTGGTGGCATGTTACGATAAAATGTCAAAAGCCATGAATTTTATCTGACACTATGTTCCAAAATTCCCACTACAATTCTTGGACTCAAAGCTCTTATGTCCTAGGGTACAGATTATCTGCCTGGTTCTCCAGCTTTCTTTGAGTGTCTGAGACAAATGAATGCAGCATTCCTTTTGTTTTCTGGACTTGAACAGCTTATTAACAAACATCACAAAATACCATATCAAGCTGTGTGAGTAGAAGCATTAGCATGTTTCTAGATGGAACTTTAAAGCAGAGCCTCAACCAGGGTTCTGTCACCCTAAATTATTCTACATATAGTCAGGAAATATATTGAGAACAACACCAAGAAATTCTAATCTAAGAAAATATTAACTGAAACCCCTAATGATCATATAACAGTAAACTCCTGTTACACAGGCCAGCTTTATCAAAGAAAACCCATCATCTGCTACCATCTGTATAACAAGACATGAAGGATTAGTGTTAAATTCAGATCACAGCAACACCTTTATCACCAGCTAGAAGTATCAGCAAAAACTTTTCAAGCATAGTGCAGCTATATCTGTCAGTGTGAGCTTTGGGCAAGCAGCATTTTGAAAAGTGAGATTGTTCATTTGGCCGGGTAAATGTAACAGTCTATCTGTTCACCAAGTAGGGAAACAATGGTGCATAGTTACAGAAATGTCTTGGGAAGTTTACAGCAGCTGATATTAAAGATTTATTACCATAGTTTTTAAGGAAAAGTTTAAAAAAATCCAGTTCTGGCTCAAACTGAAGGAAAATAAATAAATAAATAAATAAATAAATAAATGTATATACACATACATATATGACTGCTCAATTTGAACATTGCTTCATCAATAATCCCAAGAACATCCTGGGAGCTAGGTCACCTTTCCTACTGGTGATAAGTTGGGTTTTGAACTAAAGCCTAAGGAATTTAAAATTATTCTGTGCAATGCTACAGTACACTATGGTATTCCATCTTTTCAATTTCTATTATTTCTATTTCCGTCTCTACTTCTTTTTCTATTTCTGCTCCTACCCCTAGTTCTTTTACTATGTAACATTCTACTATCTTACCTCAGGCATTCCTTGGGCTGAAAAGGCACTGTAGGGTGGCACCACATCTCTAACAGCCTCATATCCTGGAGGAGGAGGCTCAGCCAATGATGTGTTGAAAACCTAATGGGAAAGCAGAAAAGGAGTAAGGTAAGGCAATATGAAAAAGAAATACTTCTTATTCACAAGCACATTTCACAAGCATTTCCAATTTAAAGGACTCTGGTTTTAGAATTCTACCTAAGAAGCGGCCAAAGTTTTAGCAAGCATGGGAATCCTTTTTGGTAGGCATGCTAAATATGTGAATTTACAAGTCCCATCTCCACTCTTCACAGAGAATCCCACATAAATGAACACATGGTTCCCTGAAGTGGTCTGGGTACAGCAGATAAGAACAGGTTATACCACAGTGGTAAAAATGAGCATTCTGTTCATCCATGAAGCTTCTACGTGCACTTCAGCCAGTATGTAATGAATTCATTCCCCTTGTGATAGCACATCTTGAGACCTAAATTTTTATCTTCCAGAAACTGAATTTAGCAGAATCATCAATACTGTATAATGAATCAGTGCAAAGAATGGTGCTTACCAGGGTTTTTTCCCTCTTTCTAAATAACAGAGTAATTTTCAAACAATTTAATTACATGAAGTAATTCTCTTACATAATTGTTTTTTAATCCATATGTCAGGATGCTGTATTAATCAGGGTAAATATTAGCATTCCTAACAAATATATTATGAAATGAAGATGCAAAATGTAAAAGCAAACTAGAATCCCCAGTTTCCATGAGCTTTGTACCAGGCCCAACACCATTAAGTGAGAAGAGGACAGTTTCCTCTCACAGCCTTTCCAGGTGTATGAAAGTGATTTTGTTCCCTGGTTGGAAAAACTGGTGGTTTTTGTACCTCATTGCCACGCTCATCAATTATTGAGATGTAGTTTGGCTTAGTGTCATCAGGGTAAGAGAGCAAGACATCATAATGAACCAACTGAACTGAATCCAAACCAAATTTCTTCCACTCAGCTTGGACTTGCTGTGCCAGAAGCATATTCTCCTTTGTTCCTGCTAGGTGAGGAAGCTGTGTAAAATTGCTAGAGACAAGGAAGAAATAAGCAGGGTCAGGCACTGAAGGTCATAATTGGAACTCCTCTTAGCCTAGCTGGAATAAAACCTCATAGAGATGATCAGATATATTCAGGCTAAATAAGGACCAAGACTTCTCTGTATCTATGTATTTTTAAGTTGTACACGTTAACTGAGATGAAGGCTGTCCTTATCTAGCACAGGTATTTAAATCTTCCTAATCTTCCTTGCAGAATGGTTTAGCAAGAATGGTGTGATGACACCAGCTATGGGGTCTTGTCCTTTCTTTACTCCCTGTCTTCTAAGCTACAGTAGGCCTATGCACTCCTATGTACAGTAAGACCATATCATTGGGAAATGATAGAGGAACTGAGTACAATTATTTTTGTGTATTCAATTTAGAAATGGGCATAATTTCTCTTGTCCTTACTTGTAATTAACTAAATATTCTCCTTGAATCCCACTATTTTAATTAATTTTGGCACAAATACTGGTTTATCTAAAAGTTCACTCCTAGTATGTCTTGTTGGCAAGTAAAAGACAGTGAGTTTTGAGTACTGTCTAAACAGGGAACAGAAAAACTCAACAGTTTGTGACTTAAAAGTCATGCCAGCATGAATAACAAACAGTGAAAGAGCATAAATAATGAACAGCTCATTGTCTGGAAAAAAAAATTAAATAAAATTGTCCAGATCATTGTGAAAGCCCAGTTGTGGAGCCAGCTGAAAAAACCCTCAGTTGAATGACGTTGTCATCATGATGTCCTCATTCTATCATATGACCATGCCTTAACATGCCAACGAAGCATGTGTGGCACCAGCTGATGTTAATGGAGGAAACTGTATCTTGGATTATGAAAGGGTGTGAGATGAGGAAAAACTTAAATTCCGGAGTTCAAATAAAACCAAAGCCATCAAAGAAAGCCAGAACAGAACAGAATGGAATAGAATGGAATAGAATGGAATAGGACAGAATGGAATGGAATAGAATATAGAACAGAAAATGAATATAATAAGTTTGCTTGTAAGGGATCTACAACAATTACCTAGTCCCACTACCTGACCAATTCAGGGCCGTCCAAGTTAAAGCATGCTGTTAAGGGCATTGTCCAAATGTCTCTTGAGCACTGACATACTGGGGCCATTGACCACTTCTCTAGAATGCCTGTTTCAAGTCTGAACATCCTCTTGGTAAAGAAATGCTTCCTCATGTCCAGTCTGAACTTTCTCTGGTGCAGGTTTAAACTATTCCTACACATCCTATTACCGGATACCAGGGAGAAAAAATAAGCACCTCTCCTGCCAGCTTAGGAAGCTGTAGGGAGCAATGAGGCTGCCCCCTCAGCCTCCTTTTCTCCAAACTAGACAAAATCCTTAGCAGCCAAATGCTGCTGAAGGAAACCATGTTCCTCTGATCATGTCAAAATCTAATATTGTTCTAAAAATCACTGTTATAGTGACAGCATCATCTTCTGGTTGACATATACTGAACCAAGAGCACACTAACGTTATTATGAATGAGAATGGTTGCTTTCTGTAGGAGTTACAAGGGTCTAAGTATCACATTTTCCTTAGAAGTTGATTTATGCAGTAACATTTTCCTGTATCATACTCCCATTTAACTGAACATTGTGTTTTTCTTCATTTTCTCTTCTAATCTGCCTGCCTGTGCTGGTAGTTCTGAGCAGTGACTAAACATCTGCTGTATTTCACTGCAGGACTGACCACATGACAGTAAATGAGGTACAATGCTTTCTGCTTACATAAAACAGGAAATTTAGAGGGCAGGGAGGTCCTTTCACAGAGCTGTTTAACAATAGTTGACTTTGCAGGAGCCAAAACACAGGTTAAGACCTTAAAAGCTCCTAAATCTTTGGTTTTGAATGTGTATGTTATACTCCAGTACATTACTGCTATGTAATAATGAGATAATGCTTTCCAGCTAATTTATATGCAGTAGTTCATGGCAAATACAAAAAATTAAAGCAGTGGGATTGCCACAATCATATAAACTGAAAATCGTCTTTTAGCAATTTAGCACAACTCCATGCTGTGTCATCAGACTAGGAGTATGAGGAAAATCCAAATTTGTTGATTACTCCTACAACAGCTGATGCTCTTTCTCTACACTCTAAGTGTGTGTTTACTTCTCTAAGTAAATTCTTATCAATAAATTATGACTTGTGACCTATTACTGACTGGAGTAAATATAAGATTTTAACAAATACTACACTCTCTTAAGAGAAAAAGAATCAATTTACAAGATTCCCAAAACAAACAAATCAAGTACAAGTACTTGCAGTTAAAGCTTCTAGGTTATATAGAATTTTTTTATTACATTGATTAAATTTTAATAGACTTTAAAGTATCCATATTGTCATGTTCCATCATTTTGAATTGTTTGAAACATAACCAACAAGTTGGGGAGGTGATTCTGCCCCTCTACTCTGCTTCATGACATCCCAGCTGCAGTGCTGTGCTCAGCTCTGAAACTCAACACAAGAAGGACAAGCACTTGATGGAACAAGTTCCAGAAGAGGCCAGGAAAACGATCGGAGGGCTGGAGCATATCTCCTGAGAGGAAAATCTGACAGAGTTGGGGCCGTTCAGCCTGGAGAAGACTCCAGAACTTTATAGCATTTTCCAAAATCTGAAGGAGCTTACAAGAAGGCTGGAGAGGGACCTCCTACAAGGGCATGTAGTGATACAAGAAGGGATAATGGTTTTAAACTGAAAGAGGTCAGGTTTAGATTGGATATTAGGAAGAAATTATTTACTGTGAGGGTGGTATAGGTTGTCTAGAGAAACTGTAGATGCTCCATGCCCAGAAGTGTTCAAGGCCAGGTTGGACAGAGCTCTGAGCAATCTGGCCTAGTGGAAGGTGTCCCTGCCCATGGCAGGTGGGTTAGAACCAGAGGATCTTTAAGGTCCCCTCCAAACAATTCTATGATTCTGTGATCATTGGGCTGGCTCCCACTTGATTTTTATTTTCTTGTGTGAAATGATTAGTCTACACACTGCTTACTAAAGAAACTGCTTGATGTTTTCTGCTTTCATTTCAGCCATAAATGCTCTCCTCATGTCCTCGTGAATACTCGGAGACGTCTTCTTATCTGTAGGTTTTGCAAACCAGCCTGTACAACACATGAAAATACAGAAGAAAAACATCAGAGCAATATTCCCATGACACATACCACTTCTCTTTGGTCTCACTACAAGATTTTTACTGTTTTACATTTTAAAACTGTTTCTATTACAGCACATATTACCAGCTACAACCGAATGCAGGCTGCCAAGTGATGGCAGTGTTAGTCCCATAAATGGTAAGAGAACTTATTTGTCTAGATAGATTTTGAGGAATGTAAAATACTATCTTCTATTTATTCATCAGTTATTTTCCAGTAGATTTATCTTTCTTGAGCACCAGAGCGTCATGCTGTCAGTCATACAATCACCTCAATAAAAAGGCAGCAGCTTCACAAAAAATGCACAGAAACACAGACACACTTTGTAAGGAACAGATGTCTTGTAACTCCTTTCTCACTCTCTGGGCTGCGTGGCTCCTTTCTGGAATCCTTCCCTTTCTGAGCAAGCACTACCAGAGAAGTGATGAGAGGAACAGCTGGCTAGAAAGAGAAGCGTTCCTGACATCTGTTTTTAAGTCAGACTGGACACGTCCAGTGCATGTGCAGCAGCAGCTACATGGGTAGTGTGAATGAGAGAACCAGTGGGTTCAAGAGGATAACAAGCTGGCACCAGTGAGGCACCAGTTACTGGCACAGTGAAAAGCTCCACATGAGAGAGGAATTCACTCGGGGCTTCCCAATGGCACCAATCCCAAGTACATACCGAATGGCATTGCAAAGTACAAGTGGCTATTTTGTTTCCCTTCCTTCCATAAGCTGACCATGATTTATACGTGAAACCAAAAGGAAGGCGGGGAGGGGGAATCTCTTGCGGCAGCAACCCTCAGTCCTGAAAGACTATTTCTCCGCTCCTGCCCGTGCCCCTCCAGCCCCACGTTCACCTTCCTGCCTCTCTGGCTGCGGCTGGTGCTGTTTCAAGGCAGCAGGGTCCCCTCCTCACAAATCCAGCGCCCCTTTCTCCCGCCCACAGCACTATTTCACTCACTCCCGTTTACTTTAACAGAAAGTAAATAGAAAAACAAGGCAAAGACACAAAACCCTTCTCGTGCGGAGGAGCTGGCTATCCCGGAGCGGGTCGGTGACTGCACCTGCCGGCTGTGCAGGCACGGAGCACGGAGGTGAGCACGGGCTCGGCACAAACTCCGGGCGCTGAAACCCGCCCGCTTCTCCCCCCACCCCGGCTCCGAGCCCCGTCCCGCGGCGGGACGAGCCCCCGCAGCGAAGGAGGGTTAGTCTGCACTGTACCGATGAGGAACCCGAGGAGGAAGAACCCGGCCGCTGCTGCCAAGACGACAGCCCAGAAGCGGCCGCTGGCTGCCCTGGAGCCGGCCGACTCCGAGCGGGCTCCGAGCGACGTCCCCATGGCTGCGGCCCGGCCGTGCCGCCACCCTCAGCGCTCCCGCCACAGCCCGGCCGGGAGGGCCTGCTCTCCCCGCTCCGCCCTGCCCGGCCCCGGTAAAACCCTCCCGGCCCCGCCCGGCCCCGGTAAGGCCCGCCCGGCCCCGGTAAGGCCCGCCCGGCCCGCATGCCCGGCCCCGCCTGCCGCCAGCGCGGGGTGAGCTCCGGCTGAGCTCTGGCGGCCGCTCCGGGCTGCGCGCCTCCCTTCTGCCAGACCCCCGCCACATCCCGCCGCCCCGTGTTTCACAGAACCGTAGAATCAAATGGGTTGGAAAAGAACTCTGAGATCATCGAGGCCAGCCCATGACCGAACGCCAGCACATCAACAAGACCATCAAGTGCCACATCCAGTCCTTCCTTTAGCACTGCCAAGGATGGTGACTACACCACCTCCTTGGGCGCATTGCAATGTCTAATCACCCTTTCTGTAAAGAAACTTTTCTTGATGTCCAGTCTGAACCTCTCCTGGCACAGCTTGAGGTTATGCCCTCTCGTTCTGTTTTTGGCAGAAGAGGCTGATCCCTGCCTGGCTGCAGCCTTATTGCAGGCACTTGTGCAGAGTGATAAGGTCACTCCTGAGCCTCCTTTTCTCCAGAATAAACCCCCAGCTCCCTCAGCTGTTCCTCAAAGGACATACACTCCAGAGCCTTCACCAGCTTCATTGCCCTTCTCTGGATGCTGGAATGCCCTTCCTGAATTGAGTGGCCCGGAACTGGACACAGGACTCAAGGTTCAATGTAACCAGTATTGAGTGCAGGGAGATGATGCCTTCCCTCCCTTGCTGGCCAGCTATTACTGATACAGGCCAGGATGCCACTGGTCTTTCTGGCCACCTGGGCACACAGTTCTTCTGATTTACTACAAGGGCAGTGAGAACGCAGAGAGATGACTTCCACACTTGGCTTCCCATGGATTTCGCACACTATACTGTGCCATGCCATCCTCCACAGGCTACCAAGCTGAAGGGGGAGAAATGTAAAAGCTAGCGTTTTAAAAGATACGTTTTAAGAAATATTTTACTCCAGTACCTAACACACTCTGACAGACTATACTCTTCAGAGAGATATGGGCCCCTGTGAAGATGGGTTGATACCATGTATCTCCATGCCTTGTGTTCCCTTCCATTTTACGGAGGCACAGCCCCAAAGAGAGTAGGTGCACTCAGCTGCCAGTTTGAGGACAAGCTTGAAACTTTGTCCACTTTTGATTTTGCTGATGTCTTTTTTCCCACCTCTTAAAATTAGCCCTGTATGATTTTGGAAAATTTCTCCATTCAGTTCAGTCATCATTTTTGAGGTGAGAGTGTACCTTCAAGGCCATGAACAGAGTGGAACTTTGCCTGCAGAGGTGGCCTTACCAGCTCTGCATGGATTTTCATCCTCAGAACCCTTGCTCCAGTGCCTGCTAGGGAGACAGCTGACGTTTAACACACAAAGTCTGAAGTTGTGTTGTACCCATGTCCACGTATAGCATAGGCAGTTTGTATGTCAGCAGTGCAAGGACTCTGCACTCTACAAGACTGCTCCTATTGAGCCATGCTACTTGCTGATGCAGACAAAACCTGAACCTAGGATGAATTCCAGACATTGGACTTTGTCTCACCTCATCTGCAGAACCTATCAGGCCAGGAAATCTTGATACAAGAACACTAGAGAGCCACTGTGGAAAGCAGAAGTGAAAGAAGTGCAATACACCAATAACACAACAGTAGCATGCTTTAAAATTTTCTAAGAGACAAAAATCCCTTCAAATGAATGACCATCCAGAAAGGAAAAAAAAAAAAAAAAAAAAAAGAGGCTCTGTTTGTGATATTGGTCCTGTCTCCTACTGTATACTATCTTATACTATCGTATGCAGTCTGACCCTGCTGTGCAGGAGCCCTGCTTATGGTACTCTGAGCAAGGTACTCCATCATATTGTCAAGTCTAATTCAGATGCCTGACAAGTTGCCATCAGCTTATTGACAGTTGTATAAACCATTCTGGAATCCCCAGCTTTCCCTGATTATATATAGGGAACATAAATTTGGAAATGCGCATGGTGGAAGGTTTTACTTCTGCACTGTAGTTTACTTTCCTTCCCCATCCTGTTCCTGCACAATGTGCCTGTATTTGTTACTCCTCCACTGTTCACTGGTGGATGATGAAACCAAGGCAGTGTTAAGTAGGCTGAATAATGAACATGTCTTCTGATATTCTTAGAGATTAATTTGGCCAGGACACCTTTGGGCATATGGCATCTTTGGGAGAGCCCTTGGATCAGTTAATTTGTTTTGGAAGCACTTGGAAATTAGGTTTATGAAGCACCATGGGACTAGGCACTGAACAAAAACATATCTCTTGAATAATATTCCAGGGGGATTTAATCAATCCCAGTGGTTTATGGCCACACTTTTTCAAGTGAAATAAGATGGATAGGAGCAGTGAGGAAATTGAGATGGGAATATTGTTGAAAGTTTGGTGTTGTTTAGTACTCTTAAGATTAACTGACCTGCCCACTTAGAAGTTCTGAATTACTGCTCTGAGATGCTTTATATAGAGTTTTTTCAGTGTGCCTGCAGCTTGGGCAGCACATTATGAACTCTAAATATACAAGAGCAGCAGCCAAAGGTCATAGAAAAAAAATATTCAGGAGTAAAAGGCTGTTGTGATAAATGCATTAAACGTTATGCTTGTTCTGTACAGAATCATATAGGTCACTTTGTAGGCAAAGCCATTTCACTAAACCAAGAGTAGGAATAATTAATACTTCTGTTTCTGCAAAAAATCTTCTACTAATCAAAGTACTAGAAATATTTTTTTCTTATCTCTGAGATTCTGAAAATTTTTATTTTCCAATATATCTGCCTGAAGAAACAAACTTGCTGGGTTTTGAGATGCACATTTTAGGCAATGTTTTGGTTAGGATTATTCACTTATTTATCATAATACAATTTTCCTTAGGTCCAGTTGCAACCAATGGTAGGATCTTTACTTGAAAGTGCTGAGGAACCTACTTGTACATTAAGGTGTTGTTCAAATGGAGATATAAAAAGTTCAACTTCTGTGTTACTTTATTTTTATATACCTGCAGGATAACTCTATTCTTTGCTAGCCCTTCAGCATGTGAAAATATTATCCCAGTAATTCACTGCACATAACACCTGGAAATATTTGTGGGGAGGGTTCTTCAGATACCTACTAAATGTATGCTCTGAGTTTACTCAGATTTGGGACATAGGAAAGGGTGGGAACAATTTGTTTCAGTGATGGTTTTCACGATAGCCTTTCATTACTCTGTGTCACAAAGCTATTTTGACAGGTGATTGAGTTAGGAGGTTCCAAATTCTTTTGTTTGGGACAGAAAACAAAGAAGGTGGAAGTGGCTATGTCACAGCCCACTGGAGGGGCAGCCAATTTAGTATGATGGGAACACTACTGTGGTGTCCGAGGCCAGCCTTTGTAAAGGCTGTCAAATAAAGGTGTGTTTGCTTGTACCTGCCAGTCTTTGTTACAGTTTTAACTGTGAAAAACTGCATGAAAAGAAGATGCTTAAATGCATGGAGTTCTTCTGTGGAATTATGTCAGGATTCAACAGGAGGGCAGTAAAGAGACATCGGGGGGGGGGGTCACCTGCTACTGTCTACTCTATCAGGCTGAGAAAATGGGTTTTGTTGAACAACTAGAAGTGTCATGATTACAGGGCCTTCAGTATGGGAGCACTCAAACAGGCTGCCCAAAGATGTGGCACAAAAAACCAAGCCCTGTGCAACCTGATTTAACTTGGACCCTAGCTCTGTTTTGAGCAGGAGTTAGTTGGTCTGAATCGATCTTCTGCTGTCCCTTCTAGTGTTTTCCTATGAGTCTGTAATTTTAATAGAGAGTTGTTGTGTATTAATATGTGGACTGCTTTATAAATATTAAAGTCTGTGTTTCTCTATTTGTTTCTCTGTTAAAAATTTGAGGAACAGATAGTAAAATAAAAACACTTGTCTCTTTCCCAGGGCTTCTGTGGGATTAAATAATTTCCTTAAAAAAAAAAAAAAAAGAAAGAAACAAGCAAATTAATGAGTTCCAAACCTCTGTTAGGCTATAGAAACAATCACAAATCAAATTTTAAGTGCTTTGGATAGAAGTTATTGATATATACTTCATGAGTGAAATAAATAGCATATATTGTTGCAAAATGTCAATAGAAGAGCATAAAATGAAACCTAGAAGACTTTTCATCTAGAAACCTTTTCTTACACTTTATTCTAGCTTCATATTTTCAAACAATTTGAAATATCAGTTTCACACTTTTTATTCATATAGGGCATGCAAATAACAAGTAGGTTTATAACTCATATTTTCCTTTCCCATACTATATACTCTTCTCATTGTATTTGCATTAGAAAGTACATAGATAAAACTTTGAAGGTGCCTAGAAACCACACAGCTTTTGATTTTCACAAGTCACTATAGTGCTTCTGAAACATCCCATTCTTCAAGATGCCACATGTGGCTATGTACTGGAAAGAAAATGTGAGCTTGCTTAATATTTTTCTCCCTACAAGTCTCTGTATAAAGAAGTCAGAGTGCTGCTTCTGTGCCCACTTAAAACACTAAGCAATCATAGAATCATAGGTTCACAGAATAGTTTGGACTGGAAGAGACCTTTGAAGTCCGCCTCATCCAACCTTCCTGCCATGGGCAATGACATCTTCAACTAGACCAAGTTGCTCAGAGCACTTTCCAACCTGGCCTTAGTCTATCCAGGCATGGATACAACCTTCCTGATCAACCTGTTCCCAGTGCTTTACCATCCCTGTTGTAAATAAATTCTTCCTTATATCTAGTCTGAATCTACCCTCGTTTAGTTTAAAATCATTTCACTTTGTCCTATCAAAACAGACCCTACTAAAAAAGTCTGTTGTTATTTCTCTTACCTCCTCAATTTGAATTCTTGGTAGTCAAATTTATTACCTGCTGTATTGGATTTGTGCCTTGACCCTATGCTGTGAGCTTGGAGATCTGTGGAGTATATTGCTGTGATAAGATTCCTTCTGCTGTGACTTTGGTGACTCAAAAAAGCAGCAGGGCAAGGCTGCTTTTCCAGTGTAATGGCTCACTAATTTTGTCCTCTTTCCTCCTCTGGGTTCGTTTTGTATCCTCTTTCCTCCTCTCTCAGCTCTTAAAGGTCTCCTAGGGAATCGGCTTTTACAACCTAAAGGAAAGGGTAATGAATTTGCCACAGTAACTACATGTCCGGTTGCACTCTTTTATTGACTCCTTTCTGTCTTGAATGGTGATACTTGTTACTGTGTCCAAAATAAGTTGTGCTCCCATCTTCTGGGGCTTCCTAGTGAAATGCTGGAACACTAACTTCTACGGAGGCCATAGAAGTAAATATCCATCTGTTTGCAGAAGGGAGTTTGGTTCTTCAAATAGTACAACATTTTGGGGTAGTACACTGTGAAAAAAGGAAGAAGGTACCGTGAGCTAGTGTAAAGGTCCCTAAGGATCTGTGCCACGCATGGAAAGAGAGAAGGAAATTCGCAATTGTAACCAATTGTAACAGGAGCCCCAGTGCTGCAAGATGCAGGGATATAAAACTAAGGGAAGGTGCCATGCTGATTTAAAAGCTTTCATATCAAATGAAGAGCTTTTGCTGTTACTACTGCTCCTGGCTTCACAACTCAGTTCTCCTCCAGTTATCATACTTACTGGACTGCTTATGAATGGATTCTTTAGGTTTCATCACTGTGGTGCAGAAGAGTATTTACTGCTATTAACTTCATTTTACTGCTGGATTATGGTGTTGATTTGGTATGTGGAGGAGTCAGACAAGCTTCATACGTGACAAAACCTGATCCAGAGAGTATCTGCCCCTTTTCTGGCATCAGAATGTTAAATCAGCTCAAGGTGCCCTGTGATAATGGCACCATGAAAACAGAAATGGCCTGTTTTTGCTGCAGAATTCACTCCACCATGCCTGAATTGCTTTGAATCATTTTAAGGCTTCAGAACAAGTTTTTACAGAAATATAGAGAAATTCTTCTGTCTCTGTGTTCAGCTTTTGCCTTCCCAGGACACTGATCTTTCCCCTATTGGAAGTATGACAAGTACATTTTCTTGTTGTTCTTGTGCCAAAGATTGGGGTGCCAATGTGGAAAACCAGGAGAACGGAGCAGAATAATGTATGCATGGAAAATCTCTCAGATGTTAGAGCATCACTAATTTCAAAATATGTGCCTCTCTGAGAAATCAATAAACTGAAGTTTAGTCATGTTGCAGATGCCTTAAGATGAGCATCCTGACCATTTTTGCTTTCCTCAAAACTGCACTGGAGTGCTCTGAAGCCTACAAGTATTCTAGCTTTTTCATGCTACAGGAGCAAAATAAAAGATGTTTTTTTCTGTGCTTATTTGCACAGGCTTAAATTGTAGTGCCTGTTAAATAACTCTCCTTATTGATGGTGAGTCAGCCAGCATGTATTCTTGGAATTTTACAGAATAGTTTTGTTGCTGTGATTATCACTGTTGTATGCATTTTGGCTATTTGTCTGCTCCTAGCTGCTTATTCTTTAAGATTTTCTATTGCAGCTGGAAGAGATTTAGTATATGTAGACAGAAGCAGGAAAACATTTCAATTCTGTTGCTGAACAAGACATAGTGACTTCAACTTTTAAAAACAAGTTAAAAATAGGCACTGCTGTTATGGACATTTGTGTTTGTTGTGTGATTACATCGTAATGCAAAATATGAAGCTTATTTTTTTAACAGTTTCCTGTTGTGAATTTTATTTTCTCAGAAATGAGAGGCTAATAATTCTCAGTGGGATTTTTGTGGTCAGATGTAAGAAATAAATACTTGCTCAAGAAGTTTACAAGGTCTATTTCAATTTTTGTTCTATTCAGGATAATTCTGTGGATTAAGGTTTCATGCTTCTTTATTTATTTTTATTCCTTTTATTATACAGAGAAATTAGAATATTTGGCCTTAGCACCATTTTCCCTGGATTGTTTGACAAACTTTATGCATGATACTTCTTTTAATCCTTACAGAGTCTGAAGTGCAGAGTCTTTCTGACTTATCTGAGGTCGCTGTAGTAGACACAAAGTTCTGTGATTTCTCAGTCATGTGTCCTTGCCACAAGACTACAATATTCCAAAGCCAGACTGTAGTATTCCTTATGTCTACATTCTTCTTTTAGATGATCTAACTAATTCTTTGTATGGGCAACTGCTGCTATTGCAAAGGCAAATTGTTTTGACAAAGACAGTTATGCATGTAGAAATGTAGAATGTGTGCATGTAGAAAGATGAAATGCTACCAGAGAAATTTCCACTTACTGTATCACAATTTCTACTGTCAGTAAAAACTGGGGAGGATTTTCCTCTCCTCCATTTGTCTGCATATTTCAAACACTGTCTTTCCTTGAGGAATATTGCAGTGGCATGGGAACTGGCCCCCAAACAGACACCTAAATACTTGAATGATTTTCAGTACTGCACAGAGATCTGTAGGGCCTGAACCACAGCAGTTTTACTCTCTAGTATTTTTAAAAAGAAACTGCACTGGCATGAAATTGGAATGCTACACAAGTAAATCAGACTCCTGAACTTTTTGTGATCACCAGGCGAAGGACAAATTGAAGTGCACTCAACGTCCTGATAAAAAAAAGCAATTGAGAGAGCAATAAAAGGATATGCAGCTGCAGAAAAAAAAAATGTGAGCAAAGGACAGAGTTCAGATTAAAGACAGAAGCTGAATAAAGGCAAGGCAAGAAATAAACAACTCTTTAAAAAATCTCTTGTGAAAGTCCTGCAGTGTAAGGGGAAAAATGCATTCTCCTGCCCTGACCTCTAAAGAGAAGTAATCAGTTCTCTGAAACTTTATGTGAAAAGGAAGTGCTAACATCTGTTTTTCCATGTTCTGTCAGTGAATTTGATATTGTTTGAAGAAAGAAATTCACTTCAAGAATTCAGTCACATTGGCTGTCCTACACACCAGTGTAAGGAGAACCCTCTTCTGCTTTTTATGTTGAAAATGCATCATTCTAGTGGAGCTTGAAACAAGCACTGAACTAAATTGACTGAAATGAGATTCTGGCAGTTTTCAGGGTGAACAAAATTGGTTCTATAGGGTCTACTCCTTCCCTCACTCTCTACAAGATTACTTACTTCAGCCTTTTCTTCTTCTCTTGTTAAGAGATAACATAATAATTCCTATGCCTCTGTGGTTCAGTTAAAATTACATCTACCTCTGAACCTTCAAGTATGAGGTAAATGAAAACAGTGATTCTGAGGAGACCTGCCATGTCTATCTTTTTATTTCATTCTGTGTGAATGGCAGGCATGAGTGATCAGGCCCCATTCATGTCTGTTTTCATTGCTGAATATCATTGTCATGAAAAAAGATCTCCTCACAAATGTGAGAAATGCAAACCAAACACTTTTCCTGCACCTCCATGGTGGAAGACTGAAATGAAAAGAGGTATGGCCCTAGGTATATATGGAGATCAGTTCAGTATGTCCCATCAGCAGCTGATGATGGTCAGTGAAATTGATGCAGACTTTAGGTTTTGTTGCTAAAAGACTACTAAAAATATACAAGCTGATGAGAACTTACTGGATGTTTCTTAGATGCTAAGAAGGAGCTGTGAAGGTTTGCTACATTTAGCATCCCAATTTATAAATGTGATCATTGGAATAAAATTACATTGCTTTTCATATGTGGAACTTATGTGAGATTTCCTGGGCTGTATTATTTATTTGTGTTACAGGGGCACACCTGCATCCTCAGGTGGGACCAGTGGTATGCATATGTAGGAGTGCCTGTGAAATATGGCACTGTAATCATACATGTGTGACTGAAGGTTTTACACAAGTATTTTATCAAAATGTGCAACTGTTTCTCTCTCACCTGAAGAGTTTAAATAAAGGCAGCCAGACTTACTTACAGTATTTCACTGAGTCCTTGGAGAAATTGTGTTCTGCATTCTGAACCCCAGGGTGAATCCTTCAGACAGTCCTGCAGAAGGGGGCTAAAAAAGAAATGTTTCCAATAGCAACTTGTTTTTCTGTTGAAACATGTCAAAGTTTTTTGAAAAGACAGCATAGAGATAGGGAAGCTGGGGAGAATGAATGCTATTTTGAAAATGTAAATGGAACAGCCCTAAATTGAAAGGGTTTTGATGGGGAAGTGAAAGTGAACAATCTATCCTGCATAAATTTTATAGAAATGCATCCCGAGTGGCATTAAACCTCAGTCATTAGACTTCCTCCTGATGTGCATATCTTCCCCTCTTCTGGTGCTCTTCACCTCCTCAATATGAGCCTCCTGGACATCACAACCAATCAACACCTTCTGTTACTGTCTGACAATACTGTTTAGATTCTATCGGATCTGGGGATGTGCCTGCACATCTGCACAGCTGGTGTTCTGCTAGACAAAGGATGAGGAGCATATGAGAATCTCTTGCTCTTCTATATGATGCAATTATTTTTAGAGCTTTTTATAGCAAGCCTTTTTAGAGCTAGACTTTAGAGCACAAGTTACATGAGGGACAGGGAGGAAGAACACAATAATTGATGATTTCATGAAGCAAAAAGTAAAATAGGAGAATTAAATTTCTGAGAACATGCATATATGAATAATGACTCTTGGAATATCTCATACGTATTACTAATACCAACATAAAGGAAACTGATAATACACACCTAATCTTTAAAAATGTTGTTTTAAAAGGCATGATTGAGAGATGAGTGTCTTTATTTTCCTTATGTAATTTTTATACTTACCCACCAGATGGCAGCCGCATACTGCCCACTGAATGGCACATACTCGCCTCCTATTTATATAACATCTATGACTCGAGACCATAATCTGACAAGAGCTGCTTTGCTTTCAAGGAAGTCAGCAAAAATAAACACAACTGTAAATTGAGCAGTTTGGTTCTTCTGATTTCCAGTTATGCTTGCTTTGTATAAGTGCAGCTACATTTACCATTTGGGAAAGAGAGGAATCTGGCCTCATATGTGTGCCAAGGTGTGCCTATGTAATGCATGTTAATCAATGGAATAAATTCATTCTTTGGGGGTTACATTCTCCCTACAGCTCTTTTTCTGGCCTGGTCAGGTCAGGTCAGGTCCTCAGCTTGTGGAGACAGACAATGATACACTTCAGTCTATTTACACTGCCCTAAGCTCATAAAAACAATTCATAGCATCTGGTGACACACAGCCCAGTGACTGCACTGACACTTGATAAATCTCATGCATTCAATGTGAGAGGCTCTGGTAAGACTTTTTGATATTCATGCATTCTTTGCTGCCTTCTTTCCTTCCTGTCTTGGCTACTGTGTGGGAAATGCAGCAGTACACTGGAGCTTGCTTGGAGTATCTCTCCTGTTAGGACCCTGCTAGGATCTCATCTCCTCCTTTCATCCCAGTCTTCCACTCCTTTATACCACATACCTTTGCTCTCCCACTCTCACATCATGAGGATCAAAAAGGTTGAAGTCTAACTTAGGTACTTTGAAAACAGATGCTTAATTTTTTCAATCAGTGATGATTGCCAGCATTTTGCAGGGATGTAACTCTGCTGGACTGGACCCTGTGCAAATTTGTCGTGGTATGAGATTTTGTTAGAAGGTTTGCTTCCTAAATAGTGTGGAAGAGCTATCAACAAGGACAGAGTTTATCTAGACAGAACTAAGAGAGATCCCAGGTATTTTGGATCACTAGCACTATAGCACTCACTCTATAAGTAATATCACTTAAGTCTATTGTTTTGCATAGCTCTTAGAACTGGTTTTAATTTTCATGTAGTGGCTACTTAATTTAGAAATTACTGTCTAAGGAGGGCATAAGAATAGCAACAGGGGAAACTGATTTCTCCTGAGACAAATGTGTGCTTTGTATTTGGCTTTTATTTTGCCTGTGTGCTGAGCGGTTTTCTGAGCTGGCAGGGTTTGGGGGACAGAAACCCCAGAATTTTAATACTCTTGCTGCTTCAGTGCATAAGCTGCTCCACTGGATAATTTTAGTGAGCAGTCTGGGAGGGATCATATAGAACAGAGATGAGCACTAAACAAAATGAGGCCTAGTGACTAAATGACATTTGTGTCTTTCCAGAGAAAATCTTTCCATATTAGTATAGTTTCTCTGGATTCCAGGAAGGGCAGCAAATGGCTCTCTATGTAATTAGACTTTGGCCAGCCTTGACAGTATTTTTCTAAGAGGATTTTTGTATTTTTATTTATCTTTGAGCACCTTTTATCATTAAAAGAAAAAACAGAAGCTATCCCTCAAACGAAGCTTAAGTCCAAAAGGGAAAGTTGCATAGCCGAGTGGAGAAATAATGTTAGAACTTCCCCAAAACTGCCTTTTAATCCAGAATGGTGCAGGGTAGGAGGTGTATGTCTTTTATCTGTAGAAAGGAACAAAATGAAATCTTTTGCTTGGTTGGGATGTGATAGTAATTGGGGAATCTTGCACTTGTGTAGGCTGAGGAAGTAAGAAGCTAGGTAACATAATTTTTGTTTAAGTCACAATGTGATGTGGATGAATAAAGGGGATATTTCCTTCCTTCTGCAGAACTGTTTTTCCATAGAAAAACCTAATAACTCACCAGCATTACATCCTGGTCCTCAGCAAGCTCCTGGCTCAGCATCTCTAGTGCAACTCCAAGGTTACTCTGGACTCATGGAAATCAAGGCATGTACAAGCTCAAATGGAAAATGTATAACAGTATGGAGATCAAAATGTCTCATAGTAGGCCAGTGTGCTTTTCAACAGGATCCTGTTGGACTGTAAATCTGTAGCTGAAGTGCAGTGCCACAGGCTCATGCTGTGTTGATCTGACAGAAGGAGCAGCACTGTGGCGGGATGCAGCTCAGGCCAGCCAGCTGCAGCCAACACATTCAGTCAGCAGGAAGGAAGCTGTGGTGCCACACCTGGATGTACCTGGGAGGGAGCACAAAGTGAGGGCCATTGCCATGGGTCCCCTGTGCTTATGCCCTCTCTCTTTCACTTTGACTGAAAGAGAAGACAAAAGGCTGAGGCAGGGTGTGTCTTGATTCTGTGAGCTGCTATTCCAGTTTTCTTATCCTTGGTTTTGATCTGAGAACTGGTCTTCAAAAGGAGCACAGCTATGAATTTGATGTCTAACTAGCTGTTTGTCTCAGTTCTGCCTTAAACAGCAGCCTACACATTTGAAAGGCTGAACGGATGAGAAATCACAGGCCCACTTCTTTCCTTCCCACACATTTCGTTTGCTGGTAGCTTTTCTGAAAGGCTTTGCCATTGACTGCTTCCTGACCTACTTTATTTCACACGTGTAGACCGGGAAGGTTTTCAGCAGTTACTGATCATTCTCTTCTGGAAAGCAAAACTGGCAATACTATTTTTATTTTCATCTTAGAAAAAAAAAAGCATGTTATTCATGCCTTAAGGCAAGGTCATCATTTGCCTTCAGTTTAGGTAATGTGAAAGAACATGCCTATCAGAGCTTTTGCTTTGGATATTAACTGCCAGCTCTTCACTAAAACAAAAGATGTCACATCCTTATATCTTCAGGATGTTTTGAGACCAGCATGGACACTCCAAGCTGTTGGTGCCTTTTTGTTTCCTGTCTTGAAGGTCAGGTAATGGGTCTTGCATAGCTAAGCTACCGTTCATTTCTATTAGAGCTTTTGAGATTTCCTAATGTCTTTTTTTTTTTTTTTAAAAGAAACCAACAAGCAAACACAAAGCAATTTCACCCAGCTAAAAGGATAAAACTGCTAGTTGTTGCTGTGAAACAATATAATGATTCTTAATTAAAAAAAATTGTTTTTATTCAACTTAGTATTGGACTAGAGTAGTGGTAAAATCTGCCACTCTAGAATATATATAATTTATAGATCTCTAATAGCTGCTTTATTACATATTTTTTCACTTCCAGTACACAGATACACAGAATAAAAACAAACACATTAGACTCATGCTACTTAAGAGCAACACAGACTGTAGAGCACTGCAGAAACTTTAAATTACTTGTCAGAGTCCTCTTGCTGCAAAAACAGTTTAATATTTGGGGTTTTTTTAATGTATTTGAAGTTATACTGCCAGTGGAATATTTATATCATAAAAATCCTTGAAGTTACCAACTGCTTTGGCTGGGGTGGATTTTTTTTTTTTTTTTTTTTTGTTAGATAATGTGCCCTTGCAAACTTCTTTATCTGGTATTTTACTGGGATGTTGGGATACCTCCTCATTTTGTAAATGGAGTCATCAGTAAAGAATGATGCTGTGGTGTTTCGCTAGCCAGTCACTTTTAACAGGAAAAATGTTTGTGAAGCTCAGTTTGACTGTTGGTCCTTGTCTTGATCCTACTGCTTCAGGAACTGATTGTGCAAGAGACTCAGCTCTTGGACCTTTTTGACATGTTCGTGCTGCATGGCAACAGAAGAGCTCCGTGGTTATTCTGTCCAGATGTTATACATGAGGAAATTCCATCTTGCATATTTGTTTTTTTAGAATAAAAACATCTTCAAATTTTATTATTATTACAGAAGTTATCTGTTTATATTGCAGGGAGCAATGCTGGTAGTGCTCCTGAGATGACATAAAAATACCTGTGTCTTTACAGCCCCATCCTGTATCTGTTACAGTATATGCCCTTATATCTTTGCCTGTTTCTCATATGCCACATTGGAATGCATGTTGGGGAAGAGTGTTATTTAACAACTGCAATAGAAATCTGTGTTAAGACTTTTAAAAATGCCCAGTTATTGCAATATTTCAATTTAAAGGGGAAGCAAAAGACCTTACCTTGCTGTTGTTCATTTGATTTTGCAGATAGGCATTGGAGTCTGCTTTTGGAAAATCATTTTTTTCTGAGATGCATGAATGTTCACATCTGAGAACCTGAGATCTCTGGCTCTGACTTGCTATGTCAACTGGAAGTGATCCCTTCTGTTATTTTTAGGAGTTTTCTATAAAATAAAACAGAACACACTCAATTTTATTCACAATTCAGTTTCATTCACATAAACATATAAAGCAGTACTCAAATGAAAAATATTACAGTGAAACAGGTCTTGTTTTTGTCTCATTTCCCTCCTACTACTAGACAGCAAAGCAAAGGGAGAAAGCAATCAAACAGACTGCTTGGAACAAAGGCAGAAGGCAGAAAATGAAATGGGCATAGCTGTAAGAATTGAAAGCTGTTGAAAAGCCTGGATCAACATGAGATTGGGTAGTCAGATTCACTGCCTTGAATTTCTCCCCAGAATAATTTGGATGGTATTTTTGTTAAAGGACTGCAGTATTTTCTCTGTGTGATATCTCAAAGAAAGCATTGCCATGTTTCAGACCAATGGTCTCTGTGCCATTCTGTACCTCCCTGTTGAGTATCTGGCATGGACCTAAATACTCATGATGCTCAGAAACCCTAAACAGACCAATGGTCTGAAGGGGGCTATGAAGTTAAAGATCAGTGCTTTAGGAATGTCGTGCTGTTGTGTATATCTGTCTTCTAACTTACACATGTTAGGGTTTTCAAACATACCCATAGGGTACTATGACCCAGAGATTCCTCTGTGTATGAAATAAAAGAGATTTAAGTGGAAAGCAAAGAGTTCTCAAACCAGAATATCATCTGTTGTGCTGTGGCATTGCATCTTTTCCTTCCAGTGCACAGGTCACCATATGCCCTCTCCATCCCTGCCTCACTCAGACAGCAAAGCTCCCCCTACCTACACCCTATTTATTCTATTTCTACCCATCATTCAGCAACACATATCAGTGTGACTTACTTGTCTCTGCAGATTGCTGACAGGTACTCAGACAGCACTTTATTTTATAAATGAGATCCCTTTCTATTTTAGGTCAGCAGATCTGTCTAGGTTGTGACAATTGCT
The DNA here is from genome assembly GCA_026413545.1 of Cichladusa arquata. NCBI lineage: Eukaryota > Metazoa > Chordata > Aves > Passeriformes > Muscicapidae > Cichladusa > Cichladusa arquata. Next base: position 80,518,038 of record JAOTQP010000001.1, read on the forward strand.
TTCCATTGCCCTGTGCTCCTGTAAAAGTCACTGTCATAAAACTATATCAGGAGATGAGAAATTACTTCATTCCTGACCAAAATTTGTGTTATAGAATTTCTAAAAGCTGTGAAAAGTCTTACTTATTTTTCAAATTATCCAGGAAAAGCCCCAGTAACATTTGGGTTTTAATTCTCTGTGTATTCATGTGCCTTCCTTGTTCTTATAGTGTGAACTCCTTTGAGAATCAATGAAACTCCCTGTTTCCTCTCCAGGCAGGAGTTTTCAGTTTTGTATCCTACCCACTGAACCATTAGGGCTGCAGGACTATTGCTGAATTTAATCTTTCTTCACACACTTCCTTGTTAATGTGTAGTAGAATCATGGTATTTTTGCATTACATTTTTTAAATTTTTTTTTTTTATTTTTTGCTAGCATTCTGGTCTCTATTCCTGTACATTTAATAGACAACTATTAAATATTACGCCTGTCCTTAAAGCTGCTGCTCAGTATATCTTCCATAGAAAATTTCTGTGGACATTCAGGCATGTATTCTGATGTCATGCTTTCAGAACATTTTTCATTATGATTTCCAGAGTAGTGGTATTTGGATAAAACTCCTTCAAATTGCATTATTTTTAAGAAAGGGTGTGAAGACAGATGATGATTAGTTTCTAAATCATATACCATTTATTTGAGATGAGTCAGCTGCATGGTTAGATGTCTGTCTTCTCTCATTGTGTTTGAACACTGTTTATAGATTTGAGTCCTGCTTTTATTAAAGTCAGGGACAAATTTCAAACTATATTGAAAGTAAAGCTATGTCTCTTTATTTAGGACTTATTTTAAGGTAGCTGCAAATTCCCGTAGATGATATGAAGAAATTTTAAGATGGTGTGGCTTGATGTCACATTATTTATTCAGGTTTTAAATTTTGTTATGTATATGACATGCATACATTTTCTTGGGTGATTTTCTAAATATTAGTGGTTTATTGAATTTAGAATGAAACTTCCTGCAGCTTTTTTTGTAACCTGAAAATTGCAATTCTGTGTTAGGAGGAGGGTCAAAAGGTGAAACCACTAAGGAAGAAATAAGCAATTAATTTGTAAAAGCAATACTGCTTCAAATCTAGAACTGCATAATAAGAGAGAAATCACTGCTCTTGACAGAGAAACTGGATTTTTTTTTATGGGATTAAAAATCTGTGTTAGGAAATTCACACTTTCCTGTAAATCATGGTCTGGGTTATCCTTCTCATTATTAGAGTTCATTAGGATGATTTTTTCTAAGCTAGATAAGAGTTTGGTCAGATTTTAAGGCTTTTTTGAAAAGCAGCACTAATAGCCTTTATTCTCCAGGATTAATGTGTGTGTCTCATGAGTAGTTTAAGTTTGAAGACTCTGTCACAAAGCCTCCATTATGATTAAAGCTGTCACTAACTGAAAGCCAGGTCAATCCCCAAAAGATTTTGAAATATAATATTTCGGGCTACCAATATCCTTTTCTCACAAGACATTTATACTTGTCATTATAGTAGCAAATTAATAGCAGTAGTGATACCAGTCCTTTGTGAACTTTGAAAAATGTGGTATATCCCTCTCTTTAGAAAGGGTAGCAGAAGCAGAAAGAAATTGTTACTGCCCTGAGTTAGTTTTTTAATTAACATGTTTTCTTCTCTGGGCAGTCAGGCACATTAACTGGTAAGAAATTAGGGACACAAAAATGCCAGTGTTGCCCTGCATAATGAGAAAAATATTTTCTTGCCAAAAGAAGGGTGAAAAATATCCATGAGATTCCCTAAGAAGCCCAGACTGTGAATTTACCTGTTGTCTATATTTCTGCTTTCTTCTGTTATTTTCCTTTCTTTTTATGTCTCTCTTGAAGTAATTTCACTATTCAGCAAAATTTCCATAAAAATTAAATAGAAATGAAGTGTTGACTCAGTGCTTTAATCTTAGGTCACTTCAACCAGCGTCTTCACTCTATAGGTTTTCACTCTGAGTGGTCTAACTAAATGTATTATTTTTTTTGGTTACAACTTTTTAAGCCTGCCTTGGTATCAGATGGTTGGGTTACATTTCTCTAATCCTGATTAAGTGCTGTAATCTGTCCTCGTGCATCTCTAGCACTCAGCTATGAACATTGACTCAGCTGTGCTGGGGACTATAAATGATGATGACTTTGTTCATGAGAGACCAGGCATCTGAAATCTGTCTGCACTCACAGTTTGAAATGGGTGCAGTCCTTTCTGCAGCAATGTCTGTCGCTGAAGGGCATGTTCAGAACTTTACTGCCAGCTTATTTGAAGTAAACTGTATAATTTGAAGCAGGAATCCTGAGGCCTGGCTGTCCCCTGCTGGGTTTAAAATGAGTGTAAAGGAAAGACTTGAAAAGAAGAAGTGTCTCTGTTGCACGTTTGATGGATGGCATCAGACAGAGTGGATAGAATAACAGTGCCAGTATAAAGTGGTGAGCTTATAGAAGTGCAGAGAGCAGAACTGGTGATGAACTTGGATAAATCCAAGAAAGATATGCTTATTGGACTTGAGTGTCAGAGTGATGCACTGTGTGCACTTTCTGTTACTGGAATGCCAAAGATGCTGTCTCTGTCTCTGTTCTTGTGGGAGAGATAAGCCACCACTGACATTGCCCATTTTTCCTCTCAATGTGGCAAAAGCAGCAGGTATCATATCCTTAGTGCATATATATCTGGATGAATTAATGGCAATCTACCTCTGCAATGACAAACTGGTGGTGGGGCCAACAGTGTCAGGAAGGATCGTGGTGATTTTGGAGCCTGGTGCAGAAATCTTGCATGCACAGAAAGTCACCAGACTTGTGGCACATCCACTGTCCCCTCAGAAGGTTTCTCACAGCTGCTGTTAGGGCTGTTTTGTACTGGACCCCATTCACATGGTTGGTCTAGGTCTGACATGATCCACACCTGAAAAAAAACACTGACAGACTTCCTGACTCTTATACCCCTAAGCCTTCAGGCTGACTAAAACATCTCTATAGTCACTGAGGCTTGGAGGTTCTCAGCCCAGCTATCTGCTGCAAAATGGCAAACCTGTAGAAAATGCATGAAGTAGATGTTTTTCTCTTTACATTTCTCTTAGAACCTCTTGGAAACCTTTCATGCTCTTCCAAGCTTTCCTTGGAGGAGGATCCCAGTTTTCCCTTCAGTGTACCTATAAAATGATCAAGCCACTGTCATCAGGCTGTCTTTTCCTCTTCTAAGGCTTGTATGGTGTTTTTACATGGTTTCAGGCATCTTGTGAATGTTGGTTTAGCTGACAGTGCTTCCACAAACTGTGTGTGTTCATGTGTATTTCCTTATCTGGTCTTCAAAATAGTACTTGAATCTGTCAGCATATCCTTCTGCATTTTTGGAGAAAGCCAATTAACCCCTCTGCACCCCTTTAAAAGGCAGCCAGAAATCATGTGACAAAGCTCACTGAGGTGCAACTGCTTTATTTTTGTATCTTAAAATAGCATTTTTAAACTCCCGTAGTTAATAGCTTCCTTAGAAAGAAACCTTCCTCTAATCAAAACAGCTGAAGCTTTGCAAAGACATGTGTCTTTTATTTCCTCTCTGGAGCCCTAAAAATGTACATTTTTTTTTCCTCTTGACATGCCACCTTAAAGTTAAATAAGTTCTTGGGTGTTCCAGGACTGGAAAACTAAGAAGGTTTGTATTCTAAGACTGTTCCTTATAGCTCTACATAAACATAGTATTCATGTTTTTACCCTTTCAGTAAGAGATTTCAGTACTTTTTATGCAACTAAAATTAAAATATCCTTGTTCTTTGATCTTTTATCTTTTTTTTCCTGAAAGTCTAAAATCACAGCTTGTTAACTGAAGCCATCCAAGGGAGCTGTGCTAGGAGAGGAAGAAACAGAAAACATAGGATAACTCCTGAAACCACCTCATAACTTGGCTTGGTTACCAGCTCTCAGCCCAGAGAATTCCAAAATTTCCTCAGATGCTTCATTCACTTGGATATTTTACAAACTGGGCAACTTGAGAACTTTTTTTTTAATTTGTCTCTTGGCAGTCTAAGTAAACTGATAATTTATGGCATTTCCTCTCTGAACTATGTCTCTATTCAGATGTCTTCAGACATCATAAATGCATATGTGAAAATGGACTAATATCTGTGTTATCTCCACTCATCTAAAATTTTTCACATCAAGGAAATACGTCAAATACATTACAACAGGCCAGTTGTACTAAATAGATTATTCCATGCTAATGTCTTCTTAGTTGCTTCAGCTGTCTATCCACTAGCTAACAAGCAAACCTCTGTGATATCCTTTTAATATCTTCAGAGTATGGTGCAGGGATGCTCCAAAATCTTTATACTGAAGTTACAGAAAATATTAGTCTGCTGCATCATCTAATCCATTTGATATATATTTCTAGTTTCCTACTCATGGCCATCTAATGTGGTTAATTTTTACATGAGACAAACCAAAATCAGGAAAATCAAAATAAAGAAGAAAATGGAAAATATGTGTCTGCTAAATGAGAGTGTTAGGTCAATGTTAATTAAAGAATGATTTTTTAGAAGCAGACAAACAATAATTTTAAAAAATATAGCATGTTTTTTCTTACTTTTAACACCTTCTATATTGGTGTATAATTATTTCATTAACAATTCTTGTCATTTTACATATGGCAAGCAATGTTGACTTTTTCTCATTGCATGTTCTTTGAATTAGAAAGAAATATATGAAAGAAAGCTGTACAGGAAGAAGAAAATATTTAAAAATGTTTTTCTTTGAAGAGATTAGAAAAAGAACACATGATTTTTGCAATAGTTTCTTTTTTGAAATTACATTTTTTTCTTTTTTTTCTTTTTTTTTTTTTTAACACAAAATAGTTTTTACCCACTTGAAAATGAAAACATTCCTAAAGCAAAGTGACCAATTTTAGAGCAGCATTTTGGAAAAAAGAAGAATGCATACTTTTTAAGTAGTGGAAGGAAGGAAATCCTATTCTAAAATACTTTTAATTAATCTTTGATTTACTCCTGGCAGCAATTCCCAAAAGTTACAACTTGAGTGTTTCCCTGAGCCCAATTCAAAACATACTGAAGCTTATTAAGAGCCACATCAGCCAAGTGATAGTTGTGGAGACACGTGCAGTGGGATATAAAATCTGAATCTTAATTGAACACCTCTGAAGCCCTTCAAGTGATAATCATTACAACATTAACTGCAACACTGACTCTTGAATTAACTCTGAGGCTGTTTCAATAATAACTTCAGTACACTTTTGGTTTTCTGCACATGCAACTGAGGTTGTGTGTTACCCAAAAAACCCCCAAAACATTAAGCAACTCTAATTTCCTAAGCCAAAATTCTTTACAGTCAGTGAATGTACTCTAAAGAAGTAATTTATTACTACAGTCTGTTTGTCTTGTTATTACACTCCTGTGTTTATAGCTGGAGATAAAATTCTGGACTAAAAGGACCTTTGAGTTCATCTGGTACAGTTGTTCTTAGACAGCCTAATTCGTTCACTCCTGCATGAGAAACAGGAAAAGACTCCTAACACACTAAACATCTCCTTCTTTTTAGGCTTTTAAGGGCAGACAACCTGAGTTTATGTGGGCTTCTGAGGGGAAAGAAAACTACTAGGCAGAGGCATGAGCCCTTCCTTCAGTTCTGCTTCATGATTGCAATGTCAGAAGTCAGAGAAATGTGCCAGGAAAAGGGAAGAAGAGTGAGTAGCATATCCTGAAGTATCTCTTCAGTCCCTTGTGACAGTGACATACAGGAATATTCCAGCCACTAGGGAGAATATGATAATGGCATTGCCCCTGTGGATGGTGCTTGGGTCACAAATATCCACTGCTCATGGCCCTTCTCTGTATTTGGAAGCAGGGAAGATAATGCTCTGTGAAGCAGCCAAGGTTCATCGCTTAATGAATAAGCAATAATATATTGATCATTCAGTAAATGTGTCCTGTAGAGCTGCTTGCCCTGGAAAATCAATCTTTGGCTAATCTATTCATTTTTTAGCAGAAGAATATACAATAACTTTAAAATTACTTGCATATAATGTTATGTACTTGGGGCTGGATATTGTGTGGGGTTTTTTATCATGTGGGATACTTAGATGTTTGTTCCAAGTTCACTGTTTAGGGTTTAAAACTGGGCTAATATCCCTTTTCTTACATCTTCTAAGTTTCTCAAATATTCTGAAGAGTTGAGAAAAGAATGGAGCTTAAGTAGGTTAAAATTTCTCTGTACTGGCACCATATCATGTAGATCAGAGAATTGCACATGGCTTCCAGTGGTAAAAAGAGAGGCTAAGCATAAGGAAAAATTTAAAAAGGTATACAGAATGAAAGATTTTAATAAGTTATGTAAAGTACTGCAGAAAAATTTCTCTCCTGAAACGGAGAATTCTTCTGCCCTTCAGCAAAAAAAGTTTAACTTACATTAGTGAAGAGTGGTAGAGCTGATGCCTATCCTGGTTTTGGCTGGGATAGGGTTGATTTTCTTCATAGTAGCTGGTATGAGGCTTGTGTTTGGATTTGTGCTGGAAACAGGATTGATAACACAGGGATGTTTTAGCTATTGCTGAGCAGCACGTTAAACAATCTTTTCTGCTCCTCAGCCCACCCCACCCACAGGAGGTTGGGTGTGCACAAGGAGTCAGGAGGGGACACAGCTGACTCCAACAGATCCAATGGATATTCCATACCATAAGGTGTCATGGTCACAGATAAAGCTGGGGAGAAAAGGAAATGGGAATGTTTGGACACATTTGTCTTCCCAAGTCACCGTTACTGTGTTGGAACCCTGCTGTCCTGGGGATGGCTGAACACCTGCCTGCCCATGGGAAGGGAGGAATGAATTCTTGTTTTGCTTTGCTTGTGTGTGCAGCTTTTACTTTACCTGTTAAACTGTCTTTATCTCTACCTATGTGTTTTCTCACTTTGACTCTCTGGATTTCCTCCTCCATCTCACTAGGGGCAAGTGAGGAAGCAGTTGTTTGGGACTTAGTTGCTGACTGGGGTTAAACCATGACAGTGGCTGACTGTACTTTGCAATCATCATTCCAGGGAAAATTGTAAATCATCAAGTGAACTAGAAAAATATAATATTATTGCAGCCTACTCTTTTCCCAGAACTGATTCAGATGAATCTTGGCACCTTGGAATTTTCATATCAGAAAAATCCATAAACTGTTATTTAATTTTCTATCAGTATTCTCTCTCATAAGACTTTCAGTAGAGATATATTTGAATCTTGTGCAGCAAAAAATCTGGCAAGAGAGATAAGAAATAAAATAGGCATAATCAAAATTCTGTGGCCTGACACTAATAAAGAGTGCTAAAATCCACTTATCACACAATCCCTCCTAGATTTTGTATCTATGTAGCAAAATAGAGTCATTAGCTGCAACTCCAAAGCTATCTTTTTCTACACAATCAATGGAAATGTCGAGAGAGAATAAATGGCATATATTGAAGAGGCTGCAATTGCATTTCAGAGCCATAGAAAATCCATGACTTAAACATCAAACAATGAATCTTCAACTGAAGTGCTTCTTTGCATTATCTGAAAATTTTAAAGTTGGAAGTACATCAAAAGTCATAGACAGATATCTATATGTGTTCTGGGGTAGACAGGGCTGCCTGAAAAAATTCTCTGAACCTGACTTAAAGGGAGGATTTGATAACAGAAAATACAGTGCAACATAGCACAGAAAAAGGCCAGTGTGCATGAAAGTATACATGAATATGTACGTGAAATCATAAAGCAGGTGTACATGAAATAGATTTCATTTCTGAAAGGTACCTATCCAACAAATGCTTAAAATCTTCTGTGATGGAGATTCTGACTTTGATTGACAACATTCCTGTTCTTCATTGTTCTTATCACAAGAAAGCTTTTATTTTCCAATGCAGAACAATGTTGTTAGTAGAGGTAACAAAGCTCTACTTCTGTAATTGAAAACACTAATATTGTTGTTACTCATGGTAGGCATAGAAGGTGTTCATCCCCTTTATCATCACATGGCAACCTCTTAAATATTTGAGAAGAGCAATAAACATCTCACTAGTCCTGACTCTCTAAAGAAAACAATTCCATTTTTTTCTCTCTTCTAGTAAATGTTGGTTGTCTTTTACTAGCCCTGTTCTCTGAACCTTCTCCAGCTAATCCACATTCTTTTTAGATTGCCATGTGGAAAATTCAGTGACTATACATACCAGACATGTAAAGAGGTGCCCTGGAAGAGATATAGAGGATAGATGATAGCCTTTATTCCAAGAATGGAATGTTGCCAGATTCATACAGGCATAGGTGAAGCTGTGCTTGCTCAGTCAAACCAACTGCCATTGAACTTCATCAAAGTCTGAAGCTCCAGATAGAGCTGACAGACATTCTCAGATGATATATCAATCACATTATGAATTCAGTATATTCAGAGTCAGTTTCTGCTGCAACACACCCTTGTGAAGCTGAGACTTCTGTGCTTTAGAAGGTATGAAGTGTGAAGTAGCTGTCATTTCTTGTGAACAGGCTGTTAGCATCAATCAGCTGGATTATTGCACATTGGGCTGCTTGGTTGAAGTAGTCACTCTAACAGATCAACAATATACCAGTTTTATCACTGAACTTCTCAAAGTCATTGTTTCTCTCATAATTGATATTTTGCAGGAAGTACAACACCCATTCTGTTCAACAGCATAGGGTTCTGCTGAAAAGTGAAAACTTTGTTTGGCACCTCTTGGAAACACCTGGCATTTTGCCTGTAAGTTTTTGGAGCAAAAAAGATTTCAGATTATAATGTTGTGCTTGAGAAATATCATTCAATCAATAAACAATGCTTATTTGAAAAGGCAAAGGAATTAGAACTATGTCTGTTAACTTTTCTGCATTAGTGTTTTGCTGCATAAAATGAAGTGTGTAAGATTAAAAGACTAAGACACACATTACTAAATCATTGCTTTTCATGTAAAATTGCTATGGAAGACAGTTCATCACATACTTTGCCCAAAAGAGAAGAAGATGTAATGGTGCTCAGTAGTTAGCATAATCACTGTGAAGGATATTTGATCTGTGTGATATACACTGAGGTGGAAAAAGGACAGATGAAGCTGGAAGATAGAATCAGTCTAAATTTAGAAACATGGAGAATGAGTTAGAAGACTGCAGGAAAGATGCTTGCTGTAGGCCAGGAAACTATCTTCTTCTCTTGTGTTCAATAGAGTTTGAATGTTTATGAACCACCAGCAGCATCAAACATATGCTGTCACCTGGCTTCTTCAAAATTTGATTCCACCTGATTTTAAAAACCAATTTAGCTTTTCTTTCTGGTCAGGATAGTAACCTGAAGAATCAAGAAGATATGCTGTGAGCTGGTACCCATCTATAATAATGTGGAACAAATAGTGGAAGATCTTCATAAAATCCAAATATTCTTGTCTTTTTATTACCATAAAGAGAAGTAAAAAAAAAATGCATATAGTCGAATAATTTTGTTAGAACAATAAATTCAAAATGTCTGGGCAGACTGAAACACAGTGTTACAAAAGTCTTTTCAGTAATAGCAAGAAAGCTTAGATAGATTGTTGTGAGACCAGATGTCAGAACAGCCCAACTTACATAAAAATGCATAAAGACAGCTTATTTTCTTAGTTCATCATTGTAGCACAAATAAATGACAAGGTGTGGAGGCATATATTAATGACCAAACTAAGTCACCCAAGCCTAATAAGGCTGAAGAAATTGCTCTCAAATTGGTCTAGAAATGGTCTAGAAATGATGCAAGTCATGGGCATGCAGTAGAAAGTGAACTAGCTCAGAAGGGTCACCTAGACCTAAACCAAAGAGTTTTTTAATGCCTCAAGAGACTCCATAACCTCTGTGGGCAACCTATTTCAGTGCTGAATCCCCCTCACAGTAAAAATGTGGTTCCTGATGTTCAGAGGAAACCCTCTATATTTTAGTTTCTATTCAGATCTCTTGGACCAGATGATCTCCAGAGGTCCAACTTCACCCAATCTGTGATTCTGTGGCACTTAGAGTACATAATTTAGTATGATGCCAAAACACGAGGAGGACAGAAATTAAAAGCTGGTCCCTGTACAGCATTATGTCCAGGGAAGAAAAGATTTTATCCCAGTCATCCCAATATTGAACAATTCAAACATGAAGGAACTTGGCAATAATGTCAATAGTTCTGGTTAAGAAAAATAGTCATGAGCATTAGACTCAGAAGAATTAAATGAAGTAATTTTAAACTCCTCTTGACAGTAAAATAGATTGTACCCTGACAGATGTAGCAGGTTGTGGTGTCTGACACTCACTGTTAAAAATGAACATAAGGAAGTATAAGAAGTTGCCCAATTCATTGGACAATCGTTTTCAGAGCAGACAATCTTGGGATCAGTTTGGAGCTGTATTCCTGTCACAGCTGAGGTTTATTAGGAGTACCCTGCAGTGGGCTGTCAGCCTTTTCCAGACCTACCAACATTGGCAGGTCTGACTTATCTCTTGTGCATTCACAATTTTATTGCAAGCCCTTCAGAAGACAGTGGGATGCCCTTTGACTCAACGGCAGAGATCACTGAAGCTGGTACTGCACCAGTAAAAGTGGAAAGGTTAATCCATGGGCCATGTTAAAAAAAAACCAAAAAAACAACAAAACAAATTAAAAACAGCAACAACAACAACAAAAAAAACAACCAAACAAAAAAAAAAACCACCAAAACACAAAAACAACCAAACAAAAAAACATCACCAAAAAAAGCAGGCTGAAACTAGAATCCAAAAAAATACAATTGGGTCCAGATCCAGAGCCAGGAGGAAGAAGAAAGAAACTTTTGCTGACATAAAGGTTTAAGGCTGCATAGTGCACAGCTTTCCATAAGCTTATAATATAGGAATTCCACAAGTCTCCTATCAAGGAGATTTAGACATTTTCATGGTTTGTTTTTGGGGTTAGGTTTTTCTTGGCAGTTTTATTGTTTTTCCTACCAGCACATGGGCTAGGCAAATCACTGCAGCAACTGTCATGTTGTTATGTAACATTTTCAGATTTGAGGTCTGTGCCCCTGTTTCTGTTACAGGCTACCTGTGTTTTAAAAATATTTTCTTGTTAGACAGTGCAAGTGCTGTTAATTTGGGGGGCAAGTCTTGATGCAGGAATATAAATTACTTGCAGCAATGAAAGTCTAAATTCCTGTGAGAGGGAAAATTGAACCAGAGTGATGAGTTCCTAGAGAGAATTGACAATTAGAAATGAACTCTTCAGTCTTCAGCTGTACAGAAAGAGCCTTGTGAGTGTGGTCCCTGTAGTAAAGCCTTAGAATTTTGCAGAGCAATTTCCAAAATGATTGAAAAAACTGTAAAGATACTCTTTCAGTGAAAAGCAAGTATAGGTACGAGTGTGGTAACTTAAATTATGCCTTCTTTAAGGATTAAGTAGAAAAGAAAGGAATTCATTGATCAAGCACACGATCATACTCAGCATGAGATTTTTCTTCTGTTTTTTTGCCCATACTTTGCAGAGGTGGAAGAGGTGCTGGTCTAATTGTACGGGTGTCAGAATAGACTGCAGTAATAAAGGCTTTGCACAGATCAAAGTACAGCATATCCCAAGTCTGTGATAATGTAGATGCTTCCATAGTGCTGTTTGTAGAACTTTATTTGCCAAAATATATATAATATTATATATATAATGATTTTGTATATTTTCGTATCAGTTCACAGTTTCTGATGTTAAAATACATTAAATTTATTTATCTTTTTATCTGCCTCTTCCCTGTTCCAACACTTTTTTTCTGTTTACTTGTTTGTTTATGTTCTTTTTTATGTTGTTCACGTCCATGCCTTATTTCTCTTCCTTTATATTCTGCTTACATATTGTGATTTCCCTGGAATCTAAGAAAATATGATCAGCATTCACAGTCACCCCTAGACCAGTCTGTTAGAATGCATACTGGTGAAGAATAACTGATGAATTCCCAGCACCAGATGTTCTCTCAGACTGCTCACAGTTAAACGAGAACTGTGCAAAAGTATATTGCTCAATCATCTTCATGATCTAACAACATCTGGTTCATTTGCAGGTGCCCTCTGTCCCAGAAGCATTATATTAAATTCTGTGTTCTGCATTGTAAAGAGAACTGATTTATTTCCTATCAGGATGTGGGGAAAAAGAATTTTGTCAGTAAATCAGTCTACCACTAGCTGTTGAAGGAAAAGGACTAGAAATAAATGAGTTTATTTGCTACTGTTGGAATTCCCAACTTTCTGTTAACCCAGAAATTTCAATGGCTTTTTTCTGTCTAACCAAAACATTTCCCCTGCACAAATGTTAAAAAAACAAACAAAACCAAGCAAGAAAACAAACAAAAACCACCAACTAAAAAAAAGAAAAAAAAAAAAAAGACAACAAAACCTGCCAGTAATTAGATACATGAGTTTGCTTTCATTAATTTATTACTTCTGGAAATAGAGTTACAAGTTATTAATCTCTTGATTGTAAAATTTCATAGTGCAGGAATACAGAAAGTTATGTTTTTGGAAGATCAGATAGCAGAATGCCAAGCTGGGACAAAATTTATCTGCAGTGCAGTACTTTGATAGAGTGATATGATACTGCCTTGTCCTACACAATGTCATGAAAGGCAAAACAGCATTGCTGTTAAATCCATGCTTCACTGGCATATGCACAGATGGTTTCCACTGCTGACAATCTGCAGCACCTTAAAATTCCAAACTTTATGGCACAGAAATGGAGGGTGGAGTGAAGATCCCCAGGTCAGTCCTGTTCTTGGCATGATGTCTTCTCAAATATGGATTTTGTTCATCAGTTAAATCTTAGCTCCCCAGGTGCCATAGCTGATGTTCTCTCTCATGTGTCATTAAAGAAGGGAGCTATCTCACATTCATGTGGCTGCCAGCTCAGACCCAGGCAGTGCAATGTCTTCTTGGTCTGCAAATCAGTGGGGAGAGCAGTGGGAGCTGCAAGGCCCTGCAATTGTCATGGGGGAACTGTCCGGCTCCAGTGGGATGTGCATTCCTGCAAGTGGGGAAAAAAACTTGCTGACATAGAAGACATTATAACTTCAACATCTGCTGAAAATGGAGACAACTAAAACATTTTGTTGTAGGCAGTCTGAAAAAAATCCAAAACCATACAACCTTATATGGTCCTTTCTTTGACAACAACTGAAAAAAAAAATCTAAAATTTTCATATAAGATTGATCTTTTAAAGATCAAGGATATGTGGCTAATCCAAATTTTTTCTTTCCTTGCCTTCTCTTGTGTTTAACATGATGTAAAGGCTTTATCCAGAGTTCTGGAGATACAGATCCAGAGATTTTATGGGAACACAATGAAATTCAATTTTTACTTGTCCCTCTGAAGACTCTGCTTTAATTTGATTTGTCAACTAATCTTCGAGATTAGCAGAACACAGAGTATGGAGGGACATGCTATTTCTTGCTACTGAAACATAATTTTAGCAGTCTGTTTATTATAGAGCTTACTGTGGTATCCTTCCTATTTTTCTTTTAATAGGTCTGTTCAAACGCACAGAACAACTAAGAGTACCATTCAGTTTTATCAACTAAGCACTGCCAAAACAATCCAATGAAATCTTGCATTGGAAATCAAATTCTACAATTGGTTACATTGGTACAATTATACAGATGAGGTTTCCATTAACTGCTTTTCCAGTGAGAGATTCATCTCTGAGTCCAGTTCCAACTTGGGGGCTGTGAATATTACTTGGATATATGAGTCCTATTAAAATATAAGTCCCATTGAAATAAAAGCTGTAATATCTTCTTTTACTGGCAGAAACCTGGTGTAAATGTAAGCTGCACTTGGCCAGCAGGGTAGTCACTGTTGACACAGGTATCTCCTTGTTGGTCATCTGGGTGAACAGGGAAAGAAATCCTCAGGCTAGTCCTGTTCCTCATTGTGCATCTGTAAGAACGTCTTGCTGATACTGTTTTTCTATTAGCCCAGTCTGTAATGGTGTGGTTAGAACAATGCTGAGGGATGTTTTTTCTTCAGTTCAAACACAAAATACAACAGGCTTCTATGCAATTAAGCCTTTTGACTCTGCAGTGAATATTGACTGTAGAGCAGTGCTTGACATTGATGGTTCACATGCAGAACCTAATATGAGGTGCATTGTTTCTGCCTCATTTAAGGCACTCTCAGGTCAGTGTTGTTAAAGATATTCCTCCCAAACAATCAATCTGAAATACACTACTCTTTCTTACTCTCAAGGGCCTTATGGACATCTTCATAGTAACATGATACTCCAGATGAATTCACAAACACCACAACAAAAATATTTGTTTTCCTTCTCTGCTTGCTACAATTGGTATCAATTATATCACAAGCCCTTTTTACAAGAAGGGAGAGAGAAGAATTTGGATGTCTGCAGTGTTGAATGCCTGTGGTTAATAGCTTTAGAAAGAGCTGAGGTATCTAGATATATATGCCAGCATTGACCTTGACAGAAGAGTAGGCTTTAATTCTTAGTAATAATTGACAAAGAACACACTGAAACAATGTGATAGAAAAATCTCTCAGCTATTGTTTGGCATATTTTAGAGAAATAACTTGGTTTAAGTCAATACCTACTCTGTAGCAATGTTCTCCAGTGGATATAGAGTGTGTCCCTGTATAGGTACTTTTTTTTCTATCATCTCCAGTTGTTTTGGCATGGTTGGGGCCATAGATGAGATTTTGTTTGTTAGTGATAAGGTGTCTGAGTCCTGTAATCTGTTTTCAGGCTGAGTTTCACATTCTGCACTAGTTAGTCAATCAGACTCAGCCAGGACCAGGACTATCACTTATCAGCCACCAAGCCTTTAAACTAGGATGTTATGTGGAGGATCCTTGGTATATCCTATTCTCCTGAGAGAGAAGCTTCACAGAACGCACAGGAATGTATTAGTGTTCAGCACAGTTAAATTCCCATCTAAAGACATGTCTTTGGTGAAATTGGGCAGTGTTTCTTTTTTTCTGCATTCCACCCCATGCACCTCACTTTGTGGCAGAGAAGAGCTGGGTAGCCTGTATATGGGAAGAGAAATATGAGCACTATTGATTTTTGGAGCAGATGAATTGCACTGTTGTTGGTAGTGCTTTTTCTGTCTTGAATAAGATCAGCTGTGGATAAGCTTGCCTTTGTTTTGAGGCTGTTCTTAGCTCTGGTCCCTGTGTACTTCGACTGCCTTGAAGAAATTTGCTCTACTGGGTTATACATCTAAGTTGGGATACTTGACTTGTGTTTATCTCTTCACAATGGAATATTAGCAGGAGAATTGTCCTGTGAATTTTGCTGAGAGCAATGCATGTGCACATGTAAAGGCATCCTTTTTAAGATCATTTTGATCTCTTTTCTCTGGGTTCACTTTTATATTCTTAGTTCATTCCCCAGAAATGTGTTTATTCGATTTGTGCTTGATTTCTCATTATCTTTACCTTTTTATATATTACCATGTTCTTTGATAAGGATAGGCCATTCATCTGTCATTTGCATGAGAGCATTCCTTCTATTTTTTTTTTTTTAATTCCAGCAAAATAGTTTTCATGCCCTAGAAGTTGCTACTAGACAGCAACTAGATTTTTAGACAAGTTTTTCTGATTTTTTTTTCAGTTTTCCTTTAACATTGCCCTACTTTTTGTCTAATATTAGACTTTATTGTTCATGGGAATATATTACTATCACTGACTTTTCTTCTTTGTTTTCCTGAGTATTTAATAATTCTAGGAACTCATGCTTTTTTACTAGCTCTTCTGGCTATATTTCTTTCTCTTTAAAAATTCTGCTGTTGTGTTCTTCTTTAAGTGGCTCCTCAGTCAAGAATAATCTAGATATATTTCCTCATTACTGGCCTATCTGTTTTGAAAAGCAAGGTATTCATTTTAATTACTCCTTGTTCCTAAGTAGTTATTCATAATTTCTTCGTATTTCTTTGGGACAACCAAATCACTATCTTCTCTACTGTCCTGAAATACTTTTTCCTATGTAGGTTTGTTATTTCAGTGGCAAGGAAGGCTGCAGAACAGAAAACAATACTTTAGAGTTCTCCAATCCTCTGCTGAGATTTGAGTTTCTTTTACATAAAATATTGCTGCAGTCATTATTAATTTTTACTTTGCTGTTCTGCTTTTCTTCCTGATTTGATGACGTACTTGGTGATTTAGAGAATTGATACTCCAGTTTGAAAGCAAAACCTAAAACTCTTGATTCAACCACATTGTTTCTTCAGTCTTAACTCTCTTCTTCAGAGGGTAAAACATCTGATTTGAGAAGCTACAGTCTCTCTACGCTGAAGAAAACACATACTAATAGTGCAGACATCTCTTCTGAACATATGCATGCTTTGAAATTTCAGCAGTGGTTTGGGGCAATCTCTGGTTTTTGTGTGTGTTTGAGTTATTGAAGTGGACATGAAAGGATTTCAAGGTGTGTAGGTGTGATCTGGAAGTTCTCTTACTTATAAATTTGATTGCTTGCTCTTGAAAAGCATCTACTTTCTTTGAAACTTTTCTTTGGCTTTTGCTTTTCAAGTACTGGTCTAAATACTCAAATATTCTCAGAAAAATGGTTGTTAAAAAAAGAAAAAGAAATTACTTTCTTGCTCTTGCTATAGAATAAGGTAAGGTTTGTTGGGATTTCTAGGCTCATTTTGAGTGTAAAGGTAATGAAAAAGTAAAAAGGCAGGGAGGCAAAAATACTTAATTTCTGAAACCAGTATCTTTCCTGAAATAGTAGTTTTAATGAAGCTCTCTTCCAGTTTCTAGAATTCAATTTAAATAATAATATTATGGATAAAGCTGTTCATCTGGAGATCAGACAAGTTGTCTGAGCTGTGGGGAAAACCACGACCGTGTAAGTGTATTGTCTGATATAAAATATGTATTTCCCATCTACAAAGTGCATTTATTTCTTGGAAATGCTTCCTAACTGAAAACATTGGTCTTTGTATGACATTTTTTAATTTCAGCTTCCAAAGAACTTCACAATGCCAGACAAGTTTCACAATTCCTGTTGTTTTGGGAGAGACAATTGAAATACCAAGCAGGCAGCATGCCTTGCTACACTAGTACAGGACATAGGACTGAAGCCAATATCTCTTAGAGATCCACTCATCTCCCTAAATATCCTCAATTCTCTCCGTTCTTTCTATGCATAGTAATATCAACAGGTTCTTCAGCTGGAACACAACTCATGTATTCTGTGATATTATTCATGAACAGGCATGTTAGTAGGGCATATCTTGCTTTGGATAATTTCTATTACCTCTTGTGGCAAACAGGATGCTTGATTTGAAGATAAAATGTATGTATGGAAGGCAAGATCCCTGGGATGTAGCTCTGACTGTTGTACTGCTTCAGTTTTGTGCTAACCTTGGTGTCTTTGTTTCAACAGTTCAGATGAATAAACTGTAAGCAAGGTCTGGCTCAATCAGTGCTGTGGGGCTGAAAACAAAATAGCTGTCTGATGTGAAAAACTGCTCTCGCAAAAAAAAAAAATTACTATGACAGAGCAAACAATGCCAGAGTTCTGTTCCTAGACTTGTTGTGAGACATTGGGAAACTCAGATGCAATCACTGCCCTGCCCCAAAGGGATAACTATGTGAGGATAAATATATTAAGACTTTAATGGGCTGTGATAGTAGAAATGGTTTGCCATGGAAAGTCTACATGGAATTTGATAATAACCTTTTTGTCATCTGTTGAATTTGATTAAACAAATATCATTTTGCTCAGGGTAAAAGTCCCAATTCTAATGTATCTTTCCCTAAAAAAAAAAAAAAAAGTCATTGTACTTCATGTTTATAGATTAAATCTCAAAAACATGTTCAAAGTAGCTTAGATGTTTAAATGTAAAAATATGCCTTTTTAAAATTACATTCTCCCCACCTACTGCATTCTTGGGAGCTAACTCACAGATATATTTTACTGTTTGAGTTTGGCAATCTTCTACTAGCTGAGTTGTCATCCAAAGGTAAAATCAAAATATTTTTATAACCCTTAAACCAGGAAAAGAACATTTTATACAACAAAGCAAGGTTAAAACTGATCTCTTGCTAAATAAGATAGAAAGAATTTAATGTCAGTAATTTCAGAAATTTCTTGGCAGAGTTTGAAAACACTTTTGGCATGGTCATATGTTAACTACTGTGGAATTAGTCCCTGTTGAAAACCTAGACTATTCCAATATGTGATAAAAGAGAGAGAATTAGTTTTATTTACCTCATTTATCTCAACATTTCCCCAGTCTGAAAAGCATCCCAAGGACAGCTCTTAGATTTAAATATTTACTTATTAGAAAGCTTGAATTAACAAGAAAAACTGGAGAGCTACTGAATTTCTGGATGCTAGATTTAGCTCTGAAGTTTAGGTTATAACATCTCCTCCCCCTGAAGGTCAGCCTTTTGGGGGCTGATTTCACTATTTGGGATATGAGGACTCTTATTCTCCTTGGTTGGGTGATATTCTTGAAAAAATGATACAAGAAATTATCTGTGTGTGGCAAAGGACAAGACATGGCAAAGTTCCCTGGTTCTTCCTCCAGCAGCCACACTTCCATTGCTAGATGTGCCTCTGATGGTTGAGGTTTTGTATGAAACCTCACCCCTAGAGATGTCACCTCTCCAGAAAGTAACAGCTGCCAGGGATGACTGCACTTAGGACAGAGCCTAAGTGGAAGTAGAATCAGGTTAAAGAGGAGGAGCTAAAGGGAAGGGTGAACTTCCTTTTCCCTCTAAAACAGCTAAACTGGAGACTCTGAGAGATTACTGGTTTGCAGTGAATGCTCATTAAAAGAAATAGAGCCATAGCTTTCCTCCAATTTTCTGGTTTGTGAAGATACCTATGGATTACTCTTCTCATAAAATATTGGAATGTGAGGCCAATGGACTAGAGGAAAACTAACAACTGTGGCTGAAAGTGGCTGAGATTGTGGATCTTGGACACCTGGAAGGCATTCACTGAATCTCTCTCCCTTGCATTAAGGGAATCCAGCAATAAGAATAAAACATAGAACAGCATCTCTTGGTCTTTGCCTTCATTGTTGTTATTTCAGCTCCATGTTATGGACACACAAACAGTTCCAAGGTGAATTATTATTAAAAAGTAATATTTACCAAATGATAATTTTAAGGAAGCTAAGCACAATAGAGATAGCTGGGTGACTATTAAATTTACAAACAATAGATGAAACTACATGAACTTGGCAAAGCGGACTGTAGGTGATGTCCCCTGATCTTACAGCTGGGTCTTGTAACAGAAGACATCTGTTTTCTATTATGTTGAGTGTATTTTAGCTACCTAACTCTTTCTACTGTTTCCAGTGGTAAAAGTGTTACTTTTACAAACAAACCAGTTTCAATAGGCATGTCTCTGCTGAGCAATGAATGTTGATCTCCAGGGAACTGGAAACGAGCTTTACCAACACTGTAACAGTGCTTTGTCTGTCTGCTGAATGCTGAAAATAATTGCTTCCTTTCTCTTGACAAGGACAGCTTTCTTTAGTCCTAGACTGCTTGTTTTGCTGTCTTCTGCACCTGCTGTGTTTTCCTCTGACTTACCCCTTAAACTGTGCCCTTGATTTATGACAGTGATCCTTCTGCAAGGGGCAGGGAAGTGTATAATATTCCAGTCATTATTATATTTCATAACTAGATAATTTTTTAAGGAAGTCAAATCAGGACTACATCACATTAATGGATAAATATATAGAGTTCTTGCACATTCAGCCCAAGTATTACACACTGATGGTATCTTTTCAGGTTATCCTGTCACATATCCTCAGGTGAGCTCTTGATCATAGGGAGTAAGTGACAGTTTTCTTATTTTTATAATTGACAGAATGTTAATGTTTTTATAACAAGATCTTATGGAGAGCTTTGAAAATGCCTAACACATCCCATGTGTTATATTAATGTGTGATATTAATTTTTGTACCATGTGTATAAAGCATGCAAGCTTCCCAGTGATTCTAGTGATTTCTAACCTGCCTGTGTATGGGTAAACATTGTAGAAATTATCTGTCTGTATAAATGTATTTGAATATAGAGAGAGTAGAATAAGGCTCTCGAGAAAACTTAGATAAGGTAATAGAAATCCATTTAAATAAGAATGCACCTTCTGTTACCAGTAGTCTGCTGAACAGTCTAGTTTCATTCCTCAATCATTAAGTCATATTTAAACAAGGTGCTAAATGACTTTTATGTCACTGCTTTTTTTTTTTTTTTTTTTTTTTTGGCAGGGTAACAA
>JAOTQP010000001.1:80544772-80626860 GCA_026413545.1 Cichladusa arquata
GGGGGTGGGAAGGGGGAAGAAAAATATACTTATCTTCCTAAAACCTCCGCAGTTTACACAGAAATGAATTGGAGTTCAAGGTTGCCATCATTATTGCTGCTTGACTTATTTGTGAAGGGTAACAGCCTCCTCTTCCATTGTGTGCTGAATGAATTCTATCTCGAAAAATCTCAAGATTCCAGAAACAGGTGCAATTAGCAGAAAAGACCACGACAAGAGTAGGGAAAAGAATGAGGACAGTTGATTAGTCTATTTATTTCTGCTGAGAATCTGCTGCACAATAAAGATCAACAGTCTACTCCCTTTTCCCATGAGAAAGGCTTCTGCTATTTTCTATGTGAACATTAGTCTTACAGTACTTTTCCTGGGTAAGGACTACACTGCTTGGCTTTGCTTCTGGTTTTCCTCAGCTCAAAGCAAGAACTTTATAGCAGCTAAAAAGTGATAGAGAACCATCTTGGTCAGGGTGGATGCACGGCATGGAAAGAAAACACATCTGCTGTGCCAAAACCAAATCCTTATGCTCACTGGAGGGGAAGTGGTCAGCTTCCAATGGACCTGAACCACTGCACACCTAATGGGATAACATACTGCATTTGTTACTGAAGCAACACACTTATTAATATGGGTCATAAATAATCTGCCCTGTCTCTCTCTGCTAAAATTCCAAAGTACCTAGTCTGAGATGTTTGTTAGCTTCTCCTTTGCAAGAGGTTCATGATGAATTTAGTGGTATGCTAAAAGTTTTGATTTATTCTCTGTGGGTTAAATACAATTAATTTCAAACACAAGTTTGAAGATGACAGGCCAGATCTCTGAAGGACACATTCCTTCTGTTACCCCAATTAATGTGAATGCATGATAATCAATGTTTTGGTATTACCCCCTAGTTCTCCTAGGTTAAGGTGAAGCATAGAATTATCTTTGCAATATTGGCTGACAGGCCCTTTCAGCTGATCAACTCAATGTGTCTATCCTGAAGTGAGAGCTTTGTACTTTTTATCTGTACGGCCCTTAGTGGCTGAACCTTAAAAACAAGGACTAAGGGTGGTAAAAATGGAAGATTATGCAATAATTATGTAACAAATATGACAAGTTCCAGCTTCAGACGACTTCAAAAGAGGGTGGGAACAAGCAGAACAAAAATAAAGATTTTCAAGGAAATATAGTTTGGCTCTCGTCAGTCTTCTAAAAGCAAGAAAGATCATAAGACAAATTTCTGATTTTTAACTACCACAGGATAACTAATCATAACTCTTAACTTAGAGCCAAACAAAGGGAATCATGTGTTAGCATGTCTGTGCACTGTAGGTATATTGATCTGGTTCATCAGTAGTTGTAGGAGCTAGTTTGAATTTCATGCAGCAAGTAAGCATGAGGAAGATTTTTTTTCTTCCTTTACTGATAAATTTTTACTTTACAAACATTAAAACAGAGTATGAATATGCCTTGGACCAAAACAACTGCTGATGCAATTTTTCATTCTAGGCCCTTCTACTAGAGGCAATAGTACTGATTTTGCAGTATCAGCAACATCCAACCTTCACTGAAATAACTTTAATTTAATAAAAAAATAAATCCAGCTTTTGAAATCATGTTCTTCCACTAGGCCAAACAAAGGCATAATGGGTAGGAGATGGATGATTAATTTATTTTTTTTTTTTTTTTTCAGTGAAGTGGAAATTTTTTCTTCCCTTTACTCTTGTCCCCTCTTGCTTGTTGCAAAATGATTGAGCAGTATTGAAAAAACGGGGGAATGATCAGTGGAGAAAACTAGCCAGATGAAAGTCTAGTTTGAAAGAGAAAGCAGTTTTTTTCTCCACTTTATATTTTCTTTAAGAGTTATCATTGGGAAAAAACACAGAGGGTTGAAAATGTGAACTTTTTTCCCTCTGAAACATGTCACTGCATTCCTCTCTTCTCTTTTGCCCTTCATCTGCTGTAGTTATTGTGCAAGCTTTCTTGATGCTGTAGTATTATTATGATGAAACAGTCTAAATATTTATTGGAGACTTTAAATTTAGTCTTATACCCTCCTGTGCAACAATTCCAGGCTCACATATCAGGTGTCCATCTCTCTAGAAAGAGCTCTGAAAGAAGTAAACAAAGGAAAGCAGGAGAATTGGCTTCCAGGACCATGGGGTACAAAACAGGCATAGGTGAGCTTGTTTTTAAAATTTTATGATTTTTAAGGCCTCTTACTATCGGATGGTTGCCCCTTGCTTCTTGAAAAGAGTCGCATTTACTGGCCTTGGGCTCCATATCCAAAAAATGAGTCATTTGTCTGCTTGCACAGGGGGGAAGTTTCATGGATAAGGCACAGATGGGACAAAGGGACTGTGATGGGACTGGGACTCTCTGAAACTGTGTTCCTGCTGTACCCTGTCTCAAGATCTTGGCTGACGTGACTGAGACAGATCTGCTCTCTGAATCCACATTTTCATGTGGGGAGATGTGTTTTTTCCTGCTGGTAGTGAGCACTACCAGCTCATGAAGCACTCAGGAAAGCACAAGCACAAGGCAGTACTGGGACAAAGAGAAGATGAGAGTCCTGATTGCTTCTTTCAGGGAGTCCTGACTGCTTCTTTTAGCAAGCTCCTAGACTTGACTCGATTAGCTTTTTACTTTATAAATTAGCATATCAAAATACCCACTTTATTTTCCTTAAAACTGAGGCAGTTTTGGAATCTGATCAATAGGAGCAAGGGATGTGTCAACCAGTCCAAATGGGGATGTAATAATGACAAAATTGTGCTTTTCCTACAGTCCCTTTCATGTTTCTCCCATGTTGATTAAGACTTCAACACTCTTGCCAGCTAACTGTGGCATGAGAATATGAAGAATCTCGCCCAAGGTCACATAGGAAGTAACTAGCAGCTCCCAGGAGTCTCTGCCTTGCAACAGCAAACTTCCCTGCTGGAGTCAGAGGAAACAGTGCTGCTTAATTGAATTGGCATTCTGTGCCCCATTCTGTTCACTGGAGGCTGCAGAAGTCTTGTATCAGTAAACACAAAATACTCCTGCTCTCTGATCCACTATTTGATTTGAACCAGATGCCCTTTTTGTTCCCTAATAAAGGCTCATTCCCTTCGAGAATAACTCCTTGGCTTATAAAAAAAATTTCTTCTGGAGGAAATGCTACTGGGCTTGGCAGATCTCAAGAGAAAGCTAAATAAAGATAGAGTGAGTAAGTGAGTGAGAGGTGACATTTCAAAGCAGGGCAAGATTGTCTTGGGAATCTTTTCTACCCTGCAGCTGAAGCCTGAAATCTGGAATCCTTGGGCACTGCTGGTGGTGTTTATTTATTTTTGAGTCATATTTTATGCTTTAAGTTTCAGAAATGGGCACAACTGCAGATCACCTGTGAGAAATTGTCTCTTTTTCCCAGGCACTGCCTAAAAGGAAGGGTTGTTTTGGTTTCTTTTTCAAATGTGACTGTTGGCTGTCACTGTTTATCTTACACTGGCAACCTTTCAGTCCCAGTACTCCTTCCAATCTGCAGTTAGTTAGCTATGAATATATTTAATTAAAGCTGCCTCTTACAGCAGGGGAAGTATTAGCAGTCCGTATATCATTAGGGGTTTTTTTGTTTTTATTACTCTTACAGTGTTTTAGGATCCTCACCATGAAAATATCATGACATCCCCATCTGCTTTCTCTTGACAGAAGCTGTAGCTAGCTACAAAATGTAGACTGTGCCATCTGCAAGATGAGAGAAAACTGCTCCCTAATCAACCTTGTCTTAATTGTAAAGCATTATGACTGCAGTCATGCTTTAGTTTTGTGTCACCAGATTTTGTACTTCCTCATGTAAAATATTTCAGTGATGAAAGTTAATAGCAACACCTTTCATTGACTTGTGTCAATGCAGTCAACAGAAAATAAGAAAGAGGGAATATGAAACAGAATAAAACCCACATATGGATTTGGAGGCTCCATCCAACATCATCCATCCATCAATCCACCATCCATTGATCTTACTGTATAAGGAAATAAGGGGGGAAAATATATTTTTTGGAGATGTAATTATGTCCTGGTTCCAGCCATGCCCATGTTAATTTTTGCAGTGGCCAGGAGGAGCCATGCCCAGGACCTGGAGATTATTCTATAGCACCTCATGTCATTGCTGAGGGCAGGGAGAAGGGCAGGGAGAAGGGCAGGGAGAAGGAGTCCCTTCCAAGGAGGAGAGGTTCCTTCCAGTCCAGTAAGCATGGCAGAGGGAGTGGCTGTGTGGCCCTGCTTCTGAGCTGGAGGGAGAGGGTGAGCAGCACTGGTTCTGAGCTGGGGGGACCAGGCAGGGTGGCTTGGCTGTGGGGGAGAGCATTTTTTCATGTACACTCTATTGTACACTTTTGTGATTAATATTATTACTGTTACTGCTTGTTTTCTTATCTCATAGTGGTTTTCTGGTGAATTGTTCTTGTCTCAACCCCTTCCCTTTGGTGCCTCCAATTCTCCTCTCCAGCCCATTGCAGAGGAGTGAGTGACAGTGTGGTTTGGAGAGTCTCAGCAGGAGCACTAAACTGGGGACTACCATTCCTAAACCATGACAGATTACCTGGCAGAAGTTGATTTATTTCCTGTTTCTCTGCCCCACTCTCTTTCAGACACACTAAAGTGGATGCCATTGGTGTTCCCTGGCTAGGGGTTGAACATCTTCTTGCTGCTTCAGGCCATGCTCTTCCACCTGTAAATCCCACAATCCTTCAAAATCCAAACATGCATTGCCTGTCGTTACAGCCTCAGCCTATCTTCTGCAACACTGTAGTACTATTTTCACCTTCTACTACCTTTGGTGATATTCTCTTGACAGTAAAACCCAAATCCAGTCTCTACAATTACTGGGAATCTAGAAATGACATCAAATGTGCCTGCAGTTTTAAAAAGAGAAAGTGGCCGAAGACTGAGGTGAATCTTAGAACTTGTTATTGATTTTGATGGGTTAAGATTTTCATTTTATCTAGCTAAATTTTTATGCAGAAAGTCTCTACTAGGAGATCACAATATAGTGAGATAAGCAGGCTTCTTTACAGGTTGTATCTAGGCATAATGGAAAGCCAAAATGGTGTAAAGATGAAGGAAATCTTCGGAAAATCACTGCTTTGCTTTATTTGGTGGGAGGCGAGCCACATCCTCATGAAAAAAATAAACTCTGGTCCATGACTGTAGGTTTGATATGATAATTTTACAAATTATTGTTATCATGTTTCCATAGTGAGAGTCCTAAAATGCTGTACGAATAATAAAAATAGTGAAGGGGTTCTATTGTACGTTGGATGCCTGAAGAAGTGGGTGGCTATGAAGGGGTCAGCATCAAAGAATCATTCATTTGAATATGCTGTTTCTAAGCTCTTTCTCAAGTTTATACAGTTCAACCTTTCACTTGCTAGTTCTGCTTTTTGTCAAATCTATGCAGGGATTTGGAATAGGGTAGTGCACTGGAGTAGGGTAATGTCCTGACTGACCTCCCACGGGGACCTCCACTCCCTGTCCCCTGTCCTTTTCGCCAGAAGCTCTGCTTAAGCTGGGATTGTTTTTTATGCCTTGCCTAAGCTGTACTGTATGCATTTCTAGTCGAGTCTCTTATCTTGCTGGCTTGTCTCTGGTCTTGCCTCCAGCTTGTCTCTTGCCTCTCTGGCTCCCTTAGATACATGTTGGACTGGATTCATCACCTTCCTTTGTCTGGGATTGCCAACAAAACAGCTCTTTTCAATGTCCTGGTGTACTCAGATATCTGGATCTTGCAGCAAGCCTCTGCTGGGATCGTCTGCAGCTCCCAGCTCGTCTTCCCCTGTGCAACAGCCTTGCTCTTGCTTCTCCCTGACACAAGGAACATTTGTTTTGCTTTTTGCAGAAATTCTAAGTAGGAGCTTAGATATTGCGAACGGCCAGATCTGACGTTCCATTCAGTCAATATCTTGATTAAAAATTACCAGAACTGAAGTGGAAGCTGATCTCAAGATTCTTATCATCCAAGGGAGAAAGTGTGTATATGAGGAGAGTGAGATATATTTCATTCTGGAATTCTGATATTCTGATAGCTTTTATAATGAGAATTCTTATATTCTGATAGCTTTAAACATGAGTGTATTAGTGAGATTTATAGCCAAATGGTGGGGGACAGAGGGCAGAGATGACAGAAGTTAAGTGCAACTTGTAGAGAGGATAAAACAGAATTTGATTATGTTAGACTGAGTTGATTGCATGAAAGACTTTACAATTTAATTTTAAGAAGAAAATCCTTTACCCATGAACTGTGTTTGCGGAATGGAGAAAAGGCAACATGCACTTCCCCAGAACAAACAAACAGTAACCCAAACATTTTCTCTGATAAGAGTTCTGGGTTTTGCTAAAAAAAGAGACACAATAAATTTCCCTTATCTTGGTTCAGTAAAGAATTTCAAAACAAAAAACAAAATTCTGTGATATATTGAACAACATGTTTCTGCCAGAGAGAAGGAACTATCAGTGTTATTGACCAAGGCTCTGGAAACTTGTCTGTGATTGCAGTCTCTTTCCAGGAAAGAGTCATAACTCAGCCTTGGTACATAAGTGGGATGCAAGACTTCAGACCACCCCAGAAAATATCCCTGTTCTATATTTGGCTTATCAAAGCAGCGTTTCAGGCGACAGTGTTGAAAAGGAAGAACTAGAAAAACAGAAATTAAACTGAAAGAGAATATTGGAACAAATTCAGGATAGATTTCAGAGAGTGTAAGTAGATTTAAACTGGATTGTAAAATAAAGTATCTAGGTTCTGAAGAATGAAGATGCATGATGATCGCTCAATACTAACAAGAAAAGCAGAACTGAAATTAGAATGATTTTTTAGAAATAACTTAATCAGTTTATGAAATAAACCTCCCAGAGGTGCCTCAAAGGTCTGAGTACACTGACTGAAGAGGTTCCTTCAGTCATGATGTTTTTTTCAGCAGAATGAGAATGGATTGATTTTGACAGAGCACAAGACTATTTGGCAACTCTGACAATTGTCATTTCCCCTTTATACTTGTACATGGTCTATTCTTTACTACTGCAACGTTCAATTTCTCACACATTTCAGATTGTTTTATCTTCACATGAATAATGAGAAATATTTATATTCTGATGAATTAGCTGGTCCTTTGTTGCTAGTTAATGGATGACTTATGGAGATTATTTTTGATTATTAGGCAGTGGCAAGACTGTGTCCACTGTAATATAAAGTCAACTCAATGCAAAATGATGTTTTCTGCTCCAAATAGATGATCGTGACATTTTTCACAGATACCTATCTTAAAAATTGTGTCTGCCAGCCTTCTAGAAAGTTACAATTTTCCTCCCATAGCTGAGAAAGTGCAGCTTGAATTCCCCTTTTAAGAACAACTTAATGATATCCTTCAGGAAGAATTATATTGAGGTCAGTGTAAAAAGCTCCTTTGGTTTGTATGTGGGAATATCAGAGATTTAAAACAAGAGCATCACTAGACACAGGATCTGCCTGGTGGCAGAGGAGTGGTGGGAGGAAGTCAAATTACCATCCTGCCCTGAGCACTGAAATTCCTCGACACAGCACTGCAGCCATTACACTGAGACATGATATCTCCTCCCCTGAGATGAGGAGAGGTGGATATGATTCCATGCCTGCTCTTAACACCTTTGCAAGAGTAAGGGGAGAGGACAACATCTCTGTGAAGCAACTGAGTGCTAATAATACAGAAATTCCTATGATTGTGTATCAAGGTGCCTGGTACTCTACTGCTCAGCAGTGTTTAGGAAGCAACAATCTCCCTCCCATTATATAATTAATGATGCTTCTCAATAAAATAATTATATATAAAAATCTCTCATTCATATTTATAATTCTTGTGTCTCTATATAATAGCTCTGATTTTCCTCTATTACAGTTAAATTAGAGCAGCCTAAATCTGCTCATTTTTCCACTTCTGAACACTTCTCATCCATCCCTTCGTGTCTTTGGAACGGATATTATTTCTGAAGCAAAGGCAAAAAGAAAATAAAACATTTCCCTTCCTTCTAGGACTTCTCAGAACTGTTCTATTGTCCCACTGGGAAAAAAACATTTTAACAAGACTGCACATTTGGTTTTTTTGGAGGAAATCATCATGTTTTCTGCTTTACAGTCTAGTAGGTGATTCATGTCTTAAGAACTGTCAGGAAAAAGATATTTATAGGCCATGCAATGTTGTCTTGATTAAAAAAAATCCCACAACCCCAAATAAATGCCTCTATGAATAGAAGTAATTTTAATTTGTTCCTTTAATGGAAAATATGAATCGTAAAAACCTATGTAGTTTGGGTAAATAAGTTTCATTGCTGTGTTCTTCTAAAATATTTCTCTGTGTCTATGTGCACCCACACCTCTCTGCAACACGGAGGAAGATGTAGACTTGTTGCAGTCTGAAGCCCCAGTGTTTCTCATTTCCTTCAGAAAAGAAGAAAATGTCCAAGCTTGGTGAGGAACCAGATTTGTCTTCTGGAGTCAATGTGTAAGTGGGTGACAGAGTTCTGGATGTGCCTAACCACAACTCAGAAGTTTGCTTCCACTAGTGCCACATTACCATCTTCTCCTAGTTTGCTAGAAGGGTACTCCTGGTTATTCTGAAAAGGGTTTTGGTGGTAAGGACGTGAGGAACATAGCTTGTTTCCTGGAACTTAAGAAACAACTAAGATTAAAACAGACTGAGATGTTCAGACTTTGACTAATGTGACAAGATTGATTTTATGGAGAGAGATAATAAAGCCAAATAACGTGTGCAGCTTTGTGGCTTTGGGAAGCTCATTTAAGCATGCTGGAGGACAGAAAATAGGAATGTGAACAGCATGAGATGAACTTGCAGAGATAGTCTCACTAGAAAATAGCTTTTCCATTAGATAATTTTCATTTCAGTTTCATTTTTTATGAGAAAGCAGCTTTTTCCTTAGTTTTTCTTAGAAGAGAGATTAAAAGATGTGTTATTGTCAAATGATGTCATAATAAGAGTACTAGCACTCAGGACAGAATTTATTTGCTCTAATATGTTCAGGATTTTCTCTACTTCAAAACAGTATCTTGAATAATTTCTCTTACTGTTTACAGTGCATGCAGGGCATGCTGTGATATATTCCTTTATGATATTAATCATGATATTAATCATAACTCCTCCTTAATATTTCTTTGGGACAATTAACCTTTCAGTTTCCTTTAATTTTTTTCCTTCTTTTTTTTTTTGTCATTTTAAACTTCCAAAATATCCACTGTATTACTGTGGATGAAGAGGAATGCATTGTGCCTCTTAATGTTGAACTTCAGTTCCCCAAAGAATTGTTGGAACACATTAATGGCAAGCTCACTTCTTACAGCCAGGCAAAATAGGATGAGGTCATCCCTATCCAGTGTCTGAACATTTTATGCTGTGCTACTGTTTTGAGAACATCTCCTTTTCCCTCAGGTTCATGTGCAGGTCTCTCCAGACAGGCAAATATGAAAAAAAAATTAAAAAATCAACAAGTTGGTCTAGCAAATTAAAAACAGAAAATCTTGCCAGGAAAAAAAAAATAAAAAAAACCAAACCTGAAGTGAAGTTATTCAGTCTCTGTTTATCTCAGCTGGAATGACTGATGGATGTTTTTCTCCTGCTCTTTGGCTGTTTCCTCTTCTCCGATTTGAGTTTAAAATCTTCATAACAACATTTAAACTTCAAGTAGTTGTAATATCTAAACACTCTAAATCTTGAGGCACGAATACTCAAGATACTTAGTCTTCAAAATTGCTCTGTGGGCAAGTTTATGAACTTGCTAATACTGTCTCCAGGAAAGCAGTGATATCAGTATATATTTATAAATGTTAATTGCTTGAAACTATACTCATGCTTGTAAGTGCAGCATATATGTGATTCTTATTTTCCTTAAACAAATCAGCAAGCATCTGATTTTGGTTTGTGTTAGTCTTGGCCAGTGTTTCCGAGCTGGCTAATATGGCTCAAAAGAAAACAAAAATTAACACACATGTAGTTTTCAAATAACATGAAAGTTGGAGGACAGGTCAATTGTATCAACAGGTTTCTACCACTGCATTTGGAGTGTACCTATGAATAATATGTTTCTTAATAAAGTTATATGGAAAGAAGTGATGTTACAGTCATGTGCAGAACAGAGAATATTCACTACTGGAATATTTTTACTAGATCTGTTAAATTTCTTCAAAAAGAAGTACCAAGCAATTCGTAAACATTCTGAAAAGAAGTGAGAAATTTGAAGCTTGCTTTCAGATGTGGTAACTAAGCCTAATTTATTTGCAAATAGAAATACTAAAATGCTATGCCTTTTGAATATACTGACAGAAGACAGTAAATCTGTCTGTACATACTCTTTGACCTAAGAGAACAAGGTATGTCTGCCAATCTCTAGAAACTGATGACAAATCAATTCAGATTGAGAATGGAGTGAAACATTTGAACAGTGAACTAGTAAGAATTATGGCAGTGGAAGATTTTTTATTTACCATTTGAGTGTTTAAATTAGACCAGTATCATTAAGAAACACCATCAAGCATTAAGTCCTTCTTCTGCACTGTAGAAATTGCTGGATAAAGTCCTTTGACATGTGATCCTACAAAAGTTAGGCAGGATGAACTTAACTGTACATTGCTTTTTGACTGCTTCTTTGAGAATTGGTTTCTGTTTAAATTCCCAACCTCTCGTTCTCAAGTTTGACAGGACTTCTAAATGGGATCTCTGTAAATTATGATTAGGCATCTTTCTTTGGAAACTGTGATTTAAGCACTCTTTCCTTCCAATCAAAAGCAAATAATTCCAACACTTCACAGCAAGTCATAAAATAATGGAGCTAGCTGTGGAAACAGAGTGGGAAAAGATCACTGAAACCCATCTTTTTGAAAAATGTCAAGATATAAATAATGATAGAAAAGGTGTTTCCTGAGAAGCCTATTGTTGGGGAAAAAATATGCATCATGATTTGTAGGGACTTCTGCTGACACCAAGGGTACTGATACATAGCCCCTATTATTACCTGCCAAGTTTTTCTGAATGCAAAGTGCTTTACAACATCTTAAGGGTAGCATCAGGGACACAGTAAATAATAATTCTTCCATGGGGAGTGAAGAAGGGAGCAACTTGCTCTCTTCTTCCTGCTGGGTCTCCCTTAACACAGTCTGTTTTTACAAAAGCTGTCACTTGCCTTCTGCCACGCCATGGCATGCTCCTGCCACTTGTGCCATGATCATTTCCTCTGTCACTGCAATAAAGATTTGGCAGGCAGTGGGGATTGCATGAAGCTGAGGGATACACCTGCAGCAATACTTTACTTCAACTGGTTGCCCCCCAAAAAATGTAAAATGTCTTTTACAGATAAGATTCACCTAAATTCACTTTAAATAGAGAATAATATAGACAGTAAATTTGATTTGTAGAAAAGAAAAAAATCAAGATTTTTTGCTTTGAAATTAGAAACATCTTTTTGAAAAAAAAACCAACCCAGAAATAAGAAGGCATAAGTCACAGAAACATTTTGCTGATGTCTTGTCCCAGATGACACTTGGTGCAGACTCAGACTTGCAGGTTTCCATCTCCAGGGGCCTCTGAAGGCTGCTCTCCCTCCTTTTTCCACCTGTGCATATGGATGAGAAGATGACACTGAATGCAAATGAGATTCTGAGCAGCTCCAAGGAACTCTCAGTTCTTCCTTCATAACAATGGAGGTTTTTTATACAATGACTTCTATTAACTTTATTCTTTCTGAGGAAAAACCCACTCTTTTTTCTGGATCTGAACGGCATTTTGAAATTCAATGAGACCTTGTTGTGTTGCTTTCTCCCCTAGGATGACCTCCCTGTTATGAAGTTAATTGCATTAGAGTCTGATCTGAATTTTTCCCAGTGTGATTTGCCCTGTGAAACTTTGTATGGCTTCATAGCAACTGACTGCAGCACAAATATTATTTGTGGACTTCCACAGCCTTACAATCCTTGACAAATTTCTGGCTTTGCAAGAAGAACCCTCATGCCAAGGGATTGATAGAGAAGTCTGAGGAGGTCCCTAAGCCAGCTTTGCTGCAGCATTTTAAAGTTTTCTCCTCCTGCCTTCAACTTTTGGTCAATTTTAGGGGTCAGGCCTGATAAATGACTACAAAATTGTGCAGCAGCCTGATCCTTATTTTTATGCTTTTGGTGGATTGTTTGTTATGTTTGAATGTTTTTCAGAATTAAACTCAACAAAATTCTGTTTAAGAAGGGTAAGCACTGGGAGTTCTTCCTCTCCTTATTCCCATTTCTCATTATTTGAAAAGTTGTTTTCCATTTTCCTTTGTTTCTTAGCAGCTTCACATTCTTTCAGATGACCTTTCTGATTTGTGTTCAGATGTGCCTAAAACCAGCTCTATTGAGGCAATTAAAACTTATCCATTTTTCTCTCTTTGCTGGTGTGCGTTTAGTTATTTTTCTTCTATGCAACTGTGATTGGAGGCTGTCATACTGCAGCTTCTTCCCAGCTGACAGTAACATTTCTCTCCTCACTATCTTCTCACAAATTCATTCCTCAGCTTCTTACAGATTCTCAAGAATCACCCTTATTCAATAATGTCTCTTTTCACAGTTTGTTTCTACTTTCAAATGCTTTAGGACATTAATCATTATTTCTAGTGTTTCCTTTTTTTTGCATTTTGTTAATTTTCTTCTCCTGCTAGGCCACACTGTACCATCACTTAGTAAGCAGGATTCTTGATGAGATTTAGCTAAATGGCTTAACATCCAAAATGTTGGGAACTTAGGTCACTGTGTCTTTTAATAATTCCAAATCAACTTTGTTTTATCACCTGCAGATTTAATACTACTTAAATAATGATATATATCTTCTTAGTCAAGTCAACATTAAGAAACAAACAAAAAGCCCCCAACAAGACACAACATCCTAAGCTATTATTTTTTTATTCATATGATTCATTTTGTTTCATAACCTTGATCTACAGTGTGGCAATTTTTCTCTGCCTCTTCAGTGCAGCCTTTACACACATTACAGCATTTTTTCTTGGGTTTTTTAATCAAGCTGTTTATCTTTCTGGTTAATTGTGACTAAAACCGTCAATTGTCAGATGATTATAAAAATATGTTTCT
Source organism: Cichladusa arquata (assembly GCA_026413545.1). Classification (NCBI taxonomy): domain Eukaryota; kingdom Metazoa; phylum Chordata; class Aves; order Passeriformes; family Muscicapidae; genus Cichladusa; species Cichladusa arquata. The sequence goes on from JAOTQP010000001.1 coordinate 80,557,881, forward strand.
CTCAGTTCTAAAATTCTCAATTTCTTTTATGTAAAATTTTGTTCCCTACATATATTTGAATTACATAGTCTAGAAGCAATGTCAGGGCACTTTTGAACCAGTGCTACACAGCATCCATCCTATTCCAAATAGTTACAGTACACCTGGGACAGGAACAGAGAAGGCAACCAGTCTCAGACAGAGCTAACAGCAGAACTGGGGGTATCACCTAGGAATAAACATATCTTTGGGAAGAAGGGTACATACAGTCTTCAAAATCATAAGTGCTTTGGTAAAAATTAGTACATAACAATTGTACTTCTAAAACAATAAATAGGAGATGTCAGATGAAACTCGAAGTGATCTCATGTGGGCGAAGAAAATATTTGTTCATCTGTAGTTCAGCTGTAGAATTTCTTACCCTTGGAGGTAGCAGCCACTGAAAGCCTACATGGTTCTTATAGTGATGAACAATCAATGGAAGGAAAAACTCCTTAAGTATTAAAAAAACTAACTGACACTCAGGGACTCCCTGAACCACAACGAGTGAGATGCTGGAAGATTATGCAGAGGCATTCCTAAAACTCTTGCTGTTTTCCTATTTTTTTTTTTTTTTTTTTTTGTTGGCTGCCCTAAGACATAGGACAATATATGAGGCCACTTGTCTGACACTGGAATGGATATTGCACACAAAAGCATTTTTTCAGACTTTTATAATATGAACTTGCATGCTTGGAATTCAATAAACAATAATATAAATAGCATGTTGTCTTCGGGCATTTTGGGTCATTTAGCATTGCAAGGAGACTGGAGCCTGTGGGACAGTCAACTTTGAAAACTGCAAAGGCTCTGCAAGTGCTAGGGAGATATATCTGTTATGTTTAGTCTGGAGAAGTACATGCACTTCTGGGCTGGAGAGAGCACATATTCCCTAAAGCAATTCCCTTGTGAACTGAATCTGCCTATATGTTGCATAGCCTAGAGAACCGATTTGAAAAAGTGGAGGCAAAGAAAATGTACTGGGAGTCCAATTTTTTTCTCTTCCTCAAGCAGTTGTTTAACTAACCAATACTTGACATGTGCCTGGCAAGGTGGCCAAAACCGCAAATTCTTTCTCAATCTGTGTGGGAAAAAATTATCTTCTATCATCCCACATTGTTTATTCAGCACTGACAAGGCAAAAGATGAGCAGGGCTATTGATCTTGTAAAGCTTGTAATGTAACAAGTGGAAAGCCAACACAACTGGAGAGCAGAAAGAGGAAAAATTGAAGGATGTAGAACTAAAGAACTTCACCCATTCAGAATCAGTAAGCATTTTAGGGACAAATTGCTGCACTTGAGTTTCTTATGTAAAATAGGATATCTCACTAAGTTGCATGCAAATCTGTGAAAGTTAGGTGTTTATTTTCTGCAGTAATGCATACAATAAAAAAGCTCCTAAGGAAACAGAATATTCTGTGTGCAATGCAACACACAAAAGTGCGAGGCCACACACTGGGTAAAGAGGAAAAGAAAAAAGAAGCAAATAATAGATAAATAAAAAATAGAAGTAAAGACAGTTCTGAACAGCAAGATGGTTCATTTGCTGAGCACTCTCCATCAAAGGAACTCATAAAAAAGAGAAAAAATCCAATCCACAAGATTTGTTAAGGGTACAGAGACAGTCTTCGAGGACAAAAGAAAAAGTCTGAATAGCACTTTTTGTCCCTCAGCAGGTCTGGGTTAATATGAAAGGATGGCATGTCTTGTTTTTATTTTATTTCTCCTCTGAGAGGTGAGGATTTTTCTCCTTATTAGCCCCTTTTTAAACTTTCCTAACTAGTCAATCTGCTATATCTGCTACCATATTTTTCTGAGTATCTGTCTTCTCACAGCCTTATGAGGTTTCTGAAGTTTTTCTGGACCTTGTCACACAAGCATCCAAGTTCTTTGGAGCTGTCCCCAGACCACTCATTTTGTTTGTACTCTGTCAGTTTGCTCAGTCTTTGTGACTATGGTTCTGGATGCCAAAGTTATGCTCATGATCCTAATAACCATTTCAACTCTCCTTCCCTGCACAGTGAGAGGATATCTCCCTTTTATCCAGGCTCAGGCACTACCTTACGCTCTTTGAGATGCATCACTTTAACTCTGGCAGTTCTCAAGCTTATTAAAGGTAGTGTTTCTACCCAGGCCCTAGGCATCTCTTCCCAGAAGGTAACAGGCTGCCCATTACTTGCTTTCATGCAAGTCATGTTCTTATCTGAAAATTTTAATGACAGCTGAGCTACATCAAACAGATCTCCTCAAAAATCTTATCAAACTGGGAACTTTGTTAAGTACTATTGGATTATTTTTCTTTCAACTACAGAATAAGGTGACAACTGGTTTGATTCAGTACTCTGATAGAACATACAGTCAAGATGCTTGGAAGATTAATGACGAGGTATTTCTCAAGCTCATGGACTAAACTCACCCTCTGTGCTTTGTGGGAGGGTGTCTTTAGCACCAGCCTGTCAGATAGACTGGGCTGGAAGCAGTGTCTTCCCTCTGGTGATGGTATGACACTGCTCTTCTACACAATGATTGTAGGACACTGTAGGGCAGAAGACAGCTCTGTGAACAGAGGAGAAAAATTCAGGAACCTCATTTCCAGTCTCTGATCCAATGGCTTCCATGTCTAAGATATCTGATTCTAAAAACTGCGTTAAAATTTTTGAAAAAAAAAATAGGAAAAAAAATATCATGTATTACAGTCAAAATAGTTTTGAACTGCATTTCACTGCCACATTAGTAAGAAAAAGTACTGGAGTATTAACCTTCCAGAAACAAACAAACAAGCAACCAAAAAAACCTCCTCACTTGTTTATCAAATTTTCTATTGATTTGATTACATTAGAATTACTAAAACCAGCAATACTTCTCTGCATTACATGAATGCTGAAAGATTAGAGCTCTATTACTGACCTTTTACAAATGGCATGTGAAGATACTGAAGCTCGTCCCTGCCACCAATGCTGAAAATTTTGACGCTGATTTGTGAATTGCCCTTCCTCATATGGAAAATTCCTTAATATTTTTATCAATCTCCATGGTGAATTGCTCCTTTTCACTGACATATCAAACATAAAATACTTAGATTATGAAGTACCTTGGTGGTTATTACCTCTCATTTTCTATCACAGTATCAATCACCAACCTGTCAGCCAGTACTGCTGACTTTCTTGGTCCACTTACTAAATCCATCAGTTAATATAAACTGGTCTTTTTCCCATTTTGTCACTCTGGCTAAAAGGAGTTTGCTGTAAAAATATCAAAAGCCACTTAAATGGCCTGATTCAAATCCTTCAGTATCATGCTCACAAAAACTTTGTCATGCTGGTGGGCTTGCACTACTTATTAGTACCCTTGATATCCATTGCTTTGACTTTAGTTCATCTTCTCGTGCCTCCTATCTTTGGAAAATATGGAAAGTCACAGAGAAGGAGGGTGTTAGCCAGTGGTGGTGATGTTCTTAACATGAGTAGCTACTTTGATATATAAAATGTACTTCTGCCATTCTATGATAACGTTTCTTTTAAGTGTGTTTTTAAACTTAAGCACAAGAACCTTGGTGTAAACTAGTGATGCATTTTAGATAGAATATTGCAATATTGTTTCTGAATTTTTTCACCAATGCAAAAGCCAAACTTTCCAGCCTCTAGGCTAGGCTGTTGTACTGTTGATTATTATTTTGTTTTAGTTCATTGAAATAACAAGTAGACAATGTTTAATGTAATAACCAACCAAGTTATACTACAAAATTATTTTGGTTTTTCCTTTTTTTGCATGATAAAGGTCCTTGTTATACATTAGTTCACGACCGTCTTTGGTTTCTTTAATTTATGTAGTTTGATAATCAAAGCATTAGAAAATTCCAGCTAAATTAGAATGGCACTGATCACATTTCAGTACATTTGACACTCCTTTAAAATATCATTGTGTAGGCATCCTTAAAATAAGAAAAGTAACAGAAGGGCAACAGCTGTGGTTAGAAAAATAACACCAATACTTTGTCAATTATTCTTGCTTTCAGAAAGCAATATGCTCTATAAGTTGTCTAAACTAATGTGGAACAGTGCTGAAAATCTCCAAGCGTTCTACTTATTATTGTTTTGGTTTTATTTAATTTCTGCAAATCTGCCCAGGTAAGTCATTCTTGCTGTCTTTGCTTCTGCTGCAGGAAGGTTATGAGAGTAACCCCTGCTCCTTAAAATACACGGTTATTTACTTTCTTTGAACAACAGAGATTTTAAATACCAATTCTTAACTTCTACAGAAGTTAAGACAATGACAAAGAAAAAGGGTCAAAGAGAAACCTAAAGTCAAATGTTGTCTTGGCATTCAGTAGAAAAAATCTGAATTCTATAATTAGAAATTACATTGAACACCAGGTAAACATTCAAAACATTCTTCAGCAAGAACATCAGTTTCTCTGTAGTAGGTTCAGATTCTTTGTTGAATTAGAACAATTTTATGCCAAACAACAGGGAGTTCTTTATTTAAAAAGATGAAGTATATAAATAAACTGCATAAATTGCTACAGCAATCAGAGCAAAGGAAATGGATGCAAAAAGTGTTCCTATTGGCATTTACACTTCAAAATAATTATACTTAGAAATATTGTGGGTTATAAAACAAATGAATAAAACTATAAAATGCTTTTAGGATCTTTAATATGCATTTTCCTATTTAGCATTACAATGGTTCCTCTGGTTGTGCATACAACAAAAAGATGTTGCTCTGAGTGAATACACATGCTTTTATAGATACATAAGCACATGTATTGTGGATTTTTGCTAAAAGTGATTAAGTTTAGTGCTGTGTCTATAGACAAACAGCACTCATGATGCACAGATTTGCCTGGAAGATGTGATAAACGGTTGCAGCACTGCTGTGCTAGCACTGCTCAGGGAATGATGCCTATTTTTGTGTCCTGCGGAATGTGGTGACCATCCAGGTGCTCAGCACTCCTATCCAGGTATGACTGGTGCCCTTGCAGTGTATCTTACCTCACACCTGTGTGATTGGTGAATAGATGATGGTGATTGCAAAATGCTACAGGAATTACATTCCGCTGAATGGGTAAATATTTGCATCAGTGCAACACGTGATACACCCGATACTGTTCAAACTCCTACGAAATACCAAATATAAATATTTTTACTAATCCTACTAAACCTCTTAGAAACAGTTCAATAGGTTTTAAAGTGACTCCAGCTGTGGCCATCATTGCTCTTCTCCTTCCTTTCATCCTTCCCTGCCCAATCTTGCTGAGACATCAGTGTTCCTTGAGAACTTTATCTCAAAGCAAGGGCTGCAGAACCTGTTTCTCAGACACTCTCTTATGCAAGACTATCAAGTATGCAAGCCTCTACCGTCTCCACTCACCTGAGACTGCTAATCCCAAATGCTCAGAAGCACTGTCCTAAGGAATGTTATCCCTCAGGGAGAGGAGAAGGAATGTGTGGTTTGCTTTTACTGCATGCAGATGCCAGAGAGGATGGGGAGAAGATGCAGATGTAGCAAGAGCAGCTGGTACAGAAGTAGAACAAGCAGGAAGTCATGGGTTCTGCAGCAGACTTGAAACAGAGCTATGCTGGTAGAGCATCTACTATGGTAGCAGGATGCTCTGCCTAAGTGGAGGTAAAACAGCTTGAGCAATCCTTTATTTAAAAAAGTTATCACTGGTGGAAGGAGGATGGGATTCACTGTTCTTTTGGTGCTGGGGAATGCTGAGACTTATCAAAGCCAAAGTAAAACACTGAGGAAGTGCAATGTTTCCTGACAGAAACTGGCACTGGCGATGATGTGACAGTCAAAGTCCCTGGCAAAGGAATCAACAAGTGATAGCACTGACAACTTATCTAAGGCTGCTGATTGACACTGGTGGTGACAGTGAGGTGACACTGCTGGCCTGTAGACACACGACTGACAGCCCGGTCCCACATTTTAATGGCAGGATCTCCTAACACACCCCTTCTCAGAGTGCGTGTGGAATTGCCTCCCTTGAGTGGGGACACTCCTAAAGATTTCCCCTTGAGCCTGGACAAAATTTGCCCACAACTGGGTATGGGTGAGTAAAATCAACCTCTACTTAGTAATTTTCTTTCTACCTTTAACATCATTGCTTCAACATTGCTTCCTTTAAGAAGGCACTATCCGAGTAGTTGTAGCTATCTGTGTAGTAAATAATTTTTGATTAAGGTTTTTAGTCTAATCATCACCATCATCCATTTAGATAGATGATATTAGTCATATAAATACATTTGGTTTAATATCCTTAATCCTGTGGGACAAAATCTTATAAAGGATCAATTACACATATGAAAATCCTTTTGACCAAGTCTGGGGCTAAGATTGGATCCAGTTGCACCTAGGTTTCTTTCTGAGAAGGAGATTAAGAAAGCAAGGGAGTCCTTTTTGCACCTCGTGACAAACTTTGTCTGAAGCTTCTACTTTGCCCATGGCAACTTCCACTACTACAGTATTCCTTTACTGCCCATCACTGAGTTTCTTGAGAAGTTGGTAAATGAAAGGAATGTCTTTTCACAAAAGACATTGGTATTTTGAATCACAATGAAAACTACCTACCAAAGCCTTGTTTGAGAAAAATGGATAAGCGCCTTTGATTTTTGTAGTTGCATTTTTAATGCCCTGCAAATGTTTATCACATCTTCTTGAAACATCACAGCATGTCAGAAGATGCACCGTGAAATTCTGTATCTCAAATTAAAACATTAATTGAATACTAATAAAATACACGATTTTCTGAATCTTCTGCTGTAATAGTGTGACACAAAGGAAGAAGGCTAATTATCTGGTGAACTAATTTAAGGACCATCTGTTTTTGACAAGTTGTGTTAGCTTGTTAATGTTCTACTCAGCAGCAATGTGAGGAGCTGGGACTGCAAGTGCAAATTCATAGTTTTTATTTATGCTTTTCCATCGTAGCAGAGTAAAAACATTACTTGTGCTCTCCCTCTTTTTTGCTGCCTGAATTTTGCATCATTTAGTGCACTGGAAGAGAGTTGCAGTGGCATGTCCACACTCCAGCCTACCCTGGGAACCCTGGAAACCTGGAAAGGTGGTAGGGAAGAAAATACAGGACTAAATCTCCTTGGACTGAGGACAAAACACATAGGTTCAATATTAGATGCCACTCAATAAGCTTTAGATCTAATGGTCACTCTAAGTGATCTGGGATTCATTCCATGGTTCTGTGGTTTTCTTATTTGCTCCACTACCACCACAGACCATGTTTTGGTTTCTTGAAAACCAAATGATCATGTTTCAAAAAACCCTAAAAACAACAATAACCCCACAAAAACAGCACCAAAAACCTAACAAACAGACAATTACCACCCACAAAAAAAATCACAAAAACCCTCCATGCAGGGCCTACCTCCAAAAAAGACTTTAAAACTCACCATTATATATTGATCAAATTGCTGTATGTCTGGAAATTTTAGATAGGTAGCTAAGGTCCTCAGATTACTCATGAAAGCATGTCTTGGTTGAAGGACAATCTAGATGACATGTACCTCTACCTGCAGAGAAATATGATGAGAATGTGTCCATGAATTCCTTCATCAACGTGTAGCAAGACAAGGAAAGGAGAAAAACATTGAGAAACAAAGTGAACAGCAAGCAGCTCATACAAATAATGTCATGCTGAAGTAGCTTTTTCCTATAAAAGCGTTAATTTCTGTCAAATAAAATCTTATAAAATGCTAGTATCTTAGTGTTTCGGCACTCTCCTTGTAGATGCTGGGGAATGTCAGCTGATGAAAACTGTGGCATTGAACTGAAAAATTTATTTCCTCTGGGAAGCAATTTAATTACAGAAAAATGTTTTTCATTTTCACAGAAAATTGACTGTATCTTGTTTGTTTATTTCTTTTTGCTTCTGATGTCAGTCCATTACCATTACTGGAAGGAAAATGTAAATGCATTTCATTCCTGGCAAGTGTATTTCACCTTCCCCTTGTGTTTCTTAATCAAATAGCAAAGTTAGCTTGGCATTAAATTATTGAAAAAATATGCTGTTTATTGACCTTTGGATTTTAAACATATTTATAAATATTTCCACTCTAAATTCTTGAAAAATAATTAATATTAACTGTTTATTTGATACTATAATTCACATTTTTGCCTTCTAAGGCAGGCAATAATAGATAAAATTCCACTGAGGGTACAGAGCAATAAAAGAACATCTGAAAAATCTGCTCAAGAATACTCAAGCATCTAATTCACTATTTAAATGATTTAATGTACTTCAAATTGAATTTGTGAGAGAAAAAAAAGCTTCTGCTTTTTAATAACATTTAAACAGTGAAACTGCTTTCAGGCAACAAATTACTGATTTAATTCCAAAAGCCTAGCACAATTGAAAGTAAATGTAATATCTCTACTCTAGTTTATAACACATTCATAATAATTCACACAAAAAAGGATGAATAATCATAAGAAGAAATCTTATTTGACGGAATGAGAGCACTTCTTTCAAAGTTATGTAATATATTTTCCTTAAGATGGAAATTGGAATTACTGGACAATTAATTTTGTATATAAATGAATTGCAGAAAACATATAATTAATATCTATGCTATTCCTTTCTTTTTTTAATAGCTGGAGCTAGACTTGCAGAAAGCAAAAATGTTCAAAGAAAACATGCATGAAGAAAGCAAGCACCTCCTCATAGAGTAAGTATTTACAAAAAGTGTTTGTTCATAAAGAATATATATTTATCTTTTCCTAGCAAGGCATTCAGTAACAAACTATTATCTTCATATGCATTCCAGGCTTTTTTCATCAGCTACAAATCTTGACACTTTTGTTGAATGTGTCACACCTTTTCCATTTCTTTCATTTGTTGCTTTTGTTTGCATGCTGCAACACATTCACATGCAAATGTAAATTTTCCTCTTCTTAATCAAAATGTAGCAAACACTGCCCTGCAATAAATTCAGCTTTGTCATACTTGTCTTTTAGAGCAGCAATGTGCCTCACATCTGGGGATATTTATTTTCAACAACTTTTTTGTTGCTGGACCTCAGTGACTTCCTATGCTTCCCTCAGTGGAGGGAATGGAAATTGGTTACAGCCCTTAGTTTCAGTGGGGCTCAACATAATCCATAGTGGCACTGCTCCCAGGGGGAAGCCTTTGGCCAACACATTTTGGATCTGCAAGATGGCAAGGTGGCTGCAGCAAAGATTTCAGAGGCACCACATAAATAAGGAAAAAAACAACTGTGCTGTCATGGAATATGGTCGGGGCAATACTAAATGGTTATGGAAACAGCTCACTCTCTGCATAGCTGAGGGGTGCAACTACCACACAAGAGTTTTAACTTCTCAGCTGTGGAATTGGTCTCACACAAACTCCAGATCCCCCTTTCATTATGCAGCTGGTAGGTTCAGTTCAAGTAGCCTCACCAGAAGCAATGTTTCATTAATTTGCCAGAGAGCTTGTGACCCCAACGGAATAAGGAACATTAACTCTTAATGTAAGACCCTATTATACAGTAAGGAGACTTTCAGCTTTTCCCAAAGACTGTCTAGTACAAAAGCACAAAAAATTTCAGGTAAGTAAGCCTTGTCCTAGTTTTCTACCTAGATACTTTTCAAAGGAAAGGCACAGTCTGACAAAAAAAACTGTATCAATAGTCACAAGCAAATCATAAGCCCCTAGATACTCAATAACTCTTAAATGTGTCATTAAACTTGAAATGCATTTAACATTGTCCCAGTTTGAGACAAATTTGGGAGTCACCCCAGGACATTCATAAAGGTTCTCAAGCCAGCAGCATTTTGTGTCAAGGTTTTTCATAATGGCTTTCTCTAATAAAACTGGCTGTTACTCAGAATACTGAGAACAAGGAGAAGTAGAAGCCACATGATGTTCCCAGCCTAACTGACATAATTCCATGCACCTCAGCAATGTTGATTCTCATTACTCCTGTGCAAGACTTTGATTCAACAAAGAGGTTACATATGTGCTGAAAGCCCTCACTGAGCAAATAAATCCCTTTACTTAACTGTAGGCAAAGTTAGACTGGGTTTTTTAGGTTTTTTTAAGTTTTTTTTAGTTTTTTTCTAAGTTAAATGTGTGCCTTAAGACCTTTACTGGATGAGAGCCTAATTGAATAAACCAGCATATTCGAGTCTATTCCCTATAATCCTCTCCATAATGTTCACAATCTTCCTTCTCTAAACTATCTTTCCTGATACTGTTTACCTTGTCTTAGCACTAAATGCAACATGATCCCCTGAAATTTCCACATGGCACTGGGCTTCATAAAACTGAGCAAAGGGTGGGGATCCTCTGACATTATGAGACTGCCTTTGTAGGTCATACTAAGCAAGAAATATGAGTTAAATTTGCAGTGCAATTAATTATCAAGCAGGAAAATTAAGTATTGCTTTTACAAAAACAGGAACTCTGGTGTAAGACCATTAATTCAGAAAAGAAGAAGCACATTCTCAAGAAAGTTCATAAGGATTTTAATCTAAAGAAAGAGAGAGAAATGTTGTGTTCAATATTGAATTGAGAATAAACATCAGAATGAAATTAGCAATTCTGACCCAAAAACCTGCTACTGAAACTGGAAGGAGTAGTGAAGTCAGCAGTGTACCTGGCTGATGGGAGTCCTTGGTGATCCTGATTATCGTGATGATTTTTGGAAGATGTGTTTGGAGTGGAAGGCCTTTTCTGAAACTGGATTATTTAATTAAATAATTTCCACTTACCCTGAGAGATATTATGCAGTCATTTTCGTAAAACAATAGAGCTCTAACACCTAACACCAGCTCTTTTTTCTTTCCTCACTACTCTCACTGGAAAGCTGTTCCAGCACACTGCTGCACCTTGTCTAATTTCCAAACTAAATTTAACCATGACCAGGGTATAATTATTTATTCGCATACTGGTGTTTCCCTTTATTTAAAGGCTGCTAGAGTGCTTTGCCTCATTAGTGTTTACACTTTTAACTCCAAGCACAGCTGCTTTGTCTGACTGAATCCCGTATCATCATTTCTCTCCAAGCCAAGCAGATCTTGCACTTTCCCTGTGCCTGCAGTACTCCTCAGCTGCCCAGCAAGTGCAGCTGTATGGCATAGCAAACTTTTCTGCCTGAACTCTGCACTATTGTCATGACAGGTTCCAGTCTTTGCTTATGTGCTTTTGTGGTGTTGTTTTGTTTGGATGTTGTTTTTTCATAGCTTTGTTTGTTCTCTTGTTTTTGTGTTGTTTTGGTTTTGTTTTTTCTGGCACAATTTCAGGCCTTCACCTTCATGTGGACATTTAGATGTTTTTGTATCTCTGGCCATAGCACATATTGCATTTCAGATTGCCTGTCTGTACTGGCAGCCAGACACATCTTGAAGGAAACCAAAAGGCATCTTTAAAAAGCAAACTTTTAAAGGCAGAGTAATTAGGAGAGAGATATCTGACCAAGTCTTCTTTGCATCTCCATCTTTCTTAAATGTGCAGACAGCAGTAAACTTCCATAGAAGGAGTCTACAGGACTCCTTCAAGCAGGTCTTACGAAGACAAATGTAATCCCAAAGTAAATAAGAGCAATAAAGTTGTGCATGAAACTTAATTATAGAGGATTATGATGTGTGACAATGTGAATAGACAAAGAATGAACACTCCCTCAGGTAGGAATTTGTAATATCTGGAATATCTGACAAAAATTTTGTCACTTTTTTATCTTGCTATGTCAAAACTGCTTTTCTGATTTTACCTTTTACCGCAATCATAGATAGACATCAACTTTATTTCTCAGACATCTTTTGTTAGCTTCATGCCTTCCTTTGCCTTGCCTTTCTGACTTTTTTTCCTGCCCTACTAACTTTGTAGTAAAAGTGCAAACACCAGTTTGCCAGAGTTAATGCAGAATAACGTGCCAGCCTCTCAGATCTGCAGTCCTGATGCTTTTAACTTTAGACTCATCCAAGGAAAAGTGCTTTTTCCAAGAGTTGGGGAATTATGAGTGTTTACTCAATGTTGATACTTATGATGTTTGCATAAGCAAGTTTTTGGATGTTGTGTTGTAGACTTTAAGAGTTTCTGTAAACTACGATCTGTAAACTATAAGAGCTGTAGTTTGTACTGTAATAGTTCAAATTTTTTTCAGTTAATTGAGACTGATGCTTTCTTGATGAGTGCCTTGGGAAACTTGGATACTACAGATTATTTGGCATTGACTTTCGTATCCTGGCATTGAATGATCCACCCTGACATAATGTTAGCATGCACTACATCACCTTGGGATGTGATCTATGAGGCAGGTTTTATTTCTTGCCTTGTTACTGCTGCATGCTCTTAACCAATTCTCCCATTCCATGTGAGCAGTGATTGTGCTGATATGAAGCCTTTCTTAACCAGATTTTCTTTTAGTTCATGGATTGTTCAAAGACTCAAAGACTATTAATGATTCCACTAAAGTTCTGGTCTCTCTTTGAGGGATTATCACCTTTTTATTAAAAACTGAAAAGGGATTGGTATTCAGTGGTAGTGTGTTAATTCAATTGTTCAGTAACTTTTTTTTCCACACCATTACTGTTCAATAGTTTTTATTAATGGTCTGGAAGCATTAATAATATTCAGTTCAGTGCTGCAGTTAAATTGGCTAACACAGTAACTTTGCCTCAGTCTTCACCAACAGGTGCTCTAGACACACCATCCAAATCAAGGAAGACAAAGGCAGGGACTGGGAGAACGCAGAACCACATGTCTGTAGGAGAAGATCAAGTCCAAGACAACCTAAGGAACATTAAGATGCACAAGTCCATGGGATTGGGTGAGATGCATCCACAGATCCTGAGAAAACTGGTGAAGCGGCTAAGCCTCTTTCCATTCTATTTGAGAAGTTGTGGCAGGCCAGTGAAATTCCCATTGACTAGAAGAGGGGACAAATAACCTCCATTTTTAAAAAGGGAAATAAGGAAGACACAGGGAATTACAGGCCAGACAGTGGCATCTCTGTTCCCACCAAGATGATGGAGCAGATTCCCCTGAAAACTATGCTAAGGTACATGGAAAACAAGGAGGTGATTGCTGACAGCCCTTCACTAAGGTCAAATCTTGCCTGACAAATCAGTTTGCTTTCTATGACAAGGCTGCAGTTTTTGTGGAAAAAGGAAGAGCAATTCGTGCCATCTGCCTGGACTTGCACAAAGTATTTGACACTGCCTTACATAACGATATCCTTCTCTCTAAACTGAGGATTTGATGGATGGACCACTTGGTGGATAAGGAATTGGATGGATGGTCCCACTCCAACAGCTGCAACTAACACCTTGGTGAATTTTTTTTCAAAGAACTTCTCAAACAGAGTTGAGTGGCCAAATACAGGAATAATTGGTTGAAAACCTGTGGAATTCCATCTTGAGGGACTCTAAGAGTCTCTAAAATAAATGCAGTATACATTTAATCCCTGTACTATTCTCAGACATGGTTCCCACTCACAGCAAAACCAAGGAAAGGCCCATAAATTCAGTGGAATGTAGACAGGACCTAAAAGCTTTTACAAGGAACAAGATGCAGTGTGTTAGTGATCCGTAGATCTGTGGTTCAATTTTGACATTACTGTTCAAGAAAATCTTGCAAATAGTTGGAAAAATAAATATAACTGACATTTCTCTCAAATTGTCATGGAATGCACTCCAGCTGTATTTATTATACACATTTTCCCCATGTGCTATGTGCTTGCATTCTTTTGTGATGAATGATGTTGCCGTGTGTTGGAGTCTTCACGCTATCTTTCTTTGAATCAGGAATGTGTAGGAGGTTATTTGAGAACAAAATACTGTAGAACCTCCCCTATTTTTGAATTTGTAGCATGGAGCTGAGCAGTGGCTGAATGGCTTGGTTTAGGAGAGATCCCTGGAAGCAGAACACAGCCTGCTAATGCTACCAGAGGACTCATGCCTTGCTGCCATTTTGCCATGTCGAGAACTGAGGATCAGAACTCCATCTATTGTTGTCTGACTTGTCATTGGAAGTCTTTAGATATAAATGCTACCTTTCTGATAAGGTAAATTGTGGGCTATGCCATGCCTAGTACTCCTAGACACTATGGCAGCAGTAAATAATGTATTACCATGAATCACTGTAGCTGCATGGAAATTAATAACCTTGGCTGCCACCCAAACCTGGAGAAGAATTCCACCCTAGGGAGGCCTCCAACTCCATCATGGAGCATACTAGAAAGCAAGCTGATCTTGTGGTATGCAGCAAATGTAAAGATCCAGTTTCAAAAAGGGAAAGAAATGATACAACATGTAATGCCATAAAAGCCATATGCCATCGCACAGGATATTGCTCACATGGTAAAGATCCTCACAGTGACATACACTTTGACTGCTATTTTTCCCTTATGTTGTGACTGAATGCTAGAGTTAAAGGAAAAATGATAAAGGAAAACAGCATGTAGCTTAAGTTTAAAGAGAAAGTTTCCAAGAAATACAAATTCATTTGTGGGAAAAGCTTTCTGTTTCTGGTTTCTCCTGTGATTGCAGTTTTCTCATAAACATGTTGAATTTTGAAATTTATTCCACATTTTTTCTTCCAATGGAAACGATAAATGAACTGGCATCCCAAGTCTCCTCTTCCTAGATGATCTTCTCTCTTCCTTAGTGTGCTGTTACCACTTGGCAAGCATAGCTTTCTGATTTTCTCTCTGACCTCCTTCTCTTGCCTTCCTAGCAGCACAGTGACTCAATTGGAGATTGTTTCCTTCTCTGACCCCAGTGAAAAGCAGTGGTTAGAAAACTTTACTAGGAAGTGAATGCAATGGCTTCAGCTCTTTGAGAAAGATCCAGCTCTCCCACTGCTGGGCAAGCGCTGTAATCACTCACACTGCACTTTTTCTCTGTAATGAAGTCAGTGCCAACATTTTCTTCTCCTCCCATGATCTCAGTGCTAAGGGTAAATATTCCAAGAAGGCATAGGGAACAAACCCCCTTAGGGATGCATGTAGAATTTAAGGGCATGTCTGCCTAAATCCAAACTGCAACAGAGCAGAAGATGAGGTGCTGGGATCACTCCCTAGACTGGAAGGACAGAGTGTTGTGCTCACAACAATACATGCCATCACTGCAGGAACTTGCAGGATGGTCGTGACATGCTGACAGATGGAAATACCTGGGAATTTAGGTGATTTGACTCTGGATCACTCTCAGGAGCACAGGCAAATTCCAGCACAAGAAAACTTATAAGCCATGCCTGTAACATTGACTACGACATTCAGCAAAGTGATTGTTGTAAAGTACCCAAATGCACATCAGGAGAGTAGATTTGAGAGTAGAGGATGTTGATGGGAAGTAGGCCTGGAAGTGGACTGTGCAGTCAGGGTGACTTTGCTGATGCAGTAGAAAAAACATTATCAGAGAAACTGTATGTTCAGTTTCTGGGAAGGTGTAGTGGATTGTCCTTGGCTGGATCCCAGGCACCCACCAAAGCCTCTCTATCACTCCTCTCTGAATTGGACAGGGGAAAGAAAATAAAACAAAGGGTTCATGGGTAGAGATAAGGACTGGGAGAGATCACTCACCAAATACTGTCACAGGCAAACCAGACTGGAATAGGGGTTATTAGATGAATTTATTACTAGTAAAATCAGAGCAGGATAATGAAAAGTAAAACAAGATTTTAAAAACACCTTTTCTTCATCTCTCTCTCCTTCCAAGCTCTATATCAAGTGGTCAGGGAGACAGGGAAAAGGGGTTATGGTCATTATGTCTCTGCTCAGGGAGAGGAGTCTTTCCCCTGCTTCAGCATGGGCTTCCTCCCATGGTAGACAGTTCTCCATGAGCTTCTCCAAAGAGAAGCAACCATTCTCAGCTCTGGTGCCTGGAGCACCTCCTGCCCCTCCTTCTGCACTGACCTTGGGGTCTACAGGGCTGTTCCTCTCACATATTCTCACCTTGCTCTTCTCTGGCACCAATTACCTCTGCATAATAACTCTTTCTCTTTTTTTTTTTCCTTCTTTGATATGCTATCACAGAGTCGTTAGCTCCATTTCTGTTTGGCCCAGCCTTGGCCAGTGGCACATCTGTCTTGTAGCCTCTTGGGATTGGCTCTGCTGGACATGGAGGAAGCTTCCAGCAGCCTCTCACAGAAGACACCTCTGTAGGCCCCCTCACTACCAAGAGCTGGCCACGCAAACCCAGTACAGAGGGGCTGCCTACCTTGGCACTGGTGTGTCCAGCTGGTAGGACAAAACACAAGGACCATCACAATCAGAGGACGAATGCCCACAAAGCAGAGATGAGCTCAAATGGTTTGAGAGTCATATTATAACTTTTCTAATTATTTGGATTATACTAGCATCTATGGTCATTTTTGAGTGCTCTTAAGTTTTAAGACACGCGCTCATACACATCTGGGATGGCTTCAAACTGAAAATGAAATCAGCCTTTTCTGTGGAGGAAGAATGTAGATGTATTAGTGTGGAACTGGTCTCTGCCAGACTACTTGGGCTAATGATTCAAAGCCTTTGGCTGTTTCCAGGGATAGGGGTGTTTTCTACAAAAACACATTCCTTGCTCTGTACCTAGATATGATGTAGGATCCAAAGCGGACGAGCATGAGTCATGTGCTCCATGCCTTATGGCACTTTTTAAGTAGACAGTGAAGTGCTGGCTCATTAGTCATCAGCTTCAAGTGAGTGGGCAGTCAAATCCTGCACAAGCTGATTTCTCAGAACCATTTCTAATGGGCAAATATAGCATGGGCAAATTATTTTGGTTTTGTGTGTGTCTCCTCGGTTTAAGTTTTGGCCAAAGCCCCGTGTTTTAGGCCTGACATATCCTACAAGTTTTATTTTGTGCCATTCCAGCTTTGATGTGCTTGTCCAGAGAAGATTCATCACCTGATTCTCTGTAAGCAGTTTCCATTTTCCTCAGCACTACAACAGAAGCAAGGAAGTGAATGAATATAGCAAACAGGATAAATAAACTGTACTATTTCTTCTGCTGTTAGGGCTGCTTTGGCATGAAACTATGGTTCTGTTGAGTCTTAAATTCAAAACATATATTTTTTCTTTCACTAGTTCTCCTTTTAGTGTCATTAGATGATATAAAATGGATGTAATCCTGCTATTTCAAAACTTCACCTAAAACTTCATACAACCACAGAAATCCTGCCATTTTTTGAGACAGAGCTCCTGCTGCAGCAAAAATATCCTCAACTGAGTTTCAAAGGTGGCATGCCCTACTTGTACTCTTTATTCCCAGAACCACACATGGGTCAGACATTCCCTCCACCTTTATACAAACTGCAGAAAGATGGCTCTTTGTGTCCTTCCATTTTTCTCTGGACCTTTGGTATGTGGCTCATAAGGAGCTCAAAAAATGGCAACTTTCCAGATAATAAGAGAAAGACAGCCAGCTCAAACTGGACTGGATGGGACTACTCAGCACAGCTCCTTGGACTTGGCATCTCCCAGAAAAGCAGCCTTGCTCTGCTGCCACCTCTGCTGCTATCTCAAGGAGCAAGCAACGTGTGCACCACAATGCCTGGTGGAACTGCTCCTCTGACTCACACGGCTGTCCTGTTTGAAAGGTGCTAGCAACGAGCATTTCTGTAAAAAGCTTTTTCTTAATATAAAAATCAGGATCCGCAGCAACTTTCACTTAAAGCCGACTCTCCCCAAACCCAAACTAAACACGAAGATCACGAGTAAAAGCAGACTGCCGGCAAAGTGCAGCAGCCCAGACTTTGGATGTGGAATTGCCCATGGCCCATTTTTCTTGGCTGCTGTTCGACTGCACTCCCGCTGTGCCTGCACACAGGAGGCGGCCTCTTCTAGTGTCCTCCGGGGACACCTGACGGAGCAGGATCAGCCTTCAAACAAATAACACAGCCTGTCCCTTCCCGGCTTTCGAGGGCCTCACGTACTGCCCGAACAGTAGTTTCTTGGACAGCCTCTTTGTCTCACCCGAACTGCAGAGCACGCACGGCTGCTCCCCCGCTCCCTCCTGCTTTCTGTATCACATTTCAGCCCGGGCGGGGATGGGGGGAGCTCGGGCAAGTGGGATCCCCACGGACGGGATTCTCTGCGGGGAAACGCTCTTCCCAAGGTGGGGGATGCGAGGGAGCGGCCGCAGCGGAGCCGGGCAGGGCAGGGCAGGACAGGGCAGGGAAGGACACGCTGCCCTCCGGGGATGCCCCCCGAGCCCCGCTCTGCCCCGGGGGCTGCTCTGCGGTCCCGGGGCGCTCGGACAAAGGGCAACGCCGGCGGGACGGAGCCCGGCGGCGGGGCCGGAGCACTACGCCCCGGCGGCCGGAAGACAGGGCGGGGGGTGAGGGGTGGGGAGAGGGGAGGGCGGCTCGGCCCGGCTGAAAAGGAGGGCTCGCCCGGCGCCCCCCCACCCTCGGTGCTGCCCCGCGGGCGTCCCGCACCATGGCGCTGTCCTGGAGGAGCTGGCTGGCCAACGAGGGGAGCAAGCACCTCTTCCTGGTAGGGGCGGCCCCGGGGGGGGTCCCCTCGGCGGGGCTGACCCGCGGAGGAGGCTCGGCTGGGGCCGGTGGGTGCTGCCAGGCGGCGGGGGCCGGCCCAGGATCGCGGCGTGCCCGGCGTGCCGGGCAGGGCAGGACGAGCCGTGCGGGGCAGGATTCTATGCGGATCAGGACTCCGGGCAGGGCAGGATTCCGTGCGGATCAGGATTCTGTGCGGGGCAGGGCAGGGCTCCGTGCGGGTGCCGCCGCTCGGCTGGGCGGGCGGGATGCGCCCCGTGCGCGGCTGGCAGGATGGATGGATGCCCGCGATGCCACGGTCCAGTTCCGTGCCCGCCTCCGTGCCCTGCTCTTTGTTCCGCTCTCTTTGGGAAAGTCTGGGGGAAGAGATGTCGCTTCTTGGAGGTCAAGTTCTTTCCTCCTTTGTCTCTTTGTTGTTTTTTATTCTTTGAGGCTCTTAAATGAAGCATCTAGCTAAAGATTTGGGATAGCGTCTTTGCCAGCTCTTGGTTGTCGTAAGACACAAAAAGTTTTGTGGAGTTCAATGAAAGTGAAAATTTCCCATATAGGGGCACTTCCTTTTAATACTTTAAAGGGTACTCTGTGCATGAAGTTTGCTTTTGCATTCCATTTACGTATGTTTATGAAACTACAGACCTATGAGTTTTATGAATGAAATGAACACTGAAAAGTTTGCACATGTAACTTTCACTTACAGTCTCTTGTTTCTGTTTCATTTCAGTTTTTCTGGCTCTCCCTCAATGTATGGCTCTTCGGGAAAACCTTCCTGCTTTATAATGAAGGGCTACAGTACTATTATTTGCATCAGATGTTAGGGGTGAGTGACCTGGACATTACTTTTTGCCCTGGAAATTAGGGATGCTTGAGGATGGGATAAGGGGCAGAATGCATTTGCTAACCGAAGATAACACAAACTGCCTGTTAATTTTTCAAAGTAAGAAATTACTGGGATCCTTCTGACAGTCGTTTAGGAGTAGAAAGTGAACACTGTTGAGAAGAAAAAGAGCCAGTCAAGTGTGGGACAGCTATTCTTTCCCCTCCTCTCTCCCCTCCCGGTGTTCCCAGCAGCACACAGGAACACAGACATGCTCAACAAATGGCTGGAGCTCCACTTTTCATCATCAACACATTAAGCAAGCTATGGACTCATGTTGGCAAATTCTTTCCAGTCCGGTTATTGTAATATACATGTGAGCTGAGGGACTTCTTTTAATAAGTCTTAGTTCTCTTCAGTCTTTGTCATTCCCGTGGATACTCTGTTCTGTGTCAATTCACTGTAATGTACATAACTTTAGTTTTGTTTTCTAGTAGTAAGTTCTTTGATTCTGGATGGTTTAATGAAGAGTTGGGTATTTTGATTTAGCAAGGGCAACAGATGAACCCAAAAAGATACTTTGGAGATGTGATGATATCAGCCTGCCTTGGGAAGTTACCCATTGTAGTAATTTGAAAGAAACTTCTATCTAAAAAGGCATAGAGTAAGGGTTAACATCTTTCTGGAAAATGCCCACAAGTTGCTCAGAATTTGACAATCCGGGAAAAAGTGGCTGAATAACATGATGCTTTGTAACACTATGTCATACTCAGGAATGGATTTCGACACAAAGTTGACATGGGATTAAACACAGATGATGCACATCCTAATCTGCTGCATAGCCTCTGGGATTTATTTTTGGTAAATCCAGGGTGTATAATTTCATGTGGCTGATATTGTCATAACTAGCCAGTACCATAAGGTTTTGTGATCTTGCTTAGGAGTAAATTGAGTTGATATAATTTTCTCCTTTTTTTTTTTCCTTTCTTCTTATGGTTGATTCAGATGTGTTCAAGAATGAATTTTAGCAAAGGTAGTGCAAAAAAGAAGCGAACGACAACAATTAAATCCTTTATGGTGATGACTTTGACAGGAAGAGCATGAAAACGTGTTTAATTTTACTTTAATTTCTAGTGACATTGCAGCCAAGCGTATCCCTTTAAAAACTCTGTTTGTGCCTGGTGGAGCAAATGGGTTGTTTGTAAAGCAAATGTTCTTGGGTAACATGTTGGACCAGATTTTCAGCTGGTATCAATCAGCAAGTTTCTCTCGATTCAGATGACTCGTCTGCCTCATACCAGCTCATCATCTGGTTAGGATGTTTTTTGGCTTTCTTATACTTCAAAATGGAAGACACTTGCAAACTAACTTAATGTGTGTTGTGAACCTTTGAGATGACTCAGACAACAGATTCCTTGTCTTGGTCAGGAGATGAGGACTAGGAGGTCATGCTTTTAAGTTTGTATAGTTGTGTCTGCTGCTGTGGGAAAAAGTGCTACAGAATTTAGGGACTTCTAGAATAAGGTTAAAAATGAAGAGCTAAGTCTAAAAAATACTTTTGGCCAAAGTTATAAAACTAATTTTAACATTTTGAAAATACTAAGGACTGTAAAATATACTTGCAATTCACTTTTTGCAGTTCATCTAAATATCTTCAGTAGGTCCTATGGTTAGTTTTCTCCCTTTTCTTCATTATATCTCTCTGTGTATGCATATTAAACATAGAGGTTATTTTGTAAGGGTTGGGAAAACTGAACCTAATTTGGTTTCTTCAGGAGATGGCACGAGCAATACTACAGCTGCTGTTACCTTCCACAGGAATTTTTGCCCCTCTTCTTCTTGGTTTGTATAGCCACTGACCCATGGCCCATCTGCATAACCAGTCTCCTCTCTGTTCTGTGCATGTGTGAGTGGTTTGAAGAGCCTTTGTGCCATTTCTTGGTGTCTGAGGATTTTGCAATTTAGATTAAATTCTTCGTTTATAATTCAACAGTTGATAATTTTTGTTTTAACAGATTGAACTCTTTAATCGATACTTCCATGACAAGTGATTTCTTTTTCCAGAGAGCTAATAAAGTTGCCAAAAAGGAGTGGCACTTTTTGAATTAAAAAAATTTTGGGTTTTTTTTTCACTGAGGTCTCCTAAGGAGTTGGCTTTTTTTCTTTCTTAGTATGCTACAGTAGTCTGTAATCGCCTTAAGAACTTTTGCACTTGCAGCATGGAAATATTTACCTCAGGTAATTTTGTTGTTTACCAAGTAACAGGACGGAGAGCAAGAAGAGTTGCTGTAGGAAATCAGAGTATGATATGAAATGAGATCCTGAACTGAATATTCGGAGTATATTCAACTGTGCCAGGTTTTCATGCCATCTCTTTTCTTTCTGATGTGAAGAAGGAAAAAAGAATGGGGTTGGTCTTTCGTTCAGTGGTCACTGAAATTATTTACTTCCTTTCAGTTGTCTAGAGAAGGATGAGGCTCAGATTTATTATTTTCCAGTTGCATTCTCTGTGATGTTGAACAAGATACTTTAGGACAGTATTTTAAAATTGTTTGGGTACCTAACTCTCACCCAGTCTTTCAATGATGATCTTCCTGATCCTTAATTGTACACCTATAAAAAGGCACTAAGAGCATGGTGGTGTCCTGGAAGGGCAAAGAGAACAAGTAAGCAAAAGGCAGTAATTTGGTAGGAGGAGGTTGATCAACCTTTTATGTCCCAGGAAACTTAGTGTTATTTTGTGTCAAATATCTCTACTTCGCTCAGTTTGATTTCTGTTGATGAAACCATAAACTCTTCACTGTGCAGTCTCTATCCTTGGGAGTTTTCTAAACCTAATTGGGCAAAAAACCCTGGGCAAACTTAATCTGAGTTTGGTGTTGAACATGCTTAGAACAGGGGGTTTGAGCAGAGACATCCTGAGGTCCTTTCCTACCAGAATAATTCTGTAGTTACATAATGCTTGCCAGTGCAGGGTCACCAGAACCTAGTGGATGTAAATCCCTTTCCAGTACTTCTGCTTTGATGAACCATCCCTTTGTGTACTGAATTGCTTGTAACACTGCAGATCATAGTCTTACTGTATGAATGCATTCATTGACACTGGTTCAAAAACACAATTCAAATTAAAAAAATCTCGTTTTTTAAATTATTTGATAGATGTTAACTTGTGGTCTTACATTGCTTAAGGAATAGAAGCCTGTGAAAAAATCCCCAACAGACATGAATTTCTTGTAAAAGAGTCTGGCAAAGAGGAAAAGAATATTCTCATCTTTGTGTTCATGA
The DNA here is from genome assembly GCA_026413545.1 of Cichladusa arquata. Taxonomy (NCBI): domain Eukaryota; kingdom Metazoa; phylum Chordata; class Aves; order Passeriformes; family Muscicapidae; genus Cichladusa; species Cichladusa arquata. The sequence goes on from JAOTQP010000001.1 coordinate 80,580,468, forward strand.
TAGGTACTATAATGTGTGGTAGGCATGAGTTACAGAAAGGGAGAGTCTTAAATTACTTCACTCTAAAATCTCATTGTTGGAGATTCTGGTCCGCTCAGTCGGTAAAATCGTCCAGATTTATTTCTTCACGGACTGCAGGATTTCTCTCATCAGTCTAGCTTGGCTGTATTTTTGTCCAGCAAGTTTGATTGTGCCTGGTCAAAAAAAATCAGTCATAAATTTGGTACTGGCGTTATAGAACTCAAGTCTTGCTTTAACAGCATTCAATGAAATGCTTGTTTCTTGTTGCTTGAGTTCCCTGTGAGCAGAAAGACCTTTGAGCTCATTTTGTCATGGCATGAAGGGTCTCTCTCCATTTGCTCTCTTGTCCCTGCTCGAATAACTGTAATGTAGTCAAATGTTAATGCAAGAGATAAGCTGCTGGGTTTCAGACCAAAGTGAAGAAAATGCATTGTCAGAAGGATCTCTTTAGGAAAAGACTGAATAACTGAAAATGGGGCTGCAAAGAAAAAGTGCTGCCTCGCTTTTTTATTGCTGCCTTCTTACTGTGCAGTATTGTGCATAGCATTTGTCACCTTTATTCACTGCTTGGAATATGTTCCAGTAACTTTCACATCTCTCCTTGCTAGTTTATCGTAACGACAGAGATTTTACTAATTGAGACCAAATTCCACTTTCATTGATTGTTATGCAGCCACACTGAAACCTGCTTACCCCGCACATCCTAGCATTGGAGGGAGTTGTGTGTCTTGATCCTTTGCTTGGAGATTATCAGAGAAGTTGGAAGCTATTACTGCACTCAAGATTAAGTAAATTGCTTTCTTCAGTTTGAATGACTGATTTAAGCAGAAGGAGGAGTACATCCTACACAAAGGCACTGTGTATAAAATGGGAACATGACCTAAACTTGTAGACAAGAAGAGATGGCAAACCTTCAAAGAATGTGTGATGAGTTACAAGTGAACAAGGAGAATACTGATTCTCTGTAGTTCAGGGAAGATACCCCATACATATTAAAAATATTGCACCATTTAAAATGATTTTTAAAGGGTTGTAGTACATGAGATTGAGATTTACAGAGTCCTTCTTAGAAATTTTCCATCTTCAGGAGCAAAACCAAGTCAAACTTTTGTAGAAGTTTTCACATGTTCTGGTGAGCAGAACACGTTCTGTTTTCCCCTACCCTCACATTTTCCTTCTTTTCAGCTGCTTCATGTTTTTGGTGCTAGCACTCCAGCCAGATTTGACAGGCCTAAGGGGAATAATTGCTGTGCATACAGTTCAGTTCTGGCCTTCATCTTAGATTATCAGTGCTCTGTTCAAAAGAAGGAGTATTTTATGAAGAAAAGGAAGCTGAGTCAAAAGGAGGCATGTTGTGTTGCACAGTTTGTTCCACCTAGATAAATAACTAACTTTAGTTGGTCCAGTACTAATCTGGGGAGGTGGTCTGTGACCTGTGTCTACAGAGCAGCATGTGGCTTGTGCGTCTTGCTAGAACCTTTCAAGGTGCCCTGAACCACAGAAGATTGAAAATTTTTAAAGAAAGAGACAGCATCAAGTGTAGTGTCTCTATTGCACCATGACCTGTTTAGGGCTGTTGCTTGTAGGTAGTGAAGTCTTGAGAAACAGAATCACATCATCTCAGGTGTGGACAGTCTGCATTATTCTAACATTTTTTTAATACAAGATTGGCTTAAAAGGTGAGATAGGACAGTATTTGTTGAAATCTTCATTTTGCAACCATGTATCAAATATCAGATTTCTGTGCACAGCAGTTGCAGGTAACATTCTCTGTATTTATAACTGATGAACTCTGGGGAATTCTGGGGTACACAGTAAGGTACTTCAGCCCTCAATCTAATGCTGAAATTATTTGCCTATCAGAGAAAGCCCCTTTTCCTGACAGAGAAAGCTCATTGTCTCATTTTCATCCTTGCTACAGCAAGGTACAACAAGAACTGACTCTTCACTTCTTTGTCCTATTTTGAATGTTGTCCATCTGGATTTCTGTTGGACTGTAAATCAGACAGGGATAACTGGAGAACTTACATTCTGGAGCTCTTTCATGGTGCTTTGGAGAAGGTGGCAATTCCTTTTTACTTGTGTGCAGGAAAAATATAACCTAGTTTTTAGGATTTGAGTTCATGGATGGTCCAGTTCCCTACTATTTTTGCCAGAGATTTAGTCTGTAAATTTGAGTAATCCTTTAGTTTTTCTATGCTACTTTGCCCCTCCATGAAATCAGCTACCAGTGTATGTTGTACCAAGTAGGCAGATTGTGCAAGGAGGTGGTTGAATGCTTGGATTTAGTATCGGCAAAGCTGGGTGAAACAGTGTCCAGCAGAGATTTTGTGTGTGGTTTTTTTTTTCTTTTTGATCCTGCAGAAATTTCACGTGCTGGTAACATGCAATAACAGGCTTTTTTTTATTTTTTAAAGACAGTAAAAACTTCAGGAAGAAAATAGGATTGTATTTCTCTCATCCTTATTAAGTAGTTAAGAAATATATATTCCCTTCTAGATCCAGTGAGATGCCTTGGAGCAAAAATCATCCTTTATTCTACTATTGTTTAAAAATCCAACAATGTACTGTGTTAATTTGTTACTATGCCTCCCAGGCAATGCAGAGGGAGTTAAGAAAGAGATGTCTTGGAAACCATTTGGAAAGAATTAGTTTCATGGTAATATTTTTAGCTTTTGAATATATGTTAAAAGCAAACTTAAACTCTTTTTCTTCTTGCCTGAATTTTGATTTTAAGAATTTCTAAATGTATTTACTATTGTTTGCAAATCAGTCATGGGCTTGTTGCAGGAAATATTGCTGAACTTTATTTCTTCAGAATAAAACCTTACATGAACCATTTGTAACAATATTTTAATATTTGAATCATACTTCCTTGGAAGTGCAGTTGTTTGCTGGTCTCTCTTTTATTTTTTTCTTCATTTTATTTTTTCTTCTATGTACAGGTGTTGATAGCGTTGAATTATGATGAATGTAAGGACATTCTTCCATAGTAATTGCATTATGAATGAATATTTGCTATTTGTTAAACAGTGGAGAACAACGAAGGTTAGTAGGATAGCCTTTTCTACACATCATTGGTGATTCAGACTTGTTAAATTCTTTGGCATTTTACTTAGAGTTACAGAATATGCTGAGCTGGAACAGACCCATCAGCCCAGCTCCTGGCCCTGAGCAGGACATCCCAAGAATCACACCATGTGCCTGAGAGTGTTGTCCAAATGCTTCTTGAACTCAGATGGGAGTTATTTCATTTATTTAACACCGATACAGTGTAGAATTGACTCTCTTCTAGACCAAGCTATTGTTCTGTTGAAACTTTGTAAGAATAATTTTTGTGCTTGGTAAAGGAAGCCTTGGATAACTGATGTCATGCCTGGTTGATGTTTAAACTCAAAGACAACATCAGTTCTTGAGAAACTAATGATGTATCATATTGGTCATGCAACAGAAGTTATTAAAATTTTCAAACTGCTCATTAAGGATATTGCAACTTTTTCAGATTTTGGGTGTTAGTCAAAAGCCACAAAAATGGTTCAGTTTACTTCTGGAGTTTGCATAATATTATTTCTACATAATACTTGAGCTTTTCAAGTCATGCCCATTTAATCACTGCAATACTGTAGCACAAGCGTAAGCCCCAATAAAAAATTCTTACATGTTTGAATGGCCATGTTTCTGAAGTTATTGCTTCAATGAGGCGTATAGCTCATTTTTAGTTTCTCTTTAGAGGATTTAATGAAAAGAGAGACAGTGTTGTGTATGCAAACAGTGCATTGTAGAGACATTTTTCTTTTCATTAAGTCCAGTGTGTTCAAGGGTCATTTCTAGTTGGATGGGTCCAGAGCAGGAAGGAGAAGATCACCTAAGGTCTGAAGAACATGGCTTATGAGGAAGGAGTAGCAAGAAAAATTTCTCATTGTGCAAGTAATCAGAGAGTGAAGTAACAGATGAAATAGAAGCAAGGGAGGTTTTATGTAAGGAAAAAGAGGACTAACAGCACATTGGAAGAAATAGTGGAGGACATCTGGAGAGTGGGAAAGAACTAAGTGACACGGCTCATTTTAGTCTTATTTTCTATCATTCAGTAGGTTGGAGATGATCTGTTCCTGGGATTTTTTTGCTGGAGATGCCACATTTACATGGTAGAGAACAAGGTAGAGCACGTTTTGTGGGGTAATTGTTCCTACTTCCCATGGACAGCTTTTGAGAGAGGGTGCCCTTGTGCATGCTCTATTCTGTGGAAGCTGGTAGGGTCAGCTGAGGAGGTCCCCAGTACTCAGGTCTAACTAAATCATGTGAAGTAGCTGGAAGAGAAGGATGTAGGTGCAGAGCTTGGTTCTTCAGGTAGATTGAACATCTTTGCCTTCTGTTTGCCTCCTGGTGCTGTGCCCAGGTGTGCTACAGAGCAGGTGAGGTACATGGATGTTGCTAATTGTGAGAGCAGGCAGTTGTAATGTTTTGTGGTACTGGTATTTAGAAACCCTTTCATGTGCTTGACCTCTTGCAAGATATTCTGAAGTGCAGTATTCTGTTTGTTTTTACTAGCCTATATATTCATCTGTTTCTGTGACACAAACATAAGTCTGTAAATTTTGTTTCTTTTTGATAACAAAGATAAGAATATAACAGATGTTTCACAGATTATTTTTTTGTCTGAGAAAGTAAAACATGCTCATTTTTTACATAGCTTCATTTTGAAAGGGTAATAAATTTAAAATAATTTTTATTAGATAATTTGTACCTGTTCAACTCATTCACATGGTCCTGCAGTATTTGAGTTATCTTTAATATTATAATACATTTTACTAATTTATTTCAGGAGTTGAAATACATGGGGTTTTGAGAAGTGTAAGAAATATCCTTCCAGAAATCTGTTGACAGTCTAAAAGCATCTTTTATATAAGCTAGTAAAATGGTAATTCAACCTAATAACTAGGAGAACAATGGCATTTTGCTAACTTTTAAAAATGATAAATGAATGAGATAATATAATAAGATTAAAAATACAGGTTTATGACATGAATGTGTGCTTTGTTCGTTTATCTGACAAGTGTTTTTGTTCTAATTATGTAAGTTCCAAATATATCAGTGAAAGCATTACTGAAATTAGATTTCATTACCGTTCCCAGCTATTGAGCAGTTAAACTGAAAAAAACCTACTTTCTTCATGTCCAAATATGGCATTGCATAATGTGAATGGATAAAGGAATTATGTGACAATTCTATAACAGTCTTCAAAACACTATGACCATTTCAGTTTGACTGAATCTGTATTTTTTTTCATCTTTTTTGTGGCTTAACAGAAAATTGTTGCACTCGAGTGTCTGTGTAATGTCATTATAGTATTTATCTCTCTTTTTTATTTAGTTATGTCTGTTGAAGCTTTCAGGTGATTTCTCAGCAGATGGTTACTGTTGTCTCAGACGTTTAGTTCCATGTGACTTTGGGCACTGATGAGGATATTGGCTCATGTGGTAGAAAGCTGTCATTTATTTTTGACAGAACTAATTTTTAATAACTTCTAGATGCCAAGATGAGAGCTATTGCCTTCCCTGTGAGGACAGGGTAGCATGCTGTGTGTACCATGGTTTCTCCAGTACAATAAAGCATCATGAAACTCCACTGTTCTGATGGGTGCTGAGAGCACAGGAGCCATTTGGTTTCACAGCAAAGGAAAAGGGAGGCATTACTGACACAGGTGCCACTCCTTTCTTCTTGTAGTCTAACTCTTGCAATGTTTGTTCAGCTAGGATTGTGTGTTAGCAGAGCTTCGGCATCTGTCCTCAATCTCAACTGCTGCCTCGTCCTGCTGCCCATGTGCCGCGTTCTCCTGGCCTTCCTGCGGGGCTCCCAGAAGGTGAGTGCTGTCCTTGGAATGCAGTGCTGGTCTCTGTTTAGTATTAAAAAAAAAATCTGTTACATCCCAGTGTGCTCCACACTATGTGCCTGCATGGTGCCAGTATCAGGCACTTAGCTGAGATTCGTGACTCCTTTGGAGACGGGCATTGCCTGGTTTGATTTGACCTGTGGAGAGGGTGGTTTCTTCAGTGCATTTTTGAAGGATGGGGAGTTGCTGTGGAGCTGCAGATGAATTCTCCCCTGTCTTTCCAAACTCTTGTATTAGAGATATATGTGTCCTCTCAAGTGTTTCCTGGTAGAATTCAACTAAGTAAACTCAACTTTGTCTCTGCATGACTACAAGTGCCCTACTGGAGGTCACAGAACTTTCTATAGAAACCCCCAACCTGACACATTTTTTATCACGGGAGAAATAATGGTTTAGCTTCTTTGTGATTCACCAGTTACTTTTACAGAAATATAAATAATGCTTTTGAAGAACATTTGTGTTTGCTAGGTGTTTGCATATGGAACTTGTGAGTTCTGTTAATCATGTGATAATACCTACAAGATTTGATGCCTGTAGATGCACATATGTATGCAAATGTACCTTTTGATCTTGCTTATAAAAGAATCACTGAAGCCTTCACAATTAATACTGGAATTCCTAAATATTAAGGCCAGGAGGTACATTATGTACTCTTGACATCTGTGTAATTTCTTCATTAAGTCTTTGAAATTGTCTCCTTGGCATAATCCAGTAGTTTTTAAATTTAGGTGCTATACTTGCAGAGATGTTAAACCTAGTAAACACTGAAATTACTACTATATCACCACAGCTGCTGTTAGTATTTTTTTCTTTGCTTTGTTTTGGAAGAGATTGCTTAAATTCTTCTCTTACTAGGTTGCCAGCAAGAAAACCAGAAGGCTGCTAGATAAAAGTAAAACTTTCCATGTAACGTGTGGTGTTACAATATGCATCTTTTCAGGTGAGATCTTACTGTGCTGAGCAGCAGCATGTTTCAGAAACACATTGATGCAGTACTTAGTGGTGGTTTTTCTGCTGCAGTACATTTGGGGGTAGTCTTGCTCTGTGCTTGCTCATCTTAAATTGTAAATGCTTTCTCAAATGTGTGTGGGTTTTGGTTCATTTTTGCTTTAAACATATGGGCATACATTCTAATGTCAAGCCTTTCCTTAAAATGCCGTTTTCTTAGAAGATAGGTATGTGAGATCAGGTCAAAATCTGCCATTACAAGTGAACCCTTGTTTTGCCTAAGGAATCTGAGTGAAAAAGCAGGGTACTGCAGGCTTACCTGCAGAGGAGGAAGCAGTGGAGACAGCTACTCAGTTTGAGGAAGAAGAAATATTCTTGGCTGGACACCTTTGCATGTTGTCTCTCAGCTGAAGCATTTCAGTACAGAAATCATTGCTGTAGTGCTAAAATTCCTAAAATGCTTACAGCTTTCTGTCATTCTATTTATAAGCTGATTTAATCCTGAAAAATAATTAAGAATTCCTTAGTCCCTGATATGTCTCATGCAGGTGATGTGATTATATCTTGGCATCTGGGTGACCACAGGGAACATTCAGCACTTGTTTACAGATCCTGAGCTTTACTCAGTTTTTTGGCTTTTGTTTAGTGTTACATGTTGCTGCTCATCTGGTGAATGCTCTTAACTTCTCTGAGAACTACAATGAAGAATATGTGACCCTAAATGCAGCAAACTATCGTGGTGAGGTGAGCCAGCTTTCCTTTCATATTTCAGTTTAAAGCATATCATTTAAATATATGAATATTTGCCTATTCAGTGCTATTGTGTGATCTATACAGTGCACCTGTTTCATGCACTGAAAACTCACCATGGTGTGGATTCCTGTGGATTTTATTTCTTTCTCTGGAAAAAGCATGTATTAAAGCCAGCAAGTTTCAGTCCTGTTTGATTATTAGATGGAGACTTCAATCATCTAAAATTTTCACCTTGTACCTTGTTCTCTTGCTTCTCTTCTGATTCTCTCTGTTTCTTGGGTAGGCCTGGTTAACACATTTCTGCTGCTTTTTGGGCAAATTTGTTCTGCATTTCCATTATTTAGAATACAGTGAGATTTGAAACTGATTTTGCATTTTTCAGCTTCAGTGAATGCATATATGAGTATATATGCTAAGTGTGGAATTAGTTATCTACATGAACTGATTTCTGCTTGTGAAATGCTTGATTTGTGTGCCTTGTCTGACTGTGGTGCAGATCTCTTGCAGAAATACCAGATTCCTAGTCCCTTGGCCAGATGCTTACTTGTGTATTTGGCACTGGAGAGATATTTGCAGATTTTAGAAGCGAGACCGGAGTCCAGCACCCGTTCTTCTTGGGCTACAGTCAAGTTCTCTCTTGTTTGTGTTCATTCTAGTCTCTGGTCTGCGTTTCTTTTCTACCAGTTCCATTAGGAAATATTTAGAATGACCCTATCCCAGCTGCATTGGTTCCTGGAAAAAGAGAGCTTGACTCAGTCCAGGCTCACAAGGACCAGCAACCGAGGTCTTCCACTCCCTGGGTGAATGATCTAATCCCCCAGCTATTCAGTGGCAGGCAGACATGCCAGCACCAAGTGTTGTGCTGAGCTTCTGGGTTGAACTGTGTGTCTGCTTGTGTTAGGAGTGGTCTGATAGACTTTGCTTCATCAGGAACATCAGCAGGAGCGTGTCTCAGGCAGGAATGTGCCAGGGTTCTAAGCCTCTACTACGCAGCCTTAGGAATTTTGCAATAGAGAATGGAGGCAATAGCAAGTTTTTTAGGAACTCTAGGATCAAAGCTCCTGAATTTTAGGTACTTTAGTAGCTCTTGCACCTTTGTACTTGAGTCCCACTTATATCTCTTTTTAAACTGTGGTGCACAGTCTGGATGTTGCTCTCATCTTCTCTATCTGGGTACGCACATCTGGATGCAGACGAGGTCAGAAAAATGGTCACTTCATTTTTCCTGTTCTGTATGGAAACTTCTCACCTCCCCTACATTTAACTGCAAGTTTCAATATAAAAATTTTCCAAGCAGTGAAGATGAAATCTGTTGAAGTATAGGATCAGGGAAAGTGAGGCAGTTTCCCTGATGTTGAAATATCTCCTCTTCCTTTCGTATGTGGTGAAGGACACGTGTCAGATCCTTTGTGTTCAGTCTTGCTTCACTATGGTCCATTGCAAATTCTTGGTGATATAGCTGGCAGTAACATTCTTGCCTCTTGTCTTACATTTAAGTTCAAAACTTCTCCCTCTTCTGCTCCACTCTGTCCTCCCAAAAGGATGAGGTAACTGAGTAAAGTTAAGCTTTCAAAAATCAATTATCTGTAAAATTATAGATTCTAGACCAGAATCCATATTATAGATCAGAATTATTTTTGCCAGGGGATTGCAAAGGCTAAAGGTTTAGTTTTTTTTGAATTGCAGTCAATGTAAACTGTTCCCAAATACCAAATCCATTCCTGCTTCCAGATTTAGGTACTGCATATGTCTTTAAATGTGTGAGCTTCATGGGCTACTTATTATTATAAAATTATTCATATTTTAGATACAAAATATCATATGTTGATTTTGTTTTTGCTTGTCTGTTTTTCAGGACCCAAGGAAACTACTTTTTGCAACTGGTAAGTCTTGCCAAACTAAATGAAGAAAGTTTGCTGCTTATCATCATCACTCTGCAGACAAAACTTCTTTTGGTCCTGTATTGGCATGCTCCATTTGTTGTGTCTCAGCTATCTGGAGTTGTGTTATTTGTGTTAATACAACCTGGGTTTGCTTATCCAGAAGTCAGAAGGCAGGAGTTACATAAGCCAAGTAGTAGGATATGCAGCATCTTCAAATCTGTTGTTGTACAGATGAGTCAGCAGAAGTCCATTAGTTTCAAACAGAGATTCTCCCTAATATTAAAACCAAATTCCTAAATGATCCCGTTTCTAGAAAAAAGAAACATAACAGCAAACCAGTCTTTTTGCTGGTTTATTTAAGGACTGGTTGGGTTTCTGAGCAATCTAAACTGTTACATGGGTATCAGGCTTCAGCACTCATACAGAACAAATAGATGAAGACATTTTTGGTGCAGGAATTTAGAAGGGAGCAGTGTTTGGGTATAGAGGGGCAGGCACCAGTCTGAGCTGTAGGCTTCATAAGCAGATAAAGTTCCTTTCTGGTGCCATCACACTTTGTCCTTTATTTGGATCAAACACAAAAATCCTGGCTTGGTAGCATTTAGGGCACAGTCAAATCACACCTGTGAACAGACAGCAATGGTTCTAGGTTTGTCAATCCCAATAGGTGTGATGGAATTAGCAGCTGACACACCAATGTTTCCCAAAAACCCTTAGGAAGGTTCATAGTTGAGAGTAGAGGAAGGGAGAAAGTGAACTGACAGAAACTGAGGTCAAAGTTATCCTAAATTTAAAATTACTCTATTCACTCCCTCTCCTAATGATTGGTAATTAACATGTACTATTTGTGCCAAAGGAGTGCCCAGGCAAGGACCAAGATTTTCCTGCACTGGGAGCTGTGCAAATAAGCAAAAAACCCCTGGTTTCTTCCCAGACAGTTCAGAACGGCAAACAGAAAGAGTAAGGGATCAGGAGGATTTATAGAGTGCTGATGGCTTTTCAGATTAGTCCAGGGAAAAACCTCCTTGAATAAGGGTGTGAGGCAGACTGTGGGAGGAACAAGTATTCAAGATTATACTTAGTGGAGGAAAGGAGAGTCAGGGACAGGGCAGAGAGGAAACACTAACATTGAACTGATAAATTGGGGCAAGATTGTGAGGGATTTCAGTTTGATGGAGAAGATAATTGGAAAACTGGATATAAAAAGTGACCCCTGCCTTTAGTGACAGTGTAGAAAGCTGGATCAAGTGCTGTACTGCAATTGCATTGGAGGTACTTGTTCAGAGTTGAGATTCATTGCACACTATACATCAAATCAGACTGAGAAAAAAGAAATCAAAAAGGAGGCCGTGGACAGAACGCATATTTTTTTTAATTACTACTGCTTTTAATTGCCATCTTTCCATGAAGGAGGGAAATCAAGTTTTTTTTTATGTGGTCCATGGCAAAGCTTGCAGTGATTGTAGGGCTGTAAAAACTGAGGAGTGAGTTCTGGTGTGTCAGATTTTGGGTATCAGACTTTTCAATGAGTGGGTACTGAGAAGCTTATAAAAAGATAAAATTTGAGATTATCTCTCCTTTGACTTAAAAAATACCCGAGGATAAACTAATTCTGATACAAGTCTTCATTTGAGCAATGAGTCAAATCATTAATATTTTTAACCTTTCCTTCCCAAGTGCTGGCTGCAGATCCCTCTCACAGACCTTGCTCTATGGGCAACAATTTCCAGTGTGCTACAATGCCGTGGAGAGTAATTTCAGGCTCTTACTCATTCCAGAATGAAATGGGCTGGCAAAAAATTGTAGTGACAGCTTGCATAGAAATTGATTTGCTTGAAATTCTGCCCCTGAACAGGTTTTTAATTGTCATGATCAACAGAGTGTAGTGTTTGGAATAAAAAAGCGACAGAAACTTGTGCTGTCAGTCTTGCAAGTAAACAGTGTTTGTTCTTAGTTACCTGCTTAGACACAGATGTCACAAGCAGAAGATGACAGGAGCAAAGACAAATAGGAAATTGTGACGCCTGGTGAAATGCAAGGAAAAGGGTAATTTTCTTTGGGAAGGTGGGAAATTACACAAGAACTCTTCTTTCCTGTCTGGTTTGATACAAATTGTCCTCAAGAGAGAAGTATATTCAAGAGTTTGATTGAATCATGATTTGTATGTCTAATTCCACTTTCTTGAAAGGTCATAGTAGGCAAGTATACCTCTTCACAGTTCAAATGTAAGTTATGTCCCTTTTAGTTCCAGGTCTGACTGGAGTCATTATGGTGCTAGTATTATTCCTAATGTGTACAGCTTCCACGTATGCCATCAGGTAAGATGCATTCAGATCATTATGCTGAAAAATGCCATTTCTGTAATCATATTCTCCTACTGACTAGAGTGTTAAAAACACCAGTTTTCTTGTCCTTTTTTTTCCTAGCTTGCAGTAAAATTAGCACGCAGAATTTTGTTAGAAAACCATTACATGACCTGATTGAATTGCCTTCTGAAAAAATACTATTTAATGAGTGTGCTGAGTTAAAAATGTGGACCTTTAAAATTTTAAATAGTTCTTTTATTCCTGGTTGTAGGGGAGGCAGTAAACTCAGCATATGGGAAGTTCTGTCCAATGCATAAATTAAATCCAGTGGAAGAAAAATAAGATGCTATTGTTATCTTAACTAATTTCACCAATTAATTGTAATAATAAATTGTCACAAAAAAGTATCAAAAAATCCAAACAAACAAAAAATAACTCCAAACCTCAAACTATCAGCAATTAAATAAACTGACACAAAATTATGCTACTGAAGTAGAATCTTGCTTTTAAGAGCTCTGCTTCTGGTTGTCAGATACATCCTTTTAATGTGAATTATGATATATCAAACAGCAATGCAGTATTGGCTCAAGCAGCTGCTGGAATTTCTAAAGGTTTGGTCCTCTGGTGGGTTGGCATTCTGTACCAATGTTAATGGGCACATATGATAGTACCTGTGAATGACTGGTAGCTTGGGGGCTCTAGCCCAATGTTGTAGTCTTCTTAAAGCTTGGATTCTGCAATTGAGCATGTGAAAATAACCCCTTTGTTTTTACAGAGGTTGAATTCACAGTGTGTCTATGTAAGTGCAGCACATTAATTCAGCAAACATGGAAGATATATTAATTATTTATCTTCAAACATTAATTAATTAATGCTGCTCCACTGGTGTGAATTAGATACGTGGCTATGACCTTTGTTGAACTAATCTGTCTTTCCTGAGTAGCTGTGTTGCCTGGCAATGTGATCCTGTGATTTGAGAAAGAAGTTCAGCAAATACTTGTGCATTTTCAGTAGAAAAGGCTTCTTCCAGGGCTGTGACTTTTCTGAGGCACTGAGGGCTACAGAAGTGCAGGATTAGGCTGCTGTGCCAGATGTGACATGGCTGCACATTACATGGTCCACACAGATGGCTCTACTTGCAAAAGAAAGACAGTTTTAGGAAGATGGAAAAATAAAACTATTACTGTACTCCTCAACACTGAGCCAGAGCAAAGTCTTGTCTTCAAGGCCAAATTAAATTAGAAAAGCATCATGTATTAGTGATTGGGAAACTTAGAAAAATATATGTAATTGTAAACATTCTTGGAAATAATTTTGGGGTACATGCAACATCTTTTGAAGTTACATGCTTTTTAGTTCCTTCCGCAGTTACTGTAGGTGAAAATACTTTCTCAGCTTTCTGCCATCTAGCCAGCAGAATTGAGGCCCCAAAAGAGTTAATCTGCATCTCCTGTTACCCTAGCAATAATTCTTACTTGGAAATTTTATCCTGGCTTCTCCCTCAGGCATAGAGCTCTAGCTTTTCTTTATTATAGTGTTTCCTCCTAAGGAAACAAGTTGCTGCATGCATCTCTCAGTCCCTTTTCAGTCTCTTTCCCTGTGGATTCTCATGTGCCCTATGATGGCTGAGCATACAGTACAGTTTTAGGAAAGTCAGTTGTAAATGTTCACTGTCTATCAGACACTGAACTTTTTAAAAAGTATTTCAGAGGCTGTTTTAGTCTTGGATTTCAGCCCTAATCTGCTCTTGCACACTGACCTTAGTGATTTCTTCCTTTGTATGTTCTTCCTGAAATTGTTCTATGCATGAGTATGCCTTTATTTTCCTGCCCTTTCAGTAAACTGTGCAAATAAGTATTAGAAGGACTAAATTAGCTGCTAATGTTTTAAAAGGAGAAAGTGATTATTGAAAAAATTTCTAAATTTTTGCCATGTCATACCTGTGAATTAGACCAACATCTTTTGTTCAGTAGTTGTTTTCAGTAGGGTTATGAAGTTATCAGAAAACACAATAAATCCTGTCAATAAATGTTGACATTTCTGCCAACTTTAAAATTAATGATGTTTAAGATTTGGAAGTTATGTATTTAAAAGAACATTAGAAAATAAGGTGCTGCAGTGCCATCTATTTTTGTAAACAAATATTCTAGCCTTCAGTTTCATCTTCTAAACTACCACATACATCTTCCTTTTCAAAACTGTCTGTAACAGGATTAAAAATATTGTGCTACAACTGTGCTGTTTAGTGTGTCCCTTTAAAGCATGAAAAATTCCCCTTACATTTCTCAGTGAATTAACTCTTGCAGGTCTTCATCTGCAAAATGCTGAAGTAGGTTAACCAAAATTAAATATTCAACTTACCTCAAATTTTCAGGACTCTGCATTCCTAAGAAATGCATCCATTCTGTGAATAACGTCTATTTTAAGCCCTAAGAAGGTAAAAAAAAGTGTTCTGAAGAGCTATAAAAATTTGTGTGTATCAATAGATTATTGGCTATATTGGAATACTTAATGAATCTGTGGGATACACAGTTTAAGGATGCAAGTAAGAAATATGTAATTATTAGTCTTAGAAAATACACTTCATGGTAAGAGGTTCAAGGATTTATATACCTGTATAATATAATTTAAGGAGGTGAAGTTCAGAGGGCCTGCTCACATTTACAGCAACTTGATACATGTGAGGAGCCAGGATTTTATAGTAGAGGTATCTGTAGGAGTGCTGAAAGAATAATAAAATGCTCAACGAGCTGGAAGCTGACATTTAGACGTACTCAGGAAAGAAGTGTACAGTAATTTTAATCAGCAGCAATAATTAGCTGTTGAAAGCAACATATCAGAAGCAGTCCAGGGACTGACTTCTCATCACCAAAATTTTGAAAAATTGGTGCATTCTGAAAAAGTTGATCAAGAATAAAACATGCAGTGTGCAGCTTTTGGTATTGTGGCATGAAACCAGATTAAATCAGAGCTCCAAGACCATGGTTTAACCTAGACCATCTTTAAGGTCCCATTCTAGGATTCTGTGGCTGGTTTTAAGACAGAGGGTAAATTTTACTGTCTTTGTGCCTTCAAAGTTGTGCTTCTACTCTGCACACCATTGTTCTTATTTTCCTGTTACTGATGATTACTCCCACAACTCCTCATAGATGCTGATGAGTGACTGCATGGAAATGCCTCCCAGGGTGTGGGGAGTAAGAAGAGGTTTGAGAAGCTTCAAGAAGGAAAAAGTGTTAACACAGTGCTGACTAGGGGAAGAATAACAGGGTGGAGGGGGCGTTTCAGAGCCCCTTGCTGTTGCTGTATTCCTTCCTTTGCTTCCTTTTTTCTTCCTTTGCTTCCTGCCTTGTTACTTTGCTGGCTTGGATTTTATTTTGGTAGCCCTTGGATTATCAAAGTTATTTTTCCTCTCTTGAGAAAGAAAACAAATAAGTCCTGTATTGACAGAAACAGATGCAATATATGTTTCAGTGGTATTGGAGGAAGAGCACTTAGCTGGTTGTATAGAAGACCGTAGGAGAAAAAGTTCTGGAAAAAAAAGAAGTTAGCTGTCCTAGAGGAATATCTTCTTACACTATGTTCTCAGAGCTAAAAATATTTTTTATTTAGTCATTGTTTTGCTTTATGAATGGGATAGGTTTTTTGGTTTTAGAGGGCACCCTCCTGCCATGCTGTGTAGTGTGAGAGGTGTGTTTGTGTGCTGTGAAGTAGTGTATTTTCTTAACCATTTCATTGTTGTTTGTTGGTAACTGTTTTACTAAAAAAAAAAAAACCCAAACAAGCTTAACAGAAAACAGTTCCAGATGGGTATTATCTTTGGTCTGGGGTTTTTTTTAATATTGTCTAACAAATTACTGGTTAGAGGAAGTGCTATTTTCTCTTCATCTCTCCTGATCTCAGACAGATAATGTTCTTGTTCCTCCCAAGACCACCAGTCCTGGAGCAGTAATATATGTGGCTTCCTGCCCTGAAAATTCTCCTACCTGTGCTCTTGTTGTCTTCTTGCTCTAGGTCCTATTCTTCCTGTATCTCCTTCCACTCCATACCCTCACAAAGTTTTTTAGCCTTCCCACTGGCCCTTCTGCTTCTGTCCATGCTACCTGTTTGTGTGCTGCAGCCTTAGTGACACGTCAAATTCTGTTGGGGCAGGGAGAATGCAAGGTGGCACTCACTGTAAGGAGGTTGAGTTTTGAGACTGGAGGTGGAAGAACTATTCCAGCTATAAGGATCTTGTGGAGACTAACTAGGAGCTGTGAAAGCAGTCAAGTCTCCCAGTTTCAGGAAAGTTCTCCATCTAGTTCTGTACTTCTACACCCTTACCTCTCCTTCTCAGCTTGTTACTTCTCTGCCAGTCACTTGTTCTTCTCAACACTTAATTGTGTGCAAGTGCAGTGTGCCTGTGGGAAAACATTCTGGGCTTTTGACTATTTTGCATGACTGTGCAGTGTATAATGATGTCCTGTGTGCACAGGTCTGCTTTTAATTAGCAGTGATTCCATCTGAGTTGAAACAGCATTGAACCATGGTTTATTCTTTTCAGGGTTTCAAACTATGACATCTTCTGGTATACACACAACCTTTTCTTTGTCTTCTATATGCTGCTGATGCTGCATGTTTCTGGGTAAGTAAATGGAAAATATTTTTACTTTTCCTGAAGCACAACCAGAAAGAGCAGTTTCCTTGATTGCTGCCTTTCCCAGGTTTGCTTGAGCACAGTGGGCCAACTCTGGGACAAGACATTGTCCTCTGGTGTGTGTTTAAATAAAGATCAGGCTGCAGCTTCGAGATTTGTGTGTGTTATAGCCAGCTAGAACGAAGTTCTTCACTTTAAAGATTATTCCTTTTCCATTTCCATTGATGAGTGTCTGGTGAGAAATCAGGCCCGCGGGGCCGCGCGGGCGCCCCCAGGCGCACGCGCCTGCAGCTGCGGGCGCCTGCGCGGCGCGGTCGCTGTTTTGCCGGGATGGCGTCCCTGAATCGCTGGGCAGCGCGGGCTCCTGCCGCGGCGCTGGCCCGCAGCGCGGTGGGTTCCCTGTGAGAGCTCTCCCCGTGGCCAGTCCTGGCCCGCATTTCGGGAAGGCGTGGTGGCGGCTGGCACAAGCGCTGGGCGCATATGGCAGAAGTTACGCGGTGTGACCTGTTGTTGCCAGTTTACGGACGCTAAGCACAGACACGGGGCCCGGTTTAGAGAGGAGATGTTTTTTGTTCTGTGCAGGGTGCAAGGTGGAAGTGTTACACAAATCAAGCGCTCAGATTCTCAAAAACTTAGAATCGATTAGCTTGGAAAAGATTTTTGAGATCATGGAGTCCAACCTATGACTGAACATCACCATGTCAACTAGACTGTGGCACTAAGTGCCACATCCAGTCTTTTCTTAAACACCTCCAAGGGACAGTAACTCTACCACCCCTATGGGCAATCTGTTTCAATGTACACTAAATGTACATTTTCACAAACAGAGAAATCACAGTTCATTCGTGAGCTCTCCTATTAATTAGATTTTACCTTCTATTGGTTTAATGATTCTTTTGCTTCTCATGCTAACCAGTCTTCATGCTCAATCTTTCTCTTCTTTTGAGTTGGTGGATTTTTTGAGTTGGTGGTCAGTGGTGGTTGAGTCTCCATGGTGGAATCAAGATGCTGTGAATTGGCACTGGTTCCTTGCATTATAAAGGGCACGGGACTGTGGCCAGACAGGTGGCAAGAGACACAGCAAGTGACGATAGACAGACAGGTGACACAGCAGGAGCTGAACACTCACAGGATGACCCCAGAGTATTGGATAAACTCCCAGGTGATCCTTTTGTTCAGGGTCACTCCTTTAAAATTATGGTGCCTGTTTCCCTGGTAAGGCAAGACTGTGTTTCCCAACTCCCTTCTCATTCTCTGAGCTCTCTCTATAACTCTCTGAGAATTGTTGGCTATTTCTCACCCTTTGGGTGTCAGCATCATTGTAATACCTTCTTGCTGAGCTTAGATTTACAGGTTCAAAATGGAGACATTGAAAGTTTTCCAAAGTGAAAAAACGGAGTCTGAGACATGGTGTAGCAGCAGCCACAAACTCCTGTCCTGGGTCTCTCTGGTCAGACAGTGAAGGTTGGATTGCTCACGTTAGCAGTTCCCTGGCAGGGCAGAAGTGCTGTCACATCTCCCTTGCCTCCTGTTCTCTGGAAGGCCGAAAGATGGACATCTTCACATTGGCTGTAGCAGAGCTTCACACACATGATCCCACGGGCCAGATGGCTTTGTTGGAGTGGCACAAAGGGTTCACTTGCAGTGACTTCCCCAGGCTGCCTCCTGGCAAGGTCCTACCAAAAATGCATCCATCTCCAGGTTCCGGGATCCCATTGGACAGATGAACCAGACACTCCCTGAACAGCTCCCTCGCATGCCTCCTGCTATTGCAATGAGTAATGTGATCACAGCCTGTATCAGAAAATCTACAGACATGTAACAGCAACAAGGACAGGCCTTTTGTGGAAAGTGGGTTGTTTGTGACTGACTTTGTTCGCTATCTCTGAATGTGGTTTGAAATTTATCTAAAAACTGCTGTAGTAGTGTAGTTGTTACCTCTGTGAATAATAGAAAACCACAACAAATACAGGTCCATCTGACCAAGTTTCTTTGTTGGTTCCTTAATTATATACTTCAGATATATCTGAAAGCACTCCTTGAATAAATTAATCTTGTGTGTAAATATATATAGCTCTCTTACTAGCTTGGAGTTCCTTTTACTAACCACTTGCAAACGTAACTTTTACTTTTCATGTTTGCTAGACAAGAACCCTGTGGATATTTCAAATTTAATTTGTCTTTCTGATTTTTATTATAAGCTTTGTTATGCCCCTTTCTTCTAGAAAGATACCCTCTTCTAGTTCCATTTTTTATTCTGACAGGCATTATGATAGCAGCAAAAAGATCTGTGTGTAATGCTACCTGGTTTACATAACACATGCCATTATCTCTGCTAGCTTCTACTTTATATCTAATTATTAGACATCTAGTCCTCTTTCTTTTGCAGCCAAGTTCAATACCTCAGAGGTAATGAAAACCTTGCTATTATTGTGCCCTCTTTTCTCTGTATATTCTTCTTTAAAAGGCAAAAGAATGTGTGTGTGCACATGCATGTATGCTATTTTCAGATCATTCACAGTTAGCTCATTTTCTGTTACTTACTTCTGAACTTTTCTTTTATTGAAATAATACAAGGGAGGTTTCACAGAAAAATGTGTAGATCTGTTTCCTGGTAAAGCCAGTTTGAATTTCTTTTTACTGTTATCTCATCATTCTTTAAACAATTTTTAAATCCACCCAGTTAAACCCACTAAGCCTCCTTTCTTGGCTTCTTCTTTAATCCTTTTCATATGCACATTATTTCTCCTCTCTATTTTCTAGGTCATCAAATTGAAGAGTTAAATTTTATTCATTTTCTGAGCTTTGGCAATTATAGCAAATATTTCTTTTGTGATCTCTCTGTTCAACTGTTACAACTTTCTCACGTAAATCCCATATATCCTGCAATTTTTATTGAAGGAACTCTCTCAGCACCTCTTTTAAATGCAGGTACATAATTAAATCTTGTTTACGTTAACAGTACTTTAGGATGGAAATATCAACACCTATAAATTGACTTGGTCTAGGTAATCTAGTATTTGCTGAAGTGATTGCTAAGGTAAAAGCAGTGTATTCTGAACATTTCTGCCAAACTAATGAAAAAATAAAAAGTATTCAATTATGTCATATTCATTCAAATTACCTTTTTTTTTAATTTGAAAATTCAGAATTAGTTAACAGTGTTAAGCCCTTTGCCCACCAAGTGTTCATTGACCACATTTGCTGCTTCTAGTTGCTGACCTGTAAAAGCAGCCTCCAGTGCAATTTGAGCAATACATGTGATAGTGCAACCCCCATTTGTCCATATTTCTTTCCTCTTTTTCAAAATAAAACAACAGTTCGACCCCCAAGCTGTACAAAAATCTTCCTGTCATATTCAACCTTGCATAAACCATCTGGTATGTGCTGCTAAATAAGCTCAATGTTTTGTATCACTTTGTATTACAAAGGCAGGTGGAGCAGTTCATTTTATAGCAGTTAGAAGCAACCCCTCTACCAAGTGGCCTAATAAGTCTTAATAAAGCAAGTTTATGAAGATCTCCATTACATGCAGCAGGGAAATCTGTCACAGGAAAGAATGCTGGGTATATGATGAGATGACTAGTTGGTGGATAAAGGGAGAGTGGTGTATGCTATTTATCTTAAGTAAGGCTTTTGACTGTCTCCCATTACGCTCTGACAGACAAACCGATGAAGCATGGGCTATTAGGATGGATATGGAGCTGCAGTGAAATCTGGCAGAACTGCAGAGCTCAAAGGGTTGAGATTGGCCGCACAAAATGCAGCTGGGCACCGCTCATCCTCAGGATGCGCCCGCAGCAACTTTACAGGTGATGTAAAACTGGGTGGAGTGACTGGTACATCAGATGGTTGTGCTGCCATTCAGAGGGACCTGAACAGGCTGGAGAACTGGGCCAAGAGGAATCTCAAGAAGCACAACAAAAGGAAATGGGAAGTCCTGCACCTCGAGAGGAATAATCCCATGCACCAGTACATGCTGGGGGCCAGCTGGCTGGAAAGGAGCTTGGCAGAAAAAGACCTGGTGATGCCAGATGACATAAGTTGAACCAGCAATGTGCCCTTGCTGCAGAGGTGGCCAACAGCCTCTTGGGCTGCATTAGGAAAAACACTTCCAGGAGGTAGACAAAAATGATCCTTTCCTTCTGCGCAGCACCAGTGGGGCCACAGTTGCAGTGCTGGGTCCAGTCATAGTGTCCCCAGTACAGCAGAGACATAATGGAGTCTAGAGAAGGGCCACTAAGATAACTAAGGGATTGAAGCATCTTTTGTATGAGGAAAGGCTGAGAGAGCTGGGACTGTTCAGCCTGGATAAGAGAAGGCTCTGGTGGGAAATTATCTGTGTGTTTCAGAAGGAAGGGTGCAAAGAAAATGGAGACAGACTTCTTGGTGGTGCCCAGTGAAAGAACAAGTGAAAGAAGGCACAAATTGAAATACAGGAAACTCCATTTAATAGTAAAACCAAATTTCTGTGATGACAGTGGTGTTCTTCTCTAAACATCTCAAACACTAAAACAGGTTGTTCATAGAGCTTGTATGGTCTCCATCTTCGGTGATATTAAAAATTTGATTGAAAAAGTCCCTGAACAACCTTCTCTAGTTAACTGCTTTGAGCAAGGGGTTGGACTAGATGATCTCCAGAGGCTGTTTCAAACCTTAAATATTCTGTGATAGATGTAATTTTTTTACATTTCTTAAAATCTTATTCAGATTTGGCTGCAATTTTAGATTTTGGAAATTGCCATGATCAATCTCTAGCTTGCATTGCTTAATGTGGTTTGACCACTGCATCCTGTAAGCTCTGCCCCTTGCCCTCTCTCTGACCAGCAACTGATTCTCTCTATGCTCAGTGCTCAACTCTCCAGCCAAAAGCTGAGATTTCTCAGTGAAGTTACACCAGTTTCCCAAGTGAAATGCGCTTTGGTTGTACCCATGTTTGTGCTGACACACAGCATGCAAAGACTTCTTGTACCAACTAACTAAGCACTGTGAGCAATCTACCAGCTGCACACCCTCTATGCAATTGTCCATACATCAATGATTGTTTTCATTGATTTCCTGGTATTTCTGCTGCCTCTGCCAGTGACTGGAAATCCCTGGCATGTTAGTGAAATGCCTGCTTTTCCTCTACTCTGCCTTTTGACACAGCTAGACAAACAGAACTCCTCATGGCATTAATGCTGCTTGTTAATTTAAGACCCAAATTTCTTCAGGCCAGGCAGGAAGAAATACTGGAGAAACAAGCTTTTTTGAAGAATAAATAAATTTGGAAGAAAAATGTGAAGGTCATTGAAGGTTGCCATCCAATGTAGAGCCTAAAGAGCAAGTTAAGAACCAGTGAAGGGTGAAAAAGAAAGGGTATTTTTTTTTCTCAGAAGACACAACCTTCAGTTTAGTGGTCCAAGGTATTTCTTTCATGAGCATTTTGTTGTGCACAAGTTACAATGGCTGTGCATTCATTATGGAGCTTGGACACTGCACTTAAAATTCACAGAAGCTTGTGGTGAAGAATACCAAGAACTGACTAAATTGGAAGGGATTTTTGGGCACAGAGGTGTTTAGATACAGGACCCATTAGGGAGCTCACTGAACACACATAGCTAATTGAGCAAGGGGATTCACTGAATAGAGCTGGTGCATTAACAGGGTGATATTATTTGCTTTCTCAAGGTATCTACGTCAGCATTCCTTGCCTTTTCTCCAAACAGATTCTCCTGTCAAATTGTATCCAGTGGGAGGGCATCTTAAGATTGCTGAAATAATAGTCTTCCAGCCGAAGTTCAAAAAGTCATAGGATCATAGAATAGTTTGGGTTGGAAGGGACCTTAAACATTATCCAGTTCCAACACCCTACCATGGGCAGGGGCACCTTCCACTAGAACAGGTTGCTCCAAGCCCCATCCAACCTGGCCTTGAATACTCCCAGGGATGAGGGATTTACAGCTTCTCTAAGCAACCTATTCCAGTGTCTCACCACCCTCATGGTAAAGAATTTCTTCCTAATATCTAATCTTAACCTGTTCTCTTCCAGTTTAAAGACATTTTCTCTTATCCTGTCACTACATACTCTTGTAAAAAAGTCCCTCTACAGGTTTCTTATAGCCCTCTTTAGGTACTGGAAAGTGCTGTAAGGCCTCCCCAGAACCTTCTCTTCTACTGGCTGAACAACCCCAATTCTCTCAGCCTGTTTTCATGTACACAGAGGCTGTCTGCAGACCACGGGTGCTGCAGGTCCATAACATGTCAAACTCATTGTTTGGAACTTGCCTTACATGTGTGGTTATGCACAAGTCTAGCAGAGGTTCCATGCCTACATATGGTCTCTAGGCTCTATGTATTTTCCATCCCTCTGTATATTCTACATGTATAGAATGATAGCTAGCTAAGGAATCCACTTGTCTCTAATATCTGGAAATGTTATGGAAAAATACAAAGCACTGCCACTGTCCCTGTGTTGAATTCAGGAAACAGGATGAAACTCCACTCAAATGGAGAGACCCTATGAGACCCTTCACATGTTTTGCAGAAGACTGCTAAATTAAAGGTTTGTGAGTTGGTGTTATTTTTGTCCAGTTACAGCCTTTTTTGTTTTCACAAACACCGTTCGAACCAGATTTGCCTTGTCTTTGCTGCCAGGGTTGGCTTTGTAGCTCTGTTAATGACAACAGTATAGATGGGAAGGAAAGCATGGGCTGTCTCACAAACAGCACTGATACAAAACACTCTCTAGAGAGGTCACCACAGAGAAGCACTGCTTTCATTTTATGTATTCAAAATAAGATGGGACCGAATTGGACATAAACCTTATTTACTGTTCTACCACAATCAGCAAAGCTCATTGGATCAGGTTCATCTCTGATTTCCAGTACATTACCCAGCATGAAAACACTGTGCAGCAGAAAATACTTAATTTTGTGTATCTTACTGGAGTCTGAGCACCTCAAATAATGCCAAAATGCCCCGATTGGCACAGCTTTCCAGAGTGCTGGCACCACCTATTTCCCCACTGTCTTTCATTTAAGCAGCTTTCACCTCAGAGGGAATGTGCTGTAAGGATAACACAAACTTTATATCCAACCCTGAAATTTTCCCTCATCCAGTGTTTACAGTATGTCTCAAAATTACAATATGTTCTTGTAGTTTAGCAAATACTTACTGCAAATAGTTAGCTACCATTCATTGTCTCTGTGTCCCACTTGCCCACAGTACCCAATATTTTAAGTTCCTCCTTGGATATGAAAGAATTCTTTCATCTGCTCTAAATGAACAAGAGAGCTCTGCTGTTGGATGCAATCGGGGTTTCTGGCAGTGAGAAATCTGCAATATGGGGAAACAACACATATAAAAATAGGTTATTGTACAAGATAGAAAAGCATTTTTAAGTCTGACCCAATATTTACACAGATTTTAGGATGGAACATTGTACCTCACAGTATACAGTGCAGTTCTACAACATGCTGCAAAGAATTACCAGAAAGCAGTCTACAAAATGTGGCACAAAATACTCTGGGTTAGGCTCCTGTAGCACCAGATTTCTCTTGCTGATAAAAGCCTGATGATCTGAGGACATACTGCATCTTTAAAAAACAGCCAAATGTGAAGACATCCTGCCAAAACAGCTATGTCAGTAGCACATGCCAGCAGAACTTCTGCCAGTAGAACTTTCTAGTTCAAACAAGGCCAGCAGCAGCAGCAGCAGTGGTGTGCACAGCCTTGGGATGCCTCATGAGCACAAACGTAGGGTTAGACACAGCTGAGACAGGTACGAGCTTCAGTTTGGCTGCTCTAAGTGGGAATTCTCTTAAAATTTTTTAATGAAAGGTCATGTACTTCAGACAGTCCCTTTGCAAATAAATACCAGCAGGAACAAAAGAAATATAACTGATAATTATTGAAATATTTTCATTGATTTTGCTGACACTGAACTCTCCAGCTGGGGGAAAAAAGAAAAAAAAAAAGGAGAGAAGGGAGGAGTAGAGAAAGTCATGAATCTAGGTCCAGTACTTCCTGAAAGAAGAATGGTATGGCTGCTGAAAATGGAAACATGAGGAAATTCGAAATTTTAGACCCACAGAGAAAAGGAATTCGTGGAGAATGTCATCTCAAGTCTGGAGATGGTCTTCTTCAGGGGAGTTATGACTTGCAGGAATAGTATGAAGGTGATAAAAAATTAAATATAAGGTTGGATAAATGGTAAAATTGACTGCTAAGGTAATAATAGCTTTAAAACAATTGTTTTAGCTACCTATGTCAAATGCTTAGAAACAACCAAAGGAACCACTACATCCTAAGTACAATTCTTATACTCCAGATTTTTATAGCTGTAAAGAGGTATGTACATGTATTTATGAAAATTTTTATTCTATTATTTTAAGTAGGTGTTATTAAATTTTTGGTAATTGCAGTTATGAAATAGTTTCAGATTTTTGAAGATAACAGTTTGGAAAGTTTAGATCCACTAGGACCTAAAAATTAATTTTCATTGAGCTGAATTTTATTTCCTGCAAATGTGAAATTGGAGAATTCAGTTCTGACTGGTGTGATACCTGACTTTGAGTGGTGTTTTACCAAGAGTTCCTCAAGGCTACATCTTCAATCATATTTTTATTCATTACCTTAAAATAAGAAGACAGAGTTTGTTAATAAAATTTGCTGATGATACGGAAGTGGGAGACACCATTAATAAGGAAAGGGATGGCAATATGATACAGGAAGACCTGAATAACCTTGAGAACTAGAGTAATAAAAATGTACTGAAACTTAATAGTGCAAATTGCAAGCTTGTGCCCTTCTGTACTAATACAAATTTCTGTCATAAGCTGCAAGGTCATCAGTTCAGAAACAGAAATATGTGAGTTGTGCCTGGAAGTGCAAGTTAACCACTGGCTTCAAATGTTAAGGGCATGTGGAAAAGGCAGATTTGATCCTTGGGTCTGCTGGGTGAGATACTTCCAGTAGACATTGCGAGTGTGTGTCAGGAGGAGGCAGTGTTGGGAGCCCCTCTGTAGCTCAGCGCCATCCAGAGAACCCACATTCAGGAGAGAGAGAATGAGACTGGGATCAGTGTAGAGAAGGATGGTGAGACTGATCCAAGGACAAGCCTATCATGCCATAAAGCTACAGTGGCACAGCGTGTTTATTCTCCCAAAGGGAAGGGTGAGAAACTGTTCATATCAGGATAAAAAGCAATTTATACTTTATTTATGTTCAGGAACAAATGAGCATTATCTGACCTGGAAAAACTATAATGCAATTCTTTTTAACGGTTTAAAACTAATAGAGAGGTAAGATTCTGAAGCAGCCTCTGAAGAAGACTGGAGGAGTCAAAAACCAAACTATATTAAGAGCTGTATTAAAGTTGTATTTAAAGAATGAGGTGGAGTAGTTGCTGGAAATAACTGGAACTGAAAGCCAGTTGTTCCATTCAGTATTACTCTGGAAAAACTTGAAGTGATTTAGTAGCCATTCATAAAAATACCCTACAAAAGTAAACAGCCTTCGTTTCTAAATAAGCACTGCATTTGCATGAGTTAGATGATTTTTTGACAGGTAAGCTAATTTTTGGTTTTTCTGGGTAATATGAATAGCAGTACCACTACCAAGGACAAGATGAATACCCGTGGAATTTTGTATTTCTAGCTACAGAACTAAAAAACTAATTATTATTTCTCCTTTAGATAACACTGAAGTTCTTAGAGCATTACTTTTCCCAGTAGATTCCTTGCCTTCGTTAAAGATAAAAGCTCAGGGAAAAGGCAGCATAGCAGTGCAAGCCTTGAAAAGAAAACAACTGTTTTTGTGTGTGTGTGTATGTGTCTGTGTGTTTTCTGTTATGGTTTGTTGTGCAACAGCAATAATCTCTATTGCTTTGTGGTATACTCACAATAAATGGCTTTTTAGATTGATTACATGCCTCAACTTTGCTTTGGCTATTAATCAATCTCAGCAGCTGTTTATTGCTTTGTACATTACAAAGCAATAAAGATTATCCCTTAAAGAGCTGTTAATGCCTCGTGGAAAAGTTTGGAAACCAGTATTTTTAGAAATAGTACTGCTGATATATAATTTTCTGGCTACCATTTTTGTTGCTTCTTTTGGTTCCTGTCTGATGTCATCATATTTCTCTCCTAAATTGCTAATCACTGTGCTTCACTGCTGACAGTGCTTTGTGTGATGGTCCAGATTTGTCCAAAGAGGGCAGTGGATTTTGCAAACAAGCGTACCATCCCCAGAACACAACAATATCAATATTGTTCCTGTTCTTCCTCAAAGGTTGGGGGGTTTTCCATGAAGTAATAGTTTTAAGATTTGACTCGCTGAAAAAATGAACCGCTAAAAATCTTACAGTATAATTATGAAAGTAAAGCTGCCTGTGTGGACATTTCTATTACATGATAACTAAACTAAGGAAAAGGGCATTCTTTGTTATTTTGGAACACAAACTTTCCTGTGGAGATTGATCCTACGTACAAGTATATATTTTTACCTGTAGAATTGCATTGGAAGAAAAACCACTTTAATTTCTAGCAGCAGTTGCAGCTCAAATATTCATGGATACTTGAATGATATTTGCATGATCTTGTGACTGCTGCAGATGTACTCTCTTCATACTTGTTCTAAACCCACCTCAGCAGCCTTGCTGACCTGCTGAGCACCACCTCTGAAGAGAGGCTGGCCTACTCAGTATTTTTGCAGCTGCTGTTTTCATCACTTCTTGTATTCTACAGTCTTCCTCTGAGCACGGAAAGGAAAGACTAGGTGAAAGACTTAATTTTTCCTTCTGTCCTTGTTCCTATGCCCTGCAAATCACAATTTGTCCCATCCTTTCTGTTTTAGTGCACAGGACATTTATTGTCAGTGTTAAACCAGACTTAAATGTTAACCCAATGTTAAATCTGAAGCTTAGGTTTTGCAAGCTTTTCTGTAGTCTCCTGTCAGTGCAGTTTTCAGTCATGGTGTAAAGAAAACCATTCTAGTGGTGAGAAGCTGTTAAATTCAGTCATCTACTTTCTCCACTTAAAATATCACCAAAGCTCAAAATGTAAGCAAAAATTTATAATCATTGCCCTCTCCTTCAAAATTTGACTGTTATCTGCTCATTTTTATCAGAAATACTAAGACCTCTAATCAGCCATTGGTTGATGCTGAACTTGGTTCCAATCTCATTGTCATTAATAATAAAAATACAGGAAATGCCTGGAAATAAATAGAAATATTATCTCACACAGTAGTAGTGTAACCTAGAGCATTGTCCTGGTTTCAGCTGGCATAGAGTTGATTTTCTTCCTAGTAACTGTCACAGTGCAACGGTTTGGGTTTAGGATGAGAATGATGTCGATAAAACAGGGAAGTTTTACTTGTTGCTACATGAAGTCCAGAGGAAGGCCTTTTCTGCTTCTCACACCACCCTACTAGCAAGCAGGGGGTTGGGAGGACACACAACTGCACAAGGTGACCTGAAATGGCAAAGGGGACATTCTACACCACATAGTGTCATTCTCAGCATATAAACTAGGGGGAAAGGTGGCCAGGGGCTGCTACTCAGGAGCTGGCTGTCCAGTTAGTGGGTAGAGAGCAATTGCATTGTCAACATTTGTTTTGCATATTCTATTTTTTTTTCTTTTTTTCTGTCCTATGAAACTATCTTTATCTCAGTCCATGAATATTATTTTTCTTATGCAACTCCCTCTACCATCCCACTGAGGTGGAGAAGAAAGAGTGAGAGTGAGTGAGTGAGTGAGTGAGAGTGAGTGAGTGAGTGAGTGAGTGAGTGAGTGAGTGAGTGGCTGTGTGATGTTTAACTGCCTACCAGGTTAAACCACAACAAATATGCAAAAGTAAAGGAGGGGAGAGAAAAGAAAATATATACAAAACAGCAAAATTGATTTGGTGACAGAAAGCTTATCTGAGAATAGATGCAATAAAAGGGAAACAGTGAACCAGAGGAAATAAGGATGAAAGGATGTATGGAATCCTTCTTTCTTTTTCCTTTTAATTGACATGTATCCTAAGGAATTTTTACATCATCAAAATATCTCTGGAGGATACAGTTTCCCATTCTGTTAGTAGGTGAATGCTGCCCATTCATCTTATAACTCTTCAGTTTTGTAAAATTAGCTACAGAATTAGATCCTGCAAGACTGGTACATGCAAGAGGACAAGACTCACTGTCATGGGTGGACAAACCACCACACTCACTCATCTAAGAACAGCTATTTTTAGTAGGTGTATCAAATGGAATGGTAGGTAACAGTAGGTAACAGGCCATGATAAATTTTCCTGGTGAACCTCATGTACAACATCTAGACAACTCACTGTAGACAGAGGGTATGTAGTGGAAGATTACTTATCTTTTGAGACATCACTTGTCATCCCTGTTTTTGAGGAGATGATATAGAATACAGGCAATGCAATGAATTGCTCTTAAATGATACAAAAAATCCCATTCAGCAAGGCTCAGTAGAATCAGAATGGCCAGTTGTGACATGCTGTGAAATGCTAATAGCCCATGGAGGATAAAAGAAACCCCTGAAAATAGCCCCACTGTAGATTTAGTGAGATTTTTCAGGTATGTTTAAGTATAAATATGCTGGAAGCAAAGTACAAGTTGCTAAAACCAACATTACAACATGATCTAATTTACTTTAATTTCCACAATATGAATACTTTAAAAGTATATCCCTTATTCTGAAAACTGAGGTTATGCTTCTGATGATAAGCCACGGACATAGAAAATGTTTTTTCATCACGGGAGGTAGCATGGCTGTAGTACTGGTGGCTGCTGCAGCATCACTCAACCTTGTCCAGGCAGAATGTACTGAGGAATCAGATTAGGCTATCAACAAAGATCTGCACAGATACATTTTCTTTTGCTCTTCCCATAATGGTTATGAATTTCTGTTCCTTTACTGCAAAAATCAAGCAGGCATCTTGGCATCAAACAACTGAACCTTGTTTGTACTGCATCACCAGTTTAAAAGTAATCAAGTCCTTCATGTATTAAAAGGATTTGGCACAGATCCAAGCAATGAAAATTTGCCCAAGATGTTTAATCTCTGTCAGGTACAGGAGGTCAGTTGTAACAAGACTATCATTAAGTGTACTGCATAGTCACTCTAGAAAAATTACCTTTGCTGTTTAACATATGTTTAAACATAATCGACAGGAGACACATAATCACACCCTATGGGGTCTTGCAGCTGCTGCTACCTCCAGTCCAAAGCTGGGGTAATTTTGAAAGGGTGGGCATATTTGGTAGCATAAATAGACTATGAAAAGCAAATGAAGCTGAAGGTTCAAGAAACGGCATTGCAAAGTGGGAGGGGTTTAAAGGCTTAAAAGTTTAAAAGTATTTCTCTTAGCTGTCTTCTTTTACCACAAACTTTTTCAGACAGTTCTTTTCTACCTTTCAGCTCTCCACTTACTGCTCTTGGATCAAGCTTACACAAGGGAAAAATACAAGGAGTTTTGTTCAGTAGGCTCCCATATATTTTCTAACATTCTCCAGCACAATGAGAGTAGAACAACATAATATTAATAAATGTAAGAAGCAAATAAGGATCTCTTATTGTAAAGCTGCACCACTAAGACTGCAAATATGTGACAAAAGATGACTTTGTGCCAAGCTAAAGACAGCCTGTTGAGTTTTCTGGTAGTGTATTGACCAATAATCCTTTTCCACTCAGGTTTACAGTCGTCTTCAGGATTGTTTTCAACAACAATTGTCTGTGGAATAGAACATCATTTTGCTAAGTGTGTTTATACATCCTCTCACATTATTGAGACCCAGCTGGCCATGACTGGACACGAGGGTATTATCAGTCTGCAAGTAATAGATGAACCAAACAAATTAAGCTGAACCACAGAGAACTGGTTCAAAGTGAGAAGTATGGATGTATGGTCACTAAAACAAAATTTTATAATTCTGTGATTTTTAGAAAACAACTTTTGAAAACTTCTGAGATATTGAGGTTTCACCTGACATCAAAGGATGTGAAATTAAAGGCATTTATGAAGAACCGCTAAACTTCACTTTGGAACAGCTGTGCCCTTCCCTTCAAAATCTAACCACTGGCTGATCAAAAGGGAATTTTGGAGTCATCAAGTTTGATAGAGAAGTTCTCTCTTCATACTCGGCCAGTAATGTCAAGTGCTAATAAGAAAACACTTCACTGTGCAAGATACCATGATTTGTACTCCACGCTTCCATCACCAAGCCTGTGGGAAGTCCTTGACAGGATATTTGGAGATGGAACAGGAATGCTTATAGCAACAGACTAGTTAGAGATGTGCCAAGAGACTCAGCACTTGCAAAAAGCTGGAGTTGGGGCAAGTGTGAAAATTTTACCCAAAGAGTTCTCAAACTCAGTCAAGTTCTTCAGCCTCTTTTCTTTCTACTAGATCTTCTTTATAGTAGTTGAAAGCCCACTTCCAACATTTCACTATTCAGAACAAACCAAAACGTTATTTCATGCCTGACCATTGGTAGTTATTGCAGAGCAACAGCTCTCCCATATTTCATGTAAAATCTGGGTTCATTTTAAAAATAAAAATAAATTAATTTAATTGATGAGAAGCACTAGCCCTGAAGCAGGTCTTGAGGCCCTTTTGGAAGAGCAATCCTGTGCTGCATGGACAGATGTGGTTTTTGTGAATCTACTTTGCAATAATAAATGTCACATTACCGGTCAGTAAAATTCCAACTGACTGAAGTGAGATAACAGCCAGAAAGATCATAGTCTACAGCAGCAGACAGTAAAATATTTACTATTTTAATGTTTCAAGTTTTAAAGACGTGGGAACAGCTCTTTAAATAATTAGTATTTTGGAAGATTGCTCCACTCCTTTTTCTATTGTCCATTCTAATATTTTCTATCCCTGACTCAGAAGTCATGAATTCATCTCCCAGATCATAACATCAGATCAAAAGCTCTTCATGTTTAATATGTCTTTTAATGATTTTTAAAGTATTGTTCTACTTCTTAAGCCTTGTCACATTTACATTTTTATCTTTTCTCCATAAGCACAAGGCTAGGGACACATTTTTTCTTCAAATGAAAACTGAGATTCTCATGTGAGTCACTTGACCTTTTGAGCTGATGCATTAATAACTATGATAAATAAAGGAGTCAAATCCCCTGATAATGGACTTAGCCACATTCTCTTAGGCCAGGCAAAGTCTTCAAAACAGAATTTCAGTGACACTCCCCACTTGACCTTGCACATTTCTCCACCATGGAGCAACTCAAGAAATTCCTGCTGAAAAGCCACAAGCAAGTGACAGAACTGGAACCTGGACTCACAATGCTGCTACCATGCTCACAGTAACTTCCCTAATGCATGTTAATGTGAACCATTGAGTAATGATCCAAAGTCAAATTTTCAATGCAGCTTATGTTTATTTTTCATATAGAACTTCTGGGTTCCATTTTTCCTCTGTGGAAATTAGAAGTCCACACTTATAGACAGGAATCTAATTTATATCAAAATGTAAACTGTTCCACAGTGGTACTTAGGGGTATTTGAAAAGTTGTCTAACCTGGAACAATCCCAAACCAAAACTGTGGAGCTGACATGCCTGTCCTTCAGGGTCCTTAGATTATGTCACTTCGTAAAGTAAAGATAAAACAAACCAGACAGGTTTCTCTTTAAATAGAAGGAGTGGAGATCATTATTTTGGCTCTCACTGCCATGAATATTTGTAATTAAAAGCAGAGGAAAGAAAGAACTGGGAAAAATGAAAATAAGTCCTCATCTCAGTAAGAAATCATTTAAAGTATTTTTGTCAAATTATGGGTTGTCATCCTAGCACACAGGGCAGATGCAAAAAAACAGACAGCCTACTAAGACAGAGAGCTAATTACAATAACATTGTGAGTCTCAGGGATTTTATTTGAGGGACTTCTTGGGTTCACCTGTACTACTTAATTATTTTCATAATTGCAGGTATACAGGGTAAAAGACATTTACCTGCTATACAACTTTTAAAGAAATGGTCAGACTGCTCAGTCTTAGATCTCATATTACAGTGTACACTGAGATGTGGCTAAGCATCTGGAGATGATGCTGGCCACAGCTGAATACTTTCTGATAATGGAGATAATTGTGTCCCTGGATTTCTCATGAAGCAGCATAAAGTTTACAGTGGTACTTGTATTGCTGTTCATCAGCGGGAGGAGATGGAGGTGTACAGCCAAGGCATAGTATCTGCCTAAATTCTGCTTCACATTTGGGAAGGTAAGCAATATTGCATTTTATGGGTTGCTGTTATCTCTGAGATAGTATTGATGTGAGCAGTAATATGGAAAGCCCTGTATAAAAGAGACTTAACATGTAATTTTTAAAATTTTGCCTGTTTTTTCAAAAGTTCTGGGTTTTCAAAATTACCACTGGACAGTATACTGAAAATTGAGGGGTTTATTGTGTCCCATACTTTTTTTTCTTCTTCTTTTTTTTTTTTTTTTTTTTTTTTCCTTTCTTGTATTTGAAGTATAGAAGTCTTCTGCAAACACTTATTTGTTAAAACTTCATATGATTTCACCTGGTATTGAACAGTCTAAGGGCTGTTGTTAAAGGCATGCACTTAAAACTGGCTGGTGACCAGTCAGCAGCAGTGTTCCTCCAGGATCAATTCTAGGGCCAGTTCTGTTGAATGTATTTATAATATGATAAGTATTTTCTTACCTCAATATGCTGCTTCCCTAAAGTGGACAAGCAAATTTAGTCTTTTCAGATACTGCAGTTTCATAGACGCAAGATCCCCCATAATCCAGATTGGTTATTTCTGCCATTTTTCTGCACTTAGCCAGGTTCTTTTTCACCAGTTGGCCAGGTCTGTGAAAGTCTATAAAATTTTACAGGATCTGAAATGGCTAAATCTGCCTATTCACTTTAGGACAGCAACATCTGTTGGCTCTGTAGGACGGTTTCTAGACTGGTAAATTACTCATAGATGGCATTTAGTTTGGGTTCTGGCTTGCCACTATGCATTTTGTTAAACTCTTCGACTGATACCTGCCATGACTTTGGCTCAGACCCCAGCACTAATCAGGAAGGATTCCCACTGGGCACCTTGGCAAGTTCTTACTGCAAGAAGCACAAAATGCAACCATGCATCACAGTTACAGGAACATCCATGGATAGATGGTACAAAGGTAATCATACAGTGCAATTATTTTTTTGTGAGTTTTACTTCCTTTTACCCCAAAATTCTTGGGGTGAAATTGTGACTTCACTCAGCTGAAAGACTTGTCAGGGATTTTGGCGAGAACAGGATTCAGCTGATGGACCTGGAGACATTTCAACTCATGGTTGCAACATACTCCATGCCTCCCTTGTCTGCATCTCAGACACAACAGAAATGTTCCTTTCCATTCCTCTAACCTTCCTGCATTTCAAAGGAAGTTCTGATATTTTTCATTTCCTACCCCCAGAGGAATATGGCATGCTGTGCAATAATTCCATTTTGTTAGCTCATCCTAGCAATTTCCAGTAAAGCAGCATTTCTTGTGTAGTCATATTTATACTGAAGTAAAGAATTATCTAAATGCACCATATTTTAAATAATTTCAATTATGATGCTGTCACTTTTAATAATGGATGGTAGCACAGGAAAACAGTAGTCCATCAGTGTACCAATGTAAAAAATTAGTTGTGATAGCGTGAAAAATTGAGCATTTTGCCCTATGATTTAAGACGTTGGAGACAGGGTTTTCTCATATAAAAAGTAAAATTTCACCCATAAATCAGTAAAAGCAGCTTTTAGACATGTGCTCTATACTTTCATCAATACGCTTTTTTAGATTGGTTGAGTCTCTTTCTGTTTTGTAATTAACTTATCAAGGAGTAATGGTCTAATTTTAAAAATCCAACTGGATGACAGAAATACTATTTGTTCTAAATTGAAAATATTTCAGCATCTGCCAAGATAGATTTCTTTAAATTACCCTTTAAAAACATTGATTTCTAATACTGTATTTCCTTTTCTCAATAAAATAGAAATATGTGTTCAGAGGAAGCTGTTTTTAAGGAGGCATTGCTGAGAAACAAAGCTATTCTAGTAATATTAATCCCTCTACGATGAGCTGCCAAAAACACAGTCTCCATTTAATGCTCCAAGTTTGGTGGGTAGTCATATTTTATTATCCACCAGACTGAAAATCTGAAATTAAATGTTTAGCAATATTTGTATAAATGAAGAAGCCCCCAGCTCTATACTTTGACATAACTAGGACACTAACGTAATAACTTTATAAAGATTAATTCTCCCCCAAATTAGTGCCTGATGAAAACATATGGCATGGTGGTTACTGGGAGAAAGTGTTCTGGTCTCATATAGAGGTTTGTTGCATCCATGGCATAAAATCAGTTCCATTTGAATGATGCCAAATAACGCCCTTTGGATATTTCATAGCTGTTAATCAAAGGCAATATGGAGTTAAATGTAATATCGAAAATATTGCTTACCTGTGCTAACCTCACATTATGTGGCTGATATTAGAAGCCTCATTAAAGTAATTTACTGTGTTTGGAAAGTAGAAGTCAAAATGCCTGTACTTGGGCAGACCAGAGGTCTTTGTAGCTCAGTTCCCTCTTCCCCACAGTGGTCAGTTGTGGGTGCTTATGAAAAGCACATTAGACATACAAATCTATGCTTTCCAGGGCATGTCCTGTAGCTCCCAATAATTCCAAGCTGGAGATTTCTTTCTAGACCACTGCATAATAGTCTTCAATAGGCTTGTCTTCAAGATAAGATGGCTCTGATTCCTTTTTTAACCCATTCTCATTTTTATTCTCATAACAAGTTTATTTTACGTTCATTTCTATTTTATGGAAAAAAATTATTTCCCTGTGTTTTGAACCTGCCAAACAACAATTTTATAGACTCCCATTCAATGTGCTTATTGTGAAAAGTTGTATGTGATTGCTATCTGCCCTAATGCCAGTCCCATTTCATAGATTTCCTTCAGAGTACCCCCTCAATTACGCTTTCTCCAAATAGAAACATCTTGGTCTGTTTACTTTTCATTTACTATCTCCTCAGATGCAAATGTTCCACACCTTTGATCATTCCTCTTCATCTTCCTTGTAACCTAGAAAAATACAAGATAGAGAAAAGTAGAGTGCTTTAACAATGTTTTTCTGCTTAATCTCAGTTTCTTTCCTTGTGATTTACCTTTGAACTGTGACTATTTTAATCAAACTGGTCAAAATTATTCTATAGTCTCTTTCTTGAATGTTAGTGATGTTTAGAAACCATTAGTCTGTATTGAAAAGTTAAGATTTGCCTATGTTTACCTAATTTTGTGGGCTCTTTTTTCATTCAGCAATTTGTGGTGTCCTCCTGCGACACCTTATAGCTGGCTTTTGATTTTAGTATCCTGAAGAACTTAGTATCATCAGTAAACCTCATCACTATCTTGTATTCGTCACCTTTTCACTGGGTAATGAAAGGCTAATTAATAACAGTGAAATTGTTACAAATCTTTGTTGTGAAAATGCTTGTATTTTTATCCATTGCTGCACAACTTTTAAACAGTTGCTAACCAACAAATTTTGTTTCTTGCTTCATCAAACTTATTTTTTATGAGCTTTTACTGAGGGACCTGTTCAAAAGAATTTTTAAAGCCTAACTGGATCCCGTCTTAGCTCCTTGTTTGCTCTCAGACACTCAGCATAAAGGACTCTAATAGATTTTTGAAGTACAACTTCCTGTGATAAAGCCATATTAACTCTTCATATTCTATCCACCTGCTGTATACACTAGTTCTAGTTTTGGTTACAG
This sequence comes from Cichladusa arquata, assembly GCA_026413545.1. Lineage (NCBI taxonomy): Eukaryota > Metazoa > Chordata > Aves > Passeriformes > Muscicapidae > Cichladusa > Cichladusa arquata. Next base: position 80,616,685 of record JAOTQP010000001.1, read on the forward strand.
TTTCAGTTTATTTTCTTGGTACAGAAATCAGACATACTGGCTTATGCTTACCAAAAATATCCCAAACCCTCCACTTTAAATTCCTGCACCCGATTCAAGTGCTCCACCACAAAAAGCAATAGAGCAGTTTCATATTTTAACCTTGGTGGAATTGAAGAACAGATACTGTCAAGTCCTGGCAATTTCTAAATTCATTTTTATCAGTCTGTTCTAATGCCTTTTCAAGTGGGAGATTTTACCCACTTAAGTCCTCTGCATTGCTGCTAAAGATAAGAACAACCTTATGTCCTGCCCCACATGACACATGCCATTATGTTCTGCCCCTGCCCCCTTGTTGTGTGTTGGTGCTGACTCTATTAGGGCTATGTAAGGGGCAAGGGACCTGCCTAAGTGGAAAACAGACACTCTCCCCTCTCCAAAATCAGCTGGCTTTGCCAAATAGGGTGGCCTATCAGTGTGGATGTAATTTTAGGACCACTTTTGCTGCTGGCAGGTGTGGGGCACAGGGGAAGGATGTGGCAAAAAGGACTAAGAGCAGAGTAGGCTAATTGTGAAACTGCATCCTGATACTTCAGCTTGAGGCACTTTGCTGTCATTATCGTTCTACTCATTTACGTGCATGAGGGATTTCCACAGAAACCCATGCCAGCACAAAAGTTAATGGTACTGTTGAGAAAGGAGATGGAGTGATGGTGTCCAAGAGTGTAGGAAGCCTCTCTGACCAGGACCACGACATTCAGAGAACGGCTCCTTTGCCATCATGGGTACAAACAAACAGTGTAGGACTTGGTCAGTTTTAAATAATTAACTTTTGTTTCCTGCCCTGTTATTCCCACAGTATATGAAGAGATCTCTATAATGATTTTTGTCTGTAGTACAGGAAGAATGGTGTTCCTGAGTTGGGAGGACAAAGGACAAGTATTGTTCAAATCCCACATTCCCATCAGGTCTAGGGAGGAAAGTCCCACAATCTGCTTTCTCCATTTTGTTGGTAGTCTTTCATCTTCAAAACCACTGTTAAATTTCTTAAATTGTGAAAATACATTCAACAGTTATGATTAAAAAACATCTTGCATTTTTTGGGAGGGGGAGGGCATACTTGGACTTTTGTGATGGTACAGACAGATGGTGTCCTTTAAGAATCTGGTGGGATTATACAGCTTAGAAAATCTATTACTTTAAGTATCTAAAAGAATGCACAGTTGCTGAGGTTTTGAAACTGCTCTGTCCTGCATGTTCTGCAAAATATCACTGCAGTCCCACAGTGAAGGTTTGTCCAGTTTATGGTCTTGTGGTGACAGTGCAGATAAACACTAAGAGTGTTTAATATTGGCTTTACAAACAAGGTAAAAAGAAGAACTCCATGGCAATCTGAGTGGTAGAGAAACCATTTTATGGATAGAATCCTGAGTCACTGACATTTTGTATTTTCACGAGTATTCCACTAAAACATCCTAAAATACTCCCTTAAAACACATATTATTTTTGAATGAATACATGATTAAATTTTTTTTTAAAAAATTTGTATTTCAGTATCGCCTTGGAATTCCAGTCATGAATGATAAGCCAATTGTAATAGACCTCTCTAAATACAGAGCAATATGACAATGTTCTCAGTAGCCAAGATTTTGCAATTTAATTATTAGAAAAAGGAGAGACAGATGCAGAGGTAGAAAGAGATGGTATTTATGATGTAGCTACTATGATGAGTGTAAATCCTGGAATGTCTGCAACTAAACTCTGGCCATGATAGGCCTATCATGACAGATAACTTTGGAGAATGACTGGAAGGGTAATATTAAAAATGTCCTACATTACCTATTTGTAAGGACTATTCAGACTTCAAGACTAGTGAGGAAGAAAGAATTTTGAAGCATGAGTTGAAACTCAAATAGACAAGCCACTATGGAAGCATTCTGAGCAAAGATAGGAACCAGCTTCCTGGAAAACCAGGAAAGAGAACAAAGAACTTCTCCAACCACTGAAACTCATCTTTCAATAATAAAGCTGTAAGTCCAGGTAACTTTCTATTGTCCAAGAAGACTGAATTATTTTAGGGACAACCTAGTGGGAAAATCATCCAGTTTTACACTCTGCATGGTTATGAGGACCCTGAGAAGACCAGAGGCAATAAATGAATGAGGAGCTGATTAGTCATTTAAGTCAGGGTAACTAGCAGGAAATATATACAGCTGTGGTTTATTTATGCTAGGAGACAGCAGACATTATCCATGAGGTAGATATGTCAACTGGCCAAGATTTTAGTTTGGCTAAAAAACAGGTCTGGAACGAAGCAGAAAATGTTTTATTCCATCCATGCACATTCGGTTAGCAAGTGAATGTTGCACATTTGAACTAGATGCAAAGCTATATAAATGTAACCTCTATTTACACACAAAGGTGTAGAGACAAAAGAGGCTTGTGTGTCCATCAGAGCTTTTTCCACTGAGCTATGATCCAGATGCATCTGATAGCCACCGCTGCCTGACCATCACTGCACTAGAAAACAGACTTCAAAGGCAAAGGGCAGGAACTGGGACAGAAACTTGCAGAGTGTGTGCAGAAAATACCTACTATTAATTGATCCTGGCTTAGAAACCTACAACACAGTCTTGAACTGACTCAAGAGACTTCAGCATCCTATGGTTTAGGTCAGGATGGGCTGAACTACACATTAATTATTGTGCAATAATTGGATATATGAGAAGGAGTGTGACTATTCATTACCTCTATGAAAGAGTGATTAATAATGCAAAGGATACTCCGAAGTTACAGAAGAGTGGCTATCTCTATTTCCCCTCTCCTTGCTGACAAGACCAGTGATTGTAAATAGATGGGAGGAGCAGCATTAATTGTGCTGGTTCCAGCTATACAGGCTTGGTCCCAGATGTCCCTGAAGGTAGGGCTCTGTTACTGCCCTTCAGGGTGAGGTAGATGAGTTTCATGAGGTGTAGAGCACCATCCAGGTTGGCTGATTTTTACTGGCTGGTGGTTCAGTCTGAAGTGTTGCTTGATGATAGGTACATTGAGTCACTGGGCAAGTATTCTTGTATTAGGTTAGTTCTGCTACTGCTACCAGTCATGTTTTCTTAATAAGACTTGCCTGATCATGCTTTACCTAACAAAAGTTAATCCCTGACAACTACATAGCAACATAATAAAGACTGAACCATGAGTCTCTGACATCAGCTGCAGTGTGGTCAGCCTAGTAGGGGCAGCTGAAGACTCTAAGGGACTGTGCCTTGGGATACAGAACCTGCTGCTCTGGCCTAAATAATCCTCACTCACCTTCTACCTCCTCTTTGCTCTGTAACAGGAGCCACACCAGCATCCTCTTCTTTTCAGCAGAGAATAATTAGAGGCTACAGCAAAGTCACAAGGAGTGCTTTTTCTAAGTACAATTGACTTGATAGAGGAAGACGGTATAAGGTGGGAAATTGACAGTTGTGGGCTTCAGAAAAAAGCTCGAATCTCCCAAGAACACGAGGAGCCACCCCTGAGGAGGAAAAGATGAGACCATATTGAGAGAAGGGAAAGAAACTGAGTAAAGCCTCCCCCTCATTGCAGATCTACCACAGACCCATGACATCCTGTTGGCTTCTCAGACTTCCTCCCTATCCCTACAGGTATCTCCTAGGTGTCTCACAAATACTTTCTGAAATTTCCCTTACCATTCCCAGGAACCTGCTCCACTGCCACAAAAGCTGAAAAATGGCAACTGCTGCCAAGGAGATTTAAGCTGCAAATTCCTAACAGCATTGTAGCCTGGAGGTTTGCCCCAGGCAAGCAGGCCTGAAGAGTTTTAACCCAAGCTAACTCTAAAACAAGAAGCACAATTGTTTTGACAGCTGTAGCTGTTTGAACCATGGAACCAAGTGCACTATGACTCTCCTTTACTATGCTTCCTCCTCTCCTGCCAGGTACATACCAGATTATGAGGGACCTCAGGCATCAGCATCTGCAGATCCAGCAGATGAATTGCCTTTATTGCTTATCTCCTCATTGCAGTACAGATTGCACATTACTTATATTCTAGAAATACCACAGATAAAATAATTAGACAAGCAGGTCTGCCATGCTAAGCAAAGACCACTCTTCAGCTTCCCACAGATCCAAGCAGCCCTAGGTAACATCTTAAACTATATCATAATGGTACATAATAGTACCCTTCTGATCATTCTTTGCACTCCATGCTTGTTCACTTTGGCTTCTCTCCATTGCCCTCTGCACTTCTCCTCTGTGAATCCTCTTGCATCTTCCAGCAGTTGCTGGGTCCATTCCAATGCCATATGCCATTCAGGTTCTCTTCTCCAGAGTCCTTCAAATAACCAAAATTGCCATGAAACAGCACCATAAAGTCATAACAAGCCAAAACTAGAGGTTAAGATGCTACCAAGTGTTCCACACTGGGTTTTTTGGCAGTCACACAAAGCCAGAGACTCTACCACAGCTCAGACTTTTCAGCATTTGAATTCTGCCTGATCAATAGCATGTGACACAAGTTTATGTGGGATTCTTCAGCTAGATGAAGCATCTCACGGTGTCCAGCAACACACTTCTCCACATACCCAATCAGCTTGTTTTGCTGTGCTTATTATTCCCACCCACACCTCTAACCTGGTTATCCCTCTGCAACATCTTATCATAGCTGATTTTCTGATGAATTAAATTTACCTAAATTAATTTGAAAAGTAACACACATGCTCAGCTCCCTGCAGCAGATCATAACTTCTTGGCTCTCATTTTTTAATGATGCCATGATGCCTTATAGAGTTGTACTCCTTTCTTTGAGCAGCAGCTCACTTGCCACTTGTTTAACAGTTATTGTTTTTCTTGCCCTGGAAAAAGTAACGTAGCATTCAGGCAAATAATTAAGAGGAAACAGGTTTTTTTCTTTTTGTCTCCTGCAGCCTAGACTGTCATATTCTTTAATGACATCTTTATAAATGCTGTGTGCTTTGGTGCTGTATGATCAGATATTGAATGCAACACACAAAAGCAAGATACCAAAGCACTTGTGATACCGATGTGCCCATAATGACCTGTTTTCTCTTTGTTTTCCTTTTTTGATGTGGGCATTTGGATAACTTAGAAATTAAATTATATCCTGCTCCGAGTAATCATTCTTATCATGCAGAATGAAAAGGGTACTTTTTCTTTCTACTACTGCATGCTTTGCTGTCTCCTGAGCACATCATTTAATTTATCTGTTATTAATCCCGGGATGTGTATTTATTATGGATGAGGAATTGTTGGTGCAAATGAGTTGCGATTCCTGTGGAAAAACAAAACCAAAACAAGACACCAATCAAACACATGGACACAGCTCCTAGATAAGTAATGCTGGCTTCACTCCAGGGGTTTCTGCTCTGTGTTGGGACAAGTTAACCCAGTAGCTTCTCAGTGTTCTGTACTGCTCAGGAGAAGAGGTTGTAAATGCTTCCTTGCCAGTATTGCCTTGTGAGTGGTTGATGATATCATTTTGATCCTTAAATCTGATATGCACTTGAACGCTGAATTTAATTAGTTGAAAAGTACTGTGTACTTTAAAACTCCAAACAGAATAGATATTCAAAGGATGCAAGAGAAGTTGGTACCAGAAAATAGATATATATATTTTATCTTCGAAATGAAAGACCTATGGAAATAGCACTAGAGATATTCTTCTCTATCTACTCAAGAGTCAGATACAATTTCAGTTCTTGTGTTAAAATTATCCCTTTCCTTACTACAAACCTCGAATTCCACAGAAACTAGAGGAGAATGGCATTTTAAGTGGCTATAGAAAGGAAAACAGTCCCATGCAAGTATGGTGGAGACTATAAATCAACTCTGAAAACCATGGAAGAAGATGTGTCATGATTCCACTCATGCCACTAAGGTGATATCTGTCATCTAATAAGTGAAAATTGTTGTCTGACGGTGCTGAAAGTCTGATTTCCTCACCGAGTCCTCTATCCTCTAAATATACGGCCATTAGGAAAGAGGTGGACAATAATCATCTCTGCTGTTTCGCATTCTTGACTGGAAATAGCTCTCTGCTGAGCTCGGTAATCTTCCATGTATGCTAAAAATGCAGCTTCCTTCATGAAGACATTCCACATAGGATTAAAACAGTGTCATAAAAATGGTAGGTGTCTGCATATGCTCAGATGATGAAGAGGTGCTGAGTAGTTTATATGGCTTTGCTTTTTTGGAACATGGTGCTCAACCCCCAACTACATCATCCTCTAGTACCAATACATACATATGCATACCTATAGGATCTAAGATTTATCGCAGATATTTTTAGGCAAGAATTTATATTAAATATCACACTGGTATTTACTGTAAGAGTCATCTCTGGACTTAAATTTTATGCCAGTGATTGAATAATCTGTTTTTCAGGATTGTGAGGAGAAGAAAGACCACAGTGAATTGTGACAGCTAACTTTTAAAAACAAAAATAATCTGCATACTGGGCAAATCAGATGACAAGCTTCCCCCTTCATTACAGGGGATTGGAAAAGGGACATTTCTCTTAAGTTCCATACTCTTTATGGAAAATTATGTAGAGATTAATAGTGCCCACTGACATGATATCACATCACATTATACTTCATCCCAAATCTGTAAGTAGTTGCTCAAACAAGGCAATACTTAAAAACAGACTTTGTTATACTCACAGGGGTTAAGTTTGTGAAGAATAAAGTAAATTTTTTCACTTCCTTACGAACATTGTAACTAGGAAATACTACATAGAATTCTTTCTTATGCTATTTTGAACACATTCTTACAGCCTTTTTTGGTGACCCGTCTTTTGATAAGTGGAGCCAACCTACTAACAAAGAAAGTATCAAGACCACAGTCATTCAGCTTTATCACAACAGCAGACTTACACTTCAACACCATTTTGGAAATGCTGATCAATAACATTAAAACAATCCTCTAAATCTCAGAGATGGTAAATAACCCCTGCAGTCCTCATAAACAGATTGGTCTGTTCTATTCTTTTCAGCTCACAGGAGTTCACCATACTTGAATTGCAAATCAGCAGCATAAATGTTAAAAATGTTTCTGCCTGTTATTTTCATTGGCATCAGTCTCAGCAGTGTTTTGGAGATAGAAGAGATTGCGCAAGCTGCAGCAGGGCTGCAAGGAAACACATATTTCCCCAGTCTGATTGCCAGAATGCAGAATTAGTTTTATTTAAGCCCTTGATTCTTCCCTGCAATCCTCATTGGCCTGACTAGGGACCTGGTCCTTAACAGACCACTGAGTACCACTGCAAACATCCCCTTTATACTCCATGATGGTCACCAGCATCCTGTATGTTCCAGCAAGCTGGAAGAGACTTTTCTAAAGGCTTCACAGGATGCTTGTTGCAAGTGCTAACCAGGCGACACCAGGCAAGAAACTGATGTAGGTAAAATACTGGCTGAGCCCCAGCATGTGCAGAGACAGCACACACAGATGACCACTTTCTGTATAACACAGCTTACAAAAACAAACTGAAGCAGCCACCCAAGCAGTGGCTGTGAAATTAAGCAGAGGTCTGCTTAGAGACTAGAGCTATTGGTGCTACACCAGGGGAGGAGACTGGGCAGTTAGCTTACACTCCTAGAGAACTTTTGTGTGTTGTAGGCACATTGGGTAAATCAACATTTGTCTGTATTCTGTAATCTAGAGCAATTTCCTCAGGCTGAGGAACCCACATCTGCATTTTCTGGCAGACTAAAGGCTCACACAGACTGCCAGGAGGGCTGTTAGGTCCAACACACATGAGGATTCAAGCATTTTTTTCCTTTGGGAATCGTGCTGCCTGTTGCAGTGCTAGGGACATAAAACTATCTCAGAATTCAAAGTTTGTCTTGAAGATGGGACAAAACAACTTTCTAGGAAAACAGATGTGACAGCTAGCACTCTGTCCCACCAAGGCCTGCTGGTGTAGCCTAACAGCAGTGAGATGCACAGAAATGCCCACAGCAGAACCAAGACCACTCTTCTGACACAATCTGCGACTCAAAGAGCCTCAGGAACACAGATCTGATAATCAAAATTACTTCAAAGGTGATCTTATCCTTCATTCCATTAAAAGAATCATTTGTAACACCACTTCTGAGAGGAAAAGGTTAAATCTGAACAGCTTCTTATGCCGAATTCTTCATTTTAAACACAGTTAGTGTCCATTGGTACCTAAGACTAATATATACACCAGAAATATTTTGGGGTTTTTTTCTGTCTGAGGAAAATTTACACTAAAATGTGGAATAAGGCTATGTAAAAGGTAAAATAAACAAGCCACCCTAGCCAATGCCTGCCAAGAAAATAAGATCCAGCACTGGAATTCTTTGTACTGCTGAACTACTCAGTCTCTGTTTTTCACATTTACAGCTTGTGCAGATTTTTTTGGTAAACTCAAATGTCCACTGGGACTGGGAATAGAAGAAAAGGTGTGGGTAAACCCTTCTTCTGTCCAGCCCCATTCCTTGAGTAATTGGATTTGAAAGAAATAAACTAAGAAGTCTCTCTCGTCCAGCAGTCAGAGTATTACAAAATAAATTGTGGTTAATCTATAGCAACAGAACTGTCCATTTCTTCCAGGCAGACAAATTATAAAATATGCAGTAATGCTCAGCGCACTCGCTAATTATTTAACAGAGGGATTTTCCATACAAAACACATTTAAAAATTGAAAAGCTTCTCTAGTCCTGACCAGAACGTAAAAATAAGATTTCTATCAGTGATGTTTAAAGCAGAGGACTGCAGTCACTCCATCTTGTAGCCTGAATTCAGCTGAATCCTACACTGCAAAATGTGTTTTTAACAGGAAAAATTACAGTATTATGTATCACTAGTCTGGAGCAGGAATGATTTCTAAAGATTGGCCAGAAAGAAGCAGTGTCGAGACTGGGAAAGGATTTCCAGATGAGTTCTGCCTCGTCTGAGCTTCAGTTACATGCCTCCTAGTTTCTCCATGTCTGTTTACCCAGCTCTAGCAGTGATCTTTGTACACACTTCAAAACTCTGAAGTGCTGCAACACACTATAATGTCTGGTGAGTATCATATACAGTGATATTTTACTGCTCATCATTCAGCATCCCTTTCCTTAAGCATGCTAAAATTTGGGGGTTGGTTTTTTTTTTCTTCTCCTTTTTTCAGTGGTGCTGCACCCAGCTGTCCTTACCTTTTTCTTTAGAGCTGATGCCATCACTTCATGATGATCCATCCATCTTCCCCCCTGTAGTGTGTGCTACTTTCCAGGGCTGCAAATTTCACCTGCCATTAATTTTGTTAATTCACCATGCCTGTTGTGGGAGAAAAAGAAATAAAACATTGAGGAAATGTTAACATAACTACTGGCCTTTTTTTCTCCAGACCTTTCTTAAGCAGATGTGTGGAACTAAGCGAGGAAGAGTCAGGGATTGCAGTCTCTCAGGGTCATAAAAAGAGAACTAGAGTGTCCTAAGCTAAGGAAAGCAGAGCACTCAAAGAGATGCGTGGGGAGGTTATCAGTTTCATCCCTAAAGATACTTACATAATTTGAGTATTTACCAGGAAAGAGATTGGAGAGATTGGATCCTGCTTTATGGTAGTAAAATCATGGGATGGATGAGATGAACTCTTCACATTCCTTTCCATCCCTGTAAGTTTATGCCACAGCTGTGAAGTCCAGAAAGATCCATTTGTCTTCCACTTACATATATTAACCTCTTTCCCTCCACCCCCTTGCCAACACATTTAAGGTTTATACTGCTCCAGATTGAGGACTCTGTCCATTCCAGCAGTTCTTGTCCCCAAAGTACCCAAGTTACTTTTACAAAATGAACCACATTCCATCTTGCTGAGTGGGGTGAATGCTTCCTCCTTCTCTTTTTTTTTTTTAACCTCAAATGCAACAGCCCACATTAGAGAAGAAATTTCTTCTCAACTCAGATCTGATCACTAGTTCTGAACATTTGAGCAAGATGCATGTGTCAGAAGCAGGCCCACCATGAACACCTCTGCCCACCTTTTCATCTCTTGCTAATGCTGATTTGATCTTTTAGAGGAAGGTAACGCTTCCCCAAGTCGCCCTGGAAGTAACAGAGCTGGGAACCAGAGGGGAAAAGTGCAGCCAGAACAACAAAAAAATATTATTCCTGGGCCTTGTAGGTTACTCACAGAAAATCTGGAGTATGGTGGCATTGATGGAC
>JAOTQP010000001.1:80632043-80679358 GCA_026413545.1 Cichladusa arquata
GGAATGCTAAAAATGTTACAGTTGACCAAATACCCACTGAATTAGGAATGCAAAAAAGGGCTTTGTCGATGAGGCTGCTGAAACTTGTAAGGCTTTTTTGTTGAAAGTAAATGCTTTGGTAGTTGCAAGAGATTTTGATGTGTAATGTCAGAAATTGGGAAGGAACAGAAGATGGATGAGAGTTGAGGGCACTTCAGTGCCACAGTTTGAATGACTGAGCAGATGTGGAATTAGTGGATAAGTCTGCCATAAGCTATTGGTGATTGACTCTTAGGCTGGGGTTTAGCTGAGCAGCTGCAAATGTCTCCATCTGGAGTAGTCACCCAGGACTCCCCATATAATCAGTGCAGAGAAATGGGCATTTCCAGGGCATTTCCTGTCTAGCATACACATCTTCCATGGGAGCAAATGGATTGTGATTCAGAAGTGCTCATTTCTCTCTGTCTATGATTTTACACTAGTTTAATATCAGCATAATTTCTATAGCACAGGAATGCAGCTTTCTTAGGTTTTTACTTGAACCTGAGATGACTCTAAGAAGGTAAAAATTAAATAATACTACAAGTCAGACTGCATTTTTCCATCAATGTTAGCCAATTGTATAGTACTCTGGTCTGTTCTTTCACTGCTGAAACCAGCTGCAATCTAACTGCATAGAACCAGAATAACATGGTAGCAAATTATGTCATTAGCATTTTTTTTTTCCTGATGAGTTTTATGATTGAAATTGCTTGTACTTGTGGGTGATGCTGCTGGTTAGACTGATGAAGGCTTTGGAACATTCTTGGGTTTCTGCGCTGTGGCTTTCTGCACAGAAACTTGGGTTTCTGTGGATGTTAGATGTGAAGTGAGATCCTGAAGGCACTCATGCAGTTGTGCAAATAGGAAGCAGAAGGTTGAAAGTCCCTGAGGTGGCATGTTTCTGTTGTCCCTTAGACGTGGTTCTGGATTTCCGGGCCGCTGTGCCTGTACTGCGTGGAGCGGCTGTACCGCTACATCCGCAGCAACAAGCCCGTCACAATCACCTCCGTGATATCCCACCCCTCCAACGTCCTCGAGGTCAGGATGGTGAAAGATGACTTTGAAGCCAGGCCTGGCCAGGTGAGTTAATGTGCCCCTAAAACATCACTCTGCTTTCACGTACCATTATCTGTAGGGATGACTATCACTGTACCCCATCACCGAATGTTTTGAATGTATCCTTTCTACCGTTTTATTCCAGTATGTTATTCTCCACTGTCCAAGAGTGTCTGCCCTGGAAAGCCATCCATTCACTCTTACAATGGTAAGAAATAGTGTTCTTTTCTGTACTTTCTCTTTTATTTATATTTGGCAAGCAAATGGTCTTTGTTTCTCTCAAGGTGACAGTTCTCTCCAGCAGAGCTCATGTTTCATTTATGAGGGTACCAGTGAATATGAAATAGCATGATTATTATGTGTGACGGTACTCAATACATATTTAATTTTCTCTACTGCTGAGAAAAAGAAAATGTGAACTTTTTTCAAAGTCTTCCATAGGCAGAAACCAATAATAAATAAATAAATAAATCTATGTTATTTTGAAAATTATTTTATCAAAGAAGTGTCAGACATATTTCTAGACCTTAATACAGAAGGGGCACAAATTGTAATGGACTTTTGCCACCTTTCTTTTTCAATGAAAACACATTTCTGTGACTACCTTTTGCAAAGTTAGAAAAACATCAAGTTAAAAAAAATAAGTTTCTAAAATTGTCTTCTGCTTTATTTTTATATTAAGAGATATATCGATGACTAAAAGTGATGTATCAGTGAGGCCATAGAATGTTAGGATTATTACTTACTCAGCTGGCCTAGAATAGGAGCTGAAACCTGTAGAGACAGACTGGAATAATATGCAATTGTGTATAAATAGACCTGAAGTTCTTTGGGAGTACATAGTGCAGACACCTAGTAGATTCTGCTAAAAAGAATCTCTGTGCTTACTGACTATATTGTTACAACAGCAGAGTCTGAGGTTGAGTATTAGTGGAAGCCTTTTCTTTCCAATGGGAATAAATGCTTTTAGATTACCTGAGTTGGACATTCTTCTTCAAGAAGACTGTGGAGATAAATGTTCACGTTTGATTGCTTTCTTTGGACTGATAACTGATATTTTATTCCTACTGAGTAATAGCTAGTGCTGTGGAGCAATTGAGATTCCTGATATTCAGAGGGCACAACCAGGTCCAGTTCTTTGGGTTTTTGGGGTGTTTTATTTTGGTTTGTTAATTTACTTACCCGTATGCTGAGCTAGGAGTCACAGGGGAACCCACACTAAATTCCACCCAAAATCAATTTTGTGCTAGGAAATGAATCTCACTTAAGAGAAGCTGCCTCTGTATAGTTTGGTGAAGCGTTAATGGCTCTTTTGCAAAGTTTTCATGGTTATTCAGTTTACCAGAACAAACCAGACAACTGTGTTATTTATCTGTTATTAATGGAAGTAGTCCACTTTTTAAGACTGTCCTCTGTATAGTGCAAAAAGATAACTTGATATGGAATGTTGAAAAATTACATGCATAAATGAATTTATGCAGAATGGTTTTGTCAGTATTTATTTACATTTTATTACATTAGTGATTGGCACATAAATTTCAAGAACTTATTTTAAGTATTGGGTAGGTCTTTCCACTCATTTTGCCCCAGTATAGCTATAGAGCTGGTCTGTACCAGTGAGCACATCTTATTTAAATGTTAATATTAAAACATCATGTTCCTCATTTCTCACTGTCCATCTCAGTCAAAATGAATATGATGGCAATAATTTGATCGTTATTAGTAAATGTACAGTTTAGGAACTGGAACTTGTATAAAAAGATTTTGTCTTCTTATATTAGGACACTGCTAAAACAATGCATTTTGTGGTTTTAATTTTTAGAAATCATGTAATAAAAATATATTTAGCTTGGTCCAGATGAGTTTTTGTCAGAGAAGAGACTGCTGACACAGACCTACTGGGTGAGGTCGTAAGATGAAGTTGAATTAGATGTCAGGTTCCTTGCATGAATTGAGAATTTCATCCAGTATTTAAAATGGCAGAGTATGACAATGCATGTTATGAAAAATTATTTTTGCACATGAACTTCTAGCGCTAGGAGCTATGGAAAATAGATCTCTTGTTTTGAATTTCAGGTTTTTATTAGTGAACATAAATAAGTCATTTATATACAGATAATGTGCAGTGTTATTTTCAATATGCAATTATAGTTGATAAATTAGAGTTTGTATAAATTTTACAATTATGTATTAAATATCTAACATTAAAATTAGCAATTTCCACTCATGCACAATGCATTGAATACTAGGCCAGGCAATTTCTGTTCATGCTCAATTTTTTTCACTTAAGTGTGGTGATATCCTTCAGCATAACAGCATATCCTTCAAGATCACATATGTTCTCTAACTATTACAAGATATGAAGTTGTCACTGAGTTGCCACAAGCGTATTTTGCTACAACATTAACTCTACTGGAGAAAGGCTGTCCTTAGGTAAATTACTTTTACAGCATAATGAGGATTCTAAGTGTCTAGATCTATGACAATCTTTTTACCCAGCCTAAGCAGAGGACACATTTCCATGTTCTTCTAGGTCAGAGAATATGCTGTGGGCTGATGTCCTGCTTAGAAAGCTTATTTATTGTTTAATATGATGCCAGCCATGGGACCATGCTGGTAGAATTTGTAGGCAAAAGCTTAGCTCAGTCGTTTTCCCACTCCCATCTGACCTACTTGTGGTTACCAAGCAAGCTGGAACACTACTGCTGCTTCTTTTGTCGAATGATCATAATCCCTGGGTTATTTGTCTAGGTTGGTGATGGGGTGGGGGCTTAGATCCACAGCAAGAAATTAATGAAAGGTGTGTGTGGTTTCAGGTGCTGGAAGTGCACTGCAGCAATGACTTCAGCAATGACTGCAGCAGAGCTGGGGGGAAGACTGAGGTCTTCTTCCTGGCACTATTGTCCTGCTTAGAATCATAGAACACTTTGGTTGGAAGGGACATCTAAATGCCACCTAGTCCAACCTCCTCTTCAATAAGTAGGGACATCCTCAACTAGATCAGGTTGCTCAAGAGTCCAATCCAGCTCAGGGTTGTTGAATATTTCCAGGAGTAGGGAATCCGCCAGCTCTCTGGGAAACCTGTTCCAATGTGTCACCATCGTCATTGTAAAGAATTTCTTCCGTATCTCTTGTCTAAATCTACCCTCTTTCAGTTTAAAACCATTACCCTGTGTCCTCTTGCAACAGGCCATGCTAAAATGTCTGTCTTCAGGCTCTATGTGATGTTCTGTTCACACTGGTGAAATATCTCACTGTGCCTAGAGCATGATTAAGAGACAGGAAATGACCATTTCAGGCATATCTTTGTACTCCTAAATGTGGGTAATAACCATAAGTGGAAAGGAAGAGGTGAGTCAGCATGAAGGAGTTGTGGAGATATTTTACTAGTCCCTTCCCTTTTTGAGGTTGTGTAATATTTACAGTTTAGCTCAGTTTCTTACATAACACCAGGGTGGAGGAACACACAGGGAGGATGTGTAAAGGCCCTAAACCCACTCCCATTCCACTCTGGCAGTGCTCCCATGTGTTTAGCCCAGAGCCAGAGGGAGCTCTGAATTGTAACATAAGTGAGCATAAAGAGGCTTTATTCTGTTTGCACCCTGCCTTTGGGTGCTTTACATTGGTAAGGTCCCCTTGAGCCTTAGGTTCTCCAGAAGTGAGAGCTGAACAGTCACAGCTCTCTCAAGCTTTCTTTGTGGGAGATGTGTTCTAGTCCCATCACTGTCCTTATGGCCTTTGGACTCTCTGCAGTATGTTCATGTCTCTCTTGTGGTGAAGAGCCAGCTGGACACTGGACACAGTTCTCAAAGTGTGGCTTCACCAGTGCTGAATAAAGGAGGATCACCCACCTCAACCCTCTGGTAGTGTCACTTGTACATTTTGAAGTTCAGACACTTGGAAATACCAGCTTTCTCTCATGAGCAGTGTGATTTCCATTTTTGAAGTGTGTTTCTACTGGTTTTTGTTCACTAGTGACTTTGTACTCACTAGTGTGACTCCTTGTCTTTGAGAGGTCTGGGAAAGGTCATGGAGAGATGGCCCAACATTTGGGATTCCTGCAAGTGACCTGCTGGACAGTTCTAGGTGTGCACAGTGTGCCATTCACTTCATAGTGTCTTCATTGCTCCATTGTTTTGATTTCATTTTCACAAAAATTTTTCTTTTTAGCATATTTTATTATTTTTTTCACTGATTTTTTTTTTTTTTTACACAACTGTACATATCTGTTGCTGTGCTGTGTAAGACAATTTGAGTAACATTTTCAGTCCTGTATGTACTCGTGTCCAATTTACTCATTTTAGGTAGGGCATTATTGCATCTTAGAACTGAATTTGAGCAGAACACAGTCAGATCCAGGATATTTTGAGTTCCCTCCCTTTCCAGACACTTAGCTGTGTTACTGAGGATTTGTGATGATTTGCAGCAGCATGAATCCATGACTGCATGCTTCCTTTATTTTATTTTTTTTTTTTGTTGCTCATGCATGGCATCAGAAGCAGAGTTCTATTTAGAATATTAGTGTCTTAAGTCACTTTTTCTACTGTGTTTCTGGAATTTCTTGCATTAGCAAGCAGTGATTAATAGTAACCCTCATGGAAATAGCCCTTGTGTTTTGCAGATTTTAAGTGCTTCAGAAGATGTCCTGGGCTCTCTCATGAGGTCTCTGCTGAAGCCACTACAGTGTCAAAGCACAAACTCTCACAAGCTGCAGTTTAGACCACTTGGCTATCAAAAGACTGGTGTCTACTCCCAGCAACTCATAAAGCTCAGTAACCTTGTTATTTCAGTAGTGTTGATTTTCTTGTGGAAGGTAGGTAGGAAACAATTACATCACTTCATTTAGAATTTACACTGTAACAGACCTTGAAATAAGGACAAGAGTAAGAGGTGAATCCTCTTAAATTTGGACGTGGCTCAGATCTGAGGTTTGGTTTGGGAAAATTCTGTTTTGCAACAAACATCCATAATTGCAGCATCAAATAATCTGTTATTCCAAAGTTTTGACAGTTTTGGCTGTCACTGGCTGTTGTCATTCCCCTGTTGCCTCCTTGGAGCTGAAGTCTGAATATCCTGAAGTTTTCTTTGCTGCCTTTTTATTTCTTCATTTGACACATGTATCTAAAGATACTCCTGTTGATATTTAAATGCAGGTAGCTTGCATAAACACTTGCTGAGCTTTTCCTGTGTCTGTATAAGACATTCTCTGCATATCCACTGATTAGTAGCTTCATGAGATAGGTGGGAGAGGTGGCTCAGAAGTGGCACATAAAAAGCAAAAAATCGAAACGAGCCAAACCGAAGATCCCAGCCTTGAGACTCCAGGGCTTTATGAAATATGTGCTTTATTAATAACGTGGGGGACTGCTTCTTCAGACCCTCCAGAGAGTTTTGGCTCTTCATTCAATGTCTAGATCCTAGTTCTGGTAACAGCTAAGCAGTGATCAACTACTGGCAGCAAGAGGTTTGAAACATTCTTTGAAACTAGAGATTTTGTCCCGTGTCACAGTGTGCTCTGACCTCCCCTACTTTCATGCTACATTTAATCTGCTTTTAAATCCCATTGAAGTAGAAAATGGAAGAGTCTGGTAATAAAAGCTCCAAGAAATTCTGCCCTTTTGCTAGTTCTCCATATTTTTGAGCAGATGGTTAATTTGAAGCAGATCACATCAGGAGGATTTGTAGTGCAACATGTTTCTTCCTTTCCTTCCACATACAGTTCTGTATGAGTAAGAAAACTGCAGAGGGAGGAATGTGCGCATTTTTTAACAAGTCAAAACTGAGTTTTTAGGAGAGGATAAGTTTGCATATGCAGATACTCACATCCACTCAAATCCAAGTATATATTATTAAAGAAGAAACTCCCTTCATTAGTATCCAAATTAATAAAGTAATACTGAATCCCAGGCAGAGAAACTCTTAAATCCATTAACCATTTCAGGATATATAGAAGAATTACTTGGGAAGTTTCTGAATGGACATTACAAGTTATATACTTTACCTGAAAGTCTCAGAGCTATTACTTAATCATAGATTTTCTACCTTTAAGTTTGTTTTTTTTTTTTTTAGGTATGATTTTTATTTGTAGACTGAGTTTTCCTCATTACCTCTGCATCTTTGTTGAAGTCCATTTGGTATCTGGATTTAGACATGAAGCGATTGCAAGGTAGTGGCCCTGATCTGTACATTTTATGGTATTGGGCCTGATTCCTTGACAGAAAAGTCTCAGCAAATTTTATACTCAGTATGAACAACATCAGAAGTAGCACATTTGCGTTTGTAAAAGAAAACCAGTGTTTTGTAGACCCAGAGTTGTCTTTATCCCTAGATAATCCAGGGTTCATTTAAAATCGGTGAAGATCTTAACAGTCTAGCAGTGAAGTTTTAGCTCTAAACTTCTCTAAGCCAGGAATTTTGTACTGCATAAGGAGATGATAGAGAAACATGTGCCCTGCACTGTAAACTTAAGAAATAAACTATCCACAACAGGAAAAGCCTAGGGGCCAAATTCTGAAATACTTCATAAAAAAATGAAAAAATTGTTGGAAGGTTGCCTGAGTAAAAAATACGTAAGGACATCAAGAGCTAAGTTCATACTGTCGGATAAATACAATAAAAACAAAGTCTAGCATGATGACATTCTAATAAGATTTGTTAAATATCTTGTGCAAATAGTTATGAAACTTGTCTTTATGGGATGATTTGCAGAGCGTTTAGGGAAATTGTGAAGCATCTTGCTGGCAAACTCGAGAAATCCCTAGAGCTTGTCTGCTCTTCATAGAAGTAGAATATCTAGCAGCTGTTTGATGGAGAATTTAAGTAAAACAAAAATAGAATAGATTGATATTGCAGATGTCTTTAGTACTTCCTTAGACTTGTTTGTTTGGTTTGGGGATTAATAATTGTGAGGTCTGTATAAAAACTCTATGTAAACCCTAACTTTTATTTAAACTTTCAGATCTGACTCTTGGTGAGAAGGGAACACAGGAATTATTACACTCATATTAACTAAATCCCAAGCTCTCCTTCAGTAGATACTTTAAACAGAAGGTGTCAGATCCCTCTAATAAGCAGAGTTGGGGGGTTTTTGATTAAATTGAAGTAAATTTACAATACATGATAAGCATCTACTGACTTTAGCAGGGAAATGTGTTTTCTTCCATCAGAGATAGTGCTTCTAGTTTAGCTGTTAAGTCAGGTTAGAGCAAGGTCTAGGAACTGCAGGAGAACATCAAAATTAGCAGAAAAGACCAATGACACCCTCCCCCCACACAAACAAGCAACAAAAGCAAAACCTGAGCACAAGCTTTAATCATGAATACAGTTAAAATATTAGAGGAAATTAAGTGTCTTGCCTCTTGCTATCCTAAAATTAAGACCATCTGGTTGGTGGGGCTCTCTGCTTTAGCCTGGCAAACACTTAGCAGCAGTGTGTGAACTAGGGGACACAGTGCAGGTGATCTGACTGGAAAACCTGTTGAACCTTTGATTGTTCTTTTCATGAGTGTCTCACACCACTGGGAGCCAGTTATCATGAGCCTGGAGGTGGCCCATTGTTCTGCTTGGGGATGATTGGACCTTTTTGTGCTGCTGAGTTTCCTGGTCCTGTGTTTTTTAGCTCTGTGCATTTTTACTTGGCAATGTGTCCGTGTGCCCTTGGTGGACTTGGAGCCTTGTGCAGAAGCATTGTTCTTGTGGTTTTTATTCCTTCAGGGAAAAAGGCTTGCATCCTGAGTGTCTTGAAATGTTGTGATTTGTTTTTTGCCCCTGAGCCAGCAACTTGAGATGCATAAATTATATCGGCTAAATATTGCTAGGGTTGAAACATTTTTATTTTCTCTGCTATAGAGAGTTGGACTTGATGATCCCTATGGATTCCATCCATTGTAGGACTGTGATATGAAGCATGCCTGCTGGGGTGAAAGGGTAGTCAGCAAGATTTTTTCCTTGGTTGAGCTGCAGAGGAAAAGAAATGCTGATTAGTCTCTAAAAGTGTACCTTTATAGTGCATCTGTAGCAGCAAAAGAGTAGCAGTTGGACTGTTACAGACCTACTAGAAAACAAATGAAGAAATTTCGTGTTTTATATTCAACAATTTATTTTATGCCACATTGTGTGTATTTTACAAGTACTGGTCTATTTACAACCCTAAGACAATGCTACATTGAAAATTTGCATTTTCTTGTGGTGCGAGAGTGAAATCAAATAGATTTCATAGATAGGAATCTCATAGATTGAGACCTAAAGAAAACAAAGATAATTTTTAACACTGAGAGTATTTAACAACTGAGATTGCAGGGAGTGAATTAGCAAATGCTGAACTCCAGACTCATGGGAATTAGTGGGTGTGGGTTTGTGGTTTGTGTTACAGAGGAAGTTAGACCCCAGATGACCAGAATGATCCTTCTTGGAACTGCAGCTGCCCAGTGATGCATCCTGCAGTGTTATGGTGTGTTTTTTCCACTAGCTAGACTGCAGGTGTCTGAGGTTGTACAGCAAGGAGTATATGGCAATGGAAAGTGAAAAGTGTTTGGGATATGTTTCTGCAGCTGCATGCAGGGCTGCCTGCTGGGAGTTGGCTCTACTATGGCAGGGCTCTGGCTGAAGCCATGGGTATTTGAGGCATGGTGGTCTTGCCTTGATCATCCTGGCACCCCTGATACTTAAATCATGCTCCATGGTTAGGATTTCCCCACATTCAAGATGTTATGATGTCTGCCAGTTCAATTAGGATAGCTGTAAGGCCAAGTCTCTAACAGGAAAAGCTTTTAACCAAAATCCAATTTGTAAAATAACATGAAACAGAGAAATAAATAGAGACATTTTAAAAAATCTCCAAGCCTTTGGGGCAGAAATATGTTTAAAAGATTAAGTCCACGTAGTAACTTTTTATTTTCCTCTGAAATTTGCTTCTTACGGGATTAATTAGTCAAACCAGGGATAGCCCAGTGTTGCAGAGTTCACCTCCTATGAGTCAGACTGAAGTCTAGCTACTATTTTTTGGCTACCTTTATACAGCATGCCTGTGTTTGTCATCACTCCTCTCCATTTTCTAATGTCAGAATGAATGATTTTAGGAATGTTTGTATCAGTTCTGTATGAAACCAGACAAGCTGCAGTTTACTGAGCTTCCAAGGTTCACATTTTCTTGTCAGTTGACAAAGTTGAAAACTTCATTTCTTTTTTTCTCAGGAGGAAAAATGCATTGGTTATGTTTAGTTATTTCTTCCCCCCTCACTTCTGCCTCTTTTCCAAACATGCCAAGTCTCTGATGTGTTTCTCTTGGTGTGGGTAAGGATTCATTGAGTCTGGAGCAAGGATGGGCTGATAACCAGCGTTTGCAGTGCAGCTGGTTCACCCTGGCAGGCTGGAGCATGGAAACACTGCACTGTTTGCAGTCCCTGCCAGGATATCTGCAAATCCCTATTAGGATCATATCATGGCTTTTTCCTCAAAGTGAGAGACTTCTTTGAAGGAGTTTCCTTTTATGTAAACAAATCCCACAGTGAGCTTTTTAATTCCCCCAATCAGACACTTTGTTCTTCCAGCTGTAGCACAGATCTTTGTAATTTTGGTCACTGTTCAGGCCACCTACTGCAGCACAAATGCAGAAGGTGATGTTTACTTGGTGGTGCAGTTTACTTGAGAGCAGTATCTCCACTGGAACTTGTAAGGAGCTTTATTTGCTGTGCCACTGGGGTATGTAACTTGGGCATCCCTTTCATCTCCTTTCTTCTGATAACAGATATTCCTCAGTGTTATCCTGGTGCATGCATTAGCATTTCTGTGATAGTCAGTAATCAAAACTTAACACCTCTCTGAAGAGGCTTCACAGTTCTTATGGTAGATGTGCACAGAAGAACTGGAAACATTTCAGATCTAACTTTCTATTTTCTTGCTAGTTTGCTGTTGTCTCACCCCATTCCCTGCATCCCAACACCTAAAAAGAGTGTTTTAAAATACTGAGTAGTATTTAATAACATTAAAATAACTTCAGTAAGGTGTGTCTTGGTTCTTGTTCTGGACAGGATTTTTGACTGGGAGCAGATAAACAGTGATGTTAAGTATTCAGGGTACTCTAAGCTAGAAGCACAGATGTTTATAACATAGTTTTCAGTTGCCTTGTGCTGGGCTCTCATGCACAGATTTCCCCACTGCTCCTCGCCTTGAGCAGATTTTTGTACCGGTGTGGAATCACAGAGTCACACAGGTTGGAAAAGATCATTAACCCAGCACTGCCATCCCCACCACTAACCCATGTCCCTAAGCACCACACCTGCATGTCTCTTGAACATTTCCAGGGGTGGTGGCTCCACCACTTCCTCAGCCTGTTCCAATGCTTGACCACTGTTTTGGTGAAGAAATTTTTCCTAATACCCCATCTAATCTCCCGTGGTGCAGCTTGGTGCCATTATACAGTGGATATAAAGTAGAACTGCTATGATCTAACAGTAATTAGTTTGCTCACTTTGCATTCATATGAAAGCAAGACAGAGGACAACAGAGAACCATGATCACAATATAAAATTGATAAATAAAATATATTTCAAGTATGTATTAATCTAGTAGTGTATTAAAAATTAGCTAAATTATTCAGTTTATCTTGGCATAGAGATAGATAGTAGAGCTATGGTTAGTGGTGAATGTAATTAATTTAGTGGTTTATAAACATAAAGTTCTCCAGGGATTGTTGCACAATCTCTGTGTGATAACTTGCATTTGTATTCCAAGTTAGCTCGAAGAAAAAAAGGAAAAAAATATATGGAAAGTTGTTTTCTTTATCAAGATGTAGAACAACCTGTATTCTCTAAATTTTATCTACATATAAAATGGTATAATTTTGTTGAATGTGAAAATATATACAAAAATAGGCATTGTAAACTGAGGAAAGTCTTCCATTTTAATGCTAAGGACATAATTTGGTTTCTCTGAGGGTGTAAATCTGCACAGCTCTGTTAAATTTAACAGAATTCCTTTGGCTTCAAGTTGTTTTAGGAGGAAGGCCAAATGCTGTCAGATAACCTGATTAATGTAGACATTCATACCTGTAAAATCTTTCACTTTTTAAAGGTATGGATCACTTGAGGTTAGAATAAGATGAACATTATTTCATGCAATTACAGTATCTGCAGCAGTTAATTTGTGTATCATAGCATTTTAATCAAATGAATGCAGCAGACAAGTCTAAAATGTGGGGAAAATTACTGAAAAGCACTTGTGACCTTTAGTTTAATGATGTCTACTCTCCCTTCTTATTACAGACTATTCAAGTTTTGGAAAACAAGGTTGATTTAAGGAAAAGGACCTAAGATAAAGTGGCGGTTTTTTTTATTTTAAGACTGACTAATCTTTATAATTTTCTACTGGACAATGTACTGGGCAATAAAGGAAGAGTAGGGGGCTGGATGTAGCCCTCAACATAGTACAGTGGATTGTGTCTTGGGGCTCCCAGGTTAAAAGCAGTAGGGGGAAATAGAAATGTTTTTTGCCAAAACACAGTTTCAAAATAATTTTAATTGGTTTTGTTCACAGCCTCAGAGAGGACATGATGCATTTCTGAGGCTGTTTTGGCACACCTTTATTTAGCCAAGGCTATAACCACATGTACTTGTACATGATGGGAATTGTCTGGCTGGAAAGGAGCTCAGCAGAGAGTGGCCAGGGAGTCCTGGTGAACACCAGGTTGACCATGAACACACATTGTGCCCTTGCAGCAGAGAAAGCCAACAAAAAAGGCTTCCTGAGCTGTATTAGGCAGGGTGTTGCCAGCAGATGGAGAGAGGTCACCCTTCTCTGATCAGTTATATATCTGAAGCTCTGGAATTCCCGGTATGAGAGAGACGTGGATGTGTTGAAGGACAAAGAATCATGAGGATGAGTAAGGAACTGGAGTATCTCTGAGTATGAGGAGAGGCTGAGAAAGCTGAACTGAGGGACGAGAGAAGAAAATAGAATTAGTCTCCTCAGAGGCACCCAGTGACAGGACAACACAAACTGATATATAGGAGGTTTCCTCTGGACCTAAGAGAAACCCCACTTTTTCTCTGAGGGTGGCACAGGTTGCCCAGGCAGGCTGTGGAGTCTCCATCCTTGGAGACACTCAAAGCACAATGGGATGCTCTCCTGGGCCACCTGTTCTTGCAGACCCTGTTCTGGCAGGGGGATCAAAGTAGCCAATCTGCACAGGTGCATTCTAGTCTCAGCTATCAAATGATTCTGTGATTTCATGAAGGTGAAATATATAAGAGAATATTTTCATTGCACTTCATTGCACATTCCTAGTGGTCTGTTAATAACACAGGAAAATTTACCCACTTCCATGATTAAACTTACAAAAAACTGTCTTTGAATATTTCTTAAGCTGCTGGAATATATTCTCCAACAGTTTGGAAAAAAGCCACTGCTTAGAGTCTGTAATTGTGTTTACAGAGATGAAAGAGGTAAAATAAGTCTTCTGTGCAGTAAAAAAATGTAAATAGAAATTTCAAAGTTAAAATTACAGCCATATAGGAAAGTCTGAAAGTCAGAAGAGGCCTGTGGAGATCATCTGGTTCGACCTTCTGGTGCAGGGGCTGTGGGTGAGGTTATTCAGGGTCGTGTGAAGCTGAATTAGCAGGAGAAATTGTACCATTTCCCTGGCTGCTATTCCGTGATGCAGAACACTTTCCTTATATCCAGATGAAATTTCCCCTGAAACAACTTGTACTCCTGCTCTGTCTTGTTGCCATGCATGGTACTGAAGAGAAAGAGCACCTTCATCTTCTCTGTAGCTTTTCTTTTTCAGTTATTGATAGACAGACATCTCCCCAAGGCTTCTCTTCTATGGGTTACCCAAGAACTTTCCCTCTTTGAATGTCAGGTTATCCAATCCTCTCACTGCTTTGGTGGTCCTTTGCTGGATCACCTATATTCTTTCCCTCTTTTAAACTGGGTGCAGTCCACTCCATGTAGTCCAGGTGGGTGTGTTTCTTCTGGTAAGATTTAGCAGCACAGGGAGATTTTCCCAGAACTCTATGAGGATGTCTCATAGCTAGTTACAAGTATCAAAATAGGTTTCCTAGAGTCTAGAGAGAAATAAATCTCACTTTCATGGGATAATTTTTCAAGGTAGTGCAGAAAAGAGTCATAAGAGTGATGTAAAATATAACAGGTTTGAACATATTCTAGCAGGAGACAAGGAGTATTCTGCCATTAACTTCATGGAAGCAGGGAATAACAAACAATTTTGTAGAAGATGTGGTGAACTGGGGCTGTGGATAGTTGAGTAAGAAAATCAGTCAGCCTCCTGTGAGAGCCCTGAGAAAGCCCGGAGTGAAAAAACCTACAGAAGTCTCCAGAACAGGCCTTTATGCTGGCAGTATACAACTTCCCACCTGAGGGGCTGCTTGCTTTTATATGGAGAATCAATCTTGATATTTTTGTTGAACGATACTGCAATGAGACATAGCAAACACTGGCCTTATTGTGTGAAGTTTGTCTGCATCCCTGCATCTGATGTGTCAATAGAAGAGGAGTATTTCCATTCTGTGTTTGGTATCCTTGCTGAGTACTGCTTAGTGAAGTGGCTGTTCCAAATCACACCCCCAAACTCCTCTGTGACCAGAAGAAAGGGTTAAGTCTGAATGGATTCTAGGCATGGTTAGCTTCCCCAACTGTGTTGATGATAGACTTGCTTCTGTAAGGGTATAGCTGCTGGTGTGGTTGTTTTGGAATGACCTATTTACACCAGGTTCTATCTTAACAACTGTACTTTGAATGCATTTTGTTACTTTTTTGTTACTCAGAAGTGGTGCTTAATATATTTAATATTTTTAGTGCCCTACAGATACCAAAGCAACGTTTGGGGTCCACCTAAAAGTAGTAGGAGACTGGACAGG
Source organism: Cichladusa arquata (assembly GCA_026413545.1). Classification (NCBI taxonomy): domain Eukaryota; kingdom Metazoa; phylum Chordata; class Aves; order Passeriformes; family Muscicapidae; genus Cichladusa; species Cichladusa arquata. The sequence goes on from JAOTQP010000001.1 coordinate 80,646,998, forward strand.
TATGTAGAAAAACAATTCCTTTTCAGAGACAAATGTCTTTACTCAAACTGTTCTCACTTTCTGGCTTCAGCACAATTGTTCCTTGACTGTGGTGTATTCTCACTAGAGATTGTTCATACTTGTTTTCCCAAAGTTGTTTTTATTACATTCTTGATGCAATCCCTGCTTTATTCAGATGTACCATTTCTTCAAATAACATGTTTTTCCAGCTACTAACTGATCTTCTGATTGCACTGTAATAATTTTCAGCGTTTCTCCATTTCTGCCTCTTTTTCTTGTTTTTGGGTAGCCTGCTACCCCTGTGCAGTGCAGTGCCTCTGTACATAGCAGTGTCTGCAGAAATGCTGAAATGTGCAGCTCCCAGATAAGCGGATTTTGATGCCAACAGTTTGGATGGCAGCCAGGTTAATTAACGCCTGTGGTACACTGAGATTACAGGTTTGCTTTCATGTTCTTCCATGCTCGTCTATTGCTCTTTGAATGTCCTCCAGACCAGGAGTGTAAGCCAGGATTCCCTGCAGAGGAGTAGGGCAATTTGGTGCTCCCTGTGACAGTTGTATACTCAAGTGATAGTTGTCCTTATTCCTTAGTGTCTGACTTTGTTCTTGCTCAGCATAGCATTTCCTTCTAAGGAAGGCAGATACACAGCAGGGTCTGGTTCATTTCTTAGGAAGAAATGTTCTCCGTGTTAATTTGTATCAGCTTGTGTGTTTGTGGAATTGAGTCAAATGAGCTTGTCCCCCTAATAGGGATTAGACCAATGCAGAGATAATAAGTCCATGCATATTTGTTGAACTTTCCAATCTGGCTGCATACTTGCCTCTGCAAGACTTCAGCAGGCAAAGGCTTGGAGGGCAATGCCATATGCACGTGTTCCATAATCCCCCTGATTTTCTCTCCTTGCTTGAAGTGTTGGCCAGACAGGGGCAGATTAGCCTCTGGCCTGCCTCAGAATGATGGCTCTTTTTTTGTGAAGCATCATTCCTACATGGGAGGTGACAGTAGGCTATTTGGGAAAGTGGGATGGAGAAGTACTAGCTAAATGATTTTTCCAAAGTAAGTGGCATCTTTACAATTTTCTGATTACCTCTGTGGTGTGAATGGCTGTCTTTTAGCATTTGTGTATTATTCTCCCAAGTCAGTATCTACAGTCTCCACTGAAAGGAAGGTCTGCCTAGGCTGGACTGTGTGATATTCAGGACACTGTCACATTACAGAGACCATTTATTGTGGTAGTTTTGCTGAACAGTGATATCTCTCCCAGCGTCAGATGTGCTGTCAAGAAGCAGACAGTTTACCCAGCCCTTTATGCCCATCAATACCATGGAGCCCTGCTCTCACTCATTCCCTTAAGCCCTGTGACAATTAATAATTGTCTCTAATCTGCTGACTGTTTGAGGAAGGATTATTATATTTGCCACGTTCCTTATTATCTTTCTTAAGCATGCTCTAAAGGCTGCTGCTGCAGACAGGATATTAGACTGGAGGAGTTTTTATGAGACATACTGTCATTTGAGGTCTTTTCATGACCTATTCTCTCAGCCTTTATCCTATTTATTAAAATTCTCTTTTGTACTGCCATCTCCCATTTCTGACAGTTCATACCTGACACCAAAGAGACCTGATGATTTATTTTGGAGAACTCAATTACAAGCCTAAACTAAAAGGATACAAGAGAGGTGCAGATAGGCCATGAAATGCAGAGAACTGGTTAGTTGAGGTGTTTATTCTCTGGATAGCTTTAGCTTCTGCTGCCTGCACCTGGGAGATATGGTGAAGGAACATTTCCTGCCACTAGCTGTAAGGACAGGAGAGGGAGTACAGATTGCTGGCAAACTAATTCTGCAAGTTGTTTTGGGTCAAGTCGCTTAACTTTGTCTCTGACTGATGTTTTGAAAATGTAATAGAATACCTTGTTTTGTAGGTTGGGAAAGCAACTGCATGTCAAGAGAAAAGGGGTAATAGTATTTTCAGCTCCTGATGAGAAGTTGCTGTTGATGGGAAGCGATTTATTGCCCATAACCCAGTGTATATAATTTTAGATTTCAAATAAAATAAGCTGTAGGAAGCAGCTTTTGGAAAAGTCAGTCATTCTAGAAATAATGCTTTGCATAACAGGTGATGCTTAGTAAATTTTCAGGCAGTACTGTTATTTGCTTTTTAAAATCAATTATTTGAATAATGGAAAATGTAGGACAGAAAAAGTAGGTAAGAGAGGAAGAAGCTACAAAAAGAGTAGCTCTGAGACCTTTGCAAACCAGCTGGTAATCTAGACACCCTGTTTCATGCTCCATTCAAATGAAATGGTGCTGTCTGAGCTTGGAACAGCTGAGAATCTGCCCCCCTCAGAAGCAGATTTGGATAAAGGCAGAAACTTCCTTTACGTTATGTAAGCACCAATACAAATCTGAGATCTCCTACTTCTCACCCGTGTTGTGCTTGTTTTAATAACTGTACAATGCTTAACTTTCATGTTCATTACAGAAAACAGACACACAGGCACTGGTATTGCTGTAATGTGCCCTCAGATGCCTTTGGAACAAATATTTTCACCTGAAATGGTTCCCACAGCTTCCTTTGTAGACCTCTGACCTGTTTATATGTCTAGTTTAGGATAAGACAAGCCATGCCCCAAGCATACCTTTTTGTCTTCATTAATTGAAAAGAATGTATATATATCTATATATTTATATTTATCTCATTGCCTCAGAGGTAGGTAGTTTAGTTAATTGGCAACTGGTTGTGATTTTTGCCATGTAAACGTGTCTAATTTGATTTTTTCCTTCTATCTTTTGCCATGTGCCGTCGATATTGTGATCAGGGGAACAGCTATCATAGATCTTCCTAAAAATAGGTGTGTGATTATGCAATTGCTGTCCTTATGCTGACATGCGACTGCTCAAGTCAGCACCTATTGTATTAACAAAACATTCCATGGCACTGTGAAACTTGTGGCTGAGGAACACGGCTCAGTTGGAGAGTCAGGACTTGGGTGCCCAGGTTGGGATGTGTTTACAGAGGCTGATCTGTGGTGATTGCACACATGCAGGCTGGTTTTGCCCCATGGTGCAGAGCTGAGCCAGCCTGTCCTCCTCTGTGGCTTCCTCAAGCTGAGGAAGGTGTTTAAACTCTGCAGTAACATCAAGGGTCCTGCAGTGGCTCATGCCCAGGTCAGAGCTGTGAGATGCATGGATGGGCTAATAAGCTGATCTTGTTACTGGCCATCCCCTCTAAATACATGTTTTGTTCTGCTTCTCTTGGTACCTGTGGCCATCTATTTTTCCTTCAGCTTTGAAGTAATTGTTGGTTTAGTATTTACAACACAATTTGTTCAAGTTTTTTTTGTCCCACTTGCTGTCTAGTTTGTCTTTAGCGTTGTCATCTATCAGCCTTATGTCTCTTCTGTCCTTGCTGCTGCCTCAAGTACTACAGCTTGTTTAGTTTTAAAGCTGACATTTCATCTGGCACCTCTGGAGGGAAAAAGAGAGACCATGGGCCATGCCTCGCATCCAACAACTTGACAGCAGTGAAAAAAGACATGGCAGTGTATCAAGACAATGTGTCTCATTCACTAGACAAACTTCAGGGTGTGAGACAGAAAGTGATATTGATGATGCAGAAATAACAGGCATCAGAAGCCGTGCAGCGTGTTTTTGTGGAAAACAAATACACAACACTCAGAGGTGAACTGCATGCCTTCAGGCAGTGAAACATTGCTGTTGTGTTGCAGTGTGTCGCTGGAACAAATGGATGTGGCACTGTGTTTACAACACAGATGCTGTTCTGTGCTCTGTGGTAATTTGTATAATTTTTATTTAGTGGAGGCACCACCCTGCCCTGTAGTTGTGTATGTTCCTAGAGACACTCTCAAGGCTTGTCCTGAGCACTGTGATATTTATTGTGAGGATGCCACAAAAGCACTTGAGTAGCAGCCATTGAATCTGAGAGTTATGTCCTGTAGGTTACTAAATGTTGTGGCAGCAGGAGGTGGTGATGTGTGCAGGAACTGTCCACACAGAGCCAGAACAGACAGATTATGGAATACTGATGTGCTCCACCCTAATAAACTCTAGCTCTCATCAGAAAATATATATCTTTGCTTCATTTTTTTTGGCTACAGATGGGGTTATGCCTGGTCACTGGGTCATTCAGGTACAGGCAACCTTATTTGGAGTTCTGACATGGCATAATGGGAATCTTTGTCACATATTGTCACAGTCCTTTTTCTGGAAGGTCCAGCTTTGGAGCAGGACGTTTCAGGAGGGAAAAACAAACAAACCATTTCTCAGTTAAAAACAACAATTTTCCAGAGCACGGCAAATGTATGAAAGCATGGATCTTGTTTAATTCCCTATGGAGTAAGACCTGAGACAACAAACAGTACACACCCAAATTACTTGTTTTTAACAGAAAAAAAAAAAAAAGAAAAAGAAAAAAGGAAGGCAGTTTGGGATTTTGGAGCCTGATTAAGGATTTTTCTCATGTTGACCAGAAGAAGAAAATGGCATGCCTTTTAAGTGTCTCTGAAGGAAGAATGATCTGAACATTCTGGTCTGGGAGAGTTTGTCAGGAGTGTCTGCATGACTGTGTTTAGCTCTTGCTGCTCCTTGTTTAGGGGATGTCTGAAGCATCCTGAGGCTGTGCATTCCTGTGCTTACCTGGAACTTCTCATCAAGTGTAGCATCTAGCAAAGAGGCAATATTTTGTGTTCAGTAACCCTGAGAACAGTGTTAGATGCATTGAAGTATCTACTGTATTGTTAGTGGATCTTGATTCTGACTGGAGGCATATGTGGAACAGAAGATGACAAGAAGGAATAGTAAGGCTACAAAGTCACAGGAAGTGAAAAGGTTGTCTCAGGTTCACTGTAACTGCTACTGAATTTCTTTAAAAATATCTTCTCACTGGCGATGAACATTTGGTCAACTCTTTTGCTATTACCTCAAGCTCTGTTTGATTTGGGCCTTTTCCATTCCATAGTAACATTTTTTTGTGTTTAGTTATTCCATGAGATTCCTGGCAGGGTGTAAAGGTGTTAATGACGTGGTGCTGTCAGTTGTTCCAGCAAAATCTGTGTGTGGTTTTGGAAGAACAGAACAGAGATGAGATAGGTGTTATTTTCCACTGATAGATTTTTATGACTAACAATTTTTGTATTGTCAGGGAATCTTACTTACACTTCTGAGGAAGATAGCAGAATTGAGTGCTAAAAAGGTTTACTTGTTTTTCTTTTTAAAATTTGACATTAATAATAAAATTATATGGTTGCATTACTGAGAAGTTAATATGCCTTAACAGTATAATTAAGCATAGTATACAGTAAAGAATAATAATTTTATTGCGCATTGCCATTAATGCTCGTTATTTATTTTATTTACTCCTGAAAAAAGCTCAAGAAAAGGCAGGATTAAGAGACTGAAGAAAAAGAACAGATTTAGTTTACTGACTAAAAGGGGTTGAAAGTCCTTTTCTTCTAATTGAAGAACTAATGCTGAAGGTGAACACATCTGAATTTTTGGCTCCAGACCTGGATTGTTTTACATTAGTTGAACTCCAGCTGACTTAGTACCAAAAACAGTGTAACTTGAGTCAAATTCAATTTGAACAGTTAATGAATTTTACGTCTAGAGGGGAAAAAAGATATTTGGGTGAGAAAGCTACATTGAAGGAAATTTTCTCCTACACAGAAAGTCCTTTCCTGATGCATCCTGTTATTTATAAACTTCCACATTTTTGCATATCCCAGGCACTCTTTACTCATATAATGATTATAGAAAATTACATGACTCAATGTAAATTTATTTTTATGCTTTGATGCATTATGCACTGGATGTATGGATGTTGCTGTAGTTAAGAACTGATTCAAGAACACAATGTTGCAGGATTTCTTGTCATGCCTCAGACATTTTCAGCACTGTTAGGAGCTACAGGAGTGAAGCCTGTGGACCACATTAGCATGTAGCAGCTGAGAGAATCAGAATGAATGTACTGAAAAAAAGCAAAAAGCTCTCCACTTTGGAAATAGAATTATAAGAGAGAAAACCTTTAGGACATGTCTTTGAGTGGACTGCCAGGCATATTTCTGGTTTTGTAATCACTGTGTGCTGTGATGGCCTTCTTAAGAAAGCAAAGTTGCTGTTGTGGAGTTGCCTGTGTTTCACCATTTTTCTGTTAAATCTGCTTACATAGTTTCTGTGCAGAGGTACACAGCTGCTTTAAGCACTGAATATACAAAGTTTGGCTGGATTTTCATTTGTGTGAGCATAGTTTCTAGAGAAATACAAGGGTTCACATCAAAATACCAGCTCTTCATGCATATCTGCACTTCCCTGGGGCAATAGATTCTCTTAGATGCCATCCAAGTTCTGCTGAAGAATCCCTGCCAAATATCTAGCTTTGTTCCCAGTTTGTTGTTACTTCTCCCTTGGGGACAGAAGAAAAAACTAGACACATTTCAGATTTGGAATTTTGACTTAGTGCACTTTAACTAAATAAATATCTTAAAAGTAGATTTGTAATAGTTCTTTTTGCGATCGTTTTCTAACAGATTTTAAAAATTGCCATAGTTAATGAGGAAAAATCTGTTTCAGCTTTAGAACCTTAAAAAAAAATTGGAAAAACTTGTGTAGGAACTGTAGGTATTTATAAAGGTTATTATTAGAAGGAACAGTTATCTTTACATGCTCCCAACTCGTACATGATGCTTGATACTTTCTCAGAATAATTTGTGTACAGAAGCTATATTACAACCTTGGGGTTGTAATCTGCAAAGTTTTCAGCTTCAACCTTTCATGGGCTCTTTTTGTGCTCTTTGTGAAAATGAATCTCAACTTTGTGATGATTACATAACTTAGTAGTTTTTTTCCTGTGTTTTCATTTTTTCCGTTCTCTTTTTTGGTTTTTTCCTCATTTCAGCACAAGAGGCACTAGTAGGAAATGTGTGTACATTTTAGTTGTTGCCCATTTGTGTGCAAATAGAGAAAATGAACATGGCACCTTGGAACCTTCTATTTGGTTATCTGTTGTATTAAATCTGAGTTTTGAGACGTTGTATTTGTCTGGTTCTTTGCTCTGTACCCTCTCCACCAGCATTACTGGTGGTGGTTGGCCTGTCACATTACCTTGTGTTGACCTTCATTCCTTGGTCTCTCCTACCTGTCTGCTTATTTCTACTGGTGCTTGGATTGGAAGGGAGAGAAGGGCCGTCACTTGCTCAGAATTTCTGCTGTGGTCAGCAGTTAATTATGTGGGACTTGATTAAAACTCTGACAGCATTGCAAATGTCATTGTGATCAAACAATGTGGTCAAATAGGAGGTTTCCTATTTTTCCAAAAAATGTTATATAACTGCTTGTTGGCAGAATATTTGCTTTGAAGTTCTAGTTACGATATCGTATTCTTTACTGCAGTATATTTTCTCATTCTTTCTTTAAGTACATTTACTCCACTTTTTGCCACCTACATGTCCTTACCCTGAATTTCAGTCATCCTTGAAACAGCAATTACCTGTTCCAAAATGGCTTTCCATTCCAAAATGCGTTAAAATCAATGCTGCTCTTGTTTGTGGAAGGCAAATCCTACCCCCTAAATTTTATCATCAGTTTCCTACAGTCCCTTGTAACTCAGCTTTGTATTCATGTGCCAGCCCCTCCTGTTGCTCAATGCTGTCTTTTGTATATGCATCATTTCTCAGATGCATCAAATACAAGCTGGAAAATTTGAGTTTCACCATAAGGAAATAGTTTGTCATCCAAGAATTTTTAAGGGGCATCTTGCAACCACAGCTGTCTTGTCCTCCCCTGGAGAAGAATCCCTTTAAATCATAAATATTATTAATAAAAATCTGCCACCAACCACTTGTATAGTTATCAAGTGCAAAAATAGGATTCAGGTGTATGTGGTAGCCTCAAAAAATTGACTTCTTCTTTTAAAGAAACAATTCAAACCAAACCTCAGAATTTTCACTGAAAGTATCATATCAGGAGAACTGGCCAAGTTTCAGCAAGTTTCCGCAGCTTCTCCAAACAGATATTTTGGTATCTGCTATGAACAGAGGAGTTTTGTTTAAAATATTTATGGCTATGCATTTTATATGAAGCACACACAAAAATACATGCTAGTCACAGCTCTCTGCTCAACTTTGAACCTTGTGGTCTGATGCCTCAAAGTTTGGATACCCCAGTGCAGGGCACAGAGGTGGAGGCAAGCTCCTAGTGGGAATGGAGTCAAACTGCCAGTGCAGTCCATGCTTTAATACAAAGGCATCCTTTTGTGAGTGCCAGTCCACTGAATTAATTTGTAATTAAAACCCAATTTTTTCCTTTCATCAGATCCTTAAATTATAAAAGGCAGTGAGGCAGAAATACTTTAAGTATAATATACTATAAAGTTTAAGATATAGCAAAGTAAATTAATTACTAGTGCATCCCAGTTTTGAGGGAGACTTGAAATGCTAGCTGCTACATGCTGAACGTGGCATTTCTTTGAGACAAAGGACTCAATTATCTCAGTATTAACTAAAGTGCTGTGAGGAGAAACTGTAGGAGGGAATTCATAGCCTGGAAATCACTTTCCAAAATGCAAAGGAGATTGCACTGTGGTGCATGGAGTAGACTGTTGTGATAGCAATAAATAGCCCTTTGGTATGTAGTGCAGCAGCTGATGGGCAGGATGCAGCCTGTATTTCATTTCACTGATACTATAACCCACATTTCTGCAGCTCTGGCATGTCATTGTTCTTCCTCTTTCTTTAAAGCTTTTTTTTCCTCAAACTGGGGATGAAGTGTCAGAGCTTGTTTCAAAAAGGATATCATGACTCTTATTAATATAGTTGGTAACATTTCTAGCAGATAAAACTAAAGTATATAATAATGGCATAATATTTTGTGAGAGGGAGATTTTGTAGGAAGAAGTAATATCTCTCATTAGATGAGCTGAAACAGCTGGAAAGAACCAGGTTGTCTTCCAGGCATGCAGTGCCTTTCAGCAGGTTTGACAAAGAAGCAGTGAAGTCAAAGCAAAGAGAAGGGAATGAACTACCATTCCTGGCTACTTTTTAAAGCAAGTTTTTCCTTCAGAAATATGAACAATAAAATTGCTTAGTAAATGAATAAAATATAAAATAGAATAGCTTTTTTTAAAAAAAAGTTCATTTAACTCTTTAATAGAAAAATACTACTTGTTTCTCAAAGAATTCATATGGGCAAGAATACTGTCTGAAAGCCAAAAATATTACTTGTAAATGCTGTCTCAACTGCCTCTTAGGATTTGTATGTCTCCAGCTTTCTTTATCTTCTCTTGGCTGGGTTCCCAGCTTAGGGTATATTTGCTGTAATATGCCATGGTCTCACTCTCTCCTGGAGAGAGACACACTCATATCTTGGCAGAGTGCAGTTTCTGGCAGGGAAACTGGGAAAAGAGAAGGGCATGTGAGAAAACTTAACTATGACTTGCATGAAGTACTGCATTTTATTTATATATACATGCCCACACATAATCCCTTCAGCATTTGGGTGTGGTTTTAAAATTTTATTATATTTTTTCTCTTATCTCAATATCTTTGATAAACAACAGTTTGATTGGAAGTGTTCACCATCTACAGAAAGTAAAATTTGGACAATGGTTTTTAGAAAGCCATCACTGTGTTCTTAGTAATTTGAAGGGAACCTATTCTGCATATAGAAGCTGATGAGTGGATGACTGCGTAGCTTTGTGACTTGCCTGGAATCAGAAAATTTTTAAGATAAAAGTTAGTAAAACCTAAAATTCTGTAGTGAACACCATGATCATGAATAAGAGAGAATGCTTTTCTGCTGAGGAGAGAGCCTGGAAGATCTGTGGGTCCAAATAAACATGTTAGTGTTTTTATATGTGTTGGAGGAAAAGGCACTCAGTGGAGATGACAGAAAATTCTTTCAGTGTTGAAGGGGGTTTTGGGGAGAGGAGGAGTTTCAGAGCTTACTGGCTATTTTGGGTATTGCTGAAGTGTCTGCTGTGAGGGTTTTACTGTACTGTCAGTGATAACAAGTACACCTACAGCCTCCAAAAAGCCTCCTCATATTTTATGAAATTAAAATAAATCAGTGGGCAGTTAGTGTTCTTCACTGCAACAAGCAGCTTTAAGGACTATCTCCTGTCATAAATTTAACATATTCCCTTATTCATTAAACACACTGTAAGTGCCATTTCCTCAAGGAAAATGCCACAGACCCCCACGCACATTTCAGAGTCAAAGCTGTGGTGCTTTGCTGTGCTTTGCCAAGTGACTGGTGCCAGCCTGACGGCACAGGGCTTTCCCTCAAGGATTTCACTTACACTGTGTCAGCTGAGTGTCTCTTGAGCTTAGCTGTGGCTGGTTTAAAAAAAGCAAAATTCCTAATTAAAGACATTTTTATGGTTTCTGTGACTTGATGTTTTCATTTTTTAATGGGTTGAGGGGATTATGCTAATTGTGCCCTGTTATTAACAAGCATGGTAAATGAAATTTTCTCATTGCAATTTCCAAAAAAAGCAGCAATTCCCTAATCCAAAAATTTGTTAAGAAAGAATACTTCTTTAAAAGTGTCCCATACTTCCCAGCTCATATGCACCAGAACGTGTCATGTCTGCATGAAGAGGATTTTATAATTTCTGTGCTGTTATGTATTGTTGAGTTTATGATTGTACATTGATGTATTGCACCAGGATATGTGCCAGGTCGTGACTGGTAACTGATATCTAATGATAGTTTATAATTACAGGAATTGGCAAAAATCACTTTTTCAGATAAAGATGTGCCAAATAATTTCCTCACAGTGATGTGAGGAACTCTTTGATCCAAATCCTGTTAAACCACTTATTCTTTGTTCTAGAGAATAGTTATCAATTTAGTATTGAATAGCAAAATTTTTCAGCTGTCCTCTCCTGTTCAAGGCTAGGAATACTTTTTCTGTTGATTTGAATAATAATAGACCTTCTATCATGTAAAAACATGTCTATTTAATATTTCATTATGTTGATAACATTATAGTTGAAAGACGGAGATGACCACCTCACAGAGAATCCCCACAGCATATTTCAACAGAAGTCCACACAAGAGCTAGTGCTAAGTCAACAAATATAGGTGTTTGTAAGAAATTATGAATTAACAATAACTGAAAACAGCCCAGACTAGGTTGTATGTAGTAGTTTATATTCAGGCAGGCAGTTGTCTGGCTTAAGTTCTCAAGAATGACTTGTCTAATTCAAATGTAAGAAGAAATAACAGAATTGCTCACATCAGGGTGAAATTAAACCATGATTTGGATACATTTTCTGATACACTTGTGTGCATGACATTTTATCACCTATCAAAAAAAAAAAAGAGGAAAACAGTATCTAATGGCTCATTTCATTTGTCAGTCATTCAAATGATTTCCTGCTAAGGTTTTGATATTGCCCTTTGAGAGAGGTTGTAAGAAATGGAGCCTCAGATGTGATTAGATCTTTGGAAAAAATGTACATTTCTTCCCAGTGGATCATCCCCAGCTGACTAGCAAAATTTATATAGGAAATAGGATCCAGCTGAGCTCTGATCACATTATCCTGTGTAATGCTTCACTGTAACTAGTGGTTTTAGAGAAGAATTTGTGTGTGTTCTCTGAAAGAGACAGGCAGCTGAAAACACAGGGGAAATGTTTTTTAGATATCAATGGAGTCCCTTAGTACCCCGTTTCTGCTTTTGTTTCTTACTTGCAGTCCCACTGTTATTTCCAGCAGTTCAGTTCAGCTAAGTGTTTGGCTGGACAGGCATTTCCAGTGCAGGGTGTCAGCACTGAGTATCCAGTACAGCTTCCCTTCTGGGAACAGCTGAGCACCTTCCCTGCAGGTATTCACACAGCCTGGCTGTGAGCAGGGCCAGGTTATGCCTGATGATCCCTCTAAGGTCAGCTGAGCCTTAGTGATCAGCAGCATTGGTGATCAGCAGGGCAGTGTCTTGTCCCACAAGTCTATCAGCTGTGTGGACAGTTGTCTCCTAATTGGCTGTGTCCCTCTTGTCATACAGACCTGGGTTTGCAGTTTTTTCCAAAGGTGGCAATTAATGGGAACAGCACAAAATATTGCTATTCATATTTTTTTCATGAGCAGACCTACTGATTATATCCTAGAATCATGGGGTGGCTTGGGCAGGATGGGATCTTAAAGATCATCTAAAACCCAACTGAATTTGGCCATGAGGAACCTGCTCTTTATAACCATGCTTAGAGCAGGACTAGATTATCTCCTGAGATTTCCTCTGCCCTCAACAATTCTGTGCTCCCTATAGTTATTATACAGTAATTTATTTTCATATGTGAGAGTAATGAAGTTGTGTCTGTATTAGTAAGAGGGTGAAATGATCCCATGCTTACAGTTTAAATGTTCACCAAATATGAATAGGCAAAAGCCCAAGAATGAGTTCACAATGACTGGTAGTGGTTTTGTTATGGTACAGAATTTCAGTCTTGGATAGGGTTAATTTCATTATTAATCTCTTTAATGAAAAGTTCTTGTAGCTTGTTCAAATGTATAAAATACATGACACTTGCAAAGCTATTTTTAGACCTGGCTCAAAATGTGTGTGGGTATGTGCTGGTGTTTAATATGTTTAGTGACAAGCTAATACACATGGCTGGAAATGATGAGACCATGGCAGCCCAAGAATAACACTTTGGAATCATGATAGTATTTCCATGAAGACATCAGCTTAGTGCTCAGCAGCAATAAAGAGAAAAATTATTAGGAGTGGAGTAGAAAATAAAGCCAAGGAGATGACTCTGCAGCTGGTGGGTGTTTCTGTGGTGCTACCAGGACTTCAATCCTGTGGCAGGTCTGGTCTTCATCACTCAGACATGACACTGGCCAGGGTTCAGGAAGGAGCAGCAAAGGAGCATGGAGAGGCTTCCAAACATGGGATAACTGACTATGCAGGGACTCTTTAGCCTGAAAAAGATATAATTCAATGTAATATAGCCACAGTCTGCAAAACCATGCATAACGCTGGAAGAGTGGGTGGATGGAGCCTGATTGTTCACAGTTTCTGCCAGTATCAGAGGTTTTTGGCCAACAAATACAGTCAGTGAGATTTCAGAGCAAACACAAGGTGATGAATCTTCATGTAGTAGGTGAGAAATACACGGAACTTGTCAAAGGGTGTGGAATGGATTAGGTTTACATGGGGACTGGGCAAGTGCTTTAAAAAGAAGTCTAAGAATTTCTTAATAGACAAACCACCTTAGACTCAGGAGATGCACTGACATAGAAAAGCTTGAAAGCAGAAGGTCTTACTCTGTGATCATTCTTCCATAGATATGTCTGCAAATGAATCCAGGTGTTAGAGTAGGGGGGCTTTGGTGTGAATCAGTACAGCCTGATGAATTGTGCCTTTGCTCAGCCTTTTGAGGCAAACCCTTTGGAGATGTGCAGAGCTGGATAGTATTGCAGTAATTGCACAGCTGGCTAGTAGCTCCATTTCAGTGTTAAAAAGTTCCATGTAGCTTTTGTAAGGTTGGGCTTTCTCCAGTTTCTGTATCAGATTGCAATTTACAAAGAGAGAGCCAGTTGAATCCCTCCTGCTTTGCATACTGTATTTTTTTCTCTTTTTCTATGAAATAAGGACTTTTTAGAACACGTGTTACTATATTATCTTAAAGCCCAAAAAGATATACTGGTGCCTAATAGTTTCTTCTGGCTTGTCATGAAAGAGGAAAGTACAGCACTAGTGAACGAAATGGTAGTTGAGGCTCCCCGCATTTGTTCATGGGGAATTCAAAAAGCAAAGTACAGCTCTTCATGACCAAAGGTAGCAACTGTAGAATGCAGTGCTTACAAAAAATCTGCATAAATAACATTTCCTTCAGAGCATGTATTTATAAAGGTATATTTGAAAGCTGAAGTTTTGTGTTGTTTAGAAACCGTGTTTTACTGTTGCACTTTGCAAGCGCCGAGTTATGGAATGAGCTCTACTGTCATGACAGAAACAGTCTTCAAGTATAGTAAGTACCTATCTTTAAGGCAAAAAATGTTTCTTGACTAAGGTTCCTTGATTATTAGCAGTCAGCTAATTCTCAGCTCCACCAGGGAGTTGCTGTGTAACTTTCAGAAGGATTTCTAGCTCACTGGTGGGCATCAAGACTGCTTGACTTTGGTGTTGTGTCCACTTCTCTTCTGGGCTGTCAGGGAGACCCAGATCTGGCAGTCTGAGTCACTCAGTGATGTCTTGTCGGGTCAGTCGTGCAAAGTGCAGTCTAAATATGGTCCTCAGAATCTCTCCTCCCTGTTTGGAAATAAAACAAGTGATGCTTTTTCCTTCCCATCATTCGTCTTCCAGCCTTTTAAGGTTCCTGGGACAAGAACTGCCTTTTGCTCTGTTTCTTCATTAGCTGACATATGGCTATATATACCTAAACCATGCTAGATGTGTGATTATAGTGCAATAAGGGAGATCTAGTTAGAAATAAATCCATCCAAGCTAACTTCGATGTAGTAGTTGGGACAATTTAAGGACACAAGAAAGCACCTAGAATTCCAACAGGAAAAGGATTTGCTGATGCTGGAATCAGGAAGGGGGAATGATTTTGAAATGGTAGGCATAGAGTTAGAGAAAAGAGAAGGAGTTTTTTAGGATGCAAAGGCAGGTTAAGAGGGAAAGCAGGGCGTACACAGACTTTATTTAAAGAAAGGAGGACTATTCCTCAAGTCCAAAGTACCTTGAAGATTGCTCAGGTCCAAAGTGACTTGGACTTGAAGTCCAAAGTGACTGCAGACCTATGATTAATGATGAGTTGAATTCCTTATTTTTCCCTCTCTGCTTATAAACTAAAGTCCTGTAAAAGAAAATGCTGAAAGGAAGATGATCACTGTTTATTTGCTTACCTTAGAAAATGAAGAATCCACTTGCCTTTCTGTAAAGGCTTCTCTGTTTCCCTTAAACAAATGTAAACAGCAGAGTTTATATATAGTTTTCAATTTTCTGGGTTTTCACTAGTTTTCAGGGTTTTTCAGTAGTTCTGTAAATAATGGCCATAAGCAGTCTTTCAGAAAACTGATCAAGAGGGAAGGAAATGGTGGTGAAAAATAGGAGAATTAAAGTCCATGAGGCTTAATGGACTGAGAGTCATAGAAGTTCAATCTGGTCAAAAAACCTGTCTCTATCAGCAAAATATGTATGTTTCAGGGAAATTCCAAGGTTGATGGTGTAATCATTTTGGAACCTTTTGATCATCAGCATTAACTTATCATCTTTTAATCTTATGGAGGATATTTGTAGCCCTGACTCTTGAAGAGGAGAGAAGTGATAGCTCCTTAACTTCAGGACCTTCAGCCATTAATAAGCCACAGGTCAAACTAAAATATCAGACATTTATGCCATCTTGTTGCTCATCATCATTTTATAACCCTTAACTGGCAATGACTTCTTCCTAAATGCCTTTTATTTTTACAAGGCACTGCAGAACTACTTATGACAGCATTTCCAAATTTACAGAGCTTGAAAACAAGTCAGATTAGTGCATCTCAAATCCTATTAAATATCATCAGTTTTAAGAAAGCCGACTTCTTTTTAAATGTATTTTGTTTTAATTACTGCAAGTTGTTACTCATGACATGAAAGGTGTTCAGACCACTGTGCATTTTGCATAAAACTAGGCAGGTTTTTGGTTTGAAATTGCAGGACTTAGAAGTGTCCTTTTGAAAGGTGGAACTGATATTTGTTTCTCAGTGAATGCAGAAGAGGTAATTACAGAAATATCACTACAAAATATCCAACTGTATGAGTGTCACTATGGGTAGACCATTTGGTAGACAGCTTGGCTGGCTGCTGACCCACAACTTCTGTACTTTATAACTGATGAAACTATTCTGTTCTCAACCACTCTCTGGTTGCTTTCTCATCACATTTCTATTTATTCTTATTAACTTAATTAAATAAAAAAATCCATAAAACTGGTATTAAAAAAATCCTTATCCTGTTAAGCTAATTGCTCTCGGTTTTACAGTGTTCTTAATTGAGTTGATTGTATGCAATTCAACCTTTTTTCATTAGAGGTTCAGAAAATGTTCTAAAGGCGTTGGGTGAAAGGTGGCTGGGATAAACCAACCAGTAATGTCTCAGACTTCAGTTACATAGTACCATGACCTCATAGCTTCATACCCATCAAACTCTGAAGGATTTGATTTTTCAAGACCCTTGGAATTCAGCAGAGTGAAATCACAGTGAAAGTGGAGTGACTTTGCTGTTATTTTCTGTAAGGTATTTTGAACAAGAAGGAGCAAGAGAAGACAACCACAAGACCTGACTTTTAAAGTCAATCCTCACACAACTGCAGTGTGTAACTTTTGGCATAATTTTTGAATTGCTAAAGCAATAAGAGCTTCAGGGACATGACAGCTTTAAAAAACAAGGCCAGTGCTCCTTGTGCCACAGTGTGTTTCTGTCTACAGAATGTGAATAATAATGTGTTTTAACTCACAGGGACCTTCTATACAAATTATTTTTCTCTGCTTTGAGAAGCCCCAGATATTAAAATATTGCAAAAATTTCCTTTGTCTCTCTTTCCACTTCTGTAATAGTGTATCCTGGAAGAAGAAAACTGGACTGTGTAACCAGTTTGAGTGACCTTCAGACTGTATGCCCATTCTTGCTCTCATTTTTCTGACATTACTGTCAACTCACCATACTGAGCACAACCCCGTTCTGTTTGAGAACAAATATGGCATTAATCTAAATATTTTAAGGGAAAATTTCTCTTGAAATGCATCCTTCTGTCCTTGTAGATTAACTGGCTTAGCATAACATGCATTACCATAAAGATGGTAAAGGCATTTATAACTGAGATTCCAGCAGCTGACTTCTGAATATGTTATGCTGGGAGGGGGAGGAGGAGCAGTAGGTAGGATAGAGAGAAGAAAAATTAGATAAAGGACAGGGAAGAAAGGTGTATAAATATATAGGACAGGTTAAATCCATAAAGATTTCAATGGCAAACTTTTCCTTCTTTATAGTCTGCAGCCTTCCTGATTTAGGAGGACAGGGCATAAGACTGTTATTATCTCCAATCATCACAGGTAACTAATTATGCTACATGTTTAACTAAACATGTATGGTCTCAATGAGACTGCCTAAATTTAACTGAGGACTTCTCACTGGTAAAGGATTTGGAAGGAATTGTACACTGAAAATGAAAGCCAGGAGAAAGTTGAGGCACTCATCATCACGAAAATGTAAGTTTGAGTGTAAGATGTGACCCTTCTTGATGTCTCTGAGAGCTTTGTTCTGTGGGCAGACTTACAGTGAGACAGGCTGCAGTGTCACATGTCACACTCAGCAGTGACAAAGCAATCAATGGTATAGCTGTTCTCAGAATAATGTGAACAATCCTGTAGCTAGTACAGACTTAAACTCATGCAAATTGTATGAGCAGAATGAGGAACAGAGAAGGTAATTGCCAGTTTTCAGAAGTAAGCTACCTTGGCTAAGTACGTGTTTTTTTGGTTTATTTATTTTTTTTTTTTTTTTAATCAGACTAACACCTGGACAAAAGCATCACAGGAAAAGAGACTCAGTTTTGGAAGACACCTCTCTAAAATTATCCAAGTAATGAAAAGATTGTAACTTGTTTTAGTTCTATTGATCAACTACTGATTTCAAATCAAAATAATGTAAAAATGCCCTAATTATTGGTTTCATTAGTTCTCAAGTCTTTCCTTTGTTGTTGTAACCATGAATTAGAACAAGGTCTTAAGTTTCTGAAAAAATTCTTCCCCCTTTGGGAAGAATTTGGGAAGAATCGTTGTGACTTTTTTCTTGTGAATTGAAAAGTCTTATCTTGTAAAGCATTAGTCTTCTCATATTTACTTTTATAAAAGCACCAAAAGTGCCTGTGCTGTCAG
The DNA here is from genome assembly GCA_026413545.1 of Cichladusa arquata. NCBI lineage: Eukaryota > Metazoa > Chordata > Aves > Passeriformes > Muscicapidae > Cichladusa > Cichladusa arquata. The sequence continues at coordinate 80,664,884 of JAOTQP010000001.1, forward strand.
TAGCTACCAAGGCTCTTGTCACCTCCCTCATCAGCTCAACGGGTGGTCCTTAAAGGCAATAGTGTCATTTGTACTAGAGTGACTTTGTATGCACACATACGTGTAACAGGAGAATGTCACAAAAAGTGACATGTGTGCACAATGGTCCCATGGGACAAATCAGTCCTAGAGATTCCTGCATGCCATTTCTCTTGAGAGGATTTAAGGAGGACATGGAGGATTAAGAGGACATGGAGGTTAATGTGCTAGGAGAAGCTGTAGAATAGATTTTGAGATGAGGTGCAACACTACCATATAGTGTGTTTCTGTGGTGTCCTGGTTTCAGCTGGAACAGTCAGTTTTCTTAGTAATAGTTGGTACAGTGCTGTGTTCTGGATTTAGGATGAGAATAATGTTGATAACACACTGATGTTTTAGTTGTTGCCAAGTAGTCTTTATGCTGAGACAAGGACTTCTCATCTTTACATGCCCTGCCAGTGAGAAGGCTAGAAGGTATAAGGAGTAGGGAAGGGCACAGCCAGATCAGCTGACCCCAACTGATCATATTCTATACTGTATACATCATGTTCAGTGCATAAACTCTGAGGAAAGCTGGCCAGGGGCCTCTGCTCAGGAACTGGCTGAGCATTGGTTGGCAAATGTGAGCCGATTGCATTGTGCATCACTTATTTTGTGTATTCTAATTATTTTTATTATTACCACCATGATTATAATTTCTTCTCTTGTCTGTCCTAATAAACTGTCTTTGTCTCAATCCATGAGTTTTCCTGCTTTTACTCCTCTGATTCTCCTCCCCGTCCCACCATGGGGGGAGTGAGCAAGCAGCTGTGTGGGGCTTGGTTGCTGTCTGAGGTTAAACCATACTGCATGGAAAAATGAGTAAAGTCATATGGTGAAAAGAAAGTACATCTGCCTGGGAAATTTGCCATAGTGTGGGGAAAAAAAAGTTGACTTTAACTAAAACAAGATCTAGTAGGAAAACTGTTCAGGCCAATTTCAGATGCCATAACTTGGCTGCTTTTGTTCCAGTACTGGCCAGCCCTGTCACATTACTATTCAAAATATTTTCAAGATCACTGCTTGCTGAATTGAGTCCTGGAGTGCAGCCAGGTGGCTTTGATCAATGTGAAAGGGCAGCAGCACAAGAAAAAGTCACAGAGTAGGAGATAAAGATGGAATATGGCTCTCTGCCGGGGCGATATCCATCTCAGTACAATGGAGCAGGACATATCTGCACACTCACTGAGATGTCTTTTGTCTCTCCTGGAGAGTCACAGATCTTTACCAAGATCTGAAACCAGCTTCACTCGCCTACCTGTGATGTGGTGTTGTGCAGCATTGAACTGAGTAAGAACCTGCTCCTGTGTGTTTTACATCGCTGTCACCCCTGGTTACAGGCCCTCAAAAGAAAATCAGCTGTGCCACCACAAAGACAGATCCTTAATCGTGGTGTCTCACACTGTGTTCTAGAGATCAAAATCCCTCCAGTCATGGAAAGAAGTGCTGTCACTCAGTGTTTGCCATTGTAAACTTCCTCCCATTCCTCCACCAGGCACACACAAATGCTGTTGTTTGGATGAAGGATGTTTTGTAAAAGATGCCTGGAAATGCAATGGTAGCTTGGGCTGTGTGAGGAGATTACTGAAGCAGAGGTGGAAGTGGATGTGCTAGCTCTGAAACATGAGGGGATATTTTGCATTTGTGAAAACTTTCTGAAGCCTTTCAGTTCTTGTACATTGGCTTTCAAAGATGGTAATGTATCATCTTTAGGGATGATAGGTCATGTGGGTACTGCCATGTACCAGAAGACTGAAAGGAAATCAAATTTCTCCATCTTCCTAAAAATTCAAGCAGAGGTCAAGAAGTAGCATAATGACAAGCTTTTCCTCAAGACAGTGAGCAGGCTATTTCCTGGAAGGTACTCATTGGATTTAACTTTCATCTTTACAGCATTGCATTTATTGCGTTTAATTTTTTTTGGCCACGTCTGCTCTTTGTTCTAGTTAGGTACAGGAAGACTAAGTTACATTTTGAAGATGTCAGAAGAATTTTGGAAGTAGGAGTGCTTATTTCTTTCAGAACTGAATATGAAGAGATGTAGAAATAAAGGAACAAAGATAAGCCCTTCTTTCTTCGCTGGCAGATCTGATATCTTGTCCAAGATGTTTGCAATACATCTTAGCCAGCTGAGAAAAGACTAGAGGTGTGAGACAGCTGACCTTTAAAACTGAGGCCTTAACAAGAGAGTTTTATTTCTGAAAAACTGTGCTTTTTTCAAGGTATTACAGCTTTATGAAGAATGGTTTGGATGGGTTTCTTTCCACTTTAGAGGCTACAAAACAGAATTGTAGCCAAATTAATGTAGTTTAGTTTTGATGACAGGACATTACGTAAAACTAAATGGGTTTTTGTCCTGTAATTTCCTTATCCATAAACTTGTTGTTAGAGGATATTTTAAGACACATGGGAGCCTGAGAGGAGGAGGACTACACTTACCATCAGGTTCAGTTTCTAGAATGAAAACTTTGGTGGAAGAGAGTTAGTTTAGAGAAATCCATGGTACAGATGCCACGCACAACACAGGCTGCAAACTGTGGTTTAGCAAAAGAAGGATAATAATACCTGTAGCTGAAGAATTTCAGCCACAGATATAAAGTATTGAAGGAAGGGTAGGGGGTGGAAAGGGCATGGTTCTGTGCCACTGTAGGACAGAATAAAGTTGCAGGTGATGGAAAGAAAGAAGGAAGCATGAAGAAGCATGTCCCGTGTTATGGAGAGCTACGGGATGTACTAAAGGAATTTAACCTGGGTGGAAAATCCTGTTCTATCCCTGAATTTTGAAGAGATTCCCATCTTTCATGGCTGAGAAATCTGGACTGATAGAAGATTACAAATCCCACCTGACTTACTGTGTCTAACCACCTCTAGAGAACAGCGTAAGAGAAAGGTAGCTACACAAACTACAACCATCCCTTCATTTGGTGGGCAGTGAAATTAAGTTAGAAAAGCTTTACCTCCTGCAGATGTAAGAAACAACCTCTGCAGATGTAGAAAACTATCATGCAGTTTTTGAAATAGATAACAATGACAAAAAAGCAATCTACTCTTCCAACCATCCTTAAGAACATCGAGTCAGTTACCGAAGGATTTGCACTGCAGTTTAATTTATATGAATTAATTAATCTATATTTGTTTCAAAAACTGTGATCCTTGAATGGCTGGTCAATTCTTAGGGGCTCCTCCTTTCTGTTTAGACTAGACTTTTCAAGGCAGGGACTGTGTATGGCTGGCTGTGCATGATACTCCGAAGACCTCTGTGCAGGTCTCAAAAACTTATAGGCACTATAAGAAGTCAGTATTGAATGATAAGAAAAGACATTTTAAAATATTAAAAGGTTTTACAGAAAACAGTGATTTTGAGTCCCTCACAGTTTTGTCCTCTGCTAAATATTGCTGGAGAAGAGAATTCACTGATATTACTGCTTGCTTACTTGTGGCCTGAACGTATAATGCAGAGTCACAGTCTGGGTTTGTTTTTTTTTCTTTTCTTCTTTTTTTTTTTTTTTTTTCTTTGTCCTGACAGAAAGATTTCGGGATTTACTGCTTCTACATTCAAATCAAGATACAGAGATTCTGCCCATCTTTCAGCAGAGACGCTATCCCAAGTAAGTAAGATTGTCTTCTTGGGAGAAATAAAATCTTTATCTATTTTCAGTGAGGGAGAGTAAAGCATTTATAGCAGTGTACATGCTTTGGTGCAAGGTCCTCAGGCAGAGCTGGATCAGTGTCTGATGGAGCTTTGTTTCTCTGTTGACACAGGTAGATGTTTTGTCAGGCTAATTCCCACTCCTGTCTTCTGGAGTTCCATCAGTAATGGTACAGATTCCCTTGAATTTTAACTGGCTTTCCTCTGAAAGCCTGCAAACACTAGGAAACATTTTTTTGCTGCCTTTTTCAGGCCCTATATCCCTGAAGGGATCGAAAGAGTAGTGTTGAGTGTTAAGAGGTCTTGAGTGTATTTTGTATCCTGGACATACCTCCTCTTTTTCCAAGTGACATACCTGAGTGAAACAATAAAAGCTCTTTTATATTGACTAGCTGTTATATTGACTAGAAGAAACAGTCACTTTCATTTTGAACAGAGGCAATGAAGGGGAAAGAAGAAGAAATAGTCCTCACATTAACCCTGACCAGAATGAACAATGAAAGAATGCAAGTGCAGGGTGGACAAAGGGAGGAGATGGAGGAACGAATGTATGAAGACAGTCCCTCAATGATGATGGAAACAAGCAAATATATTTATTTTAGTTATTATTGTTAGGAGGTTTCTGAAATAGATAGGAAGTCAATGAAGCTAGGTATTCTCTTCAAATCTGATAATACAATTTTTTTTTAAGAGCAGGCAATTAGAGAGGCTGATTGCTGAAAGCCAGTCACCTCCTCACTGTGAATACTTGAAAATAAAAGCACTCAAGGATGAAATCGTGATTCTGAAAATGGTGAAGTTTTGCTTTGACTTTAAGGGAGACACAGTTTTATCCTCCCCTCAATTTCTTGTTTGCATTGTCCATTGTCGCTGTATTACTGGAACACTGTGGAAGTACAATATATGAAATAGTGGAAGGCACCTTACATGTATGGATTGATCTGCTTGTTTCATTAGGACTTCCATGAATTATTACTTTTCTCCTCATCCTCTGTTACCCTGGCAGTACTATGCTTTGCTTGGCTTAGACTATTTGATTTTTGATATGGACACTGTCAGACTGGTCTGAGAAACCAATTTGTTGTCCTTCCTCAAAGAACAGACTTATCTGTATATAAATCATTCCTAAGATGTTTGACTTTCCATTTCATTACATTCAATTTATTGCTAGCATTCTTGGCAAAAAGTCTACTAATAATATTACACAATGTCAAATTCATGGGCAAATGAGTTGTCTGTTGTTTTCTGACAGAGGATGCATTCAACTCTTCAAAGATCACAGAGCAAATGGCTTGTATGGAGCTCTGCTGCTGTTTGAAGTTACAGTGGCCTTGCATCACAAAAAGGATACACGTTTTCAGCCACATTGCTTGGGAAGGTTGACTGATTCCTCTAAAATACAAAAGTCAACCAAATTTTGGCACCTAACCAAAAAGAAGCTTGTGTACATTCTTAAAAGCAATGGATTCTTGTTTATAACATCATTAATTGGTGCAAATGTTAGAGAAATTTATCATATATTGCAGCTCATTTAGAAACTGATTGAACACTCTCAACATATCCAAATATCCCCAGGGAAATTGTCTTTTGAGCAAGGTACTTGTGTTCAGCAAAGTAGAAAACCTGTTTATCTTCATAATATATTTTGTCTTATTCCCATATCATTTTTTCACCTTTCCTATTCTCATTTTCACTGAAGGGTCAGTTAACAGAAATTAAGTATTGAAGAGACAGATCTCATAAATCAGTGTCCCTTCATTGACTTCAGCTGAGCAGTGGCTGGTTGTGCTGCATTAGGATCTGAACAGGGAGATCTTTTTAATGAGATGTTGTCATAGGGCACAAACTGGAGCTTGTAATGATTAAAGAAATCCTAAGAATATTGAAGGTTAAAAATAGAACAGAATTCTTAGTAGTGACTTAGCTGAGTAGCTTGACTAAGCAGGGCTTAGTAGGTAGAAAGGATAAAAGTTTTCACATATCTAAAAGACAAATGTCCAAAGGAAGGAGATTGGATAGGAGGATGTTCAGCACCACTCAGGCACTCAGGATACTCAGAATTATTGCAATAAATATTAAAGGCTAAATGGGCAAACTATAATCCATCAACTTTTGGAAGAAATAGAAACCTTGGTGTTCTTGCCTGAATGATGTTCTTGTTCATTTATTACATTAAGACCTGAACTCTTTCCCAGGTAACAGCAGGATAATTTTGGGTGCCTGTTGTTCTCAGAGATGTTAATGCACTGGGATGGCTGGGAGAAATTTTCTAGAATATGCGTGGACATTTTCCTGTATTTTCTGGGATAAATGTGTCAAAGAAATATGGTTTGCTCTCCTAGCTGATGGAGAAATGTGGAAACTTTTTATTGTCCTTGTGTTTGCTGAGCTTTATTTGGATAGCCTTGGCTTAGCCACGGAGCCAATACCTGCTCTGGCAAGCAGAGGAGACTGGAGAGGCCTGATCTTACAAAGATCAAGTCTTACAAAGCCACACAGCACATCACCTTGACTTCTCAGCTGTGTGCCTGCAGGTCTCATGGCATCATGAGCACCAGTTCTCACCTGTGGTGTGGGGTGGGATGCAGTGCTCTGCCAGCACATGGGGACAGCACCCACCCAGCCAGCCCAGCCTGCAGTGCTTGGCCTCTCACTTCCCTTCACAGGGCTGCAGAAGGAGCTTGGCTCGGTCTTATGCTCAGTCTCATGCCTAGAGTGGAGTTTTTAATGAAGCACGCTGCCCTGCATGTAGTTACAGGTCACAGAACTGGAAAGAGCAGTCTAATCAGGCAAGTCTTTTTGATACCTCAAGTAACTAATGTGGGTCAGGAATCAGATGTCACTAAACCCCCCTTACCCACCTCATCTGGAAACTGACCTGTCCACAAAGAGAAATATTTTGAGGGGAAAACCTGTCTCCTTGCTGACATGAAGCCATTACCATGTCCACAAGGATTCGCATTCCTGAAACTAAGAATAAACCTGCAGCTGTGGGCTGCCAAATGGTTTGGGGTGCATAGCTGCTGCTGACATAGCCACTTGGGAAAGCCCTCTGCACACAAAACAAATGACAGACATATCTGCAGCTCGGTCCTGCTCTCCATCACTCCTCAGGCCTGCTGAAGTCACTGGGGGGAGTTACTCCAACACAATCAGGTCTGTCAGCAAACCAAACTTTTTGCAACAAATCTTAGCCCGACTCCTTACTTTTCAAATGAGCTTTAAGGCCCCTGCATCTCATAAAAAACCTTTAAGGGTTTCACATTTATCACATTTCTGCTAGGAGCTTTTCTCATGCTGGTATCCAGTTCATGCTTTTCTTGCTTGCCCACTTTGCCGATGACATTCCTACATGGTTTTTTTTCACAGTTTCACTCACAAAATGCAAGAGCTGCTAGAGTGCAGCAAAGGCTGCACAGGATTGCTCCTGAGGAAGGCACTGTGCTCATTAATTTGGCTGCATGGTTGGTGGTAGCAGGGGCTTGGGTTGCTCCATCCCCTCGAGGTCTGGGGTCTTTCCCTGCTGACTCCCCTCTGCTCCTGCCTGTCTGTGCTGTGTGCACAAGGGAAGGATGTGAAACTGCCTTGAAGGCCAGGGAGAAGTGCCACTTGTCACTGGGCCTGATAATGTCAAAAGAATAAAACAAACCCAGAAGAGCAGAATGATAAGGCAAGTGATGAAAAGAAGTGTGAGAGTGAGAAATTAGGTTGATGGGTGAATAAGGCAGGAGAGAGGCTGACACGGCACAAAACAACATTAAAGAGGGATGTGCCAGAAATGCTACTGGCATTACAGGTTTTTAGCAGGTTTTTTTCTGTCTAAAAGTAACTTGACACTTCAGCTGTCCTTTATATTTTCAAGTTATTGCTGAAATCCTCACATAAATATGTGGGTTTTTTTAGATGGCTTATTTGCTTCTTTTTCTGCCCCCTTCAGAAATATTTGCAATTTTCACTCTTATCTTCTGTGGGTTTGGTAAAAAAGTTTTTGGATGATTCAGAGATTTTAAGAACAGAAGGAGCGATTCCAGCTAATGTTCCAGCTAATTTGAGTCCCTTCTTAACATAAGCCATAGAGCATTACTGATAATCCCTGCAGCAAGTTTTTCATTCAGCCAGAGCAGGAATTTAGAATCAAATTGAGATGTTAAAAACTGGAGAACTCACAAGCCTTTAGATCAGCTTGTTTCAGTTGTCAGCTACTTCACATGTGATAATGTTTTTTAACTTCAGTTTCCAGTTTCTGCCATCTCACTGTACCATTTTCTGCTGAACAAGAAAGTCTTATATTATCTGAAATGACACCTCCATACAAAAGGATGGAGGTCAGTTTAAAACTTGCCCTTCTCTTGAACAAAATAAATAATTTCTTGCAGGGTAAGGCTTACTAAAAAGGTCTCTCTCCCAAAATTTAAAACCTTTCAAAAGTATTCCCACTTATTTTTTAAAACAAATCAAAATAAACAAAATAAAATAGATTTTTAAAGAATTAAAAAAAAATAACCAAAACAATAAAAAGGCAGGAATGAAGAAAAGCAAAATTTTGGTGACTGTTTCCTTAATGTGCACATAGAGAAATAACAGTACTTCTTTATAGTCAAATAGGGAGACAATCTAAACTCATAAATTTGACTGTATAAGAAATAAATCCTTTTCTTTAAATGGAATGACAAAATCTTGAATTTTGGGGAAAAAAAATGAACTTAGAACCTAGCACGTATGATGAAATAATATTCCAAATACATTGACTTTCCATCAGTCATAAAGTTACAAACCATTCTTTGGCATATATTCACAGTAAATTAAGGTAGTCTTCTGTGTATGCACAAAAATGCTGGTAATTTTCATGTCACGAAAAATCCCAGAAAATACAGAATCATGATTTATATTATATCTATGTATCTCCAAATACGTATTTGTGAAGGTCATCTTTGAAAAGCTGCTGAAAATTTCAGCTCAAACAAAGCTAAATGTTGTTATTCAGTTCTCATTTGAGAAGTCTAGACAAATAGATGGCAGAAAGTTAGTGCCCTCCCTAAACCATTGTGTCTTCTGGTTCCCAATTGCTATTCATTCTAATGATAATGGATCTGTAATGGATCTGTGACAATTTCCTACAGCTTGAGATCTGAGCCAAGAAACAGATAAAATTTCATAAATAATACCCTAGGAATAAAACTCCTGTCTTATTTGCAGCTGTCTTGAGAACATTTTTCTTTTTAGAGGAAAATAATTTGTGTCTAGCTGAAGAAAGTAGTGAGTTGTGGCTGCTGGAAGTGATGCTGCTCAATCAGTGCATCCACTGAGATTCCTTTGAATCACAGACTGAAACATGCACGAGAGCAGCTAGCAGGATCATGGCCTAGAAACCCCATTCAGTTTGCACAAGAAACAAAGGCAACATCTTCCCTGATGTTCTTCAAAGGGAAAAATCGTGACCTCTGTGTTCATGACCGAGTCTTCATTGCAAAGGCAAAGAGATTTTTAATTTTACAAAGAGGTGGAGAGCTTTTACAGAGTGGTTTTCTATTAAAGGCTTCCTGTGAAGTGCTTTACAAAAGATGTCCTCTGGTTATAGAGGAAAAACTGAGGCATGGGACTCTGATGTGAGTTACCAGCATCATCCAGGAACAGTTCTCCTTGGGATGAGACCAGAAATAGAAATCAGGTCTTCCACAGTCCTGCCAGTTGTGTGCAGTTGGCTCTCTCATCTGAAATAACATCTGTCCTGTTTTCCACTGCAAAAACACATGCCTGCCCATATTGCTGAAATCAGATGGGAAAGTGCCAAATAAAGGAGCCTTTCAGAAGTGCCCACACAAGCACTTTTAGTGCTTTGTGTAGCATTGTACATGAAGCATGATAATTACTGGTTTTGAAATGCTCCAAGATTTATTTCAAAATGCAGGCTAGAAGCAAACTATCTCATCATCAGTCAGAGTCCTTAGAAGCCTGAGTTTCAGAGAATTTTGATGACTTGATTAAAAAAAGAGACCTGCTTAAGGAATCTGGAATGACCTTTAAAAGAAATTCAAGCTTTTTATAGAGAAGAATATTTAAGGGGGTTGAGATTTTGTCTCTTTTTTAATTTTTTTTTTTTAATGTGACTTTTTGCAGTGATAACCCCTTAACACCTTGTTCTGTAGGGTTTACAAACCAGTGCAAGGCTGAGCTCCATGACAATAAAACCTCCATTCTAAGTAAAGTGCATTTTCCTGTCATTAGGGATTTTTATGAAATTGAAAGAAAAGTAGCAATGGGGTAGCTGGTAGCTGTTCATTAAAAAGAGCAGTCATGTTATAGGAGTAAAAATGCAAGTATTGGATCTAAATTTTTTTGGAACCGAAATGAAAAGAGAGAGAAGGAGGACAATAATTCATACTGTGTGTTACATCTTTGAGCTCAGATTCTACAAAGAACTCATGTGGACCCATCCAGATAATATCAAAGGGGACCAAGTCAGTATCTTGAAATATTAGGACTACATTTTAAACTAAGATATGGGTCATAAATTCCTCGAGACATAGGCTATATTTGTTCAGAGTGCCAGAGTACTGCAGTAACTTGCAAAAAAAGGACACTTTTTTTCTGTTTCCAAAAGCCTCAAGTTCATGTAACAACAGCACAGAGTGAACCAGTCCCCTTAAAGTCAAGGGGAATTTGGCTGCTAACTTCACCAGGGCTCAGACCTGAAACCTAAGGCACAAGTACAAATCTTTCTAGGTAGAAAGATGTGGTGGGGGGGGGGAAATAAATATTTGTGCAGCAGCTTACATACAAAACTGAAGCTCCGTGTGCATACATATTCTCTTTTAAGTACCAAGCATTCTAGAATTCTGCTTGAACTTACCTGTTTATCATAGCATAGTTGTGGCTCATTAGCAGGCATGAAGTGTTTTATGCTAAACATTGTGATAAACCCAGTTGAGAATGGGAAAGCGCAGACTGAGAATAAAAGAGAATTAAAGCTTTCTCAGCTTTTGGGAGGTGAAACCATTCAGGGAATGGGTTAAGACAAATGATTAGAGCTAGTTTTCATTTGACTATCTGGGACTATGAGCATAGTTCTTGATGAAGCTCGCCAATTGATTGATACATACATGTCTACTACTGAGCAGCATCATGAGACTGTGGGGAATTATCTGCCACCAGATATCTTGAGGGATGTTTTTTAAAACAACTCAAACAGAAGTTATAGTAGTTTGATCTGAAATTATTAGTGAGGTTCTTTGATTCATTATGTAAGAGAGTTAAAAGGATCCCTTCCGCCCTTAAATCCAATTTTATCATAGTTTTAAAAATAATGGCTTATATTAGTTTAAAAAAGTAGTTTCACAATTACCATAGTTACAGAAATCCAAGCACCAGGCTCTGGAAAAGAGGAAAAACAAATGCTAAGGAGTTTTGGTTGTTGACAGAAGTAATTTCCTCCTGGATGCAGCAGTCCTGTGCACCCTTCTCCAGGTGAACCTGCTTGAGCTGGGGGGGTTGGACTAGATGATCTCCAGAGGTCCCTTCCAACTCCAACCACTCTGTGGCTCTGCAGTTCCATGTGATTCTGGATAAAAGGGGGCAGCACCATTCATTCACTCCTATACACCTACCTGCACATTAACATTTTTATTCTGGGCCCCTTTCTTTCAGTGAGGCACCCCAAGGCTGTTTTCTTTCATAGAAACTGTTAAAGGAGGCAACATCTTTGATTGGTGTTTTGTTAGTAAGTCTTGGTGGAAAAGGGAGAAAAGAAAGATTCCAGCCATAATAAAGGGCAAAATGGAAAATATTATGCCCCTAAACATTTGGAGAAAAAAAACCCCACTGCCTGCTATGTCATCCTTTGTGTTTCATGTAAGACATAAGCCATAAATGTACTTCCTGATCTTTAACAATGTAGAAATCTATCAACGCTCATTGCAGTTCTGGCCATTTGCCAAATAGGTTTGAAGATACAGGTAAACTGTCAGATAAGCATTTCATGTGTACCACAAGTGTCTCTTCATGCTTTAAATACTGCAGAGGAGAGGAAAGCACAAACATTCAAGACGACAGAGGCTGTTACAATGTTCTAGTTTTGCATAAAATGGACAAGGATGGTTTGTTCTTTTCAGGACAGGAGCCTGGTTTCAGTTTTAGCAGCCTTTTGGCGCGTGGCACTGGTGGAGTGGTTCAATTCTGAGTGCCAGGCTCTTTAATCTATATGTAAGGGAGACACTCCACAATTCTTTTCCATGAAACATGTTGGCCTTTAAACTCTTGGTGCCAGAGGTGGCAACAGGCCCATGTTGATCCAACAGCCATTCCCTGTCTCTTGAGAGTAATATATAGGAGACCTGGGCTGGGGGATGCCAAGAGGACCACCCTGAATTAAACATCCGCAGATAAACACGTCAGCCCTGTTTCATGGAGGAAGCTGTCTCAGCATCTGGGCTAGAGCTTAGCTCAGAACTATGAAGTCAAAATGAACTATGAAGTAAAATTTGGCAGTGGTGGAAAAGCTGTCTCATCCTATAGTATGTTATTGTAGATGTTGATTATCCTCAGTCATGGGGACGGGAGTTGGCTGCTGGTTGGTTGTGCACAGTGGGCCAAGCCTAGCCCCAAGGAAACTTCTTCTATGACCTTGTCAAGTGGTTTGCACGAATCACAAGTGCTTTTGAATGGCCAGACAGCTGGCAGCTGGAAAACATTGTTAGCAGCTGCACGACTGCAACAGCTCGTGATATTAGCTGCCAAATCCTTTCTGATTGTTGCCTAATCAGCTGGCTGAGGCTGTTCACAAACAGAACTGGAGACTAAATAAAGTTTGGAGATAAGTCCAAACACAAAAGCTGTGTACTGATTTGTTGGATGGTGAAGATAAATTTGGTGATATTCAGAGTTCCTGGTTGTTGTTGTTTAATAGAAGAATTTTGTGGGTTACAGAATTGCATAAAATTATTAGTCTAAGCATCTGCACCTAATGTGAGGCATCACATGTGTCAAATGAGGTGATTAGTGAGCATTTCTGTTGTATCAAGAATGTGGTGACAATTTTTCTTCCCTTAAAGCAATGAGAGAAGGTGTCTTACAGGCACCAACCAGAAAGAAAAGATATGAAAATCCTTTGCTTTAGAGCCTGATAACTTTCACATAACACTTTGCTTTATGTCTTAATTATCCATTGCTGTCAAGGTGTCTTTATAAAACAAGGTTTAAATTAAATTTGTGTGGGGTTGAAAGCCATGTAGAACCAAACTCTGATTTAAAAACCAAACATTTAAAACTTTCTCATTCCCCTGGGGGCAAAATTGCTGCCTACTCCAAAAACCCCCACAGCATCAGGGTCAATCTTCTTACCCCAAGTCCTCTTGACCAATATGGAAATGATTACTTACATTACAAGTGTTCTCTGTATCTTTTCTGGTTTCAAAAAATACTCAGAAGTGTCTTAGGAAAGCAAAATGCCTGAGGGTTTCCAAGCTTTTGTTTTCCCTCTGCATCGTGCATCATGATGTTACGTAAGGATATTAAAGCTTTGTATTTCCGTTCATTGCATACTGTGTATTCAAGATTAAAACAGGTGTTCTAGGTACCTTAGTGTTGGTGATTTCTAATATTCTTAAGGTTTAATAAGTTCCTCTTTTGACAAATTACCTGAACAGATTGAATATTTTTATTATATTGAACCAATTTTGAAAGTCTTACAGTAGATTAAATTATTATTTTATTTGCATGGGTAGCTGAAGTCTCCTAAACAATATTTGAAATGCAGACATGCATTTACAGTGATTTCTTGAAGGTGTTTGCATCCCTTCTCAAAAGACTTTTGAAAGCTATCTGTACAGTTTTTTTTTCCTGTGCCTTACTTTCTAATGTTGTTAGGGAAAATACAGCAGTGGAAGTGCCTGTTGACAATTTCTCCATCACATGGTTCTCTTTTACCAGAACAAGCAAAGCAGTGGTGGCAGAACTGAGCCATCCATTTTCTTGTGTTTCAACTTGGACAAGGCAAATCAGGTAGATGTAATGTTATCATGTGAAGAAATCACAAACCTGATATTCTGGTCATTTGGGCATTGTGAAGATGAAACTGTGCTCTTAATAATACATTAAGAGTATTTCCTGTCACTGCAGTTTTCAAGGGAGCCATCTCTAGGATTTCAGCACATCACTCCATGAGTAGGAGTCTGAAGTGGTTGGAGAGATCCCACTCACTTTGCTCAAATCTAGGAAACTGCCACTTCATTCAGGCTGGAACTGTGAACTGAACCCAGGCTTTCCATAACTTTTTAGTATAAGTTGGAAGAAAGACTAGCAAGTACCCAAATCTATTTATTAGGGTGATACAGGGAGCAATTCAGCATCTGTGCCAGTGTTTCTGAGTGCTGCTGTCCTGAATGATCCCGTGCTGGTCTGTAACCAATGTAATAGTCATTGGTTACATATTTAAGTTATGCCAGAGTGAAATGCTGTGCTGCTTTCCATCCAGAAAAAGCAGGCTTTCTGTGAAGGGCAGTTGTTACATGCCAGCCTCTCTGTCAGCCCTGTTTTGTTTCAAGGAGACAACATGAAATTCTGCTTTAACTCACATCTGTCAGACGTGGCTTCTGAACTGAAGCAAAGGGTAAAAAACTCTAATATAGTTGGTTTTCTGAATAGAGGGAAGGGAAGTTTCAGGGAAGTTTCAGGGAAGTTTCAGGGAAAGGGAAGGGAAGGGAAGTTTCAGGGAAGGGAAGTTTCAGGGAAGGGAAGGGAAGTTTCAGGGAAGGGAAGTTTCAGGGAAGGGAAGT
>JAOTQP010000001.1:80679458-80714980 GCA_026413545.1 Cichladusa arquata
AAGGGAAGGGAAGGGAAGGGAAGGGAAGGGAAGTTTCAGGGAAGGGAAGGGAAGGGAAGGTTTACTTTTCTGTTTTGTGCGTAGTCCATACATTACATGAGAAAGATTCCCTAATTCAAGCTAGCAGGTTTACCTTGTGGGATCAGCAGAGCAAAATGTAATGAGCTTGTTCAGTGGCACAGGCTGTAATGAGTGCCTCTGGGCACTGCTCTTCTGTGACAGGCAAGCAATGTTGGTATTGATGGACAGCCTCATCTCCCTCTGTTTTGTGCTAGGAAGGAAGGTTGAAGTAATGTCAATTTATTTGCAAATTGCTGTGTCCTGATGAGAAAACAGGCTGAGTTCAGCATCTGCAAGTCTTCTTTCACACATGGTTCCATTAAGCACTTGAACATTTTAATTCCAAGCTCTAAGTGCAGCAGAGGGGTTGTCCCTGGACCTCAGCCCCTGTTTCCCTCTTTTCAGTCAGCACAAGCTGAGATGGCGAACTTTCCTAGCTGTCACTGCTCCATCTGTAGCTGTGCCTTGCTGTCTGAGAGCACAGTTAGTGTGTATCTCTGTATAGTTTGTCTTTCTGTTGTTAGATGGCAGTAACTAGATATGTAATGGTTGATGGTTAACTTTTTTTAGTGGTGCATATTTGCACTACAGTTAAGGAATCCACTTTAAAGAAGCCATGCAAACAGGAGCTATCAAAATTTGATCTCTCTCCAGTAATTTGATAGCAAAATAGAGCAGGTTTGCTGCAGGCAGCTCTTAAGAGCACCACTGGAATTTAAGAAATCCATTTATGTCTTCATTGGCTGTGCCAGCTGTTTGTGGTCAGAGGCACCCCCTCACCAAATTAACTTTGGATTTAGTTATTAGGCCCTGCACTCAGGTTCTGGCACCAGTGAATAGCATCTGCACCATGTAAAAATGTTTTGGCAATTATGAGCCAATTAAGTTTAGCTTGTTCCCTTGTTTGATCCTTCTTACAATATCAGAAGAATCATGACTGAAATATTTAGCATATTTTAAAAAAATCAAAAATGTCTCAGTTTTGCATAGTCTGGGGTCTATTTGTCTCTGCATTGAAGGTTCCTTGGAGAATGAAATTTTAGGGGAAATTATCATTAAAATTTCTTCACAGAAAAATATATATCAAAAGTAATTCTAAATCATGTATTATTTTATTGTCATTAGGCCATTTGTGTTAAAAACCCCCCTGGGTACTCAGGTATTTGAACACTGTCATCTAAGGTTAAGTAAACTGATAAAATAGGATTAACAAGGAAATAACAAGAATGGTGGCTTTATCTACTGTCATCTTTACCCTTTCTTTAATTTGTTTGTCTTGGCAAGGGTTCTCCAATGAGGTATGAAGCTATTACTTACCCTTTTTTAAACTGTCAGGTCAGATCTACAGATAAAAGCCATCAGTTGGACAGATGGAGACTGTAAAACAACAATATCTAGAAACACTCCTTTGTGTAATGTTGTATTCTTTTCCTTTTACTTGCTCATTAAAGATTGTGATCCACTTATTGATGAGATTCATGACCACCATTACAGGGTATTTATGGGCCTCACAAACTTTTAATGAAGTCATTTTTGCAATGCCCATCTCTGTCTGAGAAATTCAACTATTTCTAACAGGTAGATACTGTTACACAGTGTCAAGCTGGCTTGCCAGGGTTCTCCTAAGAGAGGTATGACAGGGACTGGGTGGATCCCAGCACAGCACCTCAGCTGCTGCATTCCTCCTTTCTCTGCTTGCTTTTTATAAAGTACCAACACCAAGGGGGAAGTACCTTTTGATTGGGGATCTTTAGGCTCTTTCACAGTAGTTGAAGTGATGTTAGAAACCTTCAGTGGTAGTTTAGTGAATGGTTGATACATGCAGCCATTACAAAAAACATTATTGTGGTTTTCAGAATGTCAGAGAGGAACAAAGAGAAAGTATTCATCTGTCTGTCCAGTTCTGCCTTTACAATTTGTTTAAATTACAGCTGTTAAGGGAATCCTTAAACAGAAGCAAAGTAAGTGGTATGTGGAACACCTAAATGACTCATCACAGCTGATGGGATAAAGAGTGAGGTATTAAAAAGATGAGGTTTAGTAGATACACAGAACCTAGAGGGCTGGAATTTCATCCACGCTGTACTGTCCATGTCCTATTGTCTTTACCTGCAGACATTGGCAATAGAGCAGTATAAATGGCAAAAAGCTGTTCCACTAAAGCTCATCTACTTTTATAGTGCATTTCTGCCTAATGATACACCTTTTGCTCCTGCAGAACTAAATTCTGATATCATGTAACTCAGTGGCATTTTTGCCATTTGTTTTGTACCGGAATTGTATTTTTTTAAGAGAATTCAGCAAAGTATTATTTAGATAAGAATATAGCACGTGTGTTAAATGAAGAAGAAGTCAATGCTGACAGGTGGGAAGCAGAAAATAGTTCTTAAGCAGAGAGTTTGAAAATGAGTAAGGTATCAAATAGGGAGCAATTCATCTTGGGATGTGTTCTTTCAATATATCAAATAATGAATGATAAGGAGGGAGATATAAACACCAAGTTAATTAAATCCTTGGATGATATTGGACCAGGGAGGATAGTGTACATCAGAGCAGATGGAATGAAATTTCTGAATCATCTGGCAAATTTTAGGAGATGGATGGAAGAAAAGGAAGATGAGTTGGAATAGGCAGAAATGTCAGATAGTTCATCAAAAGAGAAATTGTTGAATAAGAAGGACTGACATGGGCTGGGGAAATTGTTAGGCTTGTGCTTTATAACAGCCTTTTGTCTGTGTGTATTAAAGTGTGAAACCTGCTAGAATCATAGAATCATTGAGGTTGGGACAAAACCTCCACCTCCAAGAGTCCAACCTGTCACCAAACATCACTAAGTCAACGAAACCATTACACTAAGTGCCTTGTATAGTCATTTTTTGAACACTTCCAGGGATGGTGACTCCACCACTTCCCTGGGTAGCCCATTCCAATTCTTAACCATTCTTTCAGTGAAAAAGTTCATCCTCATGTCCAACCTGAACCTCCCCTGGCACAGCTTGAGTCTATGTCCTTTTGTTCTGTCACTGGTTGCCTGGGAGGAGACTGGCTACAGCCTCCTTTCAGGTAGCTGTACAGAGTGATAAGGTCACTCCTGTGCTTCCTTTTCTCCAGGCTGAACAACCCCAGCTCCCTCAGTCACTTCTCATAGGGCTTACTCTAGACCCTTCATCAGCTTCATTGCCCTTGTCTGTCTGGACTCATTCCAGCAGCTTTCTTTAAATGAGGGACCCAAAACTGAACAAGTAAACTTAAGCATTAAGCTAATTAAACTTAAACTAAACCCTATCTCATGGAGGAGAGTTCTGAGAATGTGTTGCTTTCTGGTTTCACCAAAACAAAGAACATTAACTGAGGATGTAAGTGATATTCTGGAAATGACAGTGGGTAAGCATGAGAGATGGGATTAAAAGTGTGGACTTCTTCTCCTCTCTGGCTGGTCAAAACTGTCATTTTAAGTTAGACCTGAGACAGCCCTGGGATCTGCATCTCACAATGATGACAAACATGATGGGGATCAGTATGGAGGTGCAGGACACTGATTTTCTGCAAGAAGTTTCATATGTTGTGAGTTGTTGTGTATAATGATAGGACCAGTCCTATCATCAGTGGTGTTTCTCTGTATATATGCAGAGCAATTTCAGGGGTTCTGGTCGGTAGGAACTGATGCTGAACCTACAGAAGAGGCTCCTCTGGCTTAGACCCTGACTCTGTGCCAGAGGTATTCATTCTGCTGTGATGCCCAGACTCTGCTCTGTTCAGTTACCTTGTCCTGCAGCAGTGTCTCACACCAAGTGGGTTGTAGACCTTAGGATATTTATGAAAAAATTAGGGTGGGAAGGGTTGGGAAAAGAATTCTGTGTTTACAGTAATTGAAAACTAGTCCCCTATCTCTCTGTCTGTCACCAAGTCACTCACCTGTTTCGTTTGGGATCACCTGTACTCTGTAAGCTTCTTAAATGTAACTCATAGAGAAATGCTAAAAAGTAAGGCTCTGTTAATATGAGCACATAGAAAAGTAAGAGCTTGAAGGAATTTAAAAATTCAAAGGGTAAAAATTTCTTTATTTTGAATAACCCAAGGCAGCTGCACAGAGGCATGTTTGTATGGCTAGAAAGGTAATAGCAATGGCACTGCCACCTATGAACAATAATGTCATTATCCAGGGCCTTGGCAGGACTGAAACTGGAACACTGCAGACAATAATAGGCCATTCACTCTAAAAATTAGAACTGGAAATAAGAAGTTGGAGCATGGTCAGAGAAAAACAAGAGGTCAAGATAGTCAGGACTGCATTGAGCTCATCTATGATGTAATGCAGTATATTTTCTGGTAGATGATAAGCTTCTGCCAATGAATCTATGTGCAGACTCATCTGTAGGCTTCTGTTGACTTCAGAAATCCCTGCTCCAAGCTGGGTGATCTCATCCTTAGTCTGCCATTTTATTCCAACTGTATATGGTTCACTCTACTGCTGGGCAGGTGTTCTTTCTTTACATTTAGGCCTTGCCAGTTTTCTGTATCCCCTTCCAGATAAGAGATTCTCTGCCTAAGGAAATGAGCTTGTCTGACCATCACTGAACATCTGGAATCCATCTGAAGTTGCATTATCACTGTCTTGCAGACCTCTCTCTTCAACTGTCAGAGGAATAGTTAGAGAATTTCTTTCTAGGCTTTCTGGCAGCTAAATTCAAGCAATTCAAGATATTTTACAGACCCCAAGCCAGTAATGAGCTGCTTCATGAAGCTGCCCCAAAGGAAACTTAGTCCCACAGGCACAATCACTGGCCTGTACAGGATGTGAGGATCATGGAGAATATTTTTCCTTAAAGGAAGTATATCTGAGACATTTCTTTTAAAAAGAGAGTTTTTCAAATAAAAGACGGGCTTGTGACTGGACAAAGTCACTTTGTTTACCCAGTGTAAGCCCTAAGACAGAAAAGAGTCAGCAGTGAGACATGGCAATTTTTTCTAGGGGATTTATTGCATTTTAGATAACATATTTGTGTTTAGGTTTACCAGGTATTGAGGATCTCATTTTATTGCAGGAGTAACTGCTTCACTCCAACTGCAGAATTTGTTGTGAGATTTACCTTTTTGTGCTTTTTCTTTATATTCTCTTAATTTTGAGTTCTTCATCTCTTCATTCAGTCCAAAGAGCCAGATCAGGCTGACTTTGGAGAGAACTATGATATTCCTGTCCTTGTCTTCAGATTGATCTGCTGCCAGCTGTATCTGCCAGCACTTAGTCAGCTGCTTCTCTCCTCCCCTTTTATTTCTGCAGATACCTAGCTAGGATTTTAAATCCTGCACTTTGTCTTCATGGTGATTTGTCAGCCAATTTTTCTTTCCCCATCCCCAAGGTGTACTGGAGTTGTCTGGAAATCCAACAGCAGTGTGGATTTTTAACTAGAGTGGTCATCTTTTTCCCCCAGCCTACTCTATCTAAAGAAGTATTTTGCCCTTTGGTATAATGTCTCTCTTGAGTATATTTGTAACTGGAAAGGAGTTGCCAGGGGAGTCCTAAACTCTCATGTAGTTCTCCCATTCTTATTTCAATTGAAAATACCCAAACCCTGGCTTGAGGAATTGAGTTAGACTTCCAGTGCTGGTTAATGTGTAATAATTAGAGATGCAAAAAACTTGAAACAGCATCTGAAATCTGCAATGTGGTTGCATCAGTGTACAGTATCAGTACAGAAAGGCGTTGAAAGTCTTTGGTGGTCCTGATCTCCCCCTACGTTCTATTCCCACTTTTTTGACCTCATTCCTGCAGTTCTGCTGTACTGTGTTGTGCTCTTCTCCAGGAGCCAGAACAAGGATGTTTGTCCCAGGGAAGTGCTGCCCTACATCTGTATGGCCCCTTCTCCAGCCACATCCTGCACTTTCTCAGGGTGTGTTTGTGCAGACAATGCTTGGCTGTTGCTACCCACTGTCCTTGTTTGGCTCCACAGCTGTCCATCCAGCTGTTGCCGATTGCAACATGAACATTAGCCACCTTGCCTTCCAGGCTGCTACAGAAACTGATGCTGCAGGTATTTCCACTGGTGTGGAGACATGGGATATCCTCTTTCAGCGAGTATCATGTACCAGGCAGGGAAGAGGACTAATATTGGCACTACTTCCATGCCATCTGTTAGATGGCATCACCTCTGAGGTGACCACCAAAGGCAGCAGTACAGGCAACAGAAAGCTTCCTGTAAATATTGAGAGAGACCAAAGATCAGAGATGGGAGTGGATTACTCTAAAGCAGAAATACAGTTTGCAGTGAGATAAGCAGATAACTGCTGTGTCAGTGAATGGGTTGAGGAGAGATATGGCCAGCACATTCCACCTCATTGTGGTTGCTGGTCTGCAGCATTTTATCACTTAATGATGTAATGAATAAATTTCCAAAAAGCAAGATACAATAGGTGGTGCAGTCATTACAAATGCTCTTCTTCTAATTGTTCTTGATTACCTCAGGCAAAATTTGTAGGACACAGGTTTATAGAGAGGAAAGGTACTTCACAAAACAGAAATTGGAATTGGTAAGGAAAAAGGTGTACAACCTCTTTCTTGTTATAATAAAATGAAATTGTGTTTTCTTTAATCAAAGGAATACATTTTGAGAACATTTTATAAAAATGACCTTTAGAAGGTTGCTATGGAGAAGACTTAATGGAACATTAATTAAGAATATTGACCCAAAAGTTTGGTACTGAATGTACATGTACTTTCAGAGAACAAAGTTCCCTTGGTTTATAATTATATTTGATTGCAGTTCTCATAGTGATTTTGCAGACTTTTTAATGGAGTAAGTCAGTGGTTTAAACTGTTGCTTCTCTCCTGTTATAGTCAGCAATGAACAGTCAGAAATATGAGTTCTCCATAAATACTTCAGGTAATGTTTAGATAATTTTACTCAGTTCTGAGGGAAACTAACTTGGTCTGAGAGGTTGCTTTCAGATTGCTGTGGGAGTCATGAACAAGGAAGAGCCGTATTTATTTATAAGGGTGTCCCCCAGAGGTGAAACTCTATTTTCTGTTGCTATCAGTGGTAGTTCAATCCCCATGCTTTTTTGAACTTCTCGTTCATAGTTAGGAGGTTCTTTTCTTTTCTACTCCTCCTCACTCCTCTGTTACAAGTCCAGTTCCCAAAAGGTGACTGTACAACTTTTGCTGCTGTAGTGTTCCAGCCCACTCCAGTGGAATCTTCTCAAACCTGCGCTGTGTGTCATAGAAAACCATGAATCTCAGTTTGTGGTTTACAGGAGGAGCATTATCCATGAAAATAGGGGTGCCTGCTCAGCTGTTCCACTTTCTTACCCTTATCATCATGCCTTCAACATACTTACTTTTCCTAAGGATGTTGTAGAGCTGGAAATTCTTCTTTAGTTACTTCTGTACCCTTGAGAGTATAAAAAGCTGGAGAAAGATGATTTTGTTTTGTTTTGCCCAGTCAGAGAGAAATACATGGAACTGAGATGTACTAAAACTGATGCTTCTTACAGGATTCTAAAAATAATAATGGTTTAGCAGGTTTCTATTTGAAGAAAATTTGTTCCTAATTGATTCTATAGCTTTTTGAGCCATTTGTATTGTTATAATCAGATATTTCACTAGCTGATCAAGGAATCAGCTTTGGTAGAAAAGAGGAGGAAACTTCTGCAAGCTCTAGTACATACCATAAGAATATATTTGAAGTTGTAAGGAAAAAAATGTGAATAATTGACCAGAAATTAAACTCAAGCAGTTTAAAAAAATCAGGAGAGGATGGCTAATGAAACCTGAATTAGAATCATAACCCTTTGCAATCTTGCACGAAACAGTATATAAATTTAATTGGACCCACTGGGTTTTGCAAACTTACTTGTCTAAGGGGCTACTGATTTCTTTAATGGAAACATCATCCTTCACAGTGTCAGGAGAACACGTGGGAATCTCTGATCACACATGCCAGATTTTGTGACACTTTTAAACCTTGAAAAGCTGTTGTAGTTTTGGAAATCCATAAAACCCAAGGATGGCATGCTTTATTCACTAGTGGTTCTTTTGTAAAAGGCTCTTGGTACTGAAATGCTGTCAATAATCACAAACCCTCTGGTAAAATAGTGTCAGAGTGTACATATAAAAATTGAGGCTTACATAGTGACGTGAAATATTGTATGTTGACTTCATAAAATGAAGTGGCTCTCTTGATTTTTGCTGCAGAAAATATTTTAAAATCTTTGATAGTAGAAAATGCAGCTTCTTTGAAAAATCACATAATTTGTAGTAGCTAGGCTTTTACTGATAAATGTGAATTGAGCCTTGGACTCCAAAATGTTCTAGAACAGTGCAGTATCCATTTTGCTTTCTGCAGGCTGTGAAAGATTGTCTCAGACACAAGTTTCAGATTTGGATGGCTTCCAGCAGTCCTTCTCTGATCTCTGTTGTGCTGGTGCCCTGAAGAAGGAGTCATGCATTAGGAGCCATTCTGATAGACAGAGCCACACAGCAGAGGCAAACCAACTTAAACTGGAGAAACAGCAGACAACAGATGGATACAATCAGACAGCAAAATTCAAGAAAACAGTGAAACAGTACTGATCCAGAATATGACTGAGCTACAGTGAGCACATCAGCCTGTTTGTTCAGATATCAGAGGAAAGAGGAGTCTTAAGAAAGAATTTGAAGGGAGATAATGAAATAGCTCTGCAGATGTTTACTGAGATTCCCTCCCAGGCAAGAAGGAAAATGTAGGAGGAACATGGAGGAACTTGTTTGAATATTTGTCATGTGGGGGTGGAAGCTGATATTGTGGGTTATCAGAGAGAGGTGTTTGCATCTCTCTGGTGCAGCAGAGTTAGAGCAGCAGAAGAGCATAAGGAAACTTCTTCAGCCATCAGAGAGTTGGTTACTTGGAGTTCTCAGGCTGAATCCGTCAGTTCTGAGATGTAGTTGTGGTAGAACAAATAAAAGAGAAGAACAAGCATGGGAGAAGTGTTGTTTAATTGATTTTATTATGATTTTGGAGAATGCCAATGTTGTTTTTATAAGGAATCGGGGAGGGATTCAGCTTCCTTAGCTTTACTGACTGTATTTTGTGACTATATCCAGAACTTAGTGTGCTCACACAAAGATACTTACACATGGATCTTAGTAAGAACTGAATACCAAGGATATAAAATCTCATGCTGCTGGTTTAAATCCTTCTTCAGCTGACTTTGGTAAAAGCTTTGCCTGAAACTTCAGTGAGACTAGGATTTCACTTTTTGTGCTCTATGCAGTACTTTGTTTCCAGGCATTTTGTTCAGCTTGCAGATGATGATACTGCTTTAATTAAAATTTCCTACGAGCTCTTGATTTAACTCCCCTATCCATCTGTTATTCCACTAATATCCCAGATAATGTCTTACAGTAGCTCCCAGAGAGCCTAGAAAAAAAAGTGATAACATCATTTACTGTTGGGTTGTGAAGCACAATCAAAGCAATATCTTTTCTAAGGGCTCCTACACCCTGAAGTAAAGCATGGCAGTGAGAGCCAAGTCCAAGAGGTGTGAGCAGGTATCTCCACGCATCACTGTGCAGTTCCTAATGGAAAATAATGACTTGGATCTCAAAAGTAGTACAGCTGCCTGTGTCCCTCAGACAGCGTCCCTCAGTTTAGGGGCAGCCCCATGTTAGTGCAGTGGCATTGCCCAGCATTGGAACAAGCTGGTTTAAGTGCTTGTTGGGCTATTTTGGTACCACTACACTGTAGAATGGGAGCGTGCTTTAAGTAGAAAATATCTATAAGATGCTTTTTAATAATGTGCTCTGCTATTTTTTGTAGTGTATTCTATTTTGAAGATCTTTTTTTTTTTTTTTTATCTCTTTCTGAGCTAAAAAATTGTCCCACAATAATAAGCAAGAGCACTTCTAAGACTGGAAGTGAATATATGTGAAAAGAACAACTTGTTATTTGAATAAGTTTGCCTAAAGGGGCAATTTCTAAACTTTTAGTAAAATTCCATTCCCTTCCTTCATGTTAATTAAATGAAAGCTGGGGGGATAGGAGAGCATAGCATGGTAGTGTGATATATCTGGGCCACAGCTCAAGAAGCAAAAAGTCATCTTACCCCCCTTGGCTTTTTATTGAGTGCTGTGATATTTCATTTCCAATAATGAACTGCTTTTATGCAAAACTTTTCCATCCTACCAAATGAAAGTAGGAGCATGTTGACAGGAAACAAAAATTGCATAATCTCTGCAGAAGTCTATGACTGAATCACTGCTCTGTTCAACCCTATGCCATTTGATATGGCATCAGGAGTTCTCTTGCTTCCACTAGCTTGAGTAAAAAAAGGATAAATGACCACTGCCATTATGGCATTAGGTCCACCATTTGTCTCAGTTATAAATTATCCCTGTAGTAAAATGGGATTAAATAGTGCATGTTTATGACCTCCAACAAAATTTTCTAGGGAGATCATGTTACGCTTGGAATCAGTCTTTTCAGGCACTCTGGTGGAGTGCGTTAACGCAGTAGCAATGTTTCTGCAGGTTTTCCCCCATTTCTCTTTTTCACACTTGGAAGCAGTGACTTCTGGCTGTTTTGTGCTGGACCACATGCAGACACAGCAGGAGGCTCTTGGCTTCTCTGACTGCATCTGCTGTCCAAGCAACTGCTCCTCACTCCCTCAGAGGAAGACACAGTGGGCAAATAGAAATATTTTGCAGGCCAGATGGGGCTAATGGACCACAAACCGGATCATTCTGACCAAAATGCATATTTAATTGCAGGTTGTTTCTTGAATTTCTGGCATGTGCTGTGCTTGACTGGTTTCTGGTGATCAGATCTAGTTTTGCATTTTTCCATTCCTGATCATGTCAGTATTATTCAGAGGCACTCAGACTTTCCAAGAATTGCTTAATCCCTCTGCATACCTACATACATACAATCAGGTAGTCCTCAAGTAGTGCAGTTATGTTAAGTGGCACCCCTACAATATATAAGTGTTGTCAAATCCACTCTGGTAATTTCTGGAAAAATGTGCTTTGATTGTTTTTTTTTTTTCATTGGGTTGTGGTTTTCACTCAAAATGTTGGCTTTAAGTTTGTGTATCCAAAGGAAAGTTAATGCTCCTTGTCCAGAAGGTAAGGAATTTCCCTCAAGCCTGTGCTTTTGCCCTTCATACCTTTAGGAGTAATTCTCTAGATTTCACTAGCTAGGTGGGGGCTGATTAGGGTAACATGTATATGAGGTATGCCAGGACTGTCAAGGTTGCTGGTCTTTGTTATCTAGTTGTTTTGGGTCTTTTTTCTGGTTTTGACATACTCTGACATCCCAAAATTAGGTCTCTGTTACATCTGTCGCATGCACATCTGAAACCCGTAACATTTGTGGATTTCTTTCAGGGTATCCCTTGGACCAGATTATTTCAGTGTTACAACCTCCTTCTCAATATTTCCCCTGTTGCTTGTTTAAATAAGAGATGCTCCTTTACTTCCTCCATAAAATAGTGCAACTTTTAGATCTCTTAAAGCAGCTGCTGCTGCACTCTGCACCAGTAGTGGTATCATTTCATTAGTGGAAAATAAACCCTTGTTAAGTAAATGTGGTATAAAGTGTTATGTAAGAGGAAACATTTAATGAGCAGATACTTAAAGTTCTTTTTATATTGTATGCACATGGTCAGTTATGTTTTTCTTGGCCCCATTGTGTAAAATAATATGTCTGTCCTAAGTAAGGAGTGAATTTTTCTAATATTCCCATCATGCTGGAACTAAGATACCTGACATTGAAAAGCTTTGAGATTCTCCAAGGGAACGTTTTTAAAATACTGTAGTGACTATAAATGCAGAAATAAGAGTAAGCATATTTAGGTTGAAGATGACTTAGTTATAAAATTTGTTGCTTAAAAACATTTCCAATGCCTTCTGATATTGTCTGTGGCTGGGCCAATGTCTTCTCCGTTCCTCTCCAGGCAGGACACCAAGTAAGGAGTTTGTAAGACAGTTAAGGATAGTTGAGGATGAGCCTTCAGATCCATCAGAAAGTTGGTAGTTACCTGTGTTCAATTAATACCCACAGAAGAAGGAACCTAACATATGAGGCATGAAGCAACAATAGCAGAGATCTGGAAAAATATTCCTAAAAAGGACCATATTGGTCGAAGACACCCAGACAAGATGTTGTTCTGGCTGGTAAGATGGTACCAAGGGTCCGACCACAAAGCTAAAATAAATGAGATCAGACTGAGAACTTAAGTTATGGCTAAAATCCAGTCCTTCAAAGGAATTAATCAGATGAGGTTTGGAATGCTTTGTCTGGGAAAAGAGATGTATTCTCTGCCTTTAGTTCTCTGGCTGTTGTTATAAAGGAGAAGCTTAGGCCCTTTCATTAGATGTGGAGTATGTGCAGCTTAGGTGTGCAATAAGTACCTGTGTGTGTGTGTGTGTGTGTGTGTGAAATTGATGTGTGTTGGTGCTTTTTAGTGGACTCAAACTTGCTCTCTGGGCAAATACTGTTCACTGAGCTGCTGCAGACAGTGCTGGTCCCACCACACTTGGCTGTATTCAGCAGTTACCTAAATAAAAAAAAAAAAAAAAGTGCTGATCCAGTGAGTCACTCATACACAGAACAGGCCTTGAGTAAATGTCCTCTTCAAGTTCTCTTGTAGCAGTTTCTAAAGATGAATCTGTTACTAAGGTAAGATATGCAGTTGGTTTTCCATAGGTAGAATAGAGTGTATGAAATATTACAGCCCATAAATTTTGATCTGTCTATGGGTGACCTTGCTCAGATTGCCAGCAGTGTCAGAAAGATCTTGTAGGAGGTCAAACTTCTGAAAATACCTAAAGCCAACTTTTAAATTATAGTCAATGTACTATCCAGTACTATCCAAAGTATTATAAATGGGTTGGAAATGGGACACAATCTCCTAAATAATCTTTAAAATCAAGCAGACAAACTGGTTATAATAATGATAGGCATGAGTCAAAGGGGAAAAATTCAACAGTTTTTCTCCCTCTTCAGAAAACATGTGTGAGATGAACCTCCTAGGCAGGCCTAGCCAAACTACTTTCTTTGCTATGTATGACCCACCAAGTCATTGTTTCCAGTACAGCCCTTTCCTTGCCCTCTAACACCAGACAAAATAGGAAGCCATAATTTAGTCACCTCCACTTGTTCAAATGGCTTGTCTAATCATGGAACATGCCAAGAGATTTTAGATAACACTTTTTCTCTACCACCTGTGCATTCATTTTTGTCCACAAAAAGTTTCCAGGGAAAAGATTTTCACATTCTGCATCCCAGGACTAATAAAAATTTAAAACAAATTCTTTGTGGGGTTTTAATTCCAG
This sequence comes from Cichladusa arquata, assembly GCA_026413545.1. Taxonomy (NCBI): domain Eukaryota; kingdom Metazoa; phylum Chordata; class Aves; order Passeriformes; family Muscicapidae; genus Cichladusa; species Cichladusa arquata. The sequence continues at coordinate 80,692,828 of JAOTQP010000001.1, forward strand.
CTTGTTTTTCTTTACCTTTCTCTGATCTTAACAGCTTCCTCTAAAAGTGTGCTTTTTTGTCTTTATGCAGACTGTATGTGGATGGACCTTTTGGAAGTCCCTTTGAGGAATCCCTGAACTACGAGGTCAGCCTCTGCGTGGCTGGAGGTATTGGGGTTACACCATTTGCATCTGTGCTCAACACACTGCTGTAAGTGAGCTTAAGCCTTTAAAGCCATTTTGTCCCAGTTTACAGTGCATGTCAGAAGGGCTTTGAGGGTCTTAGAAAACTTCCACTGGCACAAGTGAATGATTCCTTGAAAAGATGTAGAGGACTGGGATGTTCCTAAAGGGCATAACTCCTCTCACAGCGGCTCTGGAACCCAAAGAGTTGTGGCAGAGATGTGCCAGAGATGCAGCTGAACTGGGACAGTGTCACCAGCCTTTGTATCCTGCCACCAAAGACCATCTTGGGCTCCCTCATTTTCTTTTCCTGAGAAGATATAGATCACCCTCTCAAAAGCAGGGTACATTTTTGCTGAAAGCCTGGGGCTCAGGTGGATAAAATGACTGTTTTCCTTGTGATGGATTATCCCTGATAGTGTTTAGCAAAAATGTCACGGAACACAAGGACAGGCCAGCAGCAGGTAATTAGATGTTTGCCTCTTCCAGTGTGTTGTTATTCAAGGCTGTAGGAATTTGCACAGACACTGCAAGAAAATGGTAGTGTCCAAAGGATTTTGCAATGTCCATTTATCTGCATAAAGCCATAAATTGACTTCCAAGAAGGTAATTCCATGGCCTGCCTTTATAGCCACTCTTCCCTTTGTGCAATGTACAATATACAAGGGAATCATTCTGGGAAAAACTAACAGTCTTAGTCTGCTTCCCCCCTCAGTATTTAAACATCAACAAGGCACTGGTTTAGTGGCTGATCTGCCTGTGTTTTTGCCCTGGCTTGGAAGCAGATATTGGCAGGTATGAACATGCAAACTGCCTGATGGTGCCAGCACTGCAGAGCAGCCAGGCCAGTCCTGGTGTGTCAAGGACATGCAGGTCTAGGAGAGATCCAAAGCCTGTCCTTGAAATCTTGTTTCCTCCTCCGTTGTTTTCCTGTTGTATGTACGTAATTTGGTTCATGCCCCTGCCCTTCCCTCCACTTAGCTGTTGAACCCCGTGCCCTATTTTAAGAAATCATAACGTACTTTATGGAAAGCTGGAGGCTTTTATGCGCAAGAGTCCATAAATAATGGCTGCTATGGGCAATGTAACACAGAAACACACAAGAAATATTACATACACGTGATTGTAGAGGGGGATTGCACTTCTGCACAATATATCCTGTTGGAGGTAGACCCAGGCATATGTGTCTGAGGTGCTATTTCAAACCCATGCTGGACTTGTTTGCTGAAGTCTTGCAGTCCAGCCTCTTTGTCCAGCTGCAGTGTTTCATCACTGAGAGTAGTGTTTTGTTACTGAACTGGCATTTCAATACAAAATGCCTTGCATTTTTCCCTTCTTTTATCCCTTTTTATGGTGAAAGGCACTTATTTTTCTTGCTACTGCTTATAGTTCTCTTGCCATATCTGACCAGATTGTGACCCTTCCTAAGTACTTGTCTTAGTCTAGGCAGTCAGAAAGGGATGGAGGAAATCTTGTTTGGAAAGTCAGCAGTTAACAAATAAAAAGTTGGAAATCAGGACTTGAAGGACACTGTACTCCCCAGTCTGAAAGCACTTTTTTACTCTCTCTGGGGAGTTTACATGAAAGGTGAGTCCTCCGTTCTACATGCTGCTGTGGTGCTGCTGATGTCTCCATCCTTGCTCCTCAGGGCAGGGGTATGGGAGGCAAGACACTGGTTGGAGATCTTATTAATAGTATCAGAAAACCCCATCTATTATAATATCTATTAACCCTGTATCCTTGCTGGATATGCTAGCAACTCTGGAGTTTGGAATAAAGTACAATGGGTATGGTGATATGTATCATGAAACTTTTCAACCAGGCCTGGCTCCTAGGATTGGCATTTTAAGTGAACAGGCTATGGCCTTCTCTATCTGAAAATCATTCTAGGAAGTAAAGGAGGAAACTGTGCACTGACCATTTCACTGATCAGAACAAGAAAAAGAGGTGTTGGCTAACTAAGAAAATGCTTCCAGAATACTTGTGCTTTATTTGAACTCATTATCGGGATATTTTTATCTCTATTTTCTTTCCCAATTCAGTCAAATCCTTCCTTTGTACTTATTTGTGTTTTAATTGAATTAGAAATCTGACACAAGAGTCCTGTTTTTCTAAATGCAGTGCCAGAATCTGCCCATGGCTGCACTTTATCCACCACCATTTTCTCCGGTCTGTAATATGTCACACAGCTCCCTAACACAATGGAGCTCTGATTTGATTTGGCCTTTGTGATTTTGCTACAGTGTTAATTAAAATCAACCAGAGCCTTTCACATAGAAAGGCAGAATTAAATCCTGACATGGTTGCATTTGTCAATATTTTCCACTTACGCGCCTCTTTATAAACCTAATAAAGCACTGACATAGTACACCTGAACTTAGAATGTCTCCTTTGCTTTGAAATAAAAGCTTGATGATGATACATGAATCCATATTTGCTGCCCAAATCATCTGTATAGCTGACAACTTCCTAGCATGGAAGCAGTGTCTATGATGGCTATTAGCTCTGTGCTAGATATTTAGTATTATCATGATAATCCAAATGGGCTGTGTTGGTCAATTGGCTGTCTGATGTATCATAGCTTGAAGAGCAACTTAGAAGTTAGCTTCTAAAGGAAATTCATGTTTCCATTAATAAATATAAAGCATCCTAATTAATGTTTCTTTTTGAAATTATAGTTTTTAACTACCCACACGTTTTATTTTCAAGTGATGGCTGGAAATGCTACAAGCTCAGAAGACTCTACTTCATTTGGGTGTGCAGGGACATTGAGTCTTTCCGCTGGTTTGCAGATCTGCTCTGTATGTTGCATAACAAGGTAATGGGTGTTGTTTGGAGGGATCCTGACAACTTAAATGCAAATGTGCCCACATCACACACCTGGCATTCTGTAGGGAATGGCAGCCTTGTTCAAAACAAGTGAGCTCCAGCAGTAGCTGATCCAAGCTTCATTTATGCTTGGAGGTGCACAAACCAGTCTGAGTATCCATCACCAGTGTTGCATTGCAGTGTTGCCATGTTCCAGTAGCCTGAGCACTTACCTGTGTCCAGATTGCTTTGTGAGATGGAAGAAGCAGCACATGCAGTCTGGGAAGCCTTGAGTGGCCTTTAGTCATTTGGCTAGTAGGCAGATTGAGAAGGGAGTGGGATTTACAATTTCAAGTGTATTTTAAGAGCCATTTAGCTTCCTAAAATATTTTTACACAGCATGATGTGCTATGCAAGCACATCCTCTTCATTAAGAAGCTTACTTCACTGATGCTGAAACCCATGTCCCTCAGCATAGTAGGCACAAGTGACTTCACACTTACATTCAGAAAAAGAATATTATTTCACTAGCTGTTTTTATCATCCTCTCAGCTTTGGCAGGAGAATCGGCCAGACTATATAAATATCCAGCTGTACCTCAGTCAAACAGATGGAATACAGGTAGGTGGCCAAATGTTGTTTGTAAACTAAACTAGACCTTGGAGTAATAGGCAATGCAAACTGTCAGTCAAAGGCAGAAGGGGATTTCTGCAGATGGCAAAAACAGGAGATGAGGCCATAAACTCGGGTGACTGATCCATTAATAGAGCAAGAGAGCCAGTTCATCCCCACAGCATTAAGAGAATCTAGTGCAGTACCCTTAACTTGATTAGTTGTGGGCAGAAATCCATATCTTCTTTTTCTAGGAATGAGGTCCTTCCAGGCCAGGCCACAGACCAGACAGTTGGCCGTGTTCGATGGGAAATCTGCATTGTTTCTGGGCTAAGAACCAAACCAGAATAGTTCTGGGAACTTGCAAGCTCAAATCTTCTTTTTCCATATATATTTTGAAAGAATCTAGCTATTTTAAAAAGCTTTTTATTTCATTGTCTCATATATAGATGAAAGGTAGAGATTTATTGATGTGTAAGACTGGAAATTATACTGAACTGCCAATTAACATGTTTTGCCAATGCTAAGGCCGGGCTAATTCCCCAACTCTTGGCATCTCCTGTAACTATTTATGCTTGCAATCTTCATTTTACATCATTTAGCACATAAGCCTAGGTACAAGTCTTTACTGTGCCGTGTCAGGAAGCTTTCCATTGACTACAAGAGGCCCAGAGCCAAGCCTAACAATTACTGCAAAACATGAAATGCATTGAAAAACCATGCCCAAAGGATTTTGATCTGCCTGCTCTCAGGTGGAGATAGCAATAACATTCACAGCTCTGGTAGGGACACATTCCTGTAGTTTAAATGATGTGATAGCTACAATAGTTATGACTGTGACAAATGTAATGTCTGGACAATATATGTTGATGGAAATGGAATGCTTGAAAATGCCTAATTGATGAACTTGGTATGTAATTGTTAGGTTAAAATTAAAACCTGAAGTGGGACTGCAACCCAATGAGATAGGGAAGGTGAAATAATAGTCAGTACAAAGGGAGTTTTCTAATACTATGTAGTATACTAATACTGCATAATGATACTAATTAAGCATCTGCTGAATTTATTGAAGTCAGCTTTTTAGTTGAAGTCCTTCTTTAAAGTCACTTTTTTTTTTGTGGCTGTTGAGCAAAACTGCCATGATGCATGATGCTGCTCATAATTGCTCAAGGACTTAAGTCTCCCTGGCCGTACAGGTGATGTGCTCACTGATGTTAGTCCAAAGTGCTGACTGCTGCCAAAATTTGGGCAGTTGCACTTCATGCTCCCTTCGTGAGAAGCCCTTGTGCCTGTGTGGTAAGAGCCCACTCTGCAGCAGGTGCCTCTTGCCTGTAAAAGCCCAGAGGAGGCTGAGCTGGCCAGGGCTGTGTTTGCATTGGTGTGAGCAATGTTTCTGGTTGTTCAGCACGGGAAGGAATGTGGGAGCCTAGATAATGTGTATGCAACTCTCTGCCTCTTGCTGTTGCACTAGGACAGCAAACCCAGGGTTGTGCCCTGCAATGGGAGGGCATTTCACCTTATCAGAATGCTGGTGAGTTAGCATTCTGGAATGGAGTGGGTTCCATCTGGAACAGCTTTCTGCTGTTACAGCAGCTCAAAACAGCTTGCAAACTACTCTCAGGGAGAAAACTAAGATTTCCCTTGTTACTTTTTCAGACCTAGTCATCTTAATAGTTGCTTGTACAAAGTTTTAAAAGAGACTTCAGACAGAAATATGATTTTTGCATCAGCAGCATTTCTTCCAGCTTAGCATTAAAAGCCAGTGTGGGAATGCGTAATAGGAGTATGGTTATTGTTTTATGGCTTAAATAAATTTGTTTTAAGGTAATGTGGAAATTAATGAGCAGCTGCATGAGGGACAATGTATAACGAGCACCAAGGAGAGCCATTGGAAAGGTACTGAGCAGAGGTATTGGTGCATAAAATGGCTGCAGTTCTCATCACAACTGTTTGGTACTTGTGCTCAGGTTTTACACCTCAGCACTCTGGAAAGTCAGCCAGTAGCAGAAATGGGAGCCCTGGGTGATATGAGGCAATTTGCAAATCAGGCAGAATGATGGAGTTTTTTGTTTCTTGCAGAAAATAATTGGTGAAAAATATCAAGCTTTAAATTCCAGGCTTTTGATTGGACGACCCCGGTGGAAGCTCCTGTTTGATGACATAGCAAAGTGCAATAGGAGGTAAGTGCTTGTCCACCTGAAGGATGCCACAGTTCAATGGCTGGGCATATCTGTTTCTAGCTATGTTTGTATGAAGATATTTCTGGGATTTATCTTGCTGAGAGATAGCCTGTACAAACTGAAGCACTTTTTTTTTTTTTTATGCTCAGAGCAGTTCAGCTTTTCTTGCAGCTGAGATGTTCAGTGGCTCAGAAAATAATAGTAGTGGATTTCCATCTCACTGCAGAGATTACGTGTGTTCTTGTCCATAGCAATGTCTTGCTTTCAACATATGCTGGTTTTTTTAGATAAAGTTACATTTCCTAAAATTGTTGATTCGTGATTTGTAATGCTAGTTTACAAACAGAATTCACAAGGAAGAATTTGAATTACCTGTATTGTTTTTATTCAGAAGATTTATGGTCTTCGGGTATTTCTAGCTATTTTTTAGTCTATGTTAAAACCTGGCAATGTCTTTTTACTGTGCTGGGAAAGCATATTATGGTCTGAAACAAGACAACTGTAAACTAGAGAAGAAATGCATATGGAATGTCTATGTCCAGATCCAACTTTGTTGGTTGAGTATTTCACCTGCCACTGGCAGATTATTGTCTCAAAAGCTGATCTGGAAGAAGGGACTGTGTGAATCTTCCCTAATCCTCTTCTGGCAAAGTCAGTGGTGTGGGAGCACGCCCCCCTGAGTAGCTGTTGATAGTAATCTAGGTGTAACAGGTTGAGAGATGCTCTGCAGAACTTTCCCTCAAGAACTTTTTGTCCTCTCTTGCACTTGCAAAGTGAAATCTGCCTGTGGCTTGTTGACTCTTCTCTTCTGAGGCTAGATATGACTAGGGAGCACTGAGCCCTGGCTCTTGAGAAATACCAAGTGCCAAATGTGCCACTGTGGGCAGTGTGAGCTGCTGGCAATACTGGTCTTGGATTCAGATCAAAGGGGATGATGTGAGCAGGCTGCTACATCTCTAGTGGAATTTTCACACTTAGAGAAGGGGTTTAGAGCAAAGAACCATGGGAAAGAAGGGGAAATAGAGAGTTCAGAGAACCAAGCTGGCTCTCTGGGCTCAAAGGTCTCTGTGTAGTGGAATGTTGACCTTTTATGCTCCATTCTAATGTCTTTGTTTAACTGTGTGAGTGCAGTTTTAGAAGATGAAAATGATGAGGTTCCTGCCACTTCCTTCCAAGGATGTAAGAGCACATAATATAGATGAAGCCATTAGTAGTAGTAGTGATACTTGATTTTTCTTTTTTGCTTTCTATTGCATTACTCCTAATTAGACTTCAAGTACTATTTCCTCTGCATTTTCACATCAGGTCTTTAAATTAGGCCACCATTTTCAAGCAAGGCGTCTTGAATACCTAAATAATGTTCTGACTCTTTTGATTACTTTGCTAAGATGTAGGCTTTGTCACTCTTTGTCATCTCTTTATCAAGGTTTATATAGGTCTGTACCTATAGATGTAGTTACTTGTAATGATGCACAGTAGTGAAGCCTTCAGAGTAGTGAACCTCCGCTGTCCTGCAGAAATTTACCTTTTGTAGGTAATTATTCTCTGTATTTCCTTGGATGAGATGAGAACTTCAGTTTTTCCCTCTAGTCCAATTTCCAGGTCTGCTACTAGCTTTATTTCAGGTCTTATTTCTCTGTAACTTTCCACCTAAGTGTTCCTGCTGCTATACAGGGACCAAAAAAACCAAACTAAAGCAAAACAGGTCAATCAAGTTGTTTCCAACATCTGGTGCCAGTGTTCAGACTTTCACATTTGCAATCATCCCCTTGGGCTTGTTTATGGGCAGCCAAGATATTTTCCAGTTTTTATCTTGTGATTTTAGGAAAAGCTGCATATAAATAAACAGGCAGCTGGCAAAGCTCTCACTGTGTAGCTGTCTGATTGCTGTGTGCTTTGTGAATTGTTGCTGCTGTTGCTGTTTGGGTTCCAAATAAGCAAAGTGCATTTGTAAGTGTCTGAGCTTTGCCAGACCTTCAGAGCGTGACATGGGACAACCCAGCATTAGGTTCCTGATACTTCATTTTTTTCAGAAGAGGAGCAGGTGTATGCCATCTACTGTTCATATTTCATATGACACCTGCAGACCCAGAAATCTGAATTGGAACAGTTATATAATAAATTACTGGTCTTTTTTTTCATGCTTTTTTGGGGGGGGAATGGAGCAACAGCCTTGTTCCTGTTCAGTTGTGTCCTGGATGAAAAGCTTGCACCATGCTCAGTTCAAATGGGCATGTGCTTTATTCCAGGTAGAGAAAGACCTAGAAAAAGACATGAATACCTGTAGGAGAAAAAAGCATGGAGCACCATGATACATTTCTCATGTGCTCTAAAGGAGAAACTTCTCTCTAGGAATGAATGTGGGATTTAAAACAGGAACATGTCAAGTCCTGGCTCTGTCCTCTCAATGTAGCAAAGTATTTAATCTCTCTCTCAATTCCTGCTGTTCATAATGGATGTAAGAATATGTGCTGAGCTACTCATCCCGCAGGAGCACTGAGGAGTTACTTGCTTAGTGCTCTGAATGAGGAAACTATATTGAAGTTTATAATTATTACATTATAAAGAATGGCTTATAACATAGTTTCCTTAACTCTAAACTTGTTACTGGTATTAATGAAGATTTTCAGGTATAGGGCTACACAGCTGCCTGTTTTCATCTAAGCCACAAAGTGAGCCTTTGTCCCAAACAAGTGATAGATAAACAGTTAAAGCCCACCAGCTCAGGGTAGTTATGTGCTGCTCCATGTGGTAGCTTTCCTCAGCCCCCTTTCTGTTTGTGTTCCAGCAGCCAGGCAGGAGCTGTGCAAGGCAGGGGGGAGGCATCTGCAGGCAGGACACAGGGGAGGAAGGCAGATGGTACCTGAAGGGGTGTCCAGACTCAATGCTGATGGTGGGCTCACTGCACAGAACAGTGACTCAGCTGGGTTTCAGGAGACCTTAGCCATGGGTCTCTTGTGTGACTTCAGGCAAATCATTTAATCTTCCTGTAGTTCTGATTACTAGCCAAAAATTCTGTGTACCTCAGAAGGATGATGCTGGGATGGGAATACATTGCCAGTATGTGCTGCTTAGACATGTATTTACTTTGTTGGCTGTTTATATGTGATGAAAGGGAGAGGGGAAGCCGAACTCTTTGGGGTTTTTTTATCAGTTCACTGTACTAATTAGACTAAAGAAAAACAAAAACAAACAAACAAACAAAAAAAAAAACCACCAAACCCAAAAACAACATTAATTCTTTCAATTAAATACACAATAGAAGACCAAGTCTTGCTGGCAGCTCATGAATCCTTTTTCTCCAATGTGCACAGATTAGAGGGAGTTCAGAATCTGCAAGTGCTGAGGAATCTTATTTGAGAGCAGCAGGCAACAGCTCTCTCATTATTGCAGCAAATTCAGCCACCAGCATAACACCCATTGCCATTGAAAGGAGTACTGCCAGAACATGAAAACTTAATAGATAAACATAAGGGTGAGAAAAGTATGACTTACAACTTTGCCATGGATTGATATGAGAGATGATGTCATTGAAGGCAATTAAAATCTGCATTGTAAGGTGCCTGCATAACTTTGTGATGATTTTTGGTATTTGAGTGCTCAGTTGTACCATGCCAGTGTTGCTGTGTACTGGTGTAGTGTGCACTGCCGTGCTATTCCAGCAGCTGCCTGACACCTGACATGTACACCTGGCAGTATGCAGCAAAGATTTCTTCTTATATTAGTTCCCTCCTCTCATCAGACACATGCACAGCGCTAAACTGAGTTTGATTATCTTGCATATGCTAAAATACTGCATATTAAGTAGTTACTGGATAAAATACTGAAATGGTCCTGGAAGCAGAGCCCAGAACCCAAACCTCCAGCCTCTTGGTGAGTGCTGTAGATCACAATAGTTAGAGCCCTGTTCCCTCTTGTATGCTTTTTCTTCATCCTTGTAAATCTTTAAGATCTTTTTCTGTAGTGACACAATTTCAGCAGGAAGAAGATGATTTTTTTTTTTCATGATACAGAAAGGCCAGCATTGCATTGTCTTTCTCTGCTTCGTTTCCCTCTCCTCATCTTTAAAAAAAAGGGAGATAGTGAATATTGTGAATGGTTCAGTCTCTCTGTGGTGGATGTGCTTTTTTCTGATATTGGCTGCAGTTCTGAGCCCTCAAATGCTGTCTGACTGTGAATCTGACTTGCAGCCTATTTTTAAGGTGATCAGAGAGCAAAGACCTGTTGTGAGTTGAGTGATGTGAAAAAGTCAGGTTGACTAAAGAACCCAGACAGAAATCTATGGGTGATGAACAAAGATCGTACTCTGTGTTTGACTTTTTGTAAGATTTCCCAATATAGATGTTGAAGAAAAAAATGCATGCTAATGTGGAAGCAAAGCAGTAAAATTATTCTGTTGCTGCCAGAAATAATCATGGGTTAGTAGTGCTCTGTTTTCATTAGTGTAACAAATCACTGTTAGTGACTAGATATGCTTGTGTAATTCATAAGTTACACCAAGGAAGTCTTATAGTGAGACACATTTTTAACAAAAAAGTGATTAATCATGGAAGAAAAATAAAGTGGAAAATAGTAACATTTCATCATTTGATATCTTGAGACTAAGATGAAGCACTTCTTCCTTAGAGTTATCTTAGTCAGATAAATAATAGGGTTTATTGTAGGGATACTTGGGAGAGATTTGGTGGCTTCAGTAAAACTAACTGAGTCATCTAATGAACTCTTCTCACCTTAAAATCTATATGTAGGTGGCTTATGTATAATACCACGAGGCCAGGATCCACTTCTGTCTATTATTGGAAATTACTGTTTATTTACAATATCACAACTTTTTTTTTTTTCTTTTTTTTTAATAACAGGAAGACCATTGGAGTTTTCTGCTGTGGACCAAACAAGATCTCTAAGATACTTCATAAACTGAGCAACAGCAGCAACTCTTATGGGACAAGGTTTGAGTACAATAAAGAATCCTTCAGCTGAAAGTCTGTTGGAGCAAGACTCTCTAGAAGATAAAAGTGCAATTTTTTGTTTGTACAACGTAAAAGTTCAGCTGTGGTTTAAACAGACAGAAATGTACCAAAGAATAGCACAAATGTTTTTATTTATGATTATTTAAGACTGATGGATGCAGCAGTAAACCAACAAATAATCAGTGCTTTTACTCAAATGCACTCACACAATATTTGTGGTGGGAGTGATTCTTTGGATTTGTTTCTGGTAATTAAAAAGTGCAGAAGCTGGGGAGAGACACAATTGCTTTAAAAGCTGATGGAAGAAGAATCTATGGAATGTTTGAACTTCTTCCACTTCAGTCCTCTGAAGCTGGATCAGTAAGTGAAACCCCAGGTTAATCCAAGTGGCAAAACACAGTGTATTACAAAGATTCTTGCTTTTGTTGGTATACAGATCTTACAGCTTTGAGGTGAAAATACTCGATATTAAAGATTTTATTATACATTGCAGAACTGGGATTCTGTATTTAAAATATAGAGTGTTACTCTTGCCAGTCTACTTCTGTAATGAAGTTAACCTAAGGAAAAGTGAACACAATTGTGCAGCACCAACGGGCAGCCTGTGCTGTGATGTTAGTCACAGCCTTTTGGCAAGCACGCATCTGTACGTGGAGAACTCTGTATCTTGCATCAATTCAGTATTCAGTGAGTTTGCAAAATAATTATGATTTATGCAGCCATAAAGATGGAGAAAGAAAAGCAATGAACAGGAGCAGACAGGACCTGAAGTTTCATTATACCACACACTCAACATAGAAGTTGCACTCACTCTGCACTTACATGCCTTGAATGTCAAATACTTCAAGCTTTCGAATGCTGACTGATTGTTTTAAGACACAAATCTAGTTTTAGAGGTCCCAGAGTATGTTTGGTTGACTGTGATCCTTTGAGTATCTTCCCTTTGAGTGTCTTGTTTGCCCTGGTGCCACTGAAAGCAGTATGACACCAGATTTACAGCAGAGTGAGAACAAACCCCTCAGCCCTGTGGCTGCTTGGATGGTGTGTGCAGATAGACACCTTGCAGGAGCTGCAGAATGCTTTCAGTTTGTTCCATAGAGGAAGAGGATCTCAAAACATCCCGATTATAAGCTCTCCTTGCCTTCTGCTCCCCTCAGCTGTTTTCTGCCTGTAAATGCCATGGGAGAGCTAAAGGCTGAAACTGGTACTTTATAACCTTCTGGTTCTGGGGAGCACCTTTTTTTCTTTTTCTCCATCCAAATAGCCAATCCAGCTTCCATTATTTCTTCTTTTCTCCCTTTTCCTTACTTTGGTGACATGAGGGCATTTAAACAGGAATCAGACACTTACCTGGCATAAATAGGCACCACTCCAGTGTCTCTTAATAGAGCAGCATCACTTAAACATGGTGATGCTGCAGCATCTCCAGCAGAAGCTTGGGAGCAGTACAGTGTAGTGTTTGCTGCATACACAGGCAGAGGCTGGCTTGAGAACTCTTGTACCTGTGGTTCACCTGTATTTAGGGCAGTGCATTTGATTTCATTTACAGCTGTCCAATTAATACCTTTTTTATTTCAGTGGGAAAGGCACTAAATTTCTGCTGGGGGGACAGACTCTGTACAGAAGTCTGCAAGTATCAGTGTAAGTGTTCAGAGGGAAGCATTTTTCTTGTAGATGTATAGGCATCCTGTATGTATAACTAGTGAGAATGAGTTTGGTCTTTGCCTTGGAAGGTTCTGCTCAGGAGTTGCAGTCAGTAAGTAACAGGGTGGAGGTGCACCAGTGTTCAACATGTTCCTCAGTGTCCAGACTTGGCACTGAAATCTTTACCTCTGGCTCTGCCCAATTTGAAATCCAGGGAGGAAGGAAAGAATCAGAGATAGACAAATTCTTACTGACAAAAATTGAAGTAGCCCGGATGAGAGAAGCCATAATAGAAATGCAGTGTGAGATGGGAGCCTACATTTCAGCTGCTGATTTTAATTTTTTTCTCTTTGAGGCTGAGAGGACCATTATTTTCCTACTGGATCTCATTCATCCATCACTGTAAAGCTGGAGGTGTGCAGCAAAGGATTAGATTCTTTTAAATTAGTAAGATTTATTTCTAATACTGCCTGCATAGATTTTATAATAAACATAAAACTGTTGGCAAAATGCATAGATACTAGATATTGTAGGCCATGCACACTTCTTTTGATTTGTGGCTGTTAGTTTAAAGCATGATTGAAATCATGCCTGCATCTGTTCCTCACAACTAGAATGTGATCTTTCCCTCTAGTTTCAGGATCTAGTATCTCATGCTTTTAAAATACAGTTTAGAGTCATCTAATCACTATGTTGTTTGTGGTTTTACATCTCGTCTGACAGATATCAGCTCCATTACCATATAATGAGCAGCTAGTTTTGCAGTTAGCTCTGTGCTAAAGCAGATTATATTTTCTGGCTCAGCTTCTGTATTGGTAACACTTTGTAATTAAACACTTTGTAAGTACTGTGCTCTTATTCTGCATTGTTGCAGGAGTTGATGCTGTTTGTAGGCATGTTAAACACGTGTTGGTACATTAGGCAGTGCTGTCACTGTGAGATCTAAGCTGTCCTCTTTCTCTCTTTGTGCTGTATCTGATTCAGCTGACCCACTTGTAAAACAAGCTCTGGACTGTCTGCCTTTCTGGGATGTCTTGAGGCTTAATTAATGTTTTGGGATCACTTTGGTGCACAAGCAGTGGAAAGATCTGTCTAATTGCTATGCAAATGTGCTTGTGTTTTATTTTGGGTAAACCTTTCTGTTGCTGATTTGAGTAATCACTAGACCAGGTGAGGAAGAGTTTGGGGAAAGTCTAAAAGCTTCAGGTGCTTTTTCCCTTTTCCTTGAGCTGTGCTTCTATTAAGAGAGGCAAAAGGTTGAAGGATTGTTGAGTGACTGACTTGGCTGCAGGAGTGGCAGATATTACAACAAACACAATCTTTCTATGGGCTATGTTGTAATTGCTCTTTCTGAGTGTGTCTCCAGAATGCAAGAGTCAAGCCCTCTTTTAAACTCCATTGCTTTTATATCTGCAATCAAAGTGTGTGAAAAAAAACCAACTCAGTGCCAGACAAGTAAGTGAAGGCTGACAGGACTCAATTCCACATTTGCAGATCAACTGGATTTATATAACTGAGCATCACTTTGCACTTTAAACTGTGTCCTGTGAGTCTGTCATAAGTGTCCTGCTGGCAGGGGAAGGATCCAGCCCTGTATTCTCCCAGTTTTCACTCAGTCTTTCACAAAGCTGCAGACCTCTCAGTGTTTGTTCAGCAGGATTTTTTGTTGTTGTTTTATTCATCAGAATTATTTCAAGACTCTCTTTTTAGACCAGGGATGTTTTCATACCATGATGAAAACCAAGCCATTTCCCTGCAATAAGAATCCAGCCCTTGTGCAGCAGTGTGGCACTCAGGGCTTTGCACAGCTAGCAGCAGGATTAATTGGATGGACCTAAGACCTATTCCCATATCACTGAGATCACTTGTGTGAGTAAATGTCCACTGCTACAGCAAAGAACAGCAGAGATGAGCCCTGATGTTGTGTGGGAAGGCATGGTGGGGGCTGACCTTCACCACTGAAGTCTGCAGAGCAGTCTGCCCCTCCACAACAAGTATTCCAGCCCTGTGTTTGGAGCAACACTTCCCTGTTGCAGTATGTGGTACCACTACTAGCATGTGAGTTCTTCCTTGTCTTCTCTTCTCCTCTTCTAGCCTCTAGCACAGAGGTGGCAAAGAGATTTGGAGCTGTCTGAGAGAGGGCAGATATTGCATTAAGTAGCAAACCAGTCATGTTGGGAACAGTAGTTCAGCTGTAACAGCCTAACAGAGCAGAGAAGTAATGGTTTAGTAGGACTTGGAGAATAGCAGCCTAAGAGGAAAACCTCTACTCAATATTTAATGCACCAAGTTAATGTTTCAAACCACAAGACATGGCTTAGGGGTGGCAGACATGAGGCTAAAGAGTCATTGCCTATAGCAATTCCAGGACCATAAGTCAGAGAAGAGGCATAGTTATTAAAATGCAGTGTTTACTCTTTTGAAAAATAAAAGGGCTTCTAGGGAGATTAATTTTCACTTCAGCCTGGCAATCATTTAATAAACTCACCAGTTTTATATAAGATAAGGTGGGTCTGTTCTTCTCTGGATTATGCATCCAATTTTTCTGCTGATTTTCCATCCCTTACAATTTCAACCAGTTTTTATTGTTTTAGCCAAGAGGATTTAACAAGAAGGTTTAATCAAAATGCCAGTGGTGCGTGTCCTGAACAGAGGTTTTCTGCTATGTGCTATGAATGTACATTTTTCAGGGTTATATATATATATATATCTGATGACTCAAGTGTGAACAGTGATTTGGGATTTGCATATTTGCATTGTTTCTGCTGCTGGTCTAATTCATTAAGGCCACTATGGTGATGCATTGGCAAAATATATGTAACTGAAATGAGACTCTTCATTCCCATAAAGAGCCTGGTACTTTAGTGCCTGTACTAAGCATAGTAAATCCTAGAAACTGAAATTTCCTTTGTAGGCACAGTAGATTAATTAGCATTTTTTAAGGTTGAAAACCCTGAGTCCTCTGCTGGACTGACATATATAATGAATGCTCTGACACAAAGGTTTTGAGCAAAAAATACTTCTACATTAAGGGCTGGATGAGGAAATGTGAAGGTTCAGTATCCTGCTTATAATTGTATCACCCATGTTGTAAGAGAGATGGGATCCATTTTGGTACCAAGGAATGCTGTGCACTTCCTCTGATGTTATGAATGTCTCTAAACTTGCAGTGAATCCTCAAGTTTTGCTGTGCCTGAAGTGTTATTCTCTGGAGGGATCCTACTTATAAGAGACAGGTGCTGGATCTGTAGTAAGAGCAGTGGATCTGTCCCATTATTACATGGGCACAAAGGGAAAGCTGGAAAAAGTCACATGTCCCAATTGCAGATTGTTTCTTAACAGAGCCCTTGGATGAGAGGGAAGGCTGGTGCTGAAGGTCCAGGTAAACTGCTGTCAACTGAGGAGCCAGCCAAGGAGGGCAGGAGAGGGTGATGAATGCCAGCAACAGTATAATTTATATTGCACCTGGGAGCCAAGGGGAGAGAGGAGGCATTCTTCTTAGCTCCTCAGTTTTAGAAATTAAAAGCAAACCCCATTGTCCGGATGTGGATAGAGAGTCACCCTGGGGGTTGAGAGCTAATGTATGCAGAAACATTGCATTTCCATGCACTACTCAGTGCTAAAGCCCAGAATAAAACTAGTATATTTTAGCCAACACCCTGGAAATAAGCAATTCCTTTGAAATAAAACCTTTACTCTTTCAAGTTAACCTACTTCTAAAAAACATCTACTTCTATTCTGCAGCTGTGGAATTGGCAAATAGCTTTATCTGTTAACTCCTTTTCACCAAAACACTGGAGTGTAGAGTTCTCTGTGTCAGCTGTAAGTAGCTTTGACAGTTTGATAAATAAATTTTTTGTTTGTTGCTGCTGACCCTAGGAAAGGACAGCCTTGAGGATGAGAAGCAGTGTTACATAAATGTCTAGTGTACATAGCAACACTGAGCAGGGAGATGCTGCTGCATTTCTTTTGGTGCACCAGTCACTCATTAAAATTCTGTCATTGCAAGGTCACGTTGCTCATCTCACTCTGCAACCCTGGGGAAGAAATTTGGATGAGAGGTGGGGGAGGAAAAGCAAAAACTTCCTCCTTGTGCTGTACCCAAGAATATATTCATCGACAGCAGGGCACATATTTTGATTTCAAAAGAGCATTTTTCAGGGCTAACGGGTTCCCTTCTGTGCTGTGTCATGGTGTTTGCGTGTTAGAAGTGTAACTCTGTGATAACGGGTTGCTTCCGAGTCGAATAAATAACGCCTCTGAGCTTTTGCTTCTCCCTTGAATAGTCTGAGAGAAATGCAGAATACCAGAGAGCACATAGATGTACTGTGTCCCAAGCTGCACTCGGCACCGCCTGGTTAGGAATGCTGCACAGCAGCTCTGCCAGCTGCTGGGAGGAGGCAAGGCTGAGATTGTGGGTTCAATCCCCAGATGGACCATCCACTTAAATGATGATTCTTTGTGGGTCCTTTCCAACTCTGGGATTCTGTGTAACTGCTTTAAGGAGAGCACATCAGTGGTACGTGATCTGCAGTCAGAAGCAGGCCAGGTCACCACACTGGCTGTCACATCTCTGAACCATGACGAGTCCTAGGTATGCTTTGGCAAAGGGAGAGTCAGGGGCTCTTGGTCTGAGTCTGCAGGGTGAGATGAAAGGTGTTTTGGACAGAGCTGGATGAGCCTCCTGTGTGCACTGTGAATCGTGTAGCTCAGAGCTGTCATAACTGAGGGTGAATTGTGTAGGCAATGAGTTGGTCTGACCTTTGGGTACAGTCACAGTTCTATGGTTAATGAAGGTATAGGCACACCCTGTGTTTTTCTCTGGCTTTGTAGGAGCGTGTTGTTCAGGGACAGAGATGCAGGTTATGTTATTGTACCTCATTAGGTGTTAGATGCTTGAAAGCATGTACTGTTTAGAGCAGATGAGGATGGTGAATGCCACCTTCCACCCACAACTGCATATACCCTGCTCATTTTTCCAGTAGTGTTCCTGAGGAATAAATGGCAAAATCTCTGCAGAGAAGACGGAAGTGCTGCATTTTTCTTTTATTGTATCAGAGCAACATAATTAACTGTTGAAAATATTTGCTATGAATGTGAAAATTCACTTATGATATTATTCTTTTTGATTGTTTAAGCCCTAGTAACAGTTTGATGCACACTTTTTGACAAAAACATAATGCCCCAAAGCTTAGAAATGTGGCTAAGATGGAACTTGGCAGGGGATCACCACCTGATAGTGAAATACCATTGTCTATTGGAGCTGGATGTATTTGTGCTTCATTCATCTTGGTTTGCTCCATCACCACAGAAGATTAGAGGGAGCTGAGCTTTCAGATCCTTCTCTTCCTCTCTGCATACAGCCTTAGCCTTCATGTAGACGTGTGTTTAAACCTTTAAGTTACTGGATACATCATCACCCATGTATCACATAGTTCTCCTTTTGTGCTCTTTCTCCCTCCATAGCACAAATTGTATTAGGAGGCTTTTCCTACTCTCTGTTTCCCATAACTCAGGAAAATGCCATTTTGGGAAATGCAGAGGGCCTCAATTTTAATTGCAGCATGCACCAATCTGTATAATACTCCTGGTGTGCACAGTCCAGTGGGGCTCTTGTACCATCAGGAAAATGAGCTTCAGGAAAATGAGGGGTGCAGCATCCCAGTGCTGGAGATGCTTCTGGCAGCCAGAGGAAGGGCAGTGCTAAAAGGGCAGCTGTGTAGAAAATGGGCAAACTCCTAAGAGCAAAGCTTACATCATCATCTTCTGAATGAGAATTGGGGATTTGGTTCTGTGAGAGTCGGATCACTTGTGGTTACCATTGAAATTAAGTCATGCTTCTGCTTTCACACGTAGGCATTTCAGGACACTGGGCAGTGATGGAAGGGGTTTCTTTTTTCAATTACATTTGCTATTTCCATACAGCCCCTACTTTATCAGCTGCATATAATTTCCTTCTTTCACTGATTAAATATTTCCTCGCCTGGTTTCTTTGCTTCTGGGAGCTTGAGAGCTCATTGTTTATAAAGGGAAGGAAGAAGTATTGTGATATTAAGCAGACAGCTCCCAACACAGAGCTCTGAGTCTGAGAGGGAGGCCCTGATGCTGCTGTGAGTGGAGAAGGGAAGAGCTTTCACTGAGATTCAGATGTGACCAGGACCCTCTTTCAGGCTTCATATATTGATGAAGCTCTGGGCTAATTAATTAGCTTTTTCTGAAACAGGTAGCCTTAGTCCAAATGGGCCAGATTGTGAAACCCTTATTCCCACTGGGTTTTACTTTCTCTGTGTTCCTTCTGATCATTTGCAGGAGAAATTTGATGAAACACTTTTGGGTAGGAAATGGTTCTCTTGGTCTGTGGTAGTTTAGAAGTCATAATTGGGGTATCTTCCCTCAAACTGATGTCCATAAAAGTATTTTGAATGGCCCAGCTATTTTGTAGTGTGTATGTGGGTAGTTTCTTTCATGACCTATGATTTTACAATTTTTATGTAAATCTAATTTCATTTTCAGAACCAACCAAGCAAAAAAAATCCAAAACATCGTTTTTACGTTGAAAATGTTCATATGTCCAAAACACATCTGTTTTAAAATAATTCTTCCAAGCTGCTTAGAAGAAGAGTGGAAACCAGCTTGAAGAAACTCTTATTTTCTAGTAGCAAAGCATTCTTTGGTTTTGGTGGGTTTTTTTCTTTCCAACCTTTATTAGTAAAAAAGCACAGCTCAAACTAAGCAATAGTACCACAGTCTGAGCTTCAGAAATTCAGTATCTTCCTTTTAAAGCAAGGTATCTCTCCAGGATCATGTCTACACCATCATCTGAACCTTCCAGGCAATGTCTCTTGCAGGTCTAGACTTGGGTTGCTGTGAGGAAGAAGACATGATCTATTTTTGTCTTATTTTGGGCAATTATTTGGGACTCAAAAGCCATGTGAGAGTTTGATGTGGTAAACAGACAGGAACTGGAGCCACTGATACAAGGTTGAGTATGTTAAAAGGCCTTAGCCTGTTATCCTAGTCAAATTAATTAAAATCCAGTCTCAAGAAGGAAGATGTGAGCCAGAACGGAAATTCTTGCCATCCCTAAAATTTGGAAAAAGCAATAAACTAAGGTCAGCTTTCCAATTTTGCTTTTAAGAAATCAGCTGTGAAAGCAGTTATTTACAGTTAACATGTATGTGATTGAAAAAATAATGTCTTTTCTGTAGCTGTGGGTCTTAACTTTTTCACTTCTGATCACATTCTTCTCTTACTCTTCCCTGTCCCTAAAGGAAGAGACCAGAAAATTCTTTCTGAATTCCCGGTTCTGTAATTTTATATTTTTTCCTCTAGAGGTGAAATAAAAATAATTTATTAGAAAGGAAGGCGACATTTACTTTTTATATCACTGTACAATGTGCAAGATAACCATTTTGGAAAGTATTCACATAAATGTCCACAATTTTGAGTACTCAGTGTTCTTTTCAGAGGTGCCTGTTTATATTAATGTAATTTCAATCTGTTCTTATGTTTTTATAGATCAGGATGTGGTACAATTCTTTGAAGAGAAATGCCTGCTTAGTTTCCAAGTGGAACAGAAAGCAAAATTTGGCCCTGAACTTTAATTTGTAAGTTTTTCACCCAAGCTTGACTTTAAGAAGAGTAGTTAGTGAGTTCATGTCTATAACAAGTCATACTCTTGCTGTATGAAACAGCCCATTTTGTAGCTTCAGCTTGCTGCCCCCCAACAGAACAGAGGAACTGTTTCACTGACTGGAAGGACTTAAATACATTGCTGTTGTACCTGCATGCCTCATAAACCTTCAAAGAGCAAACAATACGCTTTCTGAGTCTGTTAGTTCCACTAAAATGAAGGAAAAGTTTTACCAGTTGTCTATATAATAAGCCAGAGCTAGGAAACTGATCACTAAAAAAGCTCTGAGTTTTTATTTTCCTTTTTCCTATTTTTCAGGGTTTATTTATTCTTCTCCTTTCTATGAGTCATGTACAGAACTCTCTTCCCTCAGTGTCCCTTTCTTAGTTACACAGTGTTGTGAGGGTAGATTAAATCCATTGGCTAAAAAAAGGACTCAGACAGGGCTCTTGAGCTTTATCCCATGTTCTTACAGTTCCCCTACAAACAAGTCACTCTGCGTAGGATTTTCAGAGTAACATGAAGAATTCAAATTCACTGGGATTTTTATACCCAACTGCATACCCAACTGCATACGGTTTCTTTCTAAAATCCTGTCTTTTTTTTTTTTTTTTTTTTTTTTTTTTTTTTTTTTTTTTTTGCCTACCAGTAAAATGAGGACAGCCACACCAGAAAAGAGTTTTGATTTGCTTGGCAAATAGTCCTTCATTTTAAATTTGTTTAGTTAAAATACAAAATTCTGGTTGCAGTGTGGAAAAGAGGCTTCTCACCCAAAATACTCATCTGAAATAGCCATTTTATCTTAATGGCAGTCCTGACAACTAAAGTATTTGGCTGCTGAGTTCTTTTGCTGTTCAGATGTTACTTTTACATTCTGTTATATTAGCAGATCATCTTAATGTGATTTTGTGTCTCTTATTGTATTTGACAAAGCACCGTGTTTATACATCATGTAATTATGGCACTGTACTCTAAAGGTATTTACTTTACAGGAAGCTTCATGACTTTGGAATAAATAACCATTCCAAGACTGAGCAAAACATGGTTGAGTTGCTGTTTGTGACCTGAATTCAATTAATTGTGGAAGCTGTGTGTTTGTGTGTATGTGTGTGTGTGTGTGTGTGTGTGTGCGCATTACTGCTGGTAGGGGAGGCTGGGATTTCACTCCTTAGCAGAAGCTCTGATACTCTTTGTGATGCCCTAAACTTGCTGATACATCCACACAGATATGCTGCAGGAGACCCAGGATCTTCTGGCATGACAACAGGAAGTTGGGCAGGATACCCAAAGTACCAGAATTGTACTAGGCACCCTTGTTTAGTCACCCAGAATAATTTTCTGCCTTGGAGCATGAGGGACATGCTTACTCCATGGATATCAGTGGCAGTGAGACCACCTCAGAAGCAGAATGCATTATCTCATCCTCGTCATCACACACACTGGAATTTAGAAGAATATCACTCCACTACAGCCAGTCTTTGTTGAGAGCAGAGTGGAAGAAGAAAGGAGCATCTGCCTGATTCTGACCCATCAAAATCAGTGATGAGCAAAGTTCCTTCCCATATCAGAAGCGTGTAGAAATCCTCCCCATCTGAGTGCCTGACACTGAAACGTGCTCTGGGCATTTACTTTAGTCTGCTTGTTCTGGTGAAGGATTTCACTGTGTGCTCAGACCATGCTGCTTATGTCAATCTGAGAGCTGCTATTTTATTATGATCTTCAAGACACTGCTGATTCTACAGCAAATCTGCAACAACTGGTTTAGAACTCATAATTCGCTTTGCAGTGATGTGTTTAGGGGTCTGTTGGGTGCACTGCAGACTAAGCACCCACTACCTGCAAGATGTTGAATGTTCTGGGGGGCTGTCTGCCTAATCATTTCTGCATTTGGCAGGGTTTTTATAGCAAAACTGCACATCAAACATAGATTAATGCAAGTGTGCAGACTTCCCTGAGATTTTTCAGAATTGCTAGAAGTTCTGGGTAATTTATTTTTGAGAAGTAAGGGTATGTAGTTTAACTACATCCATTGATCTCTAAGGTTTTTTTTTAACTTTCTCATTACAGAGTATTGTTGATACTATGATGGGAAAAGGTACCATCCCTCCAGAATAAGGAGTTTAACAGCAGCAAAATTAAAAAAA
>JAOTQP010000001.1:80715080-80735732 GCA_026413545.1 Cichladusa arquata
AAAAAAAAAAAAAAAAAAAAAAAAAAAAAAAAAAAAAAAAAAAAAAAAAAACCACCACAACCCAAATCACTGTATAGTCCTTCTCATTTATTTTTAGTTGTTAGACTAAAAACTTATAAGGAAAGCTAACAGCTTCAATTTAGAGAAGTTCCTGATATATGCAACTGCAAAAGGTGTTTATTAGATTAAAGCAGGGTCAGTGGCAGGCAGGGCAGAGTTACCAGAGGAAAAAATCACATTTTCAAAAATTATAAATTATGATGGTGTTTTTCATTAAGAGGAATGTCCTTTCCCACTCACCTTCCCCATGCCAAGTAATGAGGTTTGGCAAAATGTGTTTTGGCTCTTGATTTTCTGTCAGATATTTGGAGAGTTTTTATGGGAAACTATATATTTCACAAATGCATTTGATCAAGAGAGAAATCTCAATGTTCATGCAAGAAGATTATGGAAAGGGGAATACAAATCTATTTTTTTTTTTACAAAACCTGGCTGAAAACACTGATGCAAATAATAAACTCTCCTTACAGTGGACAACAAAGAATGTTTTGCAATCTGCTGTTCTCCTGATGGAAGAGAAAAACTGCTTCCTTTTCCCCACTTCAACACTATATGGGCATCATGGACTGTGACAAATTCTGGGTTAGGAGGTGACCAGGATGGGCAGTAGTAGGCAAAGACTGCTCACAGTAACCTGTGAGCTTTTCTAGAGAGAAAACGAGCAGCTGTGGGCTCAGCAGCAGCTGTCTGCGACCTGGGCATCAACCTCACATGAATCTAAGTTATTTAATGGACCAAATCTCCTAAAGTAAATGAACAGCCTTCTCACATCATCAGGGGGTAAATGTGAAAACCTTTGAAAATCCTCCAGGGAGATCTGATACACCTGACTCAGATTTTTGCTTTTTAGGATACAAAATCCTTCCAAAAGTGATTTTTTTCCCTTCCATTGGTGTTACAGGGAACATATTCATTTATTTGGAGAATACAGCATGATATGGGCTGTAAGTGCTGGTTAGACATGAACTGGCTCCCCTGTCCTAAATTACCTCAGCTGAAGAACCATTTGAAACAACTATTTGAACCCTAGAAAAATTGAAACCACCTGAGGAGTACACACAGGTGATTCCTTACCTGTTCCTGATTCTAATTCTGGAGTAAAAGGAGTTAGTACCCCCTTGCTGCTCCCACCAGCCTCTGAAAGCTGGGGAGCAGCTGTGCAGTCCAGTCACAGCCTTGTTCACAGTGGGGAACCTGATGCTTTGCCCTAAATGTGCCCTAAAGCACATTGCAGGCATGTGGATGTTACAGGAGGGCTGGAGAGTGGCACATGGGAATAATTTGTAATCAATGCAACAACTTGGGTTATTTCTCCTGAAAGTCCATTATTATTTTTGTATGATTACTTCAAATAATTTGCATTTCTCATCCATTTTCCAACTCCTCCCAAATTTAATTCCTATGAATTTGATGGCTCCATAATTTATCATTTCCCTTTCTGGTTTCTTGTTAGGATATGCATAAGCATTAGATTGACCTTAGTAACACTGTGCTTTCTAGTCTGAAATTATGCATTGTGGATTGATGACTGATGGTCTGAGTAACCAGCATCTTGTCTTCCTCCCCAGAAATATTTTCTGGTTTACCTGAAACTTAATTTTGTTAGGCCACACTTTCTGATCTCTATACAGATTAATTTTGCAAACAAGCCTTCCTGTAACTTTTTACAGCAGTATGCATTCTTGTAGGAGAATGTCACCTTAATTAGGATGACTGCAGAGTTTTCCCAATCTATCATCTGTGCCCAGACTGCTAAACACAATTTCTGAAGTGACAGCCTCTCTGCAGACATCCCTATTTGGTGCTCTAGAGTGCCATGGCTCCCAGCATGAGACAAAAGGCCACCACTTTTAAGACCTGGTGTCTAGACTTTTGGATTTAAGCATATTTGTTTTACTAAAAGGGAAGAGTCTTTCTGACTAGAAGTGAGCTGATTTTCTGAAGTAGCTGTGAGGAAGACAAAAAAGCCTGGTTTTCACTTCTGCTCTCAAATGGGCGTTGTTAAGGGTTTGGTTCTCCCTGAATATTAATAGGAGGTTGATGCTTTGAAAGTCAGCCCTCTGGATTAAATAATTGAGACCACAGACAACAGAACTTAAAGACTAAAATTAATTTTAAAGTAGCATCTGAAGTCCATGATGATATAAAAGTAGACATGAAGCCTAAATTCTCTAGTGGTCTGTATCTGCAGTGGTCACTGATATTAACTGGCAAGATGAAAGTTAAAACAAATTGCTGCTGTTCTGACTTGAGAAATCTTACCTTCACTTGCTTTTCTTATAAACTTCTATAACTTCATCCAGATGAAAGGGGAGCTGGAAAAAGTTCTTATAGTGTCTATCCACAAACATACATGCATTATTGCACTACTTTTACTATTGTAGTGTGTGTAGTTAATTCAGTATTTGTATTTTTGCTATGAGTATATATATTTTGCTATCAGCTAATGGCTATAGTAGCTCCGTTACTTTGGGATGTGTGTGGTGCTTCAATTAAAAAAAAAAAAATTATATTTTCTCATAATTGGACCATTAAGTATTTCTGTATGCAAATACTGTCATTTTGATAACTTGGTATTCTTCAAGCTGTTTAACCATGTGTATATTTCATACAGGTCATCTGACAATGTAATTAGTCCATAGTAAATTTAGCAGAGCACCACCTTGCCAGTGTCCCATAAATTTATGAGAAAATGGTCCAGGCCTTCAAGGTTTTAATATGCCTTCCTAATATGTTCAGCTCTGTGACAAAATAGCCAGCATTTTTTTTTTATTTATGTTATTGCTGTTGCATGGAGGGGTCATATGCAAAGAATGTAAGCTTTTAGCACTTCTAGAAATATATTTTCTTCTGTGGTATGTATAGACTATTTATTTGCAGTAGGTTGCACAAAGGAATGAAGGTGGGTAAAGACATTAATGTTGTAGAAAATTTCCTGTCATTAGTCACTGGTGGGGGGAAAACCAGAAACTGATTATAAGGAAGGTTGTTTTGATATGCAAGGCAAGGAAAGCCTTGGAAAAGCATTTTGACATTGTTTTGATTACAGAAAAATGTGTGAAAATTTGTTGACAGTATGTAATTGACCTGAAAATGCCTTATTTGCTTATTGTTGCCTAAGAATGTTTCTTTTACTTGAAAATGGTGAAGAAAAGCAGGGAGGTGCTTTTATCCATTGAAGTTACTTTAAAATCTGTATGACACACTCCTGTCCATACAACACCACTATACCAGCCTCAAAACTGTGGGCCAATCTCACCACTGAGCCCCCAGGGATCCCTTTTCTGGTCAGATGAGACAGGTCTGGAATGATAGGAGGGGGAATCAAGTTTCATGAAGGAACATGGTCTGAACTGCTAAGCCACAATGAGGATCCAGAATTAATGATTGCTGCCAAATTCTTGTTCCAAAGAGGATTTTTTTTTTTTTCTGTATGCGGGGAAAGTACTTGTTTTTCTACATATTTTATTAATTGATCCGATTTCTAGAACTTTTTGGCATCATGTGAATTCTGCATAACTGATGCTCTCAAGAGAATGAGGTAATGGGCAGAGCTCTGGGGAAATGCCCATTTTTGAAATGGGGCACCAGAAAGCCTAATGGGTGGAAGAGGACGTGCAGAAATAAGTTGATTTTGTAGTTATAAGAGTTATTTCATATCTAATTCAAAGTTTATTACAAAAATTACAGTTAGAGGCCATTTTTAATGACAAGGTCTCAGTGCTGCCAATTTTAGCTCACTATGGAGACTGATTCAAAGTTTACATCCATATATATGTGGGTACACAGATGGTGAATTACAGATTTAATTCAATGGAGAGGCCAGGTGATAAAAATAAAAATTTGGTAAAATATGGAAGGAAGAACAGAATGGAATGGAAAAGACTGATAGCTGTTCATTGTCTTGCCTTGACTAAATGTGACTCTTAACAGTCTCAGGAACTAAGAGACCAGGCTGGAAAATGAAAAGCTTGACAGAGGTAAGAGGTGCAAAGGCCAGAGATGTGCAAAGCTGAGTACCTTATAATGAAGCTGTCAGGTATGCTCCAGGTTTCTTAATTTTTTTTTTTTTTTTTTCATTATGTGAAACAACATGGTGCTAATGCTGCAAATACTTCCCTGGACATTCAAAGTGGTGGGCTCCTCATCTAACAAATACTTCTGTACAAGCCTGAGCTCAGTGCCTGCTGGGTGAAGGTTTATGTGGTTGCCTGTTGTACATACTCAGGATCTAGATTTTTAAGCACCAAATACTGTAATGCCCCATTTTTGGCATTGATTCCATCAGGATAAGCTCCCGAAGCCTGATCCAGCTGCCTAATGGCAATGGGAAGTTTCTTGTTTCAAAATGCCTTGGCCAGACAGAGGAAAAGGTAAAGGCAAGGTTCTGTTTAGACTCTGATCATTCTGATTCAGTGAGATCACATTGCAAGCACAGCCTCGTGGCATTACCTCATTCTCAATTTAAAAAAAAAAATGCAGCTCCAGCTTCCATCTCAGGGAAGCATTTATGAAGAAAAGAGGTCCTTCAACATTTAATTCAACATATGCCTGAGCACAGGAGTAAACACAACCCTAAGCATGACCCTGAGAAGAAAAAGAATGTGCCATTGCATTTGTTAGCTTGCAGACAAGAAAGCACAATGTCTCCTGGCAGTGCTGGTGGCCAAGAAAACATTTAGTGCCATGGTGATAAATGAGACCTCTCTTTCTTTCTGACCCATCCAAAACCTAGGAGGCAGGTCCAGGCTAAGATGCAGGGTCCCCAAAAAGCCAGAGGGGAAGGCATGTCTACAGGACAATTCCTCCTGTCCCAAAAGAATTGCTTTAAGGTTGGTGCTGTCAGTCCACACCAGGTGCAGGGGTGTTTTCTTCCCATGCCAAAGGAACCTGAACAGCTTTGCTGGGAAAAGAGAAGTAGCTGGGGTTCCATGTGCTGGGAGTCAGATACCCCTCTGAAGGGGTTTGACTCCCAGCTGGCATCAGGCCACTGGTCTGAGCAGAAACACCACAATGATAGAGAGAACCAGCAGGTGTTGCTTGTGTAAATTCTGTCCTAGTTACTAAGATTAATATACACTGTGCTGTCTATTCCTGGCCACAGAGCATGTTGACTGCTGGAAACAGGCCTGTGTTCTTTGTTCCCTCTCAAAGAAGATGTGGTCTCCAGGTCATATGGTGAGTGGGAAAATTGCTTGGGGGTATGCCTAAAAATACGAAAGAGATAAAAATTCTCTTTCAGCACTTAGAGCTGGTTTGAGTTCTCTATGATGAAACTTCCAAGGGAAAAAAACAGGCTGTTAGATCTTTCACTGAAGAAAAGGGAAAGGAAAAAGCTTGCCTGGGGATTGGTAAACAATCTCAGCAGAACATAAACAGACTTTCACTAATAGGTCATGAGTTTGGTCACAAGTATAAATTATGCATTCCATGGATTTTTAGGAAGAAGGGATGGTCAAGAGCTGCCAAAAAGTAGGATTTAGAAGACCTGATGAGTCAAAGCTTCACTTTGATCCTTTCACACATGGTGATTTGCCATGGCCAAAGAAGGGAGGCCCAGGGAACACTAGTGATCTGTGGAGAAGACATGAACAGCTGAAGAGTTGAATCAGAAATGACTTGTTTGCCATGTCTTTTGCAAGCAGGTGACATCTGGTAAAAATTAACTTGATCAGTGTGAAAATGAGATGCTATCACCATGGAATACTGAAAGTACTGAAATAAACTTGCATAATACAGTTAGGATTTTTCTATCAGAACAAGGGTGACAAGGATGACATTGCTAACACTGAAATATTTTGTATAATGGCACTTTTTTCAGCAAACATCAAATGAAACACAGGAGGCATTTCTGTCAGGGCAAGGACCCAACCAGGGCTCACAGCTCTGCCAGCCTGTCCCAGACTGCCACAGCCATTCAGACTGTCTTTGACTGGACATTTGGGACTTTTAAGGTACACTATTCCAACATATTCCAATCATGTTCTAACTCCAGAACGAGGGACCACAGAAGCATACCATCTCCAGACTCCAACAGGAGACTTTTCCTGGGAAGCCCCTGGGAACTTACAGGATTTTCCTTTTCCCTCTGTAGATTGAATGGGTTTTTACGTCTTAGATATAACAGTCCCCATTCCCCATCCCCCTGTGTTGCTGGCATGGAGAATGTAGAGAAATCTGGATTTGAGCCTGGGAAGAAGTGGGGGGGAAGGAGGGGGTGGGGTGGAGAAAGTGCATTTTTTTTTTTTTTTTTTTTTTATTATTATTTCTTGTTATCCTATTCTGGCTTTTGATTGGCAGGAAATGAAAATTAAACTAATTCCCAAAATCAAGTTTTCTTGTAACAGTATTTGGTGAATGATCTCTCGCTGTTCTTATCTTGACATGTGAACTTTTCTTTATAGTATCTGTGCCATGCACAGCTGAGGAGAGCAGTGATAGAGTAGCTTTGGTGGGCACCTGCTGTCCAGCCAGGACCAACCCTCCACATTTTGTTTTTTTACATGTGGGTCACCTCGTGGGGTCTGTGCATACTGAGCAACCAATCGTCTGCCATAATTAAATAGTCTGCAATCATTACATCAAGTGGAACAGAGGTGGGCATGGTGAGACCAGGTTTCCTCTCCTAAATATCACCCAGCTCCCCAGATAAATGCAAGGCACTATATTAGACAGACCCTAATAAGCATTTAAAACAAGTGAGGAGTGGTTTCTGAGCTTTCTATTTCTTCTGCTGATGTAATTCAATCAAGGGCAAACATTATGGGACATTATAATAATGTCCTACATATAATGGGACATATAATAATGGAGCTGGAGGGAAAACTCTTCTATACAAGAAGAAAATGTGTCTATGGGACAGTAACTCTGCTCAGTCACTGTATATTTTGCTTACTGAACTAAAGGACTCTTTCTATTTTTACACTCAAACATGGAGTGGATGCAGCACCAATTATTCAGTCTGGCACCTGTCACTATATCTATGTGCCAAGCATGGATTGGGCTGTGGAGCTGGACCCTACAGTTGAGAAAAAGCAAATAAAAGAGACTCATACATTAAATCCACCACACAGGCCAGTCTGGTTTCATAGGAGCATTATTTAATCAAGCGTAGGAAATAGATAGTGTTCTTTGGGTGGTGTCAGAGCTTATGCTGGATCTGGAAGATTTTTGTGGGAGTGGATCTGATAAGATGCTACAATATTGGAGGTTACAAGAGACTTGAGACTGCCCATCCTGCTTCTGCAGCACACCTCAACAAGGCATTTGTAAACATAAATCAAACACTGCATGCTTGATTAGCACCTTATTAACGTGACTGAGTTACTGGAGGCCTCTAGAAATTGGACTGGTAAGTCATGTTGTTGTAATCTTCACTTTCTATGAGCAAGGGCTGTATCTCTGAAGAAGTTCCTCCTTTTTTCTTCTGGCAGGCCCTGATGAGCCCCATGAGCACAGCAGTAACAATGCCTCCAAACACAGCTGCTCCCAGCAACCAAGCCCAGATCCGACGGGCTTGCTGAAGATAGGGCGTCAAAAAGTCTTGGAAAGACTGAACGGCTTGAAAAATCAAACAGAAAAAGAAAGATCATTTTATTTGATGCAATGTACTGTCAGTTTATGGAAGTTCTATATAATAGATAATACTGGAAGGCTGAGTATAAAGAGGCAGGAGTGGTAGAAATTGAGAGCAACACATAGTATTAAACAAATCTCTTCAGCCCTGATAGTCTGTCTCTCAGTTTTCATGTCCAAGGCTGGCACAGAGTTCACTGTCCCCAGTGCTCCTCAAAACTTCAGATTGCAACCCAAGAAGTTTGATACTGTATGACCAAAGGTCCTGCTAGCTCAGCATCCTTTGTCAGCAATAACTGAGGCATAACACTAGGGAGACTAAGAAAAGGTTGAGTCTATTACGATACTTTCAAAAAATACTTACCAAGCCTCCAAAAATTTGCAGGTCAGGGATTTCATGAACCAGATGTGGTGTTGTTGTGTATAATAGTCATTGGAGGATTTTTTTTTCCTCCTTCCATCATCTTTTTCAAGCTGTTCTTTGAAATTTTATCACAACTTTTAGCAGCAAAAAGATCCCTGCCTCAACTGCATATTGAGTGGGGGGGAAAGCTTCCTTTCACTAATTGTGAACCTGAATTCCACTTGCTTTGACAGTTCCTGTGTGGGGAGAGGCAGTAGACAACTATTCTGTGGTCATTTTGCACAACAAATCCTCTTTTATTTGGTGAACCAGGGCAGCTTCTCACTGTTAGATGATCAGCTGCCTTCTTGCTTTGTGATATGAATGTCTGTGTCTGTGTCTGTTTTTCTTGCTCTGGCTTAATGAGTTATGAAAATCCTGCCATACAGGGCTCATACTTCACAGCAGAGGCTGGAAAGAAACCTGTTCAAAATGCACCCAACAACGTGCTGGCTTGAATTTGAAAAATAGGAATACTTCTCCACTTGAGCCAAAGAGGATTTGGAATCCACATCTCCCAATTACTAGCTCTAAAGACCATTATTAGCAGTAATTACTAGCTAGTAGGAAAAGGAAAGAGCACCTCTATGGGCACCTTCTCTGGGAACTCCTGTGGTGGTTTATTTTTGAATGCTCTTTATTCATCCGGACTGATTTAGATGTACTCAACCATATTTAGAATGTTGTACGCCCACAAAGGCTGTAAATGTCTTCCTGTTACCCTGCATTTTCACTGGTGCCCAGAAAAACAATCCACATATCCTCCTGGGTCATGGTACTTCCAAGAGTATGCTGTTATATGCACTGTGCTCTGAAAAGATGCTGTCTCCCTGGGCCTGGGTAAGGGATGGAGCCAGGAAGTTTCTTGATTTGGTGTGGCCCCCTGACTACCCTCTATTAATATTCCAGGTGGATGGGGATGAGACTGAAGGGGAAAGTCCCAGGGTAATCCAAAGAGACTTCAGGGCACTGAGGCATTGAGTTAAAGGAGTAGGTGTTCAGGTAATATTCTCCTTGATTCCTTCAGTACTAGGGGGAAACACTGAAAGGAATAGGAAAACTCTACAGACCTATACATGGCCAAGAGGCTGGTGCCATAGGTGGAATTTTGGGGTTTCTGTCCACAGGGTGGCTTACACAGCACCAGGTCTGCTCATATTGGATGGGGTACACCGGAGTCAGAGGGAGAAAAAGATCATGGCTCAGGAATTAGCAGGGTTGATAGAGTAGTCTTTAAAGCAGATGTGAAGGGGGAGGGGGGTAATTGGTTTCTGACATTTCTTGTGCATTTATTCACTGGTTGTGTACCTCTGGGTGTTCAAAAGAAATACCTGTGAGACTTCCACATCAAAACTAGGAAGATGAGCTAGGGGAGATTCAGGTTATGGATTCCCTCAGTCAGCTCTAAGGCATGGTTACTGATCTTTGTAGTGGTGAAAAGTTTACAGCTCCTACAGATTTCACCTGTCTCCTCATTATTACAACTTGGAAAATCTTTTTTAATGGAAAGGTTTGTCAAGCACTGGAACAGGCTGCTGAGGGAAGTAGTAGAGTCACCATCCCTAGAAGTGTTCAAAACTCATTTGGATGTGATGCTAGGTATGGTTTAGTTGTGGGCTTGACAATGGTGGTTTTATGCTTGGACTTGATGATCGTAGAAGTCTTTTCCAATCTAAATGATTCTGTGAGTCTATGAAACTGTTCCCACTGGGAGAGGAAGATTATCTGGGGAAAAATCAAGACTGTATCTATAAATTTATCTGTTTTCATTTCTGAAAGAAGGAAAAAAATACAGAAAAACTTAGTCCAGGTGCTGAAATATAACTCTTGAAACAGCTCTTAAGAGAGCAACTTTTTGACAGCTATTTTTTTTGACAGCTATTGTTAGGTGCTGCCATTAGTCTTCCAAATCTCTGTTATTGATGCTAACTCATGTTTGTTTTCAGGCAGCTGTGCAGGTTGTGGTCATTTTACAGCTCACAGTTCTCATGTCAGGGAAAGCTCGGTGTCTGCTCCAGAGCAGCTCCCCAGTAGCTCACTTGTACCTTGGAGTCCTGAGGGGTGGATTTCTGTACACACTGAGACCACTTCTGCTTCAGCACTGCCATACATGTGAAAATAAATGAAGCTACAATTAAAACTATGTACTCTTACACACTGATTTGCTTTGCAGTGGAAAGCAGAGCTACAGGCATCTGTTTTTCCTCAGAGACAAAACACTAAAATTTAGCATTAAAATGCCATTTTGTAAGTGGATTATTTCCAAATTTTATTTCTTATAACCAGCCTCATCATGCTCTGTGTAGTGCTACTTCATCTCTTCTAAGTTTCTGGTACTGTAACTCAGAACCACTGCTCCTCAGAGAATCACAGAATCATCAACATTGGAAGACACTTCCAAGGTCCAGCTGCCAACCCAGAACCACCAAAATCACCCCCAAACCACTTTTTTTAAGAGCAAACAAGACAGGGTTTGAGAACAGGATGGGATCAGATCTTGTGTGCTTGTTCCTCATTCTGTCTTGTTCTCCTCCTCTGCCTTGCCTCTTCTTTCTCAACTGGAATATCTGCAGAAATGCTGCTTTTCTTGATTGCACAGATCTTTGCAACTGACTTTTTTCTTCTTCCATAAATTTTTCCTACTTGTCCAGTACTTCCTGTTTGCCAATTACAGACTTTTGCTTCTCCTGAAGAAAAGTCTGTATTTATACACTAGAGTGAGAAAATCTGTATCTGTAATTTGAGAGTCCAACCATTTTCCATTTGTGACCAGTTCTTCCCTTCAGATAAGGAATACCTTAAGCTTGCTTCTCAGTGAGATTAACAAGGTGTTGAGTGACATCTGAGGATTATATGGGCTTTCTGAACAAGGTTGAGTTTCATTCATTTTGTTGATCTTTCAGAATAATTAAGGAATACTTTCCTTACCTCTGTGTTAAAAACATGGGCAGAACTTAATAGGATTTCCTTTTTCTGAGGGCTATGTTCTCCCCTTGGAAAAGGCAAGAGTCCAAGAGGCAACAGAAATTAATTGTTGAATGGTAAGTATTCTACCATTTTCTTCCTCTTGCAATACAATTTCAGGATTCAGAATTCCTGAAAGTCATGGTATTTGCTGCTGTGTCTGAGTTGTACAACTCTAGCAGTAATAAGAGTTTAGGAAACTAATGTCTTTTATTAAAAAATGTGTATATGTATTTCTGGCCTTGATATGGCTGTTTCATGAGTTTATATTCCGGCACCTGGACTAAGTGTTTTCTGAATCTCCTTCCCCAGTCTGTCCATACATCCAGGATTGCCCCATCTGAGGTGCAGAATCTGACATTTCTCCTTTTTCAAACCTCATATGGTTAGTGATTGCCCAGTCCTCTGATTTGCTGAGGTCTCTCTGCAGGGCCTCCCTGCCTTCGAGGGATTCAACAGCTCCTCCCAGTTTTGTACTGTCTCCAGACTTGCTCAGTGTCCCTTCCAGACCTGTGTCCAAGTCATTTATGAAGATGCTGAACAGCACAGGACTGAGGATGGAGGCCTGCAGAACCCACTGGTGGCAGGTCCTCAGTCTGATGTCACCCCCTTCCCTGTAACCCTGTGTGCCTGACCCATGATCCAGTTGCTCACCCATCACATATATGAAACCAGAAATGTGAAAACAAGCAAGTACAATTTGGGACTGTATTTAGGAAAAAAATCTGGAATTAGAACGATTTTTTTAAATCTTATCATATGATAGACATATTCCTGGTGTTAGGCAAAAAATTTTACATTTCACCTTTTACCCAAAATTATAACGTTACCTGGTTCTTGCAGATATTCATAGTCATACCCCAGCTCCCTTGAGGGTTTAAAAAATTCTCCATTTCTGTAAAGAGGGATGAAGGGGACCATGTAATTTTCTCGATTGTGCCCAATTGGTGCATTAGCTGCTGGGTATACTTCTAGCATGGGCCTGTGCCTTCTTAACCATCGCTCAAAAATGCTGTGGAAGAAAAAGCATGTTAATTAATGATGGGGATTAGCAGAAATTTTCTTCTTGAAGATTAAAAGAAAGTGATGGTTGTTTTTTTTTTTTTTAAATACTGGAGACAGAGTTGCATGCAATGTCTTGTGCTTACGTACTTTCCAAATTTGGGGTTATCCACTTCAGTGCTGAGTTCCTATGCAAGCCTACAAAAAGCAAATGTCTGTGGTCCTGCAAAGAATCTGAATGTGCTTTTAAATTCCATAAATGTAAATCACTCTCTTTCTGTGCTCAGCAATTCACATGCTTGTGAGGGATAGAAAAAAATGGATTAAAGACCTCAGTCCTTCCTATTCACTCTCAGAAACATTTATAGCTAGCTGCTTGTTTCTAGGCCTTGTTTCTAGCTGCTCAGTCCTGTTCCTCTTCCTCTATTTTCTTAGCTAGGGTTTTCACACCTGTAATGAGGTATGGTTACATCATGATCCTTTGAACATCACCAAAGGAGTGGAACCATCTGAGGAAGAAGGGATAAGCTGACAAAGCAGGTCAGCTGTCAGTAAAGTGTCTTTCTCGAGCCAGAGCTTCTTCACTGACCTTAGTGTCTGCACTGTTGTTTAACATGCTTTTCTCTCCCAGCTGCTGTGCAGCTTTATTTTTCCTCTTCTTAAATATGTTGTCCCAGTGTCACTGATGGGCTCAGCTTTGGCCAGTGGCAGGTCTGTCTTGCAGCCAGCTGGAACAAGCTCCATCTGTCATGGAGACAGCTCCTGATGCCTTCTGTCAGAAGCCAGCCCTGTAACCCCCTGACTGCCCAAACCTTGCCATGTAAACCCAATAGAAGCTGCTCCCCACACCTCCAGCCTCAGCTGCTCCATTCCATATTTCTCTTTCAAAATTTCTTCCATTAGCTGTCTGTCACCATAAGGCTGTATGTCTGCTCTTTAACTTGGATGCAGAAAGCATAGTAGCATTTTCAACTTAACTGTTAAATGTGTTTGGAAAGCAAAATTAAGAACCTTCCAAAACATTCTCAGTTCTCTTCCCTTTGAGCTTTTTCTGCTTGCCTCTTCACTTTGAATCCTCAAATCCTTTCTCTGATCCCTTTGTGTTTATTCACCTGAGTGTGCCAGGTTGGAATAGGGAAGGTGGAAAAATGCTGCAGGGCAAGCAGATACAGGAATCTTCTGCAGGAAGAAGGAGGACTCCATACTAAATCTGAAGATACTGGTGAGAGGTAATTATCAACATCAGGCTCAGGGAGGGATCACTGGATTCATTTATCAGTTATAAAGGGATATAAATGGTCTAGAGACCTGTAAATTGTGCTTTAATGGAGATTTAGTTCAACAGTTGTTCCTCCCCAGCACTGGCTACTGACTTGAGGACATGGATTTCCCTCCCCTGTCCCCCCTAGCTGTTCAGGGACTCAGGTTATCTCAGAAATACAGTCCCTAAGTGCAAGTGCCCAGAGGTATAAGGATCTCTTCAGGTTATCAAGGAATTCTGCCAGTCGATTTCTATCTTTTATATTTGGGCAGAAATATTGAGAAGCACTCTGCATAGCCCACCAAATTAAAGCTCTCATCAAAATAGAGGTAGAGCCAAAATCTTTGTTCTCTTTTTAGGATCAAAACCTCTAATAAATGAAAACATGACTGTGATAATACAGCTGGCCTACCCTTTACAGTGCAGGTATTAATTTTTATTTAAATCTTCATTTGTGTCTCTCTTCTTCAGTTAATTTCATCAACCCTGTCTGGAAAAACTCTTATCTGAATAATAAGGTTTAGTTGAAGCTTTCAGATGGATAAGTTTTTAAATAATATGAAGACTTCAGCTGGAGTTATCTCAAGAAAGTTTGAACAGAAACATTGTAATCTTTGGAGGACAGCATGAAGAAATTCAGTAATCACTTTAAAATGTCATAGAATTTAAAAGAGTAATTCAGCTTGAGGAGGGGTGGGATGTGGGGAAGTGTTGTATCCCAGTCTTTTCCCTGCCTGGCTTTTACTCATGCCTTGGGTAAAGTACCCTGACTATCAGAGCCTTATTTTCCTTGCAGTTGTAGATGGGAGCTGAGATAGCTCTTCTCTGCAGCACAAGGTTGTTAGAGGCACAGAGATACTCTGGTTGTGGGAACATATTATAATAATATAATTCTTAATATTTTAAGAAGGCAGAGGTAGGACTTGGATCAGGTTTTTCATGTCTGGTGATGATCTATACCCTAACTTTGGACAGCTCAATCTGAGGTACTTCCTGGGGCCTGAATTTTAGAAAATGCTGAGCAGTCACAATCTGAAAATCCAGAGGGCTGATGAGCACAAGGTTCAGAGCTAAAAGTCATCATTTTCCTGAAATAGCTGTGCAAGAAATGCCCTGAAATGCAGCATCCTCACTGCATGAGTTAAGTGTTGTTGTTGCATAAGAGCTTTCAATAAGAATCCTTAGACCAGCAATCTTTAAAGCAGAATGCAAATGCAAAACATTTCCATGGAAATGAACATATGTACTTCTGGATTCCTTCTTTTGGGTTCCTTCATTTGCAGTGTGGTTCCCACATGGGCTATCAAGCTTTGCTTACCAGGAGCATTGAATTGCCTGCCCTTGCAGCTGATCTTTAGATTCAGATGTGATCCTATGCCTCTAAATCCTGATTTGATGTGTTTTGCTGATGCACAAGTTATGTTGCACAATTCACTGAGTTGTTTGGGAACAGTGTTCTCCGTTAGCTGGCACAAGATCTTATCACCTTGGCTGAAATCTCTTTCATTGAACATATCTGTATGCAACCATAGAAATTTCAGAAACATTCTTTATAGCTTTAAGAGTCACATTTTCTTTTATTCCCTGCAGAACTGCTAGTCATTTGCTTTTATCTTGTAGTAGTCCTTGGTTTTTTTACTTTTGGGTTTTATTTGACACTTTGAAAGATTAGGATCATATTCTGCTTGCTAACAAAATGATTGGTTGAAGTTGCATTTATTATTTCAATTTAAAGGCTTGTTCCCAGCTTGTTCAGTAAGATGGACTCAAAAAGTATTTTTTCCTTGGCCAGATAATGCATGGTGATTTGTATTTTCAAGAGTGTTCATGGGTTTTTTTCAATTTTGCATTAGAAAACTGACAGATTTAGTATACCAGTAATATTTTTTACAAGTACTTCACCTGTTTGTATTCCTCTTTTTAAGGGAGGCACTGCAATTTCCATGCCTTACTCATATTTTGTAAGTTATGGAAGAAGAACCTTACTCTTGCTTTTCAAGAACAGTTTCCCAGCTTAATGGAAAAAGAAAACTCCCAGTGGCATCCAGTTGGGAAGAAAAGCCTATGGACAGGGCACAACTTCAGCTGCATTTATAGTGATAAAGTACAAATGGCTCTCCTTGGGCACCATAAGCCATTTCATATCAGAGTTACATTTTATGACTCCCCAGCCAAGACCATTAACTCTCACTGTATATTATTAAGGAGAACTGAAATCCTGAAGTAGCCTATGGCTTTTGCTGTCAGCCAGGTGGTGACACTGGCACAGGATTTTTGGGGACTTAATTGAAAAGATTTGGGCCCCAAAAAAAGTATATTTGGAGAAAGTAATCATGCTCTCTTTTGTTTCAGAGTACTGTGACCAGTGAGTCAAATATTGTAGAATACTTTCTTCTTCAAATAAGGTGCTTTCTCCAGCCCTGGCTATATTTAAGGCAGCTAGCATCAGATATTTTCTCTGTCGTGCGGGGCTGTCCTTTCCTGAAGGCAAAGAGAATACATCTGAAGAGCTATGATGGATCACTGCAATTCTTCCATGTGCCTTGATCTATAGAGACAGTTGTTTAATCCAATGACAGGCATGTGGTTTCCATGACAGAAAGAAATCAGTGTTGCCATCATCAGATGTTGATCTGCTTA
Organism: Cichladusa arquata; assembly: GCA_026413545.1. Lineage (NCBI taxonomy): Eukaryota > Metazoa > Chordata > Aves > Passeriformes > Muscicapidae > Cichladusa > Cichladusa arquata. Next base: position 80,730,986 of record JAOTQP010000001.1, read on the forward strand.
CAGCTGACAGAAGTTTTTCTTTTCTTCCCCTAAGCAGTCATGTAAGTTATTTCCCTTTGGTATCTTGAAAATGTGTGCTTGTTTCCTGTTCTTTTCTCAGGAGCTGCAACCTTGGAAGAGCCTATGTCTGCAGAAATAATGCTACATGCAGAGGCACAACATGCTGAGGTAATTAGCAGGTCCCTTCATGGAGTGACAAAGCTCCTGGTAGAGAAGCTAGGTTTGTGGCAAAGCAGCAGACCTTAACACCCTAGAATTGTTGGTTATCTTGGCAAACCACTGCTCTTATGTTCTCTTCATATGACCCTCTGCATCCTTCCCTGGACTTGAGAGCCTAGCAAAGCAGGGTCATGAGGTAAGGGCACCTTCAGGGCCATTTTATTCCATATTGCCTCCCTTCCTTGCTTGATGTAATTTAACTAAAGGTAACAATAAGGACATCTAAAGATTCAGATCAGGGCTCTGCTGTATCCAATCTCCACACAAATTCCATGCAAAAAGAAAAGAGTACTGGACATGAGTTTAGTGAGAAGGAGAGAAATCTCTCCAGCTCCTGCAGAAGTCTGGTTGGTTACTTTCTTCCTCAGCACCTAGACAAAGAGAGTAAGCAGATAAGTTGCTATTTGTATAGCTGGAAGTGATATTTTCCAGAGACAAAGACTTTTTTAGCATTGCAATTCCAGCTAGACTGGCATCACTGGGTAGATGTTGGCAGAGCTAAGGGAGCAGATGGGATGTGAGTGTGGTGGGAAGACAAGGCGGGATAAAGGAAAGAAGAGAAGAGTGAACCAAAAGTTGTTGGGAATTTTATTCAGAGAATGGAAATGGAGAGAACTCGGCCTGGGATTAGCAGAAAAGAAAGCCCTAAATCCTTGAGGATGATAGGTCTACCTAGGCAATCAAAGCTTAAGAAAGAGAAATTTAAAACATGAAAAATAACTAAATTAAATAGAGTTAGTCTCCTGATAGCCCTAAGTCCCTTTGTATTTCTTCAGCAGCAAGAAAAATTGACTTTGAAAGGGTAGTTTTTTATTAAAGCCACTGGGCAGATTAAAAAATAATTCTGGAGAGATTAGAGAAAATACTTTTTGCATCTGGAAGTCTTCTTCCTTCTCTTGAAGAAATCAAAGTGCCCAAACTGAATGTCCCAAATAAGAGATCCAAGAACTGAAAGAGATTGGAGAATAATTTGGATTTTGAAAGATTCCCTGTCTCACATTTAGTACTCAGAGAGGCTCAGTCTCTCTAACGTGCATTTCCAAAGTAGAAATTATTTTGTAGTGGGTGTAATATCAAAGTAATTACTAGATTATGATCATCAACACCCTATGCAAAGACTATTTTTGTGGTAGGAAATAGAATTTTAATGTTGTAGAATGGTTAGATTTAGACAACTGTAGATTAAAATAAAGCTCAAGTTTGTATTTAAACCTTGGAAAATTGATAATGGGACATGATAAATTCAGTCACTTAAGCTCTGATTCAGTCAGAAGCCATGTTTGATGCAGAATTAGCTAAGGAAGGTAATCAGGTCAGAAGGATTCCCAAAAAATCATAAAGGTAGAGAATATTTTTCCTACATATTGGAGAATTCTTAGAGACTCTTGCAGGCCTCAATTCACTCTCCAGAAAATAGGCAAAGAGTAAAAATTAACTTACCTAAATTCATACCAGACACACTGTAAGGGAGTGGGACCTCAGCTGTGTGGCCAGTTTGTACCAAACTGTGGCACCCCCAAGAGTTAGGTTATACCACTGCAAAGCATGGAGTCTTGATTTTATTTAAATTTCTTGCTATATATCTGTATATGGGTCACTGTAACTGCTCATGAGCCTAATGCTTGTGTGTACCAGCTCTAATAGGTTCCAAAGAACTGGTATGTGGTAAAAAGTAATAATAACGCCCACCTGGTATGTAGATGCTTTGTCAGTTCAAATTTTCATTCAGGGAAAATATATTTTGCTTTTGCAAAACATTTTCGTGTGGTACGGTGAAAATTAAAGCCATCTATAAAAAACATGGATATATCACTTTTATTTAATTGCATATAAATAGGCTCAAGTATTTTCTTTGTTCTGCTCCATACATACCAGGTTATACAAAATGAAATTAAATGAGGCATAGTGGAAAATTAATTAAAAAACCCAAACAAACAAACCCACCTTGGTTTAACGGGTGGTGGGAAAATAGGATTGATTTGAGGATGATTAAAAAAGGCCACCAATATATATTTTCTTACTGAAAATATGAATTCATATTATTTTATGAATAATATATGCAATGGGATTATAACTAATGAAAGGATGAGCCAAGAAATAACTGGGTTTATGCTGCCAGTGGGAAATACCAGGCAGAGTATAAAAGCATTCCTGCATGTAGGCTGGATTCCTTCCTACTGTTCCAGATAGTGTTGTGCACTCTGAAAAAGATGCTGCTCACAGGAAGGAAATCTAAAAATATAGAAAAAGTAGAGTCAAAAAATAAGAGTAGGCATTTTTCTTTATCTTTTCTTTGCAAAGCAACCTTTCTAAGAGCCATTTCCCAAGTATGCTACGACAGTCATGAGCAGAGGTACTCTCAACTGAGTGTAAGAGGAGAAACCAGACCTTAAATATCCATTTCTAAGATTGAGCCACCTCAGTGGCACTGGCTCATAATGTAAACTTACTGTCCCTTCAGGAAGATTTAACAGAAAAATTTAATCCAGTGTGTTTTACCTTTCAATAAAGGACAGCTAGAGAGAGGTCAAGGGGGAAGAAGAGGGTTCAGTACCTCTGTATGAATTTCTGTCACACAAGGAACAAGAGTGGCATTGCAGGTATGCCAGTGGGAGGACTACAGTCACCTTCTGGTGAAGGCTCATGGTCTGGGTCCTTTGCACTGCAGGGGACACAGGACAGATTTCCTCCTGCCTCCTTGTCCTCACTTTCCTTGTAAGCATTTGCACAACCATGCCATGAGCAGGATTAAGGAACTGATTTGTTAAAACCAAACCTCACCTTTATTTTCATTTATTCTGGGATATTTTAGGTGAGATAAAGCTGTGGATCTGATTCATTATGCTTTTGCATGATGGCCAGTACCAGCACAAGGGAGAAACTGAGGTGAACATCTCTGGGTAGCACTAATTACCGAGTAATTACCAACTTTTCTTCTTCCTAACCTATGTGCCAGGTCAAACTAACATAAAGAAACATTGAAATTGTGCCCTTTGTTTCTCAATAGCCTGATAAACCTGTGCCTCAGGTGAGCCTGCACTCAGTATTAACCATTCATCTGCTGGACGGCTGCTTTGTAAGCCATTAATAAATTTGTCAGGTTCAAATCCAAAGCCATGTCCTTTGTAGGGCCAGGTTTGACACAAAGACTTTCATTCCTCATCTCCCGTTGTGAGACTGAGGTGAGGTCAGATTGACTATGCCAGAAGGAATACAGAGCATTGTGGCTTAGAGCTCATTTATACAATTTCTTTCAGTATCATGAGATCTGACATGCTGTAGAAGAAATCTGGCAAGCAACATGTATTTGCATTTGGAAAGAAAAGAAAAAGGAAATAAATTAAAGAAAGCTGAAATGCCAGCCCAAGGACTGTGATTACAGAGTAGTCATCACTTTAAAAGTTGGCACTAGTCAGCTGGTACTGCAAAGTCACCTCAGGTGATTCCCATCCCAAACATTTGGGAGAAAGATTGGTGCTTCAGTCCTGGAAGAGGTGCTGATGCCGAGGCTGTAAAGTCAAGGCACTGTGCTGTTTGCCAATGTATGCAGTTATATTGCAGTCTTCTTTTTTGTTCAGTTTTAAGTTGGCTAAAGGCACTACAGGGACTCTCAGGAAGGTTGTAAACAAATTACACCATCATAACACAAGTGTCTGATTAAAAATTAAGATGCTGCCCTCAATCATTGTAAAAACCCATCCAAAGCCTTTGAGGCTGTGTCCCCCACTGGTGAATCACTGCTGAGGATTGCCCTGGGTTACAGTGCTTATTCTGTCTAGACCCAGCTGCTGGAGAACATCCACGGGCTTCCACCACCAATTCCAAGCTGCAGAATGCAACAAGGACCTTTGGACAACTTCACCTCTTCCCCAAACCCTCTCAGTAGCTCTGTGAAGTTCCTCCTATGCCAGTCCCTGGGCCAGCCACTGGAGACACCTGTGCATGCATGTGTGTGTGTGTGTGTGTGTGTGCCTGCTGTGGGTGAGGCAGCTGCACTCTGGGGCTTGGGTTGGTGCCTACACTGGCTGCCTAAGGCCAGTTACTGGGGAATCCAGGCTATGCATGTATATATCTCTGTATGTATGTATATTTTCCCATAACAGGCTTTCATCATGGTCAGCCACACAGGTAAAGAGGATGAGGCTGTTGGCACCGTTGGAATTTTGTGTGAGTGCTGTACTTTGTGTGTTGGTCTGCATATCTGGTCAAGCGTGTTTGCATGTATGCACACATATACATACTAGTGTGTGTGTGAGGTTGGGAATATATGCTCAACATCAGTACTGGCTGCACCCAAAAACATGAAGCTGTGGTAGCTATACCAGCTTGGGCTTCTAGATTTGTCAACACTTAAAAGACAGACTTGCACAAAACAGAAAAAAAAGGTGTTTTAGCCTGGTGGAGCTATCTTCCCACATAATGCCGTGATTTTGATTTTTTTTTTTCTCAGAGCATGTACTCCCCATGTAGATGCATCTGAAATATAAATATTCATTTTCAGAAAAGGTCTAGCCTACTTCATTGTTTC
>JAOTQP010000001.1:80735742-80749915 GCA_026413545.1 Cichladusa arquata
GGGGATTTTTTTGTGGACTTGAGTGGGGTAGATCATCAGAAACATGGAGGCACAAAGTGCAGATGACATAAAGCCCCTTCTTTATTCAGGATTAATATTGGTTGCAGGCTGTCTCCTAAAGTACCATTCTCTGAGTGAGGTACAATAATCTACACTATGCTGACACCTTCCCATCCACTACAAGTACCACCAGAGCTGGGGAGGAGCCATGTGACACCTGAGGATCTTGGCACTGCTCTGCTTCATGGATCTCACTACAAACATTGCATCTCCTTTGTTCTCACTGCACAAATTGGATGTTTGGAAAGTGTCAGATAAAGGAAACAAGAGGGAGGGAATTCACAAGGATGTAGTCCCATGCAACCTAAGAGAAAAACAATCCACTTTGCCTATGTCCCACTTTCTTGAAAATCTCAAGGTTACTGCAGCTGCTGCATTCATAGACTCATAGAGTTGGAAGGGACCCACAAGAATCACTGAGTCCAGCTCCTGACCCTGCACAGGACACCCCAAGAGTGACACCATGTGCCTGAGAGCATTGTCCAAATGCTCCTTGAACTCTGTCAAGCTGGTGCTGTGACCATTGCCCTGGGGAGCCTGTTCAGTGCCCAATCACCCTCTGGGTAAAGAACCTTTCCTTAAACTGGGGAACTGTTTTCTGAGCTTCTCCTTTTTGTACCTAAATCTCCCTGACACAGTTCCATGTCATTTATGAGATATTTTTAATATTTCCTCTACCAATGTGATTTAGAACTTTTCCCCCTTATCTATCAAACACCCTCAACATGTCTGTAGGACTAAATGAAGAGAAGGGTCTTCAGACTTTCCATCTGAAACTTTTCCTCTTTATGTCAAACAACTTGAGCTTCCACAGCTATTTAAAGACTATGCAGTTAGATATCTGCTTTTCATGCTCAGAGGGCTATATAGCCTCCCCTCATTGCTCTAATAATCATGTAGTCCTCCAAGTGTTTCTCTACTAGAATAAAAAATGTCACCAGCTCCTCAAGCCTCTCTTGTGAAAAGAAGCTGCTCAAGCACCAGAGTCCTGCAGAGAATTCTGATAAAATGATCCTGAGCAGAGATCACTGCTCTGTTCCTCTCTCAGAGAGGATTGCTGAACTCCTGCAGCTCTGATCCCCATTTGCTATCACAATTTCCTTTGGTTACATTGCAAACTGGTTAACTCTTCCCAGGAAAGCAGCTACCTGAGACTTCAATTCCATTGCGTGTAAGTCTGGGCTTCACTGCCACAAATCTTAGCAAGCTGAGCAGTTGTGTAGCCTACTTTCCCAGTAAAGAAGCCTAACTGAAATATAACTGGTTTTTGCCTTCTCAGAAGACTGGGTAGGATGAAGCAAGTGCTGAGCTCAAGTTTGATCAGTTGCCGTTATATTACCATGTAAAGAGTTTTATTTCTACTAAAGAGGAAGCTAAACTTGATACTAAATAAGTGTCAAGAGCTGAGTGTTGGAAAAAAACATCCTCTGTGCAGAGGAATGTCCCTGTTCTCTAGCGTAGGACTAGGTAGTGCTTAGCCTAACCCAGTTATTGGCAAAATAATCTAATTCCTGCAGGAGCTTTTTCTGTACGTCTCCTGGAAAGTAATGAGTTTAAATGAGGATTAGCTGCACTGAGATTCTGCCAGATATCTGAACTCTGGTGCTTTTGCTAGTCAAGTCAGCCTTTGTTTAACACCAATGAAAGTTGTAAATTACTATTCTGAGGTACAGGAGAGAAATTCTTGTTCCTTAAATAGCTGTCATCATGTGTGTTGCTTCACCCCTCACTGACAAACCAGAGCAATGTTTGCCTAGAGATATTTTTTTTCCATTTAGATTTAGGTCGCCAATGTTGTCCAATGCTGCAAACCCCAAGTTATAGATGAAACACAATGGGCTGTCCTGTGTGCTTTGTAAATGAGAAAATACAAATGCAATCATGTGCTGCATTGAAAACAGAAGTCAGCATTTGATGGAATGTATATAATGTGTTAAATTTCTCAGATTCATTTTTGCCATGGTTTGTTGCTACAAACACAAAAAGATCACTTGAAGTCGGAGATAGTAAAAATGCCAGCTGCTCCAAAGTTTAATAACTGCTTTTCCCTGAAGAGGAAGATAACAAGCAGATTAAAATGGACTGCTGTGGAGGTAGCTGGACTGACACTATGGAACCCACTTTTGTGCTCTGCAATTCAGTTCTTTTGAGACTTAAAGATTGTCATTATTGAGGTTCACAAGGGCATATAAGACATAAATCACATCTATGGAAGTGAAGCGATAATTTCTTTTGATGAATAGGAGGTAGCTACACGTGGGTGAGAAAAGTACTATGTTTTCTTGTGGTTTTTTACAATTTGAACAATTGCATCAGAAGTGCTGCAGGAAGGAAATGCTAGCTGTCTGCATCAGAGCTCATTTTGTTTGCTGTGCCACAGGCAGCTTCCTCCTCCTCCAGCATTAAGAGAGTAGGTGAAGACTAACCATGCAGCTTTTGTGAAGTCTGAGGGCAGTGTAACCTTTCCTTTTAAAAACCAGTAATTGTTTGCAAAATGTGTGGTGTAAGAAGGGATCCATTCAGTAATTGTATTAGCTGAACTAAAATCTTGCAGTAAGACTGATATGAAACCTGCACTTTAAATGGGACTATTTGAACTGAACCTGCTATATAATTGACTTTTATGAACAGAATGGATCATTACAGACATCTAGCCTGAATAATGACACAGCAGGTGAGATTGCCAACTGCTGTATTTCACATATGATCTGGAAGACATCTGTTTAACCTTTCTCTGGTCATTCCCCTAAAGCAAGGTGGAGCAGCAGCACTACAGGTTATATGTATGCTTAATCAATAAAAAAGAATATTTATCTCCAGAGCCTGATCCCTGTCCTTATTTCTCTCTGTGTCTGCCTCTGTATGGTCTATCTGTGGATAGCCAGAGGACATATTTAAGATTACTTTAAATTCAGGTGCACCTTCAAGTGTAGTATATATGCTCAGTCTCCCCCTGTCCACTGGAGGAGGGATGCTCTAAACCTGTATCCTTCACTTTTGCCTCTACCCATGGTATGTGTTATATGATGGGTGATGTAACCCTCCAGGGCTGTTCCTGCATCCCTTTGGATCCTTTGCAATTGCAGCTGCTCAGGCTGACTGAAGCAGATGTTAGAGCCCAGCTCAGTATCTTGGTGTATGGTTTGCCTTTCAGCCCCAGACACTTGATATCAAAGCAGAGATACTGGGGAGCTGTTTCTCAGCAACACCCCATCTTTCCCACTTACACTCTGCTTTCCACGGATATATTTATGTGGTATTTCACAGTAGATGTGAACTCACTCTGCCCACATACTGAGCCCACTTGGAGTGAGTCAGCTCCATCAAACAAGCTGAGTAGCTCTGGTTAACATGCTACAGAGCTTTAATAGGGAAAGGTTAGCAGCTCTGCTTGGTGCCAAGAGAGGCCTTGTGGTCACAGAGGGAGCATGTGTCCTCCTGCACATTTGTAGACATCCCCAAGGGAAAACAAAATTAAAAATGCAGAAATTTCCTTTCTGAAAACTTCCATGTTTGAGTTCCCCCCCACCTTCTCTACTTACCTGCACTGTATCTCATACTTGTTGTAGGAGTTTGTGTGTGCCAATAAAGCTTGTGACCAAAGTCATTCCTGGCCCACCCTCATCTCAAACACTCTGCTGGAGAGTAATTTTCTTCCTCTAAGTCCCTTATGATAGAACAGAGCTGCTTTCTGTGTGCAGGAGCTGCTGTGACAAGGTGATTTTTTTAAATACCAGGGAAGGGTGAGAACTGGGCTACCTTGCTGCTGTGCCACAGACCCCACTGGTGGGATGTAGCTGTGCATAATGATCAGAGCTCTCTTCCCAGGATATTGTCCCTTGACCTGCCTTTGTCTAATAGATTTCAAGTGGCTCCGAGCTATAGCTCATTCAGCTCCAGAAAAATATGACTTCTAGGCTGTGTCATTTGCAAATGTAACCTCAAAAAGCAGTAATAGCCTTGCTATGCCCATATCAAGGAATAAAATTAATCATACAACTGTTGTTTATAGTGTGAATTTTCCATTTTTAGACTGCTTTATTATTAGCTGGTATATTATTGTACTGCAATTTCCATATCAGCTGCACCTCAGTCAAAAGTTTTGGTGTCTCTAAGCTTTTGTATACCAAAGGGAGAAAATAATTCCTTGGCCTCATGCTTTATCAGTGTTGTCTCTCACTGGAGACATTTCAGGGTAAAGAATCACTCTTATTTCATGTATCAAACAAGTCTGGAGACATAGTGTTGTCTTATAAGAATTTCTGATTATTCTTTTTTGAATGCCTTTTCTTCAAATGTTCCAAATTCTTGAAGCAATTAGTTTTTGACTTCTAAAATAAGTTCTTGTTTCCTGTCAACATTTCAAAACAAGCGAACAACTTGGGTTTTTCTTGTGCCATTTTTTGGTTTCAAAACCCTGAGATGACATTCAAGAGAAAACGAAAATGTTCCATTTCAAAAACAGAGTAAAAAAAAGAAGCTTTTATTTTGACATCTCCTGGGAGTGAAAATCAAACTTTCTCTTGTTAAAGCATTTTTTGCAACAAAATCACTTTTTTCCACTTTTGCCATAGTGCTACTTTTTTTCTTTAAGTGGAAGAAGGTGCTGGCATTATGGTGAATATATTGGATCCATAGGGACTGAAAGTGCCCATAAAGTTGGCTGAGGGAATGGAGTGCTGCTGCTCAGAGCAGGGATGTCCATCTGTGTCTTGTCTTTGCTATTCCATGAGACAGTAAATGAAGCAATTTCTGCCTCCTGTGTCTTTGATGCCTGAGAGTCACAGTCAGAAGCTAAGGATATGCCAGGTGCTGCACAGACCAGTGCAATGGGATAGTCCCTTGATGACAGAGCTCACAACATGCACAAAGGACAAGGCACAACACAGAGATGCAAACAGACAGAAGAAAGACCAAGCACCTGTGCGCTGGAACTGCAGTAGTCTACACACTAAGGAAGAGTATGGAGGGACTTGTCTGAGTGCCAGAAAGGTGTACAATAGGGATTGGAATAATTTTGGAGGGGTACATGAGTTCCTTAACAATGATTTGGGGTTAACCAGCAAAGGGCCTTCACAACAGAAACCAGTTGATCTGATGTGAAAAGAACAAAGAAGCAGCAGAAGGGTATGGACAAAGAACACTTGGAGTTAAGAAGAACATTGAGTTAATGTGATGGTGGTTGCAGCAGTATTCTGAGCTGTGCAGATATTTATGATAGCTGGAGAAAACAGGTAATAGTGACATCACTAGAACTGGCAATCTAGATCTAGCTCTAGACTAATATGCAAATTGTCTAAGAAATACTGGACTTTAGAGAGGCAAGAGACTGATATCCTACACGTCTGTGAGTCTTCAGAAATTTATTTGTAAATTGCTTGTTCTAAAACCAGGCTTTTGAAAGTGATCCTCATTATTGTAAGAAACCCTGTCCATTGCTGCAGAACTTGGGAATGACATGAGGACTGAGGCCCTATTGCATTAGCTGCTGCATGGGTATAAAGCTGTAAGGAGATCTTTAATGACAACTTCTATTCCCTGTTGCTATTTAGCTTTTCTTAGGCAAATTGTTGGGTTGGAGTGTGGGAATACAGAGTTATAGAGGTATGAAATAAATGAGAAGAAAGCTGAAATATCCAAAGGACAGAAGCAGGGAGAACAGATGAAGATACTGCATGCCTCTAGAGATGAAATGTCTAAAAGATCCAGCAGAGAGGAAAGAGTTCCTTCTCAGAGCACAGAAAACACCCCAGTGATCTCAAGTGGGACTGTGGGCTCATGCTTTCGTGGCCTGTGCAGCTGCTCCTTACTGCTTGTGTGGGTTGACTCCTCCCTTGTTATTCCCTTGTGCTGACTGTAGAGCATATCTGAATAGTAAAGAGATTTGCAATTAAGAGAAATGCTTCAGAGAGCTAAAAAGCTCTTGTTTTTTTGCTGAATTTATATTTTGTTGCATCTTTTTTCTTTTTATTTTTTTAAAGCCATTAAATTAAAAATTAATAATTTTCAGGGTGGTCACCTGCTTTTACCAAGCACTGAGATTTGATCCCTACATCTTCTAGCAACTAATGAGGCAAGGAGCCTGATTAATCATTGCTAAGAAAGCTGTTGCCTGGGTACCTTCATACATCTGCATATATCTGCACTACTGAGAGGGGATGACCTAAAAAACAATGGAAGTGTTTATAAGCCAATGTTTTTTCTTTCACCTGAGTGACCTCAGGTGCACCTCTGCTTCATCTATCCTTCCCTCCTTTTGTGCATCAGGTCTGGGCAGGGAAGGTGAGGGACAGCAGATGGAAGGCTGACTGTTGCTCAGTTTAGAAAGCAACTCCTAACATTTGGCTCACACCTGTCAGCAGACTCCGTATACACTTGTTTATCCTCCTCTGTACCATATGTTTCCATGCAAAATCAGTTCCAATGATCTATTGCCTTATTGCTATCACTCCTATTATGGTTGTAACTGAGCATTTCACAGTCATTAATGCATTTACCCTGACAGCATCCCTGCTGCGTAGGCATCTAATATCACCCACTGTACAGATGGGTTAGCTCAAGCTCAGATCCACAGCTCCTCCAAAGCCTCCTTGAAATTGATGGGAAGGAAACCCATCTCCAGGGGATGGAAGCTTGGGAGAGCAAGCTGCATGCTGGGTTTCACCCAAGGAATTTGTGGTGGAGTGAGGAAATTCCTCTGTGGGATTCTACTTGCATGCTTAAAGTGCTGGACCATTCTTGATTTCCTGACACACAGCTGCTCCCTGCCTCTGCAAATCCAGCAGAACTGTGGTTGTTGTCATCAGAAGATGCAATCAGAAAGTTAGTTAAAAGCCCATTGGCCCAATGTAGTGATAGCTGCCAGCTCAAAAGTATTCTGCCCAAATGACAAAAGTTGATAAGGACCAAAAAATGTTCTTCTGCTGCTCTGGAGGATGTCTCTTGCTTCCTCTATTCTTTGTATTACTGGAGAAGAATTCCTTCTCAGCCCTTCAATTCTATGTAGGAGAGGAACAGGGTTTTCTAAATTGTACTGTATGTACCTATCAGTCACCTGCTTATTAATTATAACTAAAAGCATGATTAATCTGTCACAGATAGGGCTGCTAAGTAACCCGAATCAGGCTAATGCATTTCTGTCACCTACACAAAAGGCAGCATTATTCTCAGATTTTACATCTGTGTGTACTAAGGCCCACATCCAAGCAGCTGCAGAGCACTGGTGATGCCTTTCTTCCCCAGGTGGGATGAGGTTGCATCATGCATATCTCTATTGCCCCCACAGAGCCTGTGCAGTGGTTTATTCCCTCGACACTAGCACAGTTTAATGAGGTTATCTTTTGCAAATAATTTTAAAATTATTTTAACATTGATAATAACTACAGTTATGAGAATTATTTCCAGGGACTCATAACTGAAATTCCTCTGTGAAAAGGGTCAGCATGAAGGCCAAGTTGCTACTTAAGATCTGCAATGAGTAGGAGCTAAGGTGCATAGGTCTCCTGCAAGTGTCAATGTCTAAGGAAATCATTCTTTTGATATGGCACAACATATTTTTTTCTCTTCTGTGTTCCTTTTCTCTGGCTCTTCAATTGATCCATTTATTTTAATAGCCTAGATGTTGGAAAGTTAATTTCAAGGCACCAACTTGAGATTAGTAACCACACTTGAAACCCTCATACATCCATCCTGTGAAATAGTCAGTGCATAGATATGCTAAATCACAGCTAAGCTACACTGTGTAACTTTTAAAATGTCCTCAAGAAAAGCTTTTCACATAAAAGATTTTCAAAACTGACACCTCCAGAAAACTAATTATACCCTACATTATGAGGAGCAGAAGACATGTAGGTCAGCCATTGAATGAACCATTCCACTGATGCCTGGGTGACCTGCTAAGACTTGATGACCTACTTTTGGATGGGCAAAATATGAGAAATATAATAATTAGGCTCATTAAATATATAATCTATTCATATGTAGGCATATATATATTTATAAAATTAGATATAAATTGTATTATTTTTTTCAGTCCTCTTATATCTTAAATATATATGAGGAGAAAAAGCCCAGCTTCAATTTTGTCTTTTTACACCTACTAGCTTTTTGGTTAAATAAGATAAAGTTTTATATAAGAGTTTTGGTGTGAACTGCCTAAGACTGCAAGATGATGCTTGCAAGCTGTAATCTGCATTCCTCCTGTGCTGCATGCCTCAGTGGCCCAAATGAAGAAACCATTTTGGTCTTCATCTCAATAGGCACCTTTCTGCATGCAGGCAGAGTATCAGACAGTAGTTTTCCGAGCATGAAGATTTATGGAAATTTGTACAGGATAATAGGTTTTTTTTTGTCCTGAGCAATGCAGTAGTCAACATTCAGTGGAGAAAAAGTAGAAGATGGATAAGAATATATAAACTGCTCCAAAACAAGTGTTGTTTGTGTGGCTTTTATGTGGCTTTTACAGTACTTTGCTTTGCTTGCCTTTTTTTTTTATTTGCTCTTTAGTCATCACAATTTGATGTAAGTGCAGTCCAGAGTAAACTGTTTGTAGCCATTCACATGTACTATAGTGACACAGAAATGAAATCTTGGAATGCTGCCCTTAATGTAGCAATTTCACCAGTTTCCTGCAAAACTGTGCTCTCCTACCCTTTCTTATTAATAAACATGATATCCTTCTGTTTGCTCTCCTTTCATTCTGCACAGCTGTACTCTTCTCTTTCATCAAGAGAAAGTCATAATTTTGTTTGTCACATTTAAATACAGATTTTTTTTTTCTTTATTTATGAATAGCAGGCTTAGATTTTCCTTATGGAATAGAAATTAAAACAGCCCTGACATTTAGAATGCAAAGGAATTGCTCCAAAAGATTATAGTCGTGTTAAAATGAGTCACTCACTTTTGATCCAAACTTCCTGACATACACATCCATATATATTAATCATTATGACATCATTGAAGAACTATTTTTGCCTTTTTAATAAAAGCTGAGTGCATTTGTCAACTCATCAAATTATATTTAATCCAGTGAACATACAGACTGGTTAGGAAAGACATGTGCTTTCAAATAACAGCACAGCCCCTTTCTACATGTCTGAAAACGTTGTGGGTGCAAAACCATGTAAAATGTTTGCAGGTGAAAAGCCCACTGGAAAAAAAAAATAAAAACACATATTGAATTAGTTTTGCTGAGGAAAATGAAACTTACCTGTCAACAAATGCATGGTGTAATACAAAGACAGGATCATTTGCAGAGCCCTGCACTTCAGACATGGAGCCGTTCATGTAGATGTGGAGCGCGTTGTGCAAACCGCTCTGCGCCGGGTTCGATATCGCAGTCTGCGGCTCAGCAAAGCCTGTACACTCGAGAGAAAATCATATGCTGGTATGACTCTGGCTATAATTCCTTTCCCAGTAACAGTGAAGATCAAAGTACTTACTTTCCCTTCATTTACATTCAGCTTTTTAGACAAGAGCTTAGGAAAACTTGTAAAGGAGTGCTAACGTATTTCAAAGGCATAGCAAAGATGAAATTAAAATAAGCTAAATTAAAACTCCTGCCATGCAGCTAATGCAGCATGTCAGCAAATGTACTGCTTAATTGCTTTGTATTTTTAAATGTCTTTGTCCATTTTGTCTGGCTGGTAAAATGCAACATAATCCCTATAGACATTTATGTGTGGACATTTATTTATAAGTTGAGAAAACTTACTCACTTTATTTTCATTTTTAATCTTACTTACAGGCTCCTAAGATAAAACAGGCTATTTTATCTCATCATATACTCAGTCATTTATTAATGTTTGTCTCTATAGAACACATTCTTTTATTTATAGGAGCCAACGCAATACAAGCTATAATCTCTACAGAAGGATTTGGTGAGTAATCAATAATCTTTTACAGACAGATTTGCAGGATGGAAGTTTGCTGTTATTTTGGAGGACACTCAAAAGATTGGCTTTAGGAAGAGCTTAAAGAAAAACTCCCAAGCAGGAAACACTGGAAGATGAGTTTCTGCATTAGATTTTATCTTGGTAGCCTGTCTATATTTAATTCTGATGTTATAGTCCTACTCATCATCCCATCAGCCATGCTTCTAGTGTATTCCAATGACTCCTAGCAAAAGCTAACTCAACCATATGATCCTTCTCTGGGATTTTCCCAGAGAATAGAAGGAGAAAGCTGTGCTGTCCTGCTAGTCTGTTTCAGAACCTGATGCTAGTTCTGATATTTGACCCATGCCACAAAATCTCTCATATCTGTCTCTTTTATTTGGTTACTGAAGATGTCTTCTTCTCACAATTTCTGTAAGCTGTAGGAAGCATAGTAGAGGCACATTAAAACTTCTTCACATTTTAGTTATCAAATTAAAAAAAGCTGTGAACAATATGATCATTGAGTTGATCCTCAGTGTTTCCCAAATATTGTTGCAGTTTATCATATCTAGAAGGTGGAGAAAATAAAAATATTAGATTTTATCCGTGGGAAATTCCTAATGTATTTTGAACATGTGTTTTATTTACTTATTTGGATCATGAACTAGCATTTTAATGAGAATCACTAATATACTTTTTGAAGTGAATCTGCCAACAGTCTTGCTATTTGATGCCATGGCTCCCACCACAGGGCAATTTCTCACTTTGCAAGCTGGATTCCTTCTGTAGTGAATCTGAAATGTGCCAACTATCAGTGGGTGTTCAGTTCAGGGAACTGAACCACAGCTGGTATGAAAAAACCCCTTCCCTGTGAAAACCCTAATGTATAAGATGGAATTTGGGTCCACAGTTTCAGCTGTTTTATTCTGGATTTGCTCCTCTCTGAGTCACACAAGGTATTAATTGAGATGTGACTACAGTTGCCTTATGAGTAGGATTGTACTCTGAGCTTGGAAACCTGAGGTTTACACTCAGCTGGTACTCTGATCTTTTATGTGAAATTATTGCACTGCTTTGTCACTCTAAATTCCCTCATTGGGCTTTTTGTTGTCAGTCAACCGCTTCAAACAAGAGGAGAGCATTTATGATAAGATAGCACCTGAGAACCAAAATACTATCATAACCATCCATCTTTCTGAGTCTATAGTATGACAAAGTTTTTGAGAAATTTAGGGAAAGTCAGAGTTGAAAACACAATTAGGACATTTGGAGAAGGTCAAGTTGGCTTACTATGAACATTGTAAGTCTTTAAAGTGAAGTAAGTCTGGAATTAGGAAACGAAGAACATATCAACACCTGCAGATTTTAATGCATCAGATAAGGACCAGGATTCTGGAGGAATCTGCTTGGTGACATAAAGACCAAAGGGCAGAAGATCTTGAAGTGAAAATTAGGCCCACAGAAATCTGCAGGATGGTGAATACTATGTTTCCTAGCTATCAAATCAGGGGGAAAAGCAGAACAAAATATTACTTGTGAAGAATGATGTGTATTGACAGTCTGTCCAGAACTCAGAGGAAGCAGTGGCAACAATTTTGGCTCTCCTGCTGCTGGCCACAGCACATGGTTATTGGAATTTAGGACATTTCTGTGATTATTAACTGGATATCATATACCTGCATATCATTCTGAAGCAATTCTTCCACTTACATTCTTCTGCATTAAGTATGTAAGTATGTTTAACTTTTTGCAGGGTCTGGATAGACAGCTAGATGTTTGATATCAGATTTTGGATGCTTCTTACATTTCCTAATGCATTGCAAACGCTTGATCTAATCATTCATAAAAATACACAGAATACTCATTTTGGCTCTGGACTGCTTTTCATGGAACATCTGCACATAAGCAATTTATCTTAATTATCAAAGTCTCTGTACTGGAGCAGCTTTAGCCACCCCACCCTCCTGCTCCAGATAACTGGAGTGCATCCAATCAGTGTCAAAGGTGATGTCATGTTTAACTGCACACACGAGAAGTTGTAATATCTGATCTTTTATTATGAAAAATCCATATAAATTTTTAAGTTAGCAGGAATAAAGCCATGATGTGATATCACTGTATCTTATTAGCTTGGGTCTTGTTCTTTTCTCTCAGACTTTTAAAAAGACTACAGTACAATCAGCTATGCAGGATGACATACTGGAGTGGATTCACCCAAAAAGCACATGTGAAAACTTCACTGTTTTTTCAGAGTGCAGGAAACTTTGCTGAGGTAACTGCAGTAAAATCACCTCTAAAGCAGATGTGAGACTACAGATACAAGCAGTGAGCTGAAATAAGAGTTCCTTGTCTCTATATAGGGGAACTCTTCTTCCTCCAACTGCCTTGCCCCATGCTGTGCCTTCCTCTCCTCTGCACTGACTTTACCTCATCAGTCCTTTTGTGAACTGATTTCACTGACTATCCTGGCAGTAAACTACCCTGGAGTGTGGGATGTCAGGTTTTTTTTTTCCAGGCCACTAAAATGCAGAATCTCACATAAGGATATGATAAGAACAAGTGATGGTACCAAAAAATGAGGGAGAGCGACAGACAAATGGATGGAGGAGACTGCAGTGAGCTCTTAAATCATCTTGGCCAGTATATTGGCTGTAATATTGAGACATTCTTATAAGCCCTTTGTTGATTATGGTGCATCAGAAATAGCTATCAGGACATACATCACTGAAGTGACGTTTCTCTAGTGATTTGTATGAGAGAAAAATCACAGTTTTAGGGCTTCATAAACCTCATTCTGCTCCTGCTCATAACAGGATCAGCAACCGTGATTCAGTGGATTTGAAGCAGCTTTACTGAGCTAGGCTGAATTAAATCAGGTGGGAATTTAGACCAAAGTTTATTATAATAGAAACTAATGGTGCTGCTCAAAATTGAGGCTGCCTGACAGTTTTTAGGATGGTATATCGGCAGTTCTCATTGAGCATGCAATTAGGTCAGGTGTATGTCTTTTAATAGAGTACTTGATTATATTAACTGTGGATTTTGCAATCTACTAACAGAGACCATAGAAGTCCAAGCACGATCAGTCAAGTGCAGAACTTTATGTGCTGAAAGCAGGTAATGTTTTCCTCAGTTGCTCATTTGCCACTGACTGAAGTGCTGTAACTACACTTAGGAGCAGGTATGCAGAGCTTGGAGAGCATTAGCACTGCAAAGTGCTACAGAAATGGAGGATCCATTCCAGCAATTCTATCTGCTTTAATTATCTCGGGGAACTGCTTAGCATCTCTGGCATCCCTAGCATCATTTAGATACCTGCAACAGTTTTGCAAGTGGGTTTCTGGACTTCAAAATGGTATTTCTTACAAAATAAATTCTAGTTTTGTGCGACTTTCTAGGCAAGTGGTAAAGACAGCTGGTATTTTAAAGGTCAAATTCTGCTTTGTATGTTACTTGTCGTGGGGAATGATTGCACCCCCAGCCAATTTGCTGAAAACGCTAAGCTGGATGGTTGATCTGCTGGAAGGCAGAATCAGTGAGGCTGGAAATGACCCTTGAGATCATTCAGTCCAATCCATGACCAAACATTCTGTGTCTACTCAACCATGGCACTAAGTGCCATGTCCAGTCTTTCCTTAAACACTTCAGGGATGGTGGCTCCACCACCTCCCTGGGCAGCCCATTCCAGTGTCTAATCACACTTTCTGTGAAGAAATTCCTCCTAATGTGCAACCTAAACCTCTCCTGACACAGCTTGGAGCTATGTCCTCTCATCCTGCTGCTAATTACTGGGGAGAAGAGACCAACCCCACCTGGCTACAACCTCCTTTCAGACAGTGATGAGGTCCCTCATAAGCCTCCTTTTCCTCAGGCTAAACAACCTCAGCTCCCTTAGCAGCTGCTCAAAATCCATGTGCTGCAGACTCTTCACTACCCCTATAGCCCTCCTCTGGACTGAAAGAATGCTCTGCAGAGAGAACTGGATGGGCTGGACTGACGGGCTGAGGAAAATTGAGGCTCAACTAGATGAAGTGGTGGTTCACAGCATGTGTGCTACAGGTTTGGGAGAAAGTGGCTGGAAAGCTGCCCACTGGAAAAGACCTTTTGGTTGATAGCAGGTGAACATGATCCAGAGTGTACCCTGGTAGCCAAGGAGGCCAATGGCATCCTGGCCTGTGTCAGCAGTGGTGTGGCCAGCAGGAGCAGGGCAGGGATTGTCCCCCTGTACTGGGCACTGC
>JAOTQP010000001.1:80750015-80795152 GCA_026413545.1 Cichladusa arquata
TATGTATATGTGTGTATATGTGTTGTGCATGCATATACTCCTATAATTCCCATCGTTACATTATCACTCACTGATGGATTACTGTCATTGCAAAAACCACTCTACCACTCTGGGGAATCACAATCTGTATTTCCCTCAAAACTGCTGGATGAGGTGATAAAAACAATTGTTTCTGTTAGCACACTCATCAAGATTTTCATTTCATGGGTGTCAATAGAATAAACTGAAGATACAAAATGGTATTGCATTAAGCACCTAAGAAGATTCAAAATAGTATTGCATTGAGCCCTATTCACAGTCATAATTTGGCTTTTTTTCTGTGACACCTCAAAGCTTAACAGTGATTTGAATTTCTAGGAATGTGTTGTGTAAAGGAAAATTGTTTCCTGTATAGAAAGATGTACTACAAATAGTTTTTTAAAAAAGGTAGTTCAAAGGCTGTAAAATACTGCTACAGCATAACTTACATGTCTGTTTTTGACTCTAGGTTGCATACACAGCATTGTTTCCTGAGGACATTCCACCAAACAAAGTAATTCTCAAAATCAGCGCTAAAGATGCTGACATCGGCTCCAATGGTGAAATTCGCTATTCTCTGTATGGCTCGGGGAACAACAAATTTTTCTTAGATCCAGAAAATGGTAAGAAGATAACCAAATGTTCCTGAACAGCCTTAACCCCTCCACATCTGGGTACTATAGAGTTAGGTTACACATGGCTATCAGCCAGTTGTTCCAGTTCTGGCAGATGTGGGTGACCATTTGAACAGTGCTGGCATGAGGGAGAAAGAGGGACACCTTGGTTGGCCAGGTTGGATGTTATAACCAGAACAGTGGATGTCAATCCTTTTGTTTCCCTGCAGACTTCAAGTTAGATCAGAGATTTATCATAGGAACCACAGGATATTTTGGGCTGGAAGGGAACTTTGAAGGTCATCTTGCCATATGTATCTTCAAATAGATCCTGTTGATCAGAGACCCATTCAGTTAAGGTTTCTAGGGCTACCTGTGCCAGGGTTTCACCACCCTAATCATAAAAAATGTCTTCCCCTATATCTAGTCTAAATCTACCCTCTTTTAATTTAAAATTATTACCCTTTGTCATATCACAGCAGGTACTGCTAAAAAGGATGTGTTTCTGTGTTAAGGAGTCTATAAACCTTGAGACTGACAGAAGGACAGACTTGGAAAAACATGATGGTGTTCATATGGGTAAAGCTGTAGGCTGCTGATAAAGCCACCATGAATGGCTTGTCATCCCTGCACTCATACTGGCACCTCACTTTTTTGGGTGAAGAGGAAGGGGAAGTGATGCTGCTGTGAGTTTTTAATCTGTTCATTGGAATAAGCAATGTTGGTTTTGTTTTTCTCTTTCCTATTTCTGTGAAACACATGGTTTTGAGACACTTAGGCTGTCTAGAATTGGTGGTGTTGCTACAATAATAATGGTAGCTGCTGCTTTAAATAATTTCAGGTGAGCTGAAATCTTTGGCCCCTCTCGACCGAGAGAAAATCCCTGCATACAACTTGGTTGCCCGAGCCACTGATGGTGGTGGCAGGTTTTGCCAGTCAGAAATCCATCTTATTTTAGAAGATGTTAATGATAATCCACCAGTGTTTTCATCTGACCACTACACCGCTTGTGTCTATGAGAATACAGCCACTAAAGCTTTGTTAACAAGAGTCCAAGCAACTGATCCTGATGTTGGTAAGTGCATAACGTTGCAAAAAAATAAGTAATGTTTATGAAAATTCTGTGGGTTGGTGCAGATTCACTTTTCTATTGCTAAATTTCTTCATTTTCTCTTCCTCCTTCTTCTTTATCCTCCCCATTTCTTTCTCTTCTCTTTGTTTACATCAAAATGCTTGTGTCTCATCTTGACATAATGGTGTGGCAAATAGAAAAGCATTGCAGCAGCCACAGAAGCATGCAGTCTTCTCTTGATCAGTAGCTCTATTTAGGGAGAAATGATCGTTTCGGGACTAAATTGCAACTTTCTTCCTTCAGTTGTCTCACCTCTTTTCTTGAGCCATGATTTTGAATACTCATGCCTCTATTTATGCAAATAATATAGTTACATGCCACAGGGACCTATACCTGATTAATCACAGCTTTTCTAGAGTTTTATACTGCAATAGCTCCCATTTGTTCCAGCTGGTTACTTTAGCATAAAACTATTGTACACTGTGAATGTACATTATAAATGTTCTGGTTATTTAACTGCACATTCTTTGAAACTGTAATAGTTTATTATATGAGGACCTTAGTCTTGAAATGTGGGTTCAATTATAAATATTTAAAGGGGAGTCTTTTTGCATAATAGAGTGGTAAAACCTACTGAATATTAGAAAATTTTTTAGGTCATTCACTTGAGTTGAAATAAATAACTTCGTTGGTTTTTTTTTTTCCTCCTGTGTTTTGGAGGTGTCTTGTAAAACTATGGCCTGAGTAGTTTCATGTAAAAAGCAGATCTTTCATTCAATGAAAAAAAATTATTTTTTTTTCTGAGTAGAGTGCATGCTGGAAGTGTCAGTTATTTGCAAGGCTGATAGTTTAGATATACAGGAATTCATAAAGGAGCAGCAAACATTCATTAATTTATCTATGAAGAGCTGCATTATATGCTATGGTTGAAAACTCACAATTAAAATTATGATACTGTCCTGCAGTGAAGAGCCAATTATTGCTGGTAAACCACTGAACCGTCTGAAGAGACAGTGTTGTTATTTTCCACTCTTGTATTAATTACCATTTTTCTTGTAGGTGAGATGACATTCAAGGAGAGAGGAGACACAATTAGAATAAAAAGTTGTCAAGAAAAGTTCTTGCTAGCACCAACTTTATATAATAAGATGGTTAACAACGAAAAAAAAAAAATCCACAAACCATGAGCTAGTTCCTGTGCCTTCCTTCTGAAACTAGAGAAGTTAAAGGGAGGGATGGATGTGATGAATGAGAAGGGGCTATGTGCTTCCTTAATGCTTAGGCCTGAAAATCAAACTATTCAGTGTATCATAAGTAAATTACTAACAAGCCCCTAAAAGTGGATTTTATTCTAATTACTGTTCCGTTAGACCCTACTAAAATTACTGATTCCCTATTGCTAGATGATGAATGAGTTCAGGTAGTGTAATGTTCCTATGAGAGAAAAAATGTATTATTGATATTCCTGATGGGCTGTGATATTCCTCTAAGGCTTTTTGAAGTGTTATCCTGAAAACATCAGTGGAGACAGTAATCATGGTACAAATAAATTTTTAACATTCAGGAAACATCTTGTGATCAGTCTGAAAATTTGCCTGTTCTGCTTTGGGCTTGAAGGGCTATGTACTATAAGGACAGAAACATGAATATTGAAGCCATTGAGAGAAAACTTGAGAGAAGTCCCTCAGTGGTCCACAACTAAACACAATTAAACAGAATCCTGAGAATGATGTGTTCAGACACTGTTGGATAATTAGGACAATTTCCAGTTAAGAGAAAAATAGTGTTATATCTGCCTTGTGACTTTGATATTTGTTGAAGTTCCTGATCTCATGATATCCTGTGAAACTATAGAACTGAACCATAAATTGCTGTTCATTGTATTTCTAATTTGGATACGTACTTAGAAACTATCTGTACCAGCTGGACACTCTGAGGGAGAATTGTAATCCTTCTTCACAGTATTCAACAAAAGAAAACAGTTTTAACTGTTTAGTAGTGCACAAGTTCATTTTCCATAACCTCTACGTACAGCTGGGTCTAAACTACATGGTCTCCTGAAGGAGAGAGAATATACATAAGTCTATTTGTTGGGATGTTTTAGTAGTTTCAGTTGAAAACAATTCTTTATTCTGTACTACTGCAATTGGAAATTTTTAGTATTTCCACAGTAAGGTATTTGGTACTTACCACCAGCAGGTTTGGAAATGTTCAAACTAAGAAATGAAAGCAAAATGCTGGTTCTGCATTTTTTCAAGAGGTTCACAGGAAGCAGTGAATTTTTCACCTCCCACTGTCTCCAAAGCAAAGTGCCAAATTGCTCCATTTTGGTCAAATTAAGGCACAAGAAGAGCTGGAATGAATGCTGAGGTGTAATTACCTGAGCAAACCCATCACACAACTGCAATATCAGCCTGTTTCAGAGGAATTAGGTTCATGCTGGGGCAGCAACTCTGAAGAAAACCTACATGGGAATTTGGGGCAAGTATGGTGTAAAAAAATGGATTAAGTTCAGAATAAATGTGGAGCCAAAAGCTGAGGTGCAGGCACATTCTCATTTCCAGTGCTGCTCATGTTTTCTGCACGCACAGAGTGTTGTGGCCTCACTCACACAGTCCAAGAATGAATGACAGCATCATCTAAGCTCAGCAGTGCTTTAAGCCAGGGTTAAATCCTGCCTCACTTGCAGGTGCTGTGCTTTGTGAATGACCTCTGGGCTGAGGCCTGTTTCCAGGATGATTGATGGTGTAGTCTACCAAAGGCAGGAGCACTTACTGTACTAAAAATGAACAGTGCATTATCCATCCTTCTACAGGATGGATCCATCTTCCTTCTTCACCACTGAGGCATCAGCCATCCAGACCTGTAGTCAGTTTAGTGGCTTCACTGACCAATTGATTTTCTTCTGGGTTTATGATGAATATGAGATTCCAATTTTGCTCAAAATGGGAATAGCCTTGTCAGGCAGCTCTGTCTTGCCTGCCACTGCTGCCTTCCAGCCTCTCTCTCCATTAGCCAGTGTTTAAAGGTGTGGCAGATCATCCCCGTTCCCTGCACTATCAGCCAGCACAGATGGACTGGGCCATTTTTGAGCCAGCACCTTGTGTTGCAGCCATTGTGCAGGAAAACACAGGCATGTAGGTAAAAAATTGGCAGGAGTGGCCTTTATTTGGTTGCAGAGTTCAGCAGTGTGCAGACTGCCCTGCTCTGTGCTCAGCTGCCCCTCACCCCCACAGCCCTTCCCCAGCCCAGGGCTGTGCCAGTGCATCACACAGAAGATGTGGTAGCATGCATGCTGCTAGGAGCCATCTGATATCCATGTTTTGGTTTGGGGAGGAAAATCCAAGAGCTTCTCAGAGTCACTGTTGAGACTGATCTGCTTCTTCATTGAATAGCAGGCTTCTTGTTCAGCCACCTTGTCAAGCAGGGACATCTCTACAGCAGGTTATCTGGGACTCAGTCCAGATGACTCTTGGCTACCTCCAAGGACAGAGAGTGCTGGCCTCCCAGGACTGAGTGCTGTGCAGCATGAGCACCCTGGAGGTCCTCTGGGGATAACCTGAATTGTGGATACAGACAAAAGTGCAACATCCTCACCATGATCAGCTGTACATGAAAGGAAGTGTAATTTCAGGAAATATCCTCCCATACCTTACAGCAGATTTAATAGCATTGAGTAATGCAACCTAGAAAAACAATAAGCAGTGTGCTACCTTATCCAAAGCATTTTCTCACTTTTGTATAGGTTGTCCAGAGTTTCAGACGTGTCCCAGATTCTGCAGGGCTTGTCACCTCACAATCAGAATGGTCTCAGGTTTATTCACCAGTTCTGAAAAAAAAAAAAAAATCCAGCTAGTTTTGGGGTCAGTAGATTTGAATGATGAGCCTGGATTTCTGTTCTTTGTTCCTAGCATTTGAAGCTTTAGTACTTGGGTGGATGTGAGAGAAAACATTGGTGTTGAAAGCCTAATTCAGGAAGCCAGAATAAGATTTGAGACCCTCCTACAGATATGTTTATACAGTCAGGTTATATGAGTTAATTGTGGTTGAATTTGATTGTGTTCTTTAAGCAGTTTTATAGAGTTAAATATTATTTGGACCAGGATTTCTGAAAAGGATTCTGTTGGCAGCTGATTAGTGCATTTGTGTTTAATCTGGAGAGTTTAAATCAACTAAGTGTCTAATCAGTCTGATTCTTGGTGTGGGGAGCTAATTATTCACCTTTTCACGCAAAGAGGAAGAGCTGCAGCAGAAGAGACTCAGCCCTTCTGGAGCAAGTTGTTTGACCTTCTTAGGAGAAGACACCTGCTTCCTAAACCCAAACTTCTTCAACAAGAATTGATAAGGGAAGTGGCAAACTGGGGAAAGGAGTGCCAGTTTCTTTCGGGTTCTGATGGAAAATTTTATGTTGGATTTCAAAGAAGTTTGTGTAAAAAAAATTACATTTTTCCTGCAAGGTTTGACCTCACTGATTTTGATTTTTTTTATAAGGGCTTGCTTTTTCAAGAAAAGCCAAAACCCAAACCCTTACCATGAGTGCTCAAGGACACCTGCACAGGAAATAATGTCTTTACTAGGGAAGAATGGTAATATGACTTCTCCTTCAGGTTTCAGCCAGTCCAGTTTAGTATGTACCTACCTCCAAGAGGATGGGGAAGCAAAGTATATTTTGTCTTCTTTTTCTTCCTGTCCTCTCTTTGAGGACAATGAGAAAAAAAGATAATGAGTCAAAATGAGGAAAAAAGAAGAAACTGCTAAAACAATGAAAATTAAATACCTGTCAGAAATAGTGACCAGGGAATATGGATAGTTCTCTGAGATTTATCACTGATTTTTAGAAAGTGGCATCAGGGTGCTGGTGAGCCCAGCATGGAAAAAAAAATCACTCAAGCTGTTCAGTGGGTCACCACTTTTAATAATTCATGTGTGGAACTAGAGTACAGACTTGACCTCATCAATGGTGGGCTTTACTCTTGAAGGAATTAGGGCAGCTGAGCCAGTTGCAGTCACAGCTGCCTCCCAACTAGGCGTGGGGAGGTGTAAAGTGCTGCTGGTGAGATTGCAGGAGTGTCAGAGAGAAGTGTAAGACAGTCACAGCTTGATTGGAGAGCAGCTCTCGGAATTACGTGTAATGGTGAGTTACAAAATAATAGAAATGTTGAAGTCGATACTGATTTTGGCATTTTCTGGCAAAACCAGTACAAAGCAAACCTCTGCTTTGCATACTTGTTAATGTTGGGCACATCTCTTAAAATGGACCTAGAAACTTCTGGAGCA
Organism: Cichladusa arquata; assembly: GCA_026413545.1. Taxonomy (NCBI): domain Eukaryota; kingdom Metazoa; phylum Chordata; class Aves; order Passeriformes; family Muscicapidae; genus Cichladusa; species Cichladusa arquata. The sequence goes on from JAOTQP010000001.1 coordinate 80,756,997, forward strand.
TTCAGGATCTGCAAAAGACGAAAGCAGGGATCAAAACATGAATAAAAAGAATAACGGAGATAATAGGACAGAAGATTTACTAAAACTCAACAGCTAATAGGTAGTTAACTTCGGGAATGGGGCCAACTAGATGGCTTTTCTGGGTTTTATCTGAGTTTTTGTAAAATAAATATTACAAGATACTTTACAGAGAATGACTCATTCTCTTTAAAATATACATGGTGCTTCCTATATCTTCACCCACATCATTGCCTCACAGACTTTTAAAATAGTACCCAGGTTAGGCTGTAATGCAGGATATGAAAGAGACATGAATTATTAATTCCTTTTACTCCAGCAATCCAAAACAGCATTGCATAAGAGGTATAGCTGAAGTAGGGAGGCACTGTCACTGAAGCTGTTTGTAGAAAGAATTCAGGAATCAGCTATGGAAGAAAAAAACCAAGTAACCAATCAACTGAAAGACAAAAACAAAACAAACAAGCAAAAAGCCAAAAAAACAAAGAAAAAAAAAAAAAGAAAAAGAAAACCCCAACCAACCAACCAAAAAAAATAGAACATAAAACAAAAAGCATGAGTAGCATTGCTCTATAGCCTGGTGGGTGATGTGGTTCTGGGCTCTGTTCCTCAGAGCTTATTCAGTGAATAGTAATAGTTCATGAGGATGTATCCTTGTACTCCTTCTTCCTGGAAAGGTGTCCTTACCATTGGACTTTTGTCCAGCCTTCCTTAAGGAGAGTGGAAGGGCAATGCCCCACATTCCCCAGATGTCTGGCCAGTCCAGAGACACTTGCAGGTCCACATTCACTCAGTGAGCTGTTCTGGAGAAAACCTAGATTTTCCCTTCCTAGTAAAGGCAAAAGCACTAATAGGAATGCAGAGATAAAGCACACTGGACCCCTGAAAAAATGCCAAATAAAAAAATAATAGTCAGGTTCTTAGGAGTTTAGACTTGACTTCTTGTTAAGAGGTAAATAAACAAGGTATTCAGGGATTTTGAAAACTACCAAAACATTCAGCATGACCCTGTTGAGTCCCTCAGAAGGCCATATTTTTAAAGCTTCAGGAGTAGTCAGGGGAATGCAGTAACCCTCCTTGAATTAAAATAATGAGATGTGTGTATCAAGATGACTAAAAGCTAGTCTGTGTTCAGGGACTGGAAGTCATCAAACCAATCTCATTTCCTTCTGCTACATGTGAGGAGGCCATATTGAAATAACTACTATGTGTGTTACAGCTTAGGTTTAATGAGTTATATGGCAATGTACTACACCATATTTTTATGTGTAAGCCAGGGAAAAATGGTCAGCACCAAACTGCTATCAGGGGAGTTTGTAGTAACCATTACACTGGAGGGGTTAGTTAAGAAAGGTACTGGGTGCAGCATTGCTGTTTTGATTTTTGAACACATAAGTAGGCATAAGGACTGCTAAATGCATTGTTAAATGTCAGAAAGCAGAGTGATTCTGCAAGTTAACCCTGGATAGTGTCAAAGCCTCACTTGTGATATTTAACAGTTGGAAAAGTGATATGGAAAAACCCAGTGCAAGTCATCAAGATAAATGTGACATCTCATGTTTAGGCAGGAAAACCAAGTGCACTGCTATTGTCTGGGTGATGACTGCCTGGGCAGCAGAACTGCAGAGGTGCAGCTGTGTTACTGTGACCCACAGGCTGAAGGTATTTACACTTTCATACTGGTGTGAAAAGGGAAATATTTTAATGAGATCGGTAAACCAGAGTAGTGCTGGAAAAAAGAAGTAGCTCTTCCTGTTCGTTTGGTGTTGGCAAATCCTGACCTGAAAGGCTGTGTTGTTTTGGGTACAGCACTTTCAGGAAGATGTGGGCTACATCTTCCAGGAGGATGTAGGAGATTGACAAAAGAGATCACAAGTCTAGAAGAAAAGTCAGGAAGTATTGAAACAGATGAGAGGGTCTGCCAAGGAAAAAAGAGTTGAGATGATAAAATATAACAGTCTTCAGCTATCAGATAAGTAGCTCTGAGGAAAGAAGTTGACCCTTGTTCTTTTTTTTTTCCCTTGTCTTTTATTAATTTTATTCGATCTCAGCAAAAAGTCAGAACAAGGTTTTTAGTTCTAAGAGAAGTGAGGCACTGGGGTGTCTTATCCAAGGAGGTTATGCAAGTTCCTGATGAAAGGATAGGCCTCTGTTTGGGGATAAATTGAATCTATCTTGTCTTTGTGCAAGAATAAATTAGATGACCTCTCAAGATCCCAGATCTCTTTGCACTTTCTCATTTCTAGTAGTTTCTTTAATTTTTGAGATTTCCAAGACATTGTTAACAACATAGAGGCAAAGAACTAGAGAAAGGAGAATTGTATCTCTTGGATTATATTGAGTGAATAAACCCTGTCTTTAAACTGGATTACTTAAACATACATGTATATGAATAGTTTCTATATATATACACATACACATATATATAAAATATAATATACCAACTATTTGAGTACCTGTCTGATGTAGAGAGGCTGAGGGAGCTGGGGTTGTTTAGCCTGGAGAAAAGGAGACTGAGACCTTCTTGTTCTTAATAACTACCTGAAAGGAGCTTCTAGTGAGGTGGGGGTTGGTCTCATCTCCCAGGTAGCAAATGAAAGGACAAGAGGAAATGGCCTCAAGTTGTGCCAGGAAAGGTTTAGATAGGATATTAGGAAAAGTTTCTTCACAGGCATTGGAATAGGCTGTCCAGGGTGGAATTACTACCCCTAGAAGTGTTTAAAACGTGCATGGATGTGCTGCTTGGGTTAACAGTTGGACTCAATGATCTTAGAGGTCTTTTTCTATCTTGATGGTTCTCTTCATGCTTATACATATGTATTTATGTTTTTTATCTCTCTCTCTCTCTATGCATTGCACTGCTTCCAGTTATGTTTCCCTGTGCTCCTGACTGCAAAGTGTAACCATAAATCAATTATCTCCAAAATCCCAACTTCAGAAAATTGGCTCAGAAGCACTGAAGAAAACAAGTATATATGTCAAGTCATATAAGCCAGTACCCAGGAATATGTAAATCCCTAGCAGGAAAGAGATGGAGGGTGAGCCAGCTATCCAGATCTTGACTTCCCACCAAAAAAAGACACCACCTGCCCCAGCTGAAATGTAAAGCAGGGCTTTAGACACCCATGGATGGTCCCATACTGCTAACAGTTTATACCTCCCATTTCTGTCAAGTATTTCCCTTCAGTAAGGGGCTGATTATCTTCAGCTCTCCCCTGCCCTCATCCCATGGTGCCCTGACTCCATTGGAGCAGAGGTGTGAACCCCTTTGGAGTTAGGGCTATTTTTTTTCCCTCAGAAAAGGGAAAAACAGTGTAAGTCTATCTTGGTAGCTGTGATTGAACTCGGCCAAGTTTTCTGTTAAGTTGTAAAAATCACTTGAAATATTTTCCCTGTGGGGCTATATATTCTTCTGCTGTTCAACAAGGTACTTCAGGCAAGATTTCTCTTTCATCTCAAAATGATGGAGTAGAGCACTATAAAATCTGGTTTAGAATTCATCTTTTGTCTTGTTTGCTGTTAACAAAGTTGTGGACTTCTAGTAATTGGCCTTGTGGTTAACATTTGGGTAGTCAGGAAGGGTCACAGGTCCATACCAGTGTTAATAATCACACCATAAAAGAGACAAGAGGAAGCACAATAATCAGATAGCTTGCTTTGTATGTTTGCAACCACTGCTAAACTGAAAAACAAGGTTTTTTTCAGCTTGCTTTCTGGTCTACATCTTGTTTGTTGATATTTAATACTTGCCATTACCTGTATTTTCAAAGGTTTTCAAGATGAAAATGAGCAGATGACAAAAGTTAATCATCATTTTTCAGACATAAACAAAAATGAATGGTCTAGCTGTACTTGGAAAAACACATTAAATAATGAGTTCAGGGTGACAGATGAAAACAGAAGGGAGAAACACTATGTGTGGCTTTAAGTACGTGTAACATTAACTTTATGTGTGATGCATAAAGCTATTGCCCACTGCAGAAACTTACTGTCGCATGGGGATTGTGCCTGTTGGGTTAATGCTCAGCCTTTTCATTGGTGTCAGTCTGGATCAAAACGTGTTGTTACTCCACCATTTTCAGTTGAGTTGTAGCTCCAATCCTGTGCTCAGTTCTGGGCCCCTCACTACAAGAAAGACATTGAGGGGCTGGAGCGTGTCCAGAGAAGGGACACGGAGCTGGGGAAGGGTCTGGAGCACAAATCTGATGGGGAGTGACTGAGGGAGCTGGGAGTGTTTAGCCTGGAGAAAAGGAGGATCAAGGGCACCTTGTCACTCTCATAGCTGCTTGAAAGGAGGCTGCAACAAGATGGGGTCAGTCCCTTCTCACAGGCAACAAGCAACAGAAGAGGAAATTACCTCAAGTTGCCACAGGGGAAGTTTAGAGGAGATTTTAGGAAAATTTCTTCATGAAAAGGGTGGCTGGGCATTGGAATAGGCTGTTGAGATAAGTGGTATGAACACCATGCCTGGAAGTGTTCACAAAACATCTGGATATGGTACCTGGAAATATGGTTTAATAGTGAAAATGGCTGGTTACTAGTTGGACTTGGAGACCTTAGAACTCTTTTCCAATCTTAATGATTCTGTGATTCTATGGTTTAGTGATGGACATGACAGTGTTGGATTTATGACTGGACTCAAAGATCTTAAACGTCTTTTCCAGTCTAAATGATTCTATGATCCTCTGAGTCCAACTTTTTCCCCATTCTCCCTGAGTATGATTTTTCTTTAATAACGTTTTCACAATTCAGAGAAGTTCAGGTCAGATAGATGCATCTGCTTTAAAACAGGAGAAATATAAGAATTTTAAGGCCATTTTCTTGAAGCTCTTCGAAGTTAGTGATGTTCTTCTAGCTTATATTTGTGCAGTATTTATGCCATTGGCAAATTCACAGGGAATTTTTCAGGGTTAAATCTTACATGCTTTCTCAGGTGGTGTTATTACTGTAATCTCTCTAGAGTGAGCTAGCTGCAAGATCCATAGAATTTGACCTATGTGACTAGAGTAAATGGAAGTTTGTGATTATCTAATTTAGACCATTTCACGATCCACTTATTTTTCCTTATAATTTGTCTTGTATAGTTTCAATATGATCTGTGCTGAGTAGTCTTTCTAGTTCTCTAGCAATGGTTCTTTGCAACTTGATGACATTTTGTCAGTGTGCAGCATAAATTTACCTAGAGGTGGAGGTTCAAGCCAGGTGAGGAATGTTGGCTGTAGCCTGAAACTTTTTCAATTAGAAGTTTTCTGTTGGCTAACTTCATTTTTAGAAACCATTTTTTCTACAGCTTTATGAATTGCTGTGAAAATACTTAGAAAAGTATTCCAGATGAAAATTCCTCATCTCAGAAAAAAAAAGGAAAAATGTCCTATTGGAATGAAATTACATTTTGAAATGTTTGATGTTTTATTCCATTATTTCATGACACAATAGCAGTAACAATACATAATTGTAACAGACAATGGAATGCTATGACATGGTTTGGCTTGATAACATTTGTCATGAGTTAATTCAGGAATAATGAAAGTGATACAGGGTTTTAGAATTTTTTACATGTTCTTCTGTGACTTGTACAAAACTTAGAAGGCCCTGATTTACATTTGAAGTTGCTGTGAATAAACTAATTTAAACTGTGCAATCTGCTCATAATGAAAAAGAGAATCTAAATTTTTCAGCCATCTCTTAGTCTTAGGAAACAAAATTCAAGGTGTCACACACCAAAATTGAACTTAAAAAAGAAGCCAAATTGCTTAATTTGCAGTCAGCTAATCCATATCTGATCTTTCTGATGCTTTTAAACTAGGCTGATTTTCTGTTCTCTTGTATCCATGAAGTTTCTAATGTAGTGAGAAGTGTTCCCCAGTTAGGACCACGAATCAACAAATCCTATTTAAAATAATTGCTTCCAGGGGCAAAGTGTAAACTGCTCTTAACCTATTGTTTTACATTCATAACAGAATCTTGTCTGTCAGATTGAGAGGGCAATTCATGGGCACAGCCTCATGAGAGTGTTTTATTGAACTATATTGACCTTTACTCTTTACACTCTGGCTGTTGGGATACAAATTCTTCAGTGGCATAATTTCTGTCTCTCCAGCAGCACTTTATGTTAGTCAAACAGAAATTTCAGCCTGCCTTGTTGTCATCTGCTCATAATGATGCTTATACTTGCCCCTTTGAAGGATAAAAGTTTTAGCCTTTGTTCCAGTGCACTGAAGAATGAAAAAGCATAAAGTTTTGCCCAGAAGGGGATGTTCTATGTGATAACAAATATTTTTCATTACAGAACTGAAACTGAGGTGCAAATCTCACATTGGTACAAATCAGGAACTACTCAATTACAGTCACCGGCTTAGTTCTGAATATCTTTCATAAGCCTAGAGTAAATCAAATAAAGTCAATGCACTTACTTTGGATTTTCTTGGGATCTGAAAGGAATTAGAATTTGACTTTAGGTGTATCGGCACAAAATTGTGCAAATAAGTAAAGCAGGGTTGAAAAATATTTTGCTTTGAAAAAGAACAAAATGTTAGGATCTACAAAGTGTTAGCAGGTTTGTCAAAACACAGTCAAGAGGAAGTCGGCACAGACACGGTACATGCAAGTCACCAATCTAAGCTTGGCATTTTTACACAACAGAAAACTAAGCAATCCATTTTTAAAGAAAGGAGTTAATGCAATTATAAGGGATTTTCTTCAGTAAAATTTCTTTAAAAACTTTTCACCATCTTTTTCAACATTAGCCATGAATTCTTGACTTCACATTGGAGTTCAGTATCTTGTTAGCTAAATAAGTTGGTTGGCAGAAATGTTTGTGGTCCTGTGCTCTAAAGTTGTGTTGAAATAATTCAGGTTAAAAAAAAAAAACACTCCCACAGACTGTACTTTTGCTTTTGTTTACAGTACCAGTAGCATGATAGTTGATCCTCAGCAATTCATTACTTGTTTACTTCAATTCTTTTTTTTCTACTTCTTCTACTCCAATCTCTGCATCTGTTCACACACTTTATGGAGTAAAATGTAGGCTAACCTGTACTCAGTTATGTCACCTTTTTATTTCCAGTCCTTCATGTAGATTCTGTTTTCAAGGGCAGAAAGCACAGTTATGTTTGGAGAGGCAGACAATTATTGTCTGGATTCTTTCTAGGCTGCAATGGACAAATTCTGAATTTCTGACTATTTTTAAGAAAGAAAATGGTCTACTTTTTCCAAAAAAAAAAAAAAAAAAAAAAAAAAAAAAAAGCTTTATGTCATTCCACACTGCATTAAGACTAAGACTGAACATATTAAAATTTCTGCTGTCTTAGAATCATAGAATTGGTTAAGGTTGGAAGGGGCCTTAAATATCATCTTGTTCCAACCCTTCTGCCATGGGCGGGGCTGCCACTCATCAGATCAGGTTGCTCAAGGCCCAAACCAACCCGACCTTGAACACTTTCAGGGATGGGGCAGCTTCTCTGGGTGACCTGTTCAAATGCCTCAGCATCCTCTGAGTAAAGAATTTCTTCCTAACATCTGACCTAAACCTTCACTCTTTCAGTTTAAAACCATTGCCCCTTGTCCTCTCAACATCTACCCATATAAAATGTCCCTCTCCCTTCTTTTTATAAGGCCCCTTAACATGCTGGGAGGCCCCAATAAGTTTCCCCTGGAGCCTTCTCTTCTGCAGGCTGAACAACCACAGCTCTCTCAGGCTGTATTCATAGGAGAGTTGCTTCACCCCTCTTGTCATATTTATGGCTCTTTTCATCCTCACTCCTACTCTATTTTGTATTGTTATGCCCTTATGCAGTTCTTTCAAACCAAAAGCTCTGGGAGATTGAAAGTAGATCCCATTTGATTCCGCTGATATATGATATTGTTGAAATATATTTATTGATAAATGTACAATGTACTTATTAACAATTTTGCAGTATTCAAAAGAGTTTAGTAGACAGATAATTAAGAATATATTTTAGTAAAGAACTTTTGCTTATTAGCCAATTAAATAGCTAGATAACTAACATAAACAACAAAATTATTTTGAAAATTATACTAAGTGTCATTTTTGAGGGATAACTCATGTTCCTTAGAGTCTGGGAAAAAGTCTTCTGTGGAGTTCACAGTGGAATGATGTAGACATAACGTGCCAGCTGGCAACACCCTCTTTCAGCCTTGTTATCCAGCCTGGACCCTGGAAGACTGTGAATTCCAGGGCAAGCATGTACCCTCCATGGCTACATGGTTATATATGGTTGAGCACAAGTAGATTATAGGATGTTCTCCTTTTCCACTATATTTTTTGTGCTGTATTTTTTTGCAGTGCCTGGTGCTGACTGTAGCAGGAGACAATATCTCCTAACAGACTTAGGGGTCTGACCTAGTCTATAGTTTCTAGTTTGTTATCAAACACCTTTAATGGGGTTCTTTCTGTCTGCTGCTATTCCAGGTGAACTTTTTCTTTCTTTCACAGTTATTCTTCATGAAATCAACTCAAACTGCCCAGAGTTTGAAGACTCTAACCCCAGAGACAATCAATTTAGAGATGGAAATGGTGTAACAGAATAAAGCATGTTACCTTCCAAAGTGTTTCGGAAACTGTAATTGGCCATTTTATCCATGGGTCCAGATTCATACTGAGTCAGTGAAAGGCAAAATTCAACATCAGCTGAGGTTGGGAGCCTTGGGGTCCTTGATTTATCGTGGTTCCCAGGATTTCTCCTTAAAGGCCCCTCGCCTGTGGCACTGCATAAAGCCTGTTGGCTATTGTACTCTTCAGACCGAGTGCAAATTACCTGTATAAAACACTTTCTATTAGAGGAGTTGCAATTACAAAAAAAAAAAAATCAACCAAAAAACCAAAAGATGCACTTTGATAAATTTCTTTTAAGAACAAAGAAAACGTAGAATATAATCTTTGTTTCAAGAGTATATATTATTTTTTATGTTTTTTGTGTATGATTTTAATATCAGATGGTTATTTAATTGAAAACAGCCCTCTGATACAGTGGAAATTTTGAAGTAATACACTGATCTGTATCTGAAATTTCCCATGTGGACTAAGGCATCAAATCATTCACGCTCTTGAAAACTCACTGAGGCTAAATTCAGTGTTACCCACCAATGCAGCAGGACATAGAGTTAAATCTGCTGCTGAATTTGCTAAATGGAGGATTTTTTGCTTCAGCAGGCTACTGAAAAAAAGCCATAATCACAGATTTTTTTTACCCCACACAGTAAGAGTGGGAAACATTGACTTGAAATATGAAAAAAAATTATTATGAAAATATCTGTGTGTGCTTTGTCAGGGTAAATGAACACTTGCTTTCTCTATGTCTTGATGCTACAAGTATGAAATGGGAAAATTTGCCGCTGTGATTCCTAGAAATGTTGCAGAGATGAACTTATATCACCAACTGAAATACCATAGTGATGGATATTGTGAAAGGATCTTAAACAGAGAGGTGGATAAAGATGTAAAGTACTGCCAGAATCTAGCATCATTTATATAAATATTCTGGGTTCACAGACAAAGTTCAATTACAATGGCATAAAAAGTCATTATTTTTCAAATGATCTGCAGAAGCTGCCAGTCCAATTTGAGACTCCTGGAAGAGCAAGGTTGTTCAATGGTGGGTCTATGAGAATGAAGCAGAACAACAGTGGCTCAGAATTCCCAGAAGTTCTTTTGTATCCTCAGCAGGTGACATTGAGGCTCTGAATCAAACTCAACTGTCTATTGTTTTGTTTTCCTTCTGAAAGAAACACCAAAGCAAGTAAAACTCCAAACCACCAGAGACCCCTTTAAAGCACAGGACTCTGCAGTTAGCGAGTAATCAATGTGGTTAATGAGGAGTTTGGTAGAGAAAGAATAGGTCTGATTAGTGAGTGAAGCATTATAGGGGAGAAAACACCTAACACTGAAACCTCAACTTCTTTTATCCTGAAGGTACATTTCTATTTCATGGACCAAAACAATGAACAAGAAGGTGAGTGAAAGAATCATCTCTGCTTTGGATGAGATGGAAGAACATGTTGAAGGAAGTGGCTGGTAGATTCATTTCACCTATACTAGCCATGTGGAAACTGAGAGATTGAAGCAACACTTTAGGATGACTTCTGCAGTCAGGGCAGAGGGAGGCATGTCCTAAGTGTGATTCAGCTCTCCCAAACCAGATGTCTGGTAGGTGAGATGTACTTACCTCTAGGGGTGCCTAACTCTCTCCATTGACTAATGGAGACTAAGTCAATGAAATAAAATTAGTAAAAAATCAATGCAGAATCTGTCTCTGGACTGCAGTTAGCAAGGGAAGCAAAATTAAGAGTGTTCAACTTAATGCTCTATTTCTGCATTAGGGTGGGATGAATCACACCCTGGAGGCTCAGATGTGCTTCTGAACTAACTAAAGACAGAGCCAAAGGCAAGTTGATGTGCTGCTGAACTAACTTTTGAATGAGTGGAAGGAGATCAGATGAATCCTTTTGTAAGTGATTTGATGACAAATTTACTGATAATTTTTGATGAAGCTGGTGATATAACACAGAGTCCTTAAGAATCTGGAGTTCTTAAATGATAAATTTTCTGTGACTATGAATATAATGAAAAAATAGTCTCATCTTTTTTGGGGGTATAAAAGAAAGCTTATCAGAGCAATTTATCCTTAGACACTCTGTCAGCTGCAATCAGTCCATGTCTGTTAAAACTACTGAGATGCCCTTGGAGGCTGTAGATAGCTTTCCAGCAGAGTTGCACGAGTTTCATTTCCCCCAGAAGATCACCAAGTGGGTCAGGATTCACCCATCTAAGAGAGTCAGGAGTGTTTCTCTAAGGGAGTCTCTTCTAAGAATCCCCACCAAGAAAGGAGAGGCCCACAGTTGTAAACACAAACCATGGTTTATGCTGGTTTTATGGTTGGTTTGTGTTACTGAGTGAGTTGATTGCCATTAGAAGGAAAGCAGGTGGATGATTCAGGAGAAGCTCAAGTAATTTCTTTGTTTATAAAAATGTACCATTCTGTGTCCCTACAAGTGCATTAGTGATGGAGGCAAGTATGTCTTGGCTGGTGAAACTCAACCTGATTCTTAGGTGTTGCTTGGCTCAGAAACTACCTATGTGTGGATTTTCTATCTATGTCTCCTAGGGGCTTTATCTAGGTTCATATCTCCTGGGTTCTTCATTCTGCCATCTCCTATCTTTCATCGTTTTCCTACTGCCCTGGGGATATATCCCTATTGTGTCTTAAAGAAGAATCGCATGCCGTGTTCAATGCACAGTTTTCAGATATTCAGAGAGGGAATCTTCAAGCATGAGCTGAAATACAGCCCTAAACAAACAAACTTTTCCCCTTTGTTCTGTTTATCCATTTCAGTGGGATTTAATGTAATTGTTAATGTCATGAGGCTTATAAATTTTTAGAGTGCTAATGGTTTTTTTTTCCATTTATGTCTCAGTGTAGCCCTCATTAGCTGTCTGACTGACCAAATTCATCCTAAAAAAAAGCCAGATGCTATGAGGCATTTGGAAAGTCATGGTCAAGAAATGCCATAACATAAGTGCCAGGAATGAAAATACTTGTCTGTAATCTTCTGCTATTTCTTTTTCTGAACGAAAAATTAAGGCCTGGTCATAAAATGAATGAAAATGCTTTTCCAGAAAGATTTAACTTCAGTGATATTAATTATGAGTCTGTCCTGAAACTATAATTTGTTGTTTTAACAGTCATGCAATGTGTAAGTGATACTAGGACACAGATCAGCCAAATGGTTCTTTCTGGATGTAATCTGCATAAAGCATACATAAAATAGGTCACATCATTGCCTTCTTTTCCTTCAGCAGGAATACTTTCTACTATAAATGTGTTGGTCTAAAACATGATATTTTATTCCCTTTTAGAACAGTCCTGAGAAAATTTCTCAGTACACCCTGGACTAACCTTCAAATTCCAGCTGCACCTGCTTGTGTGAATTCACCAGTTACAGGGAAATTGTTAGGAAGATACTCTGAGGAAAAGCTTATGTAAGTAGTGAGCAGAGCAAATACCAGTAGATGGCAGTCCAGAATATGCAGCATCGCTTCTGGACCTTGTAGCACCCAGCAAAAAATACCCCTCTGTGCACTGCAGTTGAGATCTTGAGCACAGCTCTTCAGAGTGTTTCTTAGAGAACAGATTGTAGAGGCTACTGTCTCACACCTTTGGCAAATAGGAAAACCTTTTGTCTTTTACTTTGCAGCTGCTTGCACAGACCAGCCCCTGTGCCAAAATAAAGGGAACTGCATTACAGAAGATTTCAGGGATGTTCAGTCTTTTGCCTGCTGTCTTTAAATTCAAAGCTTTGGGGAAGTTTGTGACAGATTTCTTGGAGTTGCTTTTGCTTATTAGATCTGTGCTCACAAAGGCATTAAACACTAGTAATAAACATTTAGGAAAAGGGGATTCTCTATTTTATTGAAATAGGTGCTCACTCACAAAGTGATCTGAAGTTCCTCAGTTTGTTGGAGCAGTGGAGCCACTCAAAGGGCTAATCCACACTTCTGTGTCCTTTAGAACTGATCCCATGCACTGCTTTTCCTCTGAGGCCACTGATCCCCTCTCCAGAAGCTGTACCAGCATATTTTCATAGTGCTGTGTTGCAGATTAGATAGCCTAAAAGAACCACTTCAGACTACAGTCAGAGAAACCACTTGATTTGCTGGTGTGTGCCAGCCACAGACGTGATGTAGGCGCTTCACAGCCTTCCTGGACACCTCCCCTCACCTCTGTTTGTCCTACATGAAATCTGGACTCCTGAGTTGGAGCCTTGGGTCCTGTTATGGAGCCAAAAGAGATTTTGTACTGATTCATTATCATTCTCTGTGTTTCTCCGCTTATTCTCACAACTTTGATTGGGAATGTCATTAAAGCACAGCTCTCACACTGGATTTAAAACATTTGGCAGCTATAAAGAGGTTTAATTTTTTCTCTTTTTTTGGCTGCATTTGGGCCTGGCATAATTTAATCCTAATTAAGTGGCATCCAGAAGCCATTTACTCACCAAACCAGGAAAACGCAAGGAAATCCCCAGATACAAGCTGTGCCTTGGGACATTGTTTTTATAGGTGGAACTTTGAAAGGTGATGTATCTGTAGCAGACCAAAAGGGTTTGAAGAGATTTTGTATATTTGTATGTGGTTCTTCGAGTACTGCTGAATATTGCTGGGAAAGTTAAACAAGCAGAGAATTGAAAGAATAAGAGAACATAAGCAAAGCAAAGCCTTGAAGAAATTCTAAGAAGCATCTAAAAGTGCAAGGTCCTTAATTGTCTTTTTCCCCGTTATGGCACATACATAAACTGGGGGAGCTGTGAAACTCGAGCTAAAAGGAGATGAGACAAACTGACAGCATTAAAACAAACCTGGGGCCTTCAAGGTGTTTTCTCAGCCTTCAGTAAAAGCTGGCTGAGTTTCACCTTTTCGCTGACGGCAGCCCAGACTGGAGGGCAGCCTATACCCGATTAAACACCTCAGAATGGTGCTGGGATGGAGCAGGAAAGTCTGTTACCAATTCTTGATGAAGTGCTCTTGAGCACCTCCTGGTCTGACAGGCTGTGATTCCCTGCTCTCCAGCTGTCTCCGAGCTGTACCATCACTGCAGCTCTCTCCATGTCTGCAGTGAAATCACTCATCACATCTCCTAGAGAGAGATAGTAGCCTGCTTCTGCTGGTAAATTATTATCAAGCCCCAGTTTTTATGATAATAATGTAGCTATTGATTTATAAGCCTCTAAAGGTGCCTATTCTTTATCCCTTACTTTGCCCAGCTCCACTGTCACCCAGACATGATCCCATGGACAGACAATCACAGGGACATAGAGGCTGAGGATACCCGAGTGGCTGCTTCTGCTCTGCACAGATCAGGGTACCCTCCTGCTGTGGTCCTGAGGTGGCATGTTAAGTACCTCTTCCAAGAGGAAATGCTTCAAATTTATAATCCATGTAAGCGTATCATTAGAGAACACACTTCATAAATTCTTTCTTTATAGTTGTTCCATTTGGGCTCTTGCTTTTTAATGTACCAGCCTGTAGCTGGCACCACAACCCATTAAGTTGCAACAAAAATTAAGTTTGTGAGCTCCTTGGGTGTCCACAAGCAGATGGATGTGAGAGTTTGGCTGCTTTAAGAATCAAGAAGTACTGGCTTCTGGTGTTTGTATTTCTGAAAATTTCCTGCAGTTTTTAAAGGTAGATGTAAAATAATGTTTCAAATGATGTGTCAGGCAATTCAGCTAGCAATACAACTACCCGATAAAATGTACTTTGAATTAAATAACTGTGTCTGAATAGCTGAATTAATTTTTCCTATGAAGTAATGTTTTCAGGTAATGGATCTAAAGTACTGTCATTATTAGTTCAGAAGCATTTTATCAGTTTTTTATGTGTGTAACTTGTTTCTCTTTTGTAGTAGCTTTGCTTTTGTGTAACTGGTTCTTCAGGGTGATATGGAATGAAGTGCTAAGGGAAATTTTCCGTGCTTGCAACAAAGAATTGGCAGCAGGCTTACCCCAGCACATCTGAGAGCAGCCAACTCTCCACATTATGCAATTGCTGCTCTCGAGTCTTAGGAGAGACAGAATAGAGGGAGCTGAAGTTGGTGGTGTTTCCTGCTTGCCACAACAGCAAACTGAAATAGCACATGGATTCTCCAACTTTATTTTCTTCATCCTATGTCTAGCACACTGTGGGGATTCCCAGACTCTAACGTTCACTGCCAGCAGAAAGATTCTGCTTTTAATTTGCAGAAGGCTTTTATGCTTTTATGCATTTGCAACTCCGTTGACTTCAGTTGTTTCTTGAAATTAGTTCTGGTGCAGAAAGGAGAAAAATTTAACCTCCTACTATTTAGAATCATAGAACAGTTTTTGTTTGAAGGGACCTTTAAAGATCAGTTAGTCCAACCCCTCTGTCATGGGCAGGGACATGTTCAACTTCTTTCATATCAACTGGTTTTTAAAATCCATTATTTTGAATAATTGTAGAAAAGAGCACTAAAAAAACAAAAAAAAACCCCAAAAACAAACAACAACAACAACAACAACAACAACAAAAAAAACAAAAAAAAAAAAACACCAAACAACCAAAAAACCCAAAAAGCTCACGCACACATACACGAAACACTCTCAAAATGTCATGGAATATCTGTAATTCCCAAATAGTTTCCTGTTAAGTTGACATGGAATTGCGATTGTATGTCTCATGCAGTCCTAATGCTGACTGTGACACTTGAATCATCACAAACAAGTCACTGAAAGCATGAGAAAACCCTTCTCACCCACTCTAAACATGAGCTAAGCAAACAAACAAAATCAGTGAAGATTCCTGATAGTCTTGCTGGTAAAAGAGAGGCAGGATCAGAAGTGTCACTTAGATGACAAATATGAGAAAAATGTGGATGGATAATTCACTCAGCCAAGTGGTAACAGCAGCATGTTGAAGAAAAAATAAGGTGAAAGCAAGAATTTCAGCATGTATCCATGGGTATCCATGTTGCCATGGCAACCCTTCAATGGAATAAAGTATTTTCTCCTTTCTTTGGAATTAAAAAAAAAAGAGGGATGGTGTTCTGCAATAGGCACTTTACCTTTTTAAAAATAAATCTAAACCATTTCCTAACATAGCAGCATAGCAGGCATCGTTTTGTTGTGCTTTTGAAAGACACTTAAAATTCTAAAGAGGATACCATATTATTGATGTGCTATTCAAACATTTCTCTTGCCCTCTTTTTATTTTGAATGCTTGCTAAAAGCCTAAATTCCTTCAAATTCCTTCACATTTCTGGATCCTCCTCTTTTTTTTTTTTTTTTTTTCCCTTCCACTCATGCTGTTTTGCTACAGAGCTTAGATAATCAGGGCATTCTGCAGCAGATCTGTGGCTGTTTTCGGGTTCAAGCTACGGCTATTTTTTCTCCCTTTTGATTTTTCTGGAGTGATATTTTGATCTCTTACTTTGTGCTACTTGAAGAAACTGTATTGACTGTTATTCCCTATTAAGCAATTTTTGAAATTTGGATTCAATGCTAATAAAGAAATATCTTTACCCCAAACTCATGACTAAAACTGCAGATCTGTTCAATCTCTCTCATTCTTTCTCAGGATAAGACAGGAGAGCCCTACAGAGATGGAAGATGTTACTGGGAAATGATCATATTTGAAGGTGAAGCTATCACTTATTTTGGAAATTTTGATGAAATTGTAACATTTCCAGAAGTCTGAAAAGAACCTGAAAAATATAAGTGATAAGCATTTCCAGAAAATATCTGGGAAATTATTTAGGTGCTCTTACCTATGTATACTGGCATTGAAAGTGTTTTAAACACAACATAGCTTTTATTCCTGCACCTCTTGAAGTTATACAAAAATACCTCTTTGAGGAACTTTATTTTAAGACTATATTAGTGGGAACTAACTTTAAATGAGAAATTATAAACTTGACTGTTTCTTAAATATATGAATTGCTACTAATTAATTTTCTGTGCATTTATTACCATGATGAAGATATCTGCAGAATCTGGACACAATTAATAAAGTCTTAAAAAAAAAAAACCAGCTAAACACAACTATCTGACAACTGTATGCCTTTTAGAAAATCCTGCTAGTAACTTGCTGATTCCTGTGTATTACCTGTCTCCTCCTACCTTCGTTATCTCATCCAATATACTGTATTGATAGCTCCACTTAACATATGTAACCAGTGCAATTCTGGTTTCATTTTATCCACTTTACCACAGTTTTCACACAACCATTTATTCAGCTCAGTGTTTCTTTCCGATAATGCAATCTAATTAATCTAGTAGAGTTGATCCATATTCATACTGTTAGAAATAAGAAGAATTTGAGAAAATGGGATGAAAATGCATATTTGTATCTGCATCTATTTTATGGCTATGCCTACACAAAATTAAATATGTCCAGGAAAATACCCAGGCACTGTGGCCAAGTGACAGCAAATAGTCCATGTCTATGACATTAAAATAATTTTAGTCTCGTAAACAGGGTGTCTCTATGCAAACATCCTCCTGGGAATGGTCCCTGAAATGTACCTGTCTGAGAGAGAAAAAGGAATGCCAGAGAATAGCCTAAATAGTTCTGCCACTGTTTTTCCAAATGCTTGAATTAAGAGGTATGCATACTCTCTATTATTTGGAGGGCACAAATCAAGACTAAATACAGCACGACCAGCCCAGTAAGCCCAGTTGGGTGCTGATTTGTAATATGCCAGAATATCCCAGAGCTGCTTGCATTTGTCTCTGTTAAATCACTACAACTGCCCAGCCTTCATTTGGTCTGTTGCTACAGAAATAAACAGAAGATAGATTTAGACGAACATAATCACAGACTTCAACGCCAGAAGCAACTGTTGCTATTGTCATGATGGAGTGTGTCTATTGAAGCTAATGGACCTCTGTCACTGTATTCTAGGCAATGTGGCAATGATGAGCAAGAGACCAAAAAAAAAGCTCTCAGTGTTTCTCAAAGGACACTATAGCTCAGCTATATGAGACCTTATCACTCACGTGTACATGTAATTTCATTGTGTTTTATGGGCTCATTTGAAGTGCTTTTAATTGGCTGGCATCACTGTTGTGTTTGTCTCTCAGTTCCCTTGAGCAACAGAGATTGTGTCTTCTGTGAACTACTGATGTGGATTACACAGCTGATTCTTCTCTGCTCTAAAGCTTTGGTTTACTTGTCTGTTTAACATTGAAAGCAGGTTAGTTTAATTTGATAGTTTTAAATTCGTGGATGGGAGGAATACACTGGGAGAGGGGTAAAGCACCTGAAAAACCTTTGCTTCTATTTCCATCATTCAGTCACCCACTATTTTGCAAGGGTGCTAGAAATTAATTTGCATAAATCCTGCTCCTCTGACCTAACTGGCACACTAGAATCAAGCACGTTTAACCTGCTAAAGGCCGTGTTTGGACACAAAGGCATCACTTTCCCCCTTCCACTTTGTTTTTATGTTCTTAATTAAACAGTCTAAATCCTACAGTCAGAAAGAAATCAGACAAAGTTACAAATAAATGGTTCTAAGTGAAGATTAGGTCCACATAAAATTGGATTTGCTCTCTGCTATTGCTTACTTTCTCTTCTGTCTAAGGGAAGGCAGAGTGGCTAAGCTCCCATCTTTTGCACCTCACCTAAGTGCTTAAAATAAGCTAGGATTATTCCCTTCCCCTTTCCTTGGCCAGTTCTTACCTGCCACGAGGAGAAAATGGATGCTGGGCTGAGCAAATTAGGGTTGGTGGGATGTCTGCCACCCATGTACTCATCATTGCAGACCTCACATTCCTCTGCATCTCTCCAGTCCCAGTAGGGGATGGTGAAGCTCTCATCCCCTGTTAGTCTCTGGATCTGACGTTCCCACATCAGCAGAAAGGCCCGATGCCAGGGCAGGAAACCAGGGGCTTCGTGGGCAAAGTCAATGTCCCGCCACACGCTGGACCCACCTAAGAGTGCGTCTCGAGAGGCATAATAATGCATCCACACAAAGAGATCGTACACACTGATGTCTCTGAACATGGGGTTGGAGCCATTGTTCATCTGAGCGTACGTGCCAGTAGCAATAACGTAGTCCTGGCTAGAGATGCTCTTTGCCAAGTTAAGATAGGCAAGGAATTTGTTCTTCTCAGTGGTGCTGAGCTGGAAGATGTTTCTTCTTATTTTCACTTGCCTTTCAACGCAGTTGATCCCGGAGAAGCCAAATTTGCACTCCCCACAGCTGAACCCCATGAAGTTGCCTACACATCTACACGTCCGGTTGTAAAACACAGAGGGCCAGTCCTCTCTGTCATCCACTCCTGAAAAAGGGAACTGTGGTCCCAGTGGAGCCTGGGAGAGAAGGATGTTCTGGCAGGACCCTCTGCCAGAAAGCTCCCCACAAGGGGACCCGTCTCCATCCCAGGGGGGACAGCATTCCTTTCTCAGCAAACTCTGCACGTTGGCACAGACCCTGGGGAACTGGCCTGTGGATGGCTGAAGGATGACGAGCAGAAAACCCAGGGCAAATAGCAGCATGCTGACAGAGCAGCAGGAGAGCATCAGCGCTATGCTTCAGTGCGTGGAGTGTTCTCTCTGGCCCCTCCAAAGGCCTGTGTGTGAAAGGAATTCCTCCCCTCCACCAGGAATGCTTCACTGCTGACTTCTGCTACAGCGCACCCTGCAATGTCCTTCCCCATTCCCACACGAGATGCATTTACACACAAACTACAGTTCAGGGTTAATCTCATTATCACATGTTCTAGGCGAAAGCCAAGTGACTTTCCCCCCACCCCTGACAAGTTTCAAAATACAAGCATTTATTATAAACTTTCATCTTCTGCCTAGCACATGATTGCTCTCCTCTGGCAATTGGAGAGGAAGTAAAATTAAAGTTTGGACACAGAATCAATTGTAGGTTCTTAGAAATCCTAGTTTGATTATATGCCTTAAAGTAAATGGTTGGTTAAATAAAGACATGGCAGAATCTGGTGTGTTAAATAGGAAGAACTGTGAACCTAAAAATAAAAAATACAGACTTTATGAGCAAACTATTTTTTTAACAGGAAACAAAAATAAAATGTGGTCAGATTAAGTGTGACCATAGGTCAGAAGCAGAAAAAATTATTTGATTTAGCATTTTTACATTTCAATGTAAACTGCCTTTCTCAAGTTAGCATATGGCAAAGGGAGGTGAGGGAAGTAATATACTTTTCATAAGAAAATAATTTTTGTTCTCCTAGAACTGATAGCGTTTTCACAGTTGATGACACACAGAAGTCTGCATGACAGTCTTCTCCACAGTTTTGTGGGGAACACAGACAATCTGCCAATAGATTTTCAGAAAGCACTTTGAGCATCTGTCTCTGGATCAGGAAAAACACCATTGACTCCTGTTTTTCTCCCATCAAGCAGTTTGCAAACACCATATCTGTGTTCTTTACTCAATATGTTACTGGGAAGCCTCCAGACCACCCACCTCTTTCTTCTTGTACATTAGCCTGAGCAGAACTGACAGAGCTGCATGAGCAGATTTAAAAGTTAGACATTCTTTGAAGCTGCCCCTTGCAAGAGGACAACTGTTGTTTCACTGCTGAGCAAAGCACACATGAATTATCCATTATTTTCTTCAGCTAGTACTACTGTTAGTAAGAGTGGCTTTCTGGGTTTTTTTCTTACTAAGAGATTTGTGAATAATTTCTTTGTGCTTAGGGAGGGCAGGAACATATAGGCAGATGAAGCGAGAGCTGTGCTGGGAAACCAGCCCTTTGCTGGGATCAGGAGATCATCACATGACGATGCTGAGGAGCACGAGGTGCTTTAATCCTGCTGGCTTCTACGCCTCAGGTATTCCAGGGGATTATCCCCGAGTCCCACTTCCAGGCAGCCTGTGATGGGGGAGCCTGGAGCAAGAAGGGCAAAGGGAAAGTATTTTCTTTTTCAGAAAAATGTTTCAAACCATAGACTGATGTTTGTATTTTTTAGCTGACTCCCCTGGTTCCCATGTTAGGCTTGTAAAACATATTCTATCGTAGAAAGGCTGCTTGTTTGATTTATTTTGTTTTATTTTGTATGTACCTGGCTGTTTGGGAAACCTTGCCATTTCATTTACTGTTCCTCCCATGGAGGTTTCTACAAAAATGCTATGCATGAGGAAAGACCCATCTCTGAAGGTAGCAATATATATTTTTTAATTTTCACTGAAAAGCTACAGGGATTGGGAGAAATTTGAGGCAGTCTCAGACTGGACCTCATATATATATTTATGCAGACAATCATACACACAAATACATTCAACACCCTGGTTTAATACTCAAATAAGATTTTATGTTTAATGTTACAAAATAAGAATCTGAGCCTTGAGAGTTGTCATATGATGAGTTTCCAAAGCAGCTAGTTAACCAGGGAATTCCCTGTGCAATGGTATGGAGGAGAAGCTTTGAATCAGGAATGTGACTCAGGAGCAGCACACACCCCTCTTGCTTTATAGAGATGTCAATAGTTACTAGAAGGAAAACTCCCACACTAGTGAGGAGTCTCCCTGAAGTTCACCTGCTGGCTTGTTTGCAGTGTTAGGATCAGATTTACAGCACTGTGCTGCAATGCTAAACTGAGTTTCACAGAGAAAAGGCCTATAGATTTCTGATGTAGTTATGGACAAAGACAAGGAACATTCCAAGTAAAAACAATGGCATTGAATGGGGGTTCATATTACCTCATCAAATTAATTCTTTGTTTCAACAGAGCTGAGCAGGCTGATCTTCAAAATATCATGTCTTCCTTTTGTAAAATGCCATGGAAATTTCCATTCTCAGCTGCTAATACTGAAGCGATCAAAGTTTAAAGTAATATTAGTGGATTTTATAAAACTCTGAAAGCTGGATGGCACCATGAAAGAAGCATCCCTCAGTATTGCTTGTTAATTACTGGTTAGGAATTCTGTGGGGATTTTAGGTCTAGCTGACTATGTTGAGTGGGAAAAAAAGAAATTTGGGATAAGGAAATGGAAAATAATTATTATTGTGGTTATTTTAAAAGTCAAGCATAAAACTGTGGGAAACAGAGGCTGGATAGACAAAGTTGATGCTGCTCAATTACCAGTGGAAATACGAATTGTCTAGAGAGAAAGAGAAAAAAAAAGGTTATTTGAGATAGATAAGTACAAGGACCACTTGACAATTAGAGAACAAATGGAAGGACAGATAGTCTATTAGCCAGACAGGAAATTCAGTCTGATAAACCAGTGGGCTCAGATTGTGTGGACCAACGAATGTTACTGGATCAGTGCTTTTATTATGTGGCCATGTTATGTTTTATCTGATATTGGGATACCTAGACACAGACTTAATGCATCAGAAAACAGGCATTCAGACTGTATGAAAACACAGGCCAAATATTACAGGCAACTTCTAGGATCAAGAAAAATGTCGTTTATCTGCAGTCCAAAGCAAGGAAGGAGAGATGCTGATGCAATCAGAGCAATGCAAGTAAAGAGACTATAGCAAAAGTCAGTTTCTCCCTGTTACAGGCTGAAGATAGCAAGTAGCAGAAAAATTATTACCAATCTATCCATCTACAGTCTGCACAGAACCTGCCTTATGCCTGTCAGTCTTGATGACAGGACAGCATCTAAGGGGGATGCTAAAGCAATATTTCCTACAGGTTTGTTACACTCCACTTGCACTTCACCTCTGCTTTCAGATCTTTGCTGAAAGGCAGCCTGACTTCTGGCTTTTAGCAGCATGCTGGGCAGAGTGGAAATTTTGGTATGTGGCTCTGAATGCTTTCCTATAAGCTTTCAGAGGAAAAGTGTCAAACAATTTCTTAGTACTATGTGGCTCATACCTGTGGCCTTGATAGCAGGCCAGTGTGCAGATTTAACTAGGTGGATAATGTCGTGCTGCTTCAGGAGTCCCTGTCTCTTCTGAGAGCTCACAGGGAGGTTGAAAGCAGAGAAGGTTTTTCAGCAACCTACAGGGAAATTATTTGTGTTTTTTCTGGGATAATGTTCTGCTAATTTTCCAAGGGAAACTTGCCCGCTGAGGGGCCAGACAAGCAAACCACCTTGTGCAAAACTAGTGATGGAAACAGCTAAGGGAGGAGCAAGACCAGCCTTTGCTCTGTTGAAGCTCTCCTGGACTGACTCCCCCATCTTGCAAAGCTGCATCCTCTACCACCATGATAGGTTCCCCACAGTTGTATCTCAACCAGCTTCAGAGTTTTACTCTGCAGTTAAAAGCCTATGCTCCTCCTCCTCCTTTCCAGGGTCCTCTGATTCCAGTGACTCCTCTGCATGTCGACTGGAGGCAGCTTCCTCCTGGGCTGCCCACGGTGCTGGGCTCATCTTCAGAACCAGCTGTACCTAACAAGTCCCTCTAGGTGTTTCTCACAGACTTGTCTTGCTCCATTTATCCAGCTCTGCAGAGAAACAGAAAAAGAATAAAAGCTGGTAGTAGCTGTGTGTTGGTTTTCTCTGTGTGCACGCTTTGGAAAACAGATAATCAAACAGTGTATTAAAAACCACAAGAGTGACATTTAGCACAGAGCAGGTCTCAGCAGCTCCTGGTGGTAAGGCAAACACAGCTGCGCAGTGTCAAAAAACTAAACTTTAAAATGGAATGAGAGAATCAGCTGGGACAGGTACAGGTATATAAATCAGCTGGGACCCTTGGAGGCTGAGGTCACCTCATATAACCTCTTCTGGACCCAGAGCTGCTAGGCTTCCTTCAAATCTAGCTTTTGCTCATAAATAGAACTACATCAAGTAAGCAGTTCAAATGCATATTTTTCTCTGAAATTCAACCAGACATTATTTTAAATTGATCCTTTAAATACTCAAAAGCGGTGAGGAGAATACTATAGCTTTTTTAAAGTATATCTGAGAAATTTGCTGAGGTAAATAAAAGCTTTGTGGATAGCAAAAAAGTCTGAATTTTACACACCAACAGAATAGCTTTTAAAATAATAATAAAAAAAAACACCTCACAAAAAATGTGATTAAATATGGCCAGTTCTAGTGGAAAGAAAATATGTGCAGAAGAAATTAATATCATATCCTGCTTTCAGATTTTCCTTTGGGTGCTATCCTTACCTACAGTAAGCTTTGCTTCCTTTCAGTTTGAAAAGAAGTATAGCTGGCTAGACTTCCAGAAACCTCAGAAAACCCCTTAAACTTTGTGGTTGTTATTGCTAGTGGATTCTTGAAGTCTGCAGTTTTTTCTTCCCTTGAAACCCACTTATCTTTGTAACTCTGGTAGAAGGAGCAATCAGATAAAACCTTGCTGACAGACTGCAATATAAAACATGCAGACGTCTTCCACGAGATACAATGAGAGAAGGAAAGCTGTGGGAAGCAAATGTTCCCTAATTCCCAGGTTGGTACCTGCATACATGCTTATTATTGTAAGATTTGCAAGCAGAGGAATGTACTGGAACGGGCTAGGAGGAGATGACCTGCAAACCCAATGGGTCCACAGGAGGATGATGTGTGTCCTCCCTCTGCTTCCCTCACTCTACAGAGGGGAAATCTCATGGTCCTTCACTCCCAGATCAGTGCAGGGTAAATGCAGATAACAAAGAAGACAACCATAATAGCTCCACACAAGTTTCTATTAATTTAAACTCTCTACAGCATATGAAAGATAAGGGGAAAAGACATGCATTGTTTAGAATTAAAAAAGTCTTATTAACCTTCCATATCTGTCTGACAGTACTCAAAGGCCCAGCTGCATGAAAGACTCAAATATTATATGTGGTCTCTGATTTCCTCCCACCTCCTTGCCTGCCAAATTATGATTGTAATGAAGAATCAAATCGTACTGAATTCTACATTCTCTGTAGAACTTCACTAATTATTCCATGACTAAATAAATATATAAATAAGACCTTGACATTCAATTTCACTTCAATGCAAACAGTGGATAGGAAACTGTTACTCAGACTGCAAACTCTCTGAATAAAGAACAAAATGTCTTGGTAAGATATTAGGCATGTGGGAAAATGGGGAAAGAAAAGTCCTTCCAATGTGAAATTATTCTGATAATAGCTGACAGTTTTGAGTAACAAAGAGAGGGGGAATTACCAGAGATTTTTCTCGTTGTTCCCCTTAATTTTTTGCCATTACAATGCAGTGTGTTTGAAACAAGCAAAATGAGACTTTTCTTTCTTCCTACAAGTCATAGTTAAGCTTCTGTGCTCATTGTATCTGGAAATTTTGATGAGTTCAAAACCTGACCAGACAAATTCAGGCAAGAATGAGCCACAGAATCATAGAACATGAATGCACTGTCTCTGGCTCCTGAAGTCTCTGAACTCTAAATTCCTTGAGGAAGGGAGATCACTCCTGGGAAGTGTCTGTACAGGCTTGCTCTGTTCCCAGAACCACAGTGCACCTGCCAAGGGCCACTGAGGGAGCAGGATAATGGACAACAAGGTCCTTTATTTTGATAATTCCTAAGACAAAAATGAATGAAATATTGTCCAATTGCAGTGGTATTTTCAGCACAGATGTCACCAGGCATCTGGTCTATACTGCACAACAGTGCAAATAATACTACATATACCTCCTTGATATTTGACCGCAAGATCCTTAAAGTAGCTGGAAAGCAAAAGACACAAAAGTTTGGAGTTTATTTTAAAAATTAAAAAAAGACCTGCTTTCAACTTTTCAGAAGAAAAAGCAAAGATCTGGAACAAAAAAAAAAAAGCCTAACAATTTTGTGGGTAACAAAAGTTATTCACCTGAATACTGTAAACATTATTTGTGCACCACTTACATGTTCTGGGAGGCAGAATGTACCTAGAAAAACATTTGAAATAAATGAATGGCCAAGTGTGTTCCTGGAATTCCTTTCTTCTCCCCAGGCCAGGGAACAAAGATATAGAATATACCAGAAATAAATAGCGTAGAAAACAAGTGATGTGTCAGTTGTGCAGGATACTAAGCTATTAAATAAGACAAATCAAAAAACTTTAAGAAGGTTAATATTCAATATTTCTGACATATGTGTAAGAGATTCTTGTGACTTAAATGGCTAAATTAATCTTAAATTGTCCCTGGTCATATGAAATGTACTTCCTAAGAAATTTTATCATTCCAATCTTTTTCTTAGAGTATAGTTTCAACAAAAAACCCCAAATCACATAAAAATTTTGAAGGCCTTGAATGGCAAGGCTAATTTCAGAAAATGTGAAGGATTGAGTGAGTTCTGATCACTGTGATTCAGCAGACAATTTGGGAGGTTGGAGAAGCAAAGATTTCCGAGTAAGTTCTCAAAGGAAACTTTATATTGTGCCTTCCATTTCTGTAAAAACGTATAAAAATACTAAAAGCCCTCATGCTTATGCCAAGATCTTCTGTCACCCATTTGCTGATCTTCAGATATAATAGACAAAATGTGTTTTTCTCCCCACAAGGAATATTTGGCTACATAATAAATTAAAGGATTCTATTTTGTGTGTGCATTCTCGCTTGCACTGATGGAAAGTTGGGCTTTTGTACACCACAGACTTAGACTGACACACCAATAATAAATTGCTACTCTTCTCGAATAAATTTATAGTCAGACACATAAAAGGTTTTGCTGGAAGTTTTGTGTACATTAGAGAATTTTAGGGTAATCTAGCATTAAATACTGCCAAATTTACTTTGAACTTGATCTTCAACTCACAAAAAACAAAGCCACCATTAGTGTTATGTTAGGTAAAATTCATTCAAGCATGTGGAAACTGCAGGGCAATATTGTGCAACCTGATAGCACATGCCTACCAGCATGAACAAAGATGTCTTCACCACTAAGGAGTGATAAATAGGGAGTGAGAGAAGAACTAAAAGTGCAAAATTACTGCCAACATACATACAGTTAATCTTAATTGCCCCTTTCACCAAAAATAAGAAGATACCAGTGAAGATTCAATCCCTTTTATATGGATGCTTTCTTGAGGAGTCAGAGCTCTTTTCAGTATTTTATTATTAATTTGCGGGTGATGATTAAAAGCAAACACTGGCACAAATGCCACATCAGATTTCCCCATGGAAAGATGCAAAGCTCAGAAATTCCTAAAAACATTTGCCTGTAGCTTTTCTATATGGAGTGATGTCTCAAGTTTTCTAGGTCTGATATTTTGGGATCTCCCAGAACTAGAAGGAAGTGTCAGTTCTGCTCCACTTTTGGGACTGTCTTCATTTCTGAGGGTGATTCTCCTGTTTTCTATTTCAATGCCTGAAAAATGTTGGACTTCTTACTATTTGGTGAGCCTTACTATTTAAAGGGCCTTACAATTTAAGTGACAGGTCTTTTACATGACAGTTACTTTTGTGGGTGACTTTGTAATTGTTTTGGTTTTTTGTTTGTTTTTTAATTGTCCTTGAATGCATTTGATTTCACTCTGATCAGTATGTTTCTATGTGTGACTTCTTGGGCTTTGAATACTTTATATCATCTATAGAACTGTTAATGTATTGGCATGACATATAAATGTGTATTTTGTCTTAATTCTCACATAAAGAAAATGAGGCGGAGAGAAACAAAGCAGCCTTGTGCTGAGGCCATACAAAACCTATTTTTAACATGTTTGATAAATGTCTCAAGACTAGCAACAATAAAAAAAATAATTTTCATGAACATAATGCAGAAGAGAGCTGATTGCAGTGCCATTCCACTTGTGTCCCTCTAGGTGCCCAGTCATTTCACCCTGAAACAGACAACCAGGATAGTTCAGCTTAATCCCTTTCAGAAGGTGACAATTTCTCTCCATCACTAGAAAGAACAAGGTAACCAGCCCAGACAGACATCTCAGGCAGGCTGAGATGTAAGAAAGGTGATCCTAACCTTGCATTTAACCATTCATTACCTCACCAGGGCAAACCTGAGCAGTCCTTGAGCCCAGCAGAGATGCCATGTGCTGCCCCCAGTATGGCACTGGTTTGCATTCATCTTCACTGAAACATTTTTCTACCTCTTGAAAGCAACAGAAATTGAAACATCCCTGAGTGAGTTGCTGATAGAGTTGCCAAAGGCATCTATCAGAAAAATCAACTTGCATTTTTGAACTGTGCTGTTAAGTTTGCATTAATTCTGCAAAACCATCCTTACAAAGAAATAGGCTGGATAAATGCTCTAATTTTTAAATGAGAACTATGCCACCTATACACCTCAAAGTACCAATAAATCAAAGAACGTAAATTCCCACAATATCAGTTGTTTTGTGAATTTTATTGTATTTCTAGACAACCTCCCGAAATAGAAATAACATTAGGAGATAAGTAGCTTTTCTAATAGTGAACAGTATATTTCTTACAAATAAAATGAAAGTTCACCATTATTACCAGATATATGAGCAAATTCATAATGTGGGGTATTTCTACCTTTCTAGAAAAATAGTACTGAAGATGTAAAGCAGAACTGTTTAAAATAAAATATCCAATTTTGACTAAAGGAGTCTGTACATATGTTGACTTTGAAATGCAATTTCTATGGAAACTACAAACAAAGAGGATATCACAGAGAGTGCCAAGCTCATACCCATGCCTGGACTGGTTTCAAGTCTTTTGCTTGCTGAGAATTAAAGCTGAAGGTTTTCATGCTGAATTCTATAACAAAAGTCTTCCAGCATGTGATTTTCATTCCTTGACTTCTCCCCACTCCTTTTTGATAGCAAGGCATGAATAACACATTTTGTTTTCTTAAAGGCTAATAATTTTGAATGCCCCAAATTTTGGGGTATCTAATTGTTAAACATTTTTCACTTTCAAGTCTTACCATGTAAAAATAGCACTGCAAAAGTATCCACCTGAGTATATCAGTCCAGGTTTTTATGACCAAAGTAGAGAAATGGATGATTTTGGTTGCAATCAGTATGCATTTTCAGAAATCACAGAGACACAAAGATCTGAAATGCGTTCTATAAACACCTATTTCTCACTATTTATTGTAAAGGGAATCTGCAACACACTATATATATATATATATATTTGTGTGTGTGTGTGTGTGTATTGCTTAACATAAAGATGTTTTTGTGTATTACACCAAATATAGTATGTTATACAGATTATATCGAATAATCTGTATTTACCAGTCCTAGCGAAAAACACACAATTTTAAAAGAATCTTGAAAGATTAAGAAAAAGTCCTAGGAGACTTGGAAACTATTTTATATTTTGATAAACTATGAAAAATCTAATAATTCAGAGGGTTTGTTTCATTATTAATCAATTAATTTTGTGTTTCAAGCCCTTTATGAACAAAAAGGTGGTTTTGGCAGAAATAAAAATATGACAGAAATTTCAAATTTTAATACAATAAAAATAAATGTGAAAGACCATGTTGGGAGAAAATATTAAAGCTTGCAAGATATAGAATATGCAATGCTGCTTGTCATTAAAAAAAATAAATGAAAATGAGTAATTTTTTTGTTAAATAGTGTGTGAAAAAGGTGCCTAGTCAAATTTTTACAAAATTGTGGTTTTTGCAAAAAACCGAAGAATGATCAGGACATTTAAAGAAGATTTTGCAGCTGCCATATACTTATTTGGAATAGAGGAGATAGAAGAGTAGATATGTTGCCAGTTTTTAAACTTTAAAACCATTGAATTTTCAGAGTTTCCTTAATATCACAGAACATATTGTATGAGGGTACAGAACAATTAAAATGTGGGAAGCAGAAAGACTCATCTGAAAATATAGCAATATAGAGAACACTGAGGATCTTCATTGCTGATCTTACTTAAATAGGTGTTAAATATTGAGTTTGAGTTTGAGTTCAATTGTAGTAATTATAACTTTCTTCAGTTTAGTTTTCTTCTTCCACTTTTCCTAAAATGGAAAAAAAAAAACAAAAAAACAAAAAAACTACTGTATATCAAAAGAAAAAGAAACAGAGAATAAGTTTCTCCCAAAAAACCAAAAAATAGGAACCATTATATTTTGGGTTTGTAAATTATTTGACTAAAGGTTTTTATAATTTTGTTTTGTTTTAATTTATTGAGATAGCTTGAAATTCAATTTTTAAATGAAAAGTTCATGCATTTTATTAAAATTTCTCAAACTAGATGTTAATTTGTCTTAATTTCCTCTTATGCATTTAGCCAATTCCCAGTTCAATTTCCGTTTCTTTTAGAGCGATCAACCTATATTTATTAATGAAAAACTGACCTTTATTTTCTTTTAAATATCTCTTCAAACATCTGAAGACACACAATCTGGCTTCAGAACAAACACACACATGCAAGAGGAAAACTCATAAGAGCAAAATATTTCATAAATTGCTAAATTTCAAATGAAAACAGCTTTATTTTGACATTTCCTTGCAAAGTCTGTTTTCGGAACATAAAGGTTTTGTGTAGCCTTGTCAAAGAAAAGGGCAAAACTAATTAAAAATCAAATTATTTCTGGCAGATACAGTTTCTTTGGGGAGTTAAGATGCATACATTTATTACTTGCAAGCAGGTGCCTCCATGAATATGTGACAGGTGAGACATGGACTTAGTTCAGGTCTCTGGAGATAGATAATTGAGCCATTTCAGATGGAGAGGACTAGGAGAGAGACCAGGAGGCAGTCTGGTGCCTTCTGGACAAGGCAGACAGAAAGCTGATGAAATAGACTGAGGCTTCTCAAGGGAGTCCTGTTGTGGAAAACAATCTTTCTAAATAATGTCATGGTAGCTCTTGTCTTAGTAGTCACAAAACCACGCTTACAATTAATGAAAAAGAATCTTGGTGTTCAAAAGGCATATTGTGATACCAATATAGAAAGAATGTTGTGTTTACATCCACCTTGAACTGGAATTTAGCTGCACACAGTAGAGCTTGAAAACTTTTGAGGAAATTACACAAGCTGAATGTATTTACCTGTGTGGGGCTTTGAAGGAAAATGTGAGCAATATGTATCAGCATTTGAGAACTCAAATTTCCCTCTGCTTGGCCATGTCCTCAATGCTTTTAGCCTGTGCTGCACAGAGGACTCCTTTGGGTGAGATGAATCTGCACAGTTAGTGCTCTGTGTAAAGCATTGCACATTTAGACCTGTGCTGTATCTTCAGAGCCCTACAAAAGGAAATTAATACATTGGGAAGCCGGACTGTTATTCTTATTTTGACAATACCCTCATTATTTTATCCTGCTAATCTGATTTTCAAAGATTTATATATTATTTTTTTGTACATTAATCCGTGAAACTATGCTTGAAAAGTCCATGCTATAAATACCACACGACTAATGCACATGCCAAGAGTAGACGAAATTTACAAGAAACAGACAAACCTCAGAATAATAATTTCATTATATCACCTTTATAAATCATCCCAGCTGTTCCAACACTTTAATTACGAAGTGACACTTCCAGTCTTAAAGTATTGCAGCCTCTATGATAAATCATTTCACTTTACACATGTTATGAGTCTGACTACTGTACAGGAGTCATTTTGCAATCCATCTGCTTTACAAAGGCAGAGTATACAAGAAATTAAATTATATAACTATAAAACTCAATAAAAATATGTGTCAGTCCTGAATTTATGACAATGTGTATACATGAAATATATGTAGTGTTTTCCACATACTCCTTCCCAGTATCCTATGTAAACTTCTCTGTGGATTGCAGGTATGGGCTGAACAGCCTGGGAGTGGGAAGAAGGTGGCCTGTCCTGGAGTTATTGTACCCAAAAAGTGATATTTTATGGAAGTTGCATGCAAAGGACAGAAGCTCCAGAATAATTTCACTAAGAAACTTGTAGGCAAGGGATTAAGAAAAAAATCTGAGTGAGGAAAAAAACAAGTGTGTGACTTGTTTTCAGACTAACGCACTCAAAATATAATTACAATTAAGAAAAAGCAGAAGGGATAGAACAGTTTGCTGTAAACAGTGGCTTCAGGATGTCAAAATTAAAATGAACAAAACTGAGTAATTACAGGAGTAAGTACAGTCCTAGCATGGTTTCTGCTATTCTGTTAGGCATGCACAAAAATTCATAGTAATGTTAATAAAGGCTGCAGAGACAGACAGTCTGTGATCCATACAGTCATTCTTCTTCAAATTTACCTGCAGAATTATTCGTTCTGCAGCCTTAAATCATAAGAATCCATTGTTGTTCAAGAAAAAATGCCATATTTTATCTTCACTTTTTGGTGTGTCTCATCACAGACCTAACACTGAAGTGGCAGGGTTGCTGACAATCGTTATGCAGCCTCTCTGAAAAGTTGTTTGCAATAATAGATGTGTTTTCCATGGGCAGAGCCTTCCAAAGCAGTGGCTTAGAGGCTAGAAATGTTCTCCTTTCTTATCACTTGATCCTTGTCTTGGCTGCAACTCACTACATCCACTTTGCTGATTTCAGCTTGTTGTCATCAAGCTTTGAAGACATTTGACTAAATCAGAAATACGAATGTTGCAATTAACATCGATTTATGAGCATTCCCCTCTGCAAAGATGAAATAATTTCACAGATGTCTCAGGACATGGAATTTCTACATGATCATATTAACCTCAGCCTACCAAGTAGTAGTCTATAATCTGTGAAGCATTATCAGGCTGGAATAGAGGTATCCATTATTTTGCTCAAGAAAGAAGCAGCTTCCCCCACACACAATCACTTCTTTTAGATATTAATTCTCTCAGCATACATCCTGGCTACAGTGTTAACATTGTGTGATGCAAAGTGCTATCCATAATTAATGAGCATCTCAAATCTAGGCAGTCATGATTCTAATTTCTGTGTTGCTATTTTTATCTTCGGTTTTCATTTGTGAAATTTGAAAGAAAATATAATATTACGGTCTCTGTCCATCAGGTTTATTTTTCATTCTATACATATTTTCCTTATGGAAAGTTTCATCTTTTTGTCTGTGAACCAGTAAGGTTCTGCACATAAAGAAACCCATTTTGAAATCAGCTCCATATGGGCAGACCATATGGGCACACTGAGTCCCACTGAAGTGAACTATGGTTAGCATTTTTTATTTCTGCTACGATAACATGCATGAGTCCCTAACCATGGGCCTTGTTGTGCCAGGCACTGTACAGACAAAAGAAAAACCTAATCTTAGTGCTAGCAGATAAACCATCACAGTACAGATAGCATGAATACTGCAAGTCATTATGGTGGCAGACTAGGTAGTTAAATGGCACATATCGGTATTACTCTGTCAGATTTAATGAAATCACCATTTTTATATCATTCCCTTTATTGTGCATCCCTCTGGAAGAGGTCATTCTCATTTCCTTTCTGGGTGTAAATCACAAGTGCTCTTTCCTGCTGTCAGTGAGGTTGTGCATATGTGTGTTAAGGTTAGACTGATGCATCATTTTGCACTCTGGGCATGTCTAGAGAGGAAGGTAGCTGTGGAATAAGGGATAAAGGGAACATACAGTGCATTAATAACCTTACAGGAGCTCATTTTCTTAAAGCTGGGTGCAGTAAACTATTCAGTAAATGTGTCCATGTGGAAAGGCTCTGTAAAATACCAATTTCCATATGAATTTATGCCTATAATGCTTTACAGATGTTCCCTTTTTAGGAAAATCCTGTATAATGGCACCAGAATTAAACCAAAGGCTTATTTCCTGACAGTTATGTTTTCCATGGCAAATATTTACATGTAAAAGCAGGAAAGAATGATTCGGATCCACCCAACAAAGGTGAGAACGTGGTTATCTGTCCTAGGATCATTATAAAAGTGACTCTTCAGAGAGAAGGAAGAAAAGATGTAAAGGCATATGCATGTACATGTTTTGTCATCATCAAGGCTGCTCAAGATTTCACAATTAAGCTCTTTCCAAGTAGGTCACAATTATATTGCAAGCTCCTTACTTGAAAAACAATGGTGGGTAATAATCTGGAAATTGAAGATTAAAAATAAGAGGCAAAACCTTAAGAGTTATGATAATGTCCCATTAAACAATTTATCTGGGGCTGCAATGGATCCTCCGTTATTAAAATTCTTTAAATCAGGTTTGGAAGGCTTTCAGGAAGAGATGCTCTCACTTAATCCAAAGTTATGGGCTTTACTTACAGAATTTCGGGTGAGAGTGTCTGACCTGTACTATGCCAGCAGTCAGGTTAGATGATCATAATGGTTCCTTCTGGCCCTAAAATCTATCAATATATTAAGCCTCTCGCTGTAATGCTCTGATGCAGAGGCAATTTACATCAAGTCCTGAAGAGCACTTAAATTGATTGTTTCATTAAACCCCATCTGAATGCTTCTACATCTTGATGCGCGCTACTTCTGGGTGCCTCACAGATTTCATTTGGAGATCCTCAGCTCCAGAGAGCCTATATGATGTCTGCCTGGGCTGCCTTGTGCCTTCTGCCGGCCGGAACAGCCTGTTCCTGGGGAATTCATGCGGCGAGGAGCCCTGATGCCATGTCTAGTGCCCGTGGGTGGTTCCCTGGCTGCCACTGGGAGGTGCTTCCAGCGGCTCCGCTCTGCGCTCCCGTTGGCATCATGAGCCATGAGCTCAGCTCTGTGTGGGAGCGAATTTCAGATCTTTCCTACACCTACAGCCTTATGCCAAAAATAAGATGCAATCATTTGTTTCCTAGGTGATAGCGGCGCTGAGCATGTGCAGTCCCTGCTGCCTCTAAAATGGTGAAGTGTGTTATCAGCCTTCCTTACAGAGCTTTTGAGGCAATGTATCAAGCAGCTTTTACTGCAGAACAAATGGCTTCTTGATTATGTACAGAAGGAGGAAAAATTGTATTGAGGTTTGCAATTCAGTGCTCATTCTTGGCAAAAGTAATTTTATTCTATTTGTTTGCTTTTTCTGTGGTAAGTGAAGGGAAGAGGGAGCAAGAAATGTCAGTTCCAAGGTTTCTAAATAGCAGAAGACCTTTTAGATGTTCTTTCTTGATAGTCTTTCTTAATCTGTCTCTGTATGAAGCTGCAGAAGTTCCAGTTTCAACCTCGTTTTCTCATGCAGATTTTGAAAGCTTGTCAAAGCAGAATATCATTCAAGTGTGTCTTCTATCTATAGAGCATCTGAATGCCAAAAAGGCATAAAAATATTTGCATTATGCTACTGTCCTTTGCAGGAGACAGTAAAAGGTACCATAAAAAGTATAAAAAGACTTTTTGTATCTTGCTAGATTTTTTTAGTTCATCTTTTTTTCCCCAATATTTCAAATGTCCACAAGTTTTGAAAATATGCAAAGAATTTCTGAGTTCTTGAAATATTGCACTTCCCATATCAACTTCAATTTCTTTTTCATTTACAATAGTTATTTATAGAGGATTTTATTTTAAAATGTAGCATTTTATTGAAAGGTCTACTAAAACTTCTTTTTTGTCAGAAATTCTTTACTTCTTTGGCATAATGTTCACTGGAAGGCCAATCAATGACGACACTTGCTATGTATTCTACTCTACTTAAGGCAAATATTTAAGTAAAATAAATAATATTATTTTTGTTAATCTTCTGAATAATACTAATCATCGTGGACAAACCGGTGGGATTTCACTATACAAATATTTTTATAGCCCTGCTTTGGAAAGCTGAAAATTGCTGATTTAATCTATAGATATTTTCATCCTGATTATAAGCAAGAGTCTAATTCCAAAGTTTCACACTCCTTTGTCTAGCTGGTT
This sequence comes from Cichladusa arquata, assembly GCA_026413545.1. Lineage (NCBI taxonomy): Eukaryota > Metazoa > Chordata > Aves > Passeriformes > Muscicapidae > Cichladusa > Cichladusa arquata. The sequence goes on from JAOTQP010000001.1 coordinate 80,792,091, forward strand.
TTTAGGCTGAAAGTTGGAGCAATCTTTGTGCTCTATTTTTGATTGATGTAGTGAGGTGGAATTCCCAGTTCCACAAAGTTCCACCTCTCGGTGTCCATGAGGAGTGTTATCTGCACCTGCCACATCTGGCGGTGTGGGCATATGGGGAGGAGTTTCTTTCTCTGTAAATTGATTTTAACACAACATGCTCCCCCACCCCTGAGTTCCTCCAAAAACACACACATGCACAGACTCCCCCCAAAACAAATGAACAAACCAAACCCAAAAACACACAAAAAGCCCTAAAAAATTGGAAGATTGACTTCTCAACTTCTCCCCTACAAAAACCAGAGGACAACATGGAATTAGTGAGAAGGCAAGCTCTAAAATATTTGTAGCTAAATACTTCCCATCTTGTTTTTCTACTTAAATCAAAATCCTGATTATTTTATCAGGTTCAGGAAAAGGTCACACAGCAAGATGATAATCTGCACAGCTTTCAAATCATAGTGAACCCATAAAACCTAATTTACATGGACAGTTGTGATATTAAAACCCAGGAGGATTGCAGTTTACAGGACTGCAACAGAGCAAAGTCCTGTGTTTCAGAAGGCATGATTTTTTTAAGACAATGTGGTTTGTTAAATTGCATTTTGATATTACATCTTGGTATGAGCAAAGTTATAGAAAAAAGTAATGACTCTATATCACAAAAACCCAAAGTGAATTGTGATGAACACTGCTATCACATCAGTTGATCTGGTAGCTGGCCTAGGTGCTGAATTGCAACAACAAGCCTTGAATATGGGAAGGTGATTCTTGCCACCTTTCTAAAGGTATTTTTAAAATCTTTGTTTATTCCAGAAGCCACCTTTGAATAACTCTCTTCTGGCTACAGGACTAATTTATTTTGAGTCAACACAAGCAACAAACTTGATATCTTTGGAAAGAATTTCTTGAATATGGCTAGAAAGAAAATACACAATTGTACACTCATTATCTTCTTAAATATTGCAAATCATTACCAAATTTATTGTAGTCTCAGCAGTTGTTCTATAGTCTTCCTCCACACTTAGCTCCATTTCTTCATATTATTTGCTTTTTTTTTTTTTTTAACTGAAATTATTAAGGGTATTTCTGGAGAATTAACAAGTGTCCTCTTGCTGCTGAAAGCATGTCCATAGTGTCAATATAAAAGAGGCTGCAAATTCTTTGTGTGCAAAAGTGAAAAAAAAAAAATAAACAATCTAGGGTGATATGTCTTGTGAAGTTGGTTCCCTTATTGCATCAGCAAAGCTTTTGCAAGCTTGGTTTCAGAGATGTTAAATGTAAGAAAATCAAGTTGTTTTTTTTTTGCAAACAACAGTATCACAAAACCAGAAGTATTATCAGTATTTATAAAAAACTTAACAAAAAGAAGCTCTTTACTGTGGAAATTTTAGCATCAACTCAGAAGGGAATTGTGTCTTCAAACATGGTCCTAACAAACTTGTCCATGTTATGAGAGCTTTGTTTCTCTTCTCCCATTAGAGTTAATAGATCTGTGCACAAAGCAGGGGTTTGGGACCATTTTACTTGTGAAATTTGACTGTGTGCATGAGAGTTGTGGGTTGGTTCCTTTTTCTATACAGCACAACATTTTATCTGTGCTTAAAACAGTACAGCTTTGCCTTCTTTGCAATAACACATACATAGATATTACTGCAGTTTTGGTTTACATACAACCACCAGTCTTCCTCTAGATCATGTCTTACAGACACCTGAGAGGTTCAGATGTTTCCCTTTCTTAGATCTGACCTATTATTTCAAGTTGTTTTCATTAATGCTGTTTATTCAGTGGGTACTTGTTTGGAACCAGTCAAAATCCCATTCACCTCTAGAAGAATAAGTATTTTTCTATCTTTGTGCAGGTTTTGGATATTATATGGCTTTATGAGACCCATCTTCATCTCACCCCAGTTTCATATCAAGTAAACAGTGAATGTCAGATTTTTGTCTACTTCCTTTCCAAATTTTTAATTTTTTTATTTTAGCAAGACATGACCACCTTCAAAGAAAAATGGGAGATGCAGGTAAGATAAACATTTGGCCTACCCTAGGGCTGTACTAGAAACATGGAACAGTTACTACAGTTTTCTAATAAAGTGCAGCCGAGCTGTGCCTATGGAGGGGAAGAAAAAAAAAAAAAAAAAAAAGAGACACTGATTTTTTTTTCTACCAAAACACAAGGAGAGTTTCATTGTTACCTGACTTATTCCTTATTCTTTTTTATTTCTTCTCCATTTGGGGATCATCTAAGTTCTCATATATGAGACTTTCAGAGATACAATTCTAATATTTTTTCTTTCATTTATTTGTTTTATTTTCCCATCCCGTTTAAGCCTGAAATAATGTCTCGGAACTTCTTGGGACCAGAGTGGAATTTTTCATGTGGCTTCTTAAGTTCAGAATTCATATTGGGAATCTCAGTGGGGCCACACCATGATAAGCATTTCTGTCAGCTCAATGTTGTGGGAGTAGCTGCATTAGAAATATGCACAATAAGGTAGGCTTGACAAATGAATAAGCTCAGAATGTTCTTTAGCACACCATGTGTCTGAGCTGCTTTAATGCACAGACTGATGTTTAAGCACAGGAAAAGTGGAGAAATGATCATTTAAACTTCATATTCATCCAGTGGCCCATGCTGGGGAAAACACAGATGATTTCACTCACTCTCCAAAAAGAAGTTTACATCTGAGTCTCGGTAATTTCTTAACCAGTTTTGTAAACACTGTTTTTTTGGTTTTTTTTTAATGAAAACCATGTCATATTCATCTGGCCTAACTCTCAGAGTTCATAAGGCAGGTATCTGCTTCTCCATTACTCTTGTTTTCATAAATTAGCCAGTCTTAAGGTGCACTCATTTCTTAGGGATGACACGAATTGTACCAGCCAGGCACCAGTTCCTATCCACTGATCATGAAGGAAGCATAGATGACCAGAGGTAGAATTCACATTGCAGTAGCCTACGTTTGATAAGGAAAGTTTTGTTTTATACCTACTCTCAATATCCAAGCTGTTCGTGCTGACACAGTACTGTA
>JAOTQP010000001.1:80795252-80832778 GCA_026413545.1 Cichladusa arquata
AATCTTAAGGTGCACTCATTTCTTAGGGATGACACGAATTGTACCAGCCAGGCACCAGTTCCTATCCACTGATCACAAAGGAAGCATAGATGACCAGAGGTAGAATTCACATTGCAGTAGCCTACGTTTGATAAGAAAAGTTTTGTTTTATACCTACTCTCAATATCCAAGCTGTTCGTGCTGACGCATTACTGTAAATGATTTGGATCCATCAGCAATCAGATTATTCATTCAGCAGGTTACCATGGCACAACTCTTGATCTTGAAAGAGGAATCCAGAAGAGATATTAGGAGAAGCCATAAGTATAGATAGAGTATGACCAGTCAACTGTTTTTGTCTTAATAAAGCACCCTTATACATCTAGAGTAATATAGCATTCAAAAACAAAGTTGTATTACTCTTGGTTGTATTTTCTTTCAGTGTGCACTGATAGTCAAAGGAAGAAAGTTTGACAGAGAAAAAAATTTTGGGAGGTTGTGTAGATAGATTTATCTAAGGGAAAAACAGAGCAATATGTAAGAGAAGGGAAATGCATTTGGTATTTAATTATAGTTCAAAGTAATTTACCTACTAATTTTCTTCATCAGCCTCTTCCTTTTCTGGAATGGAAAAAAAACAAAAACAAAAAATAAAACCAACAAAAAAAACAACACTTCATAAATTTGAGAGCTTACTCAGTGCCAATAAAAAATTGAGGTGCACCTGCTCCTTCAATGGAGCATACAGAATTAATTAGTTTGACAGAAACTGTAAGTTTGTGAACAGCAGCCACATTGCTGGGTCTCAAAAAAGTAGTCACTTTCAAAATACAAAGACTTTTTTTGTCAACTCGGTGTTACTATGGCAACTACAGCAATTGTTTACCTAGGAAAGCAATATTGGGGATTTGTCACTTAAAGACATATCAAACTTAACAACTCTGATTACTGCTTGTCTTAGTCCTTTTTCCCCCTCTTTTTGGTGCCCTGCAGGAAGGTGAGGAACTGAAATAATTTTGCGTCTATGCCCCCTGCCACTGTTCCTAGTTCGGCTCCTGAGCTGACATTTTGCACAGAAATAGCTTCAAGCAAGGAGACAGGGCTGGCTCCAAGTCACCTTCTGTGGCAGGTGAACTGCCAAGCAGGCATGTGCTGATCCAAGTCTGTGTTACTGCTGGAGCAAGGTTGTGCTACGTATTTCCCAGGCTTTTGCCAACCTCCTTTGTTCGCAGGAGGAATGGGATGCATATCACAGTGTCAGCAGGATAGATCAGCTGACCAAGAATAGCTGGAAATATAAGTGTTTCAGCTGAAATACACCAGTAAGGTGATTAGTGTGGGGCATTGCGGTGACATTTTGCCACTTTCTTCTGGAGAACAGAGTTTTTCAGGTGAAATTTAGCACGTTTTTACTGTGTTTATTTTCATGCAAGTTAGTCCTGAAGGTGACTCTCCAATCAAAGGACAGTACTCCACAATGGTCAGTGATGAGCTGGGGTGCATGAAATTCCACCTGGGAGTGGAAGAGCTTATGGGAGAGGCTGAGAGGAAGAGCAAGGACAGATCACTTTCTAGTGGGTGTCTGTTTCCAACCAGGAAGACTGAACAGATGAGGCCTTCTATAGACAGAGAGAAGCAGGGACACATTCATATGTGAGGACACTTGGCAATCCAGTGATGTTCCCACTGACTGGAAAAGGAAAACAATACCCATTTTTAAATAAGGGGAAAATAAAGACCATAGAGACCACTGGCCAGTCAGTCTTACCTCTGTGCCTGGTGAAATCATAGAGCAGATCCTCATGGAAACTATGCCAAGGTACATGAAAAATAAGGAAGTGATTGATGACAGCCAACATGGCTTCAGTAAGGGCAAATGATAAATTTGAAGACTTCCTAACAACAAGCTTATGGTGTTGGTGAGTGAAGAAAGAGCAACTGCTGTCATCTACCTGGAGTTGTGCAAAGCATTTGACACTGTCCTGCAGAACACCTTTGTCTCTACTCTGGATAGACATGAATTTGACAGATACACCACTCAGGACATAAGGATTTGGTCAGATAAGTACAAAGAACTGCAGCCAACAGCTCGATACCCAAGTGGAGACCAATGACAAGTGGCATTCCTCAAGGATAGGGGTTGGGACCAGAGCTGTTTAATATCTTTGCATCCAACTCTGGGGTCTCCAACATAAACATGGATGTGTTGGAGTGTGTCCAGAGGAGAGCCATGAAATGATCAGAAGGCTGGAACAGCTCTCCTGTGAAGACAGGTTGAAAGAATTGAGTTTGCTCAACCTGGAGAAGAGACGGCTTCAGAGAGACCTCCTAGCAACTTTCAGTACCTAAAGAAAAGTGACAAGTAAGGAGAGGGGGTTTTAAGAGGGGTATGTAGCAACAGGACAAGAAGGAATGGTTTTAAACTGACAGAGGGAAGGTTTAGACATATGAAAGAAAATGTTGGCTGTGTGGGGAGTGAGGCAATGGCACAGGCTGCCCAGGATGAGGATGAGGATGCCCCGTCCCTGACAGTGCTTGAGACCAGGCTTGATGGGGCTTTGTGCAGCCTGGTCTCATGGAGACTGTCCCTGCCCATGGCAAGGAGGATGGAGTGAGATGATTTTTAAGGTGCCTCCCAACACATGCCATTCTACGATTCTAGGAGTGAAATGAATTTGTAAGAAAGAATGTTTACCTCTGATATCATTCTTTCTCATCAGTGCAAGGTCTGGATCCTGGAATGAGTAGAGAATTAATTCCAGAGCCAGGAACTTTTCTGCCTTGTTTTCCCATGAATCAATAACGCTGACACAAATCTGATCCCACTTTGTGTGCATCTGAGGATTTCACAACATAATGGCCCCATTGCCATTGCCTTCCCACTGTTCAGCTGAATATGCCTGTCTGGGGCTATTGGGCATGAGTTCAAAACAAGTGTTCAAAACTGGTTGAATTTCACCCATTCAATATTCTACTCTCACTGCAGAGAGAAGATAGTGTATTATACTGCAGCATAATTGGAGGTTTCATTCTGTCAGCCTTCATTAGAAGCACTCCCCCACTCAGATTGGAACTCTCTGGGTAGAAATAGAAGCAGCAACATCAGATTTTGAATGATGTGAGAATGCTTAACCACTTTTCTCAGAACAGACAAAAACATCTTTGTAGGGTGTGGAGTTTCCTGAGAACCTTAGTGTTACTGAATTTTACTTTTTTAAATTTTTGTTTTGGAGATGTGCATTTCACTCAATATTAACAGGGAGGCTTGACTATACCCTAAGCTCTCCTTTTAATGTGTGCATGCTGACTGCATTTAATTAAGATCCTCACACATCCGTTTTGATTCTCTTGATGACTGAGCTACAATTCTATGGTGGAAAATAGTGATTGGAATAGCCCAGGATACAATAGGTAGACATAAAATGCACAGATACTTCAAGAAAATGGAAATAACAAAGGAAGCAAGAAGAAATCAGGTAAATGTAATGCATTTTTGTTGATTTTATAAAGTTAAAAATGCTTAGAACATTTGAAGCAACAGGAAATTGTAGTTGAATAATAGGAATAATATCTTTAGTCATAAAGATAAATATAAATCAAATTTTCTCAGTTTGAGTTACTGCCCCTGAATACTCCTACTAATGTGAACCAGAGTTGTAATTCTGCAAAAGTTCCACTTACCCCTTTTAGCAAGTACAGCTTCTTTAGACATGAAATTAATTCTCTAGAAAGTGCAATGAAGGAGTTACAGGGAGGACACATAGAACAATTTCCTAGGGTAAATTCAAACATTTGATTTTAGTTTTTTACTCAGATGCATAGAAAACTGGTTTTATTCTCTTAAAATAAATTTTGTGGGTAAATCTGAGGACATCTGTGTGCTACAATCTCTTAGTCACACCTGATGCACCCCATAAATCTCCATAGATAACTTCTTGTTCCCCTTTTACACACTTCTTGTAAGCATCCTTCTCGGAGCTCTGTATTCTGTCTTCCTCTCTCATGTCCTGTTTTCCACTGATGAACATAAGGGTCAGGCCAAACAAGATCTTATAGGCATTTCCAATTTTAGATTCTAAATCTAAATCTAAGGTAAGAATCCTTACTCAGGGCCTGAATAACATTGAAGAATCTTCAGACCTAGGTTCAGTTTTCTCAGCTTCTAAGAGCTGGGTTGCTTCCTTGCACAGAACTAGAAGGGTCTTGAAAACATTGGGTATTTCAGTGTCTCCTTTATACCTATGCACAACCAAGAGTGAAAGATTTGTCAGATTCCTTGAAAGCACACAGGTGCTTTCAAGTTATGGATATCCCTCTAAGGAATAGATTCATTTTGGAATCTCTGAAGAGAAGTGGATGCATCTTAATGTCTCCTTCTCTGTCATCCTAAGCAAAATGTTTAAAGTAGATCAGATGAACTGCATTCTAAAAAAGACAATATTCCTGTATTCACTCTGTAGTGGTTTAAACCCAGCCGAAAATTGAGCCCCACACAGCTGCCCATTCAACCTCCATCCTTCCCACCCCCAATCTGGTGGAATGGGAAGGAGAGTCAAAATAATACTTGTAGGTGGAGAGAAGTATAGTTCAATAATCAAAAATAAAGTAAAAATACAGTAATGATGGTAAATGATGATAGGAATGATAACAATATGGGAAAACTCAAGTGGTGCACAATTCAATCACTCATTGTCTGCTGACCAATGCCAGACTCCTCTTCCCAATCCCAGATTTGTTCCCCTTCTGGGTAACTCTCCCCAGTTTATGTACTGGGCATGACAGTTCTACGGTTTGGAATATTCCTTTGGTCAGTTCATGTCAGCTGTCTCAACTATGTTCTCTCCCAGTTTCTTTTGTGCGCTGCAGAGCAAGAGACAAGAAAAAAAATAAAGCCTTGACTAAGAATAAACATTACTTTGCAGAACCCCCAAATATCTCATCCTGCATCCAAAACACATCAATGCAACTGCCACTGAGAACTTAACCCTATGGTAGCTGAAACTAGGATAACTCAAGAGAATATGAAGTTTATATATAAATGTCTACAAAAGAGACATATAAAATGAGGCCTTTGCATTCCTCAAGGCTGAATGAACAATATGAACTAAGAATAAGAATTCCAAAAGTATTATTATATCCTAGCAGGCTATATTTTCTTTTTATATGTGGTGCATAGCATACTTTGCACCTTTTTTTGTCTCCTACATAACAGACTTATCATTAGTATACTTGCTAGGGAGGCAAGAGTAATTTTCTTGATTTTAAGTATGCCATGAATTGTGTGTGTGTTGGATTATTCCATATTATCCAAAAGAGAGCAAATACTGTTGTATGTGTATATATATATATAATATATTGCATATAGATGTATATAATATATTAATACAGACATATAATATCATTTTTTTTCTTTTTGTTTTAGAGATTACTTTGCAAGAAAGCAGATACTTGGCTTATTTGGTCAATACAACATCACCCTCTTGTCCACATTTTGATTGTTCTGCCTGTGTCCCACAGGGTTTATTAATTGTGGAACTGAGGAGAATCCAAATTAATATTCCCTTAGCCTCCTTATTTTCTGTCTTAAAATGTTAGTATGGTTAGGATGCTCTTCAGAGACACTGATTATACCAGAGACTTACTCATACTCTTTTTACCCCTGCAATTTTCTGTATGGACGAGCTCCTCAGAGTGCAGAGATACAGCAAATGTACAGCCTTGCCAATGTATTAGTATTTATAGGTGCTACTGCCACAGAAGTAATGAGTGTTACCAATAGTGGGCTTGCAAAATGCAGTCATTATGTCTCCTTATTCAGGCACCAGTTTGTTTATCTTTTGCTGGTGCTGTTACAAACAGGAAGAGGAAGCTCTCTTTTTGTTAACTTCAAAAATAGTGCCAAAATAGGAGGGAAAATTTTGTGGTGGGGAAACTGAATTTACCATCAGTAGAGAAGACTGCAGCTAATTTTATGGGTTCTGTAAAATGGATGAGAATGATGGAAAGGGAGGAGGGGAGAAAGCAGAGAAAGAGAGCAAAGGAGAAGAACCTTTTATATATCTGTATTTATTGGGACCCCATTTAAAGGGTCAACGAGAGGCATTAGGAATGTAAATGCCATGGCCACCCCCATCCATTCTGCTTGCCTCCTTTAATCTTTGATCCAGCTGCTCCAAACATCTGGCACAATGAACTCTGACTCTGGGATGTGATTCACGAGGAGTCCTTGGGGATGTGTGTGTAGGAGCTGCTTTGCATCCCCTGTGGCTGCTTCTACACAGCTCTGTGTGTCCTGCTTGTGTGGGGATCCTTTCCATCTCCTGCTGGGGTCACCCTGTTCCCTGCCAGCCAGCTGGCAGTCTCTGTTGCCAATGAGATGTGGCTGCTTTCCGACTCCCTCATCACACACAGTCCCAGGGGAAGGCAGACAACTGCTGTGGCACCTCCCCTCTGCCCCGATTCATGCAACATTGATTCCTTCCAGACCCCTGTGCATGGTAATACCCCTTTGCTTTTGGTCTCACCATTCCTTTCTACGGACACAACCCTCCCCTCCTTCTGTCTCTTTGTGCTTTTTCTACAATAATATATGTCCCTTCTTCTTTTCTGTCTCCTTCTAGCTATTTCACAGTGCATGGTTAATGAGAGACTGTGTCTGACAGAAACATGGGTCTAGGGAAGAAGAGGAAAGATGCTCCTTACCTGTCAGCCCACCAGGGCAGTGAGAGGAATGGTAACTAGTGGGGTCTCTCCTGTCGTGTAATCATCTGCCTTGGTCCCTTCAAGCACCAGCACAGAAGCTCTTGAAACTGCATAGAAGAAAGAAAGAGTTAGAGACACACACACTCACAGTGCCCTCTGATTAAGACCTGGCCTTTTCCAGGGCTTCTGTGGGTGAAGGAGCCAGGAGAGCTGGATAAGGGTGTGAAGCAGGTGCCAGCTGATGGGCTCTCAGCCAGGCCCTGGCTGGGACTGAAGGATGATGTGAAGGAGAAAGAGCCCATATTCCACACCTGGTAAGGATGTGTGAGATATCTATCCCTCACAAGATGGGATGAAAGAAGTTGCCAAGCTGGTAATCTGGTAGAAGAGAGACAGCAATGAAGGGATCACAGAGAATTAGAAGTACAGATGTAGTCATAGTAAGACTTTTTCTTTTCCTCTATGCTGTAACTTTATCAAAGTTAACTTGGAGGGGCAGGGATGTGAGGAGCACGTGGTGTAGGTTGGATATGGCAAAGCATTTGCACTGGGGGAGCCACATCATGTAGTGGCTGGGATTTGGGTCATTCAGCAGCTGCTTTTAAAAAAATAAAAAAAGGGATAATATTTTTAGCAGCAACCCAAAGAGGGGAGAACCAGCAGGGAGTGTCAAGCTGTGGAGCAGTGGCAGAGAAAGGCTGTTAATTCTTGAAAATGGATGTGCTAGCTAATCCTTCCCAGCAAATCCTTCCCCTTTACAGCCTGGTAAACGGTCAGACTCAGCAGCCTTTTAAATGCCAGATCAGCTCTTACTTAAATGGCATTTTGCTTCACTATTTATTTATTAATTTATTTCTCTTTATTTATTTGTTTATTTGCTAAGAATAGCTTTACTAATGTGACGATCTCTGTCTGGCATTGTGTTGCGATGGTTCCTTGGTGCTCCTGGTTGCGGCGGCAGTGCAGGGATGTGTTGAGTTTGCCAGGGCTCAGCTAGCTCGGACCTTTGGCACCCACCCTGCCCAGCCGCAGCCCCCTCCCCGGGCTCAGAGCCCGGCCCTCTGCCCACCCCGGCCGGAGGAGTGGAGCGGGGCCGGGCGGGATGGCTGGGTGGGAATGGAACCAGGAGCTGGATGCGTGAATGGGGCTGAGCCGTGAAACAGGGAGAGAGGGAGAGGAGAGGGTTTGGGGAAATGCAGGGACACTGAAGTTAAAGCTTTGGCTGGCTTCCGAAGGGAAGGGTTAACCGAGGAAAGGTAGATGCGCTCTGCAGGCAGCAGGTAGTTAGCAGGAGAGTGTTGCTGTGGGATTTGTGGGAGGGCGGGGAAGCAGAAGGGCTCGGAGGGTACCGAGTCGGTGGGCAGAATGTAGGCAAATAAAAAGCCTGTCCGTAGGTCTGCAGATACGGTCCAGGGATGCTGGCTGAGGAAACAGAGGGCTGGCAGGGAACTGCAGAGCCTCTGGGTCCGGAAAGCCCGGGATGCCAGAGGGGAGAGAGCCCGGCAGGAAAGGGTGGCTGCAGGTAACAAGCACCTGCCGTGGGGAGGAGCGGGGGCAGCCCGCGGGGCACAGGAGCGGGGGCGCATCCCGGCCGCGGGGCTGGCGGCTCGGTTTGCCCTTGGCGGGGGCATCGCTCCTCATCTTGCTGTGCCCAGTGCTGTCACCCTGCAGGCGAGGGAAGGGACGAGGGCTGGAGAGGGCAACCTGTCCTTCCAGTGGCAATCAGTCCCTCCTTTCTGCTTGACATTTCTCTCTCTGTGTGAGCATTTTTGTGTAGAGGGCTGGTAGCTGCTCTTGCATCCCGCTCTCTCTCCCTTTGCCAGAGAGCAGCAGGCAGAGCCCAGGCTGGCATGCAGCTTGGTTTCCTGGAGGGATCTGTGCCACTTGGTGGCACTAAAAAGTTGCGCTGAAGCCCGGTACTCGCCCAAAAGAAAAGCCCCCTAGCCCCCCACCCAGCCGGGTGCGGCAGCGGAGTGCCCGGCTCCCAGCGCAGCGACCTCGGCGGACAGCAAACTTCGAGGGGCAGCCCGCAAAAGGTCGTCGGGACTGCAGGGGTAAACTCTTCCCCGCGACTCCGTTTTAAACAGCATTTTTTTTTTTTTTTTTTTTTTTTTTTTTTTTTTTTTTTTTTTTTTTTTTTTTTTTTCCTCTCTCTTCCTTTGGATAATACTGTTCTGAACCGATTGCCGCTTTCTTACTTGCCAGAGCGCAGTGCCGGAGAGAGGCGTCGATTTGCAGGGGGACTTTACAACCTTCAGAGCATCTGGAGATATTTCCTCACAGGGCAGAACGCAGGGTTAGCTGACTATAGACATAGAGAGATTGCTACCGTGCAAATGTGAGCAAGGGCGGAGGTGCTTAAGCAGGTGGATCAGGCTGCAGCAAGTATTTAGGGGGACCAAGGCTGTGGTAGCAAAGACCCATCTGTTGTTTCATCGTTTGTTTGTTTATTCCTCCTCTTCATGCCTTCCCCCTCCCTTAAATCCAGGGACTGTTCACGCCTCTTGCAAATGAGATTTGGGCGATGCTGAGAGAGCAGCGTGTTGCATGGCGTGTGTGTGCATGCATTCGGGGGTAGGATACTCGGTCCTCAACATTTGCCTGTGATCAGAAGAAAATAGGATGTGCCTGTAGCTGGAGGAGTGACAATGCTAGCCGAGTGGGGCTCACCTGCTGGTGATCTTTGCAGAGGCATTTGAGGATTATTCAGCTCCAGAAGGTCTGTGTGAGGAGTGCTATCTCTGCCGTGGCTGAAAATAGGAGGTGCCTACCCCTACCTGTCTTAATTATTGCTACCAAAAGGACCATTTTGCCACCACCGTGAGAAGAAGCACTTGCTGCCACTGACAAGGTAACACTGTGGGTTGGGAGGGGGTATTTATGTGCCCTGGATTGTGGACAGAAACCCTGTGGATGAAGGAGAGACTCTTCCCCCCGCTCCTTCCCTTCTTGCTTTTGCTCTGTACCCTGGTTGATGGAGGACTAGCACAACTCCTGGGGGACCAACAAGCCTATTGGTGGGGTGCCTCTCTAGGGGCTGCAGGGGCATCGCGGGGTCAGGGTGCTGGAGGGCAGCTGGCACTGATCCCTTCCCGGGGGCATGATATGTGTGGGGCTGCAGGGACAGGGGGTACTGTCATACCTGGGCTTGGTGATGTGTGTGATATAGTCCCTCTGCTCACAAGTGGAGGTTTGTCTTGCTAGGAAGCTATAATGGAAATGGGAATGTATTTGTTTTCCAGAGACAGCCAGGCTTAGCTCAGCCATAGACTTTTCTGTGTGACCTTGGGACGAATCACTTGGCTCTGCTCGGCGAGTCCCGTCTGTTACTTATTTAATAATCAAAGCTAATCCCTCAACGTGCAAAAATGGTTCATTATGGACCAAAGGGGACAGCTCGGACCAGCCGAGCAGGGATTCAGAGACCTAAGCACGAGTGTGGATGCACACATGCATGTCTGTATGCACAGCCGCTTAGTTGTGGCAGTGCAGGTGGCTATGTTGGGAGTTAACCTCGTCCAGTAGTTTTCTCTAAGACCCAGATCTATGCATTTATTTGCAACATTGCGATCCTGCGTGCCAAATGTGACCACCGCGGCAATTTTTACCACCGGTTGATTTCTAGGTTGTTTTATTTTTGTTTTCCCCGTCCACAGACCAGGCTGGCGACGAGCGCCAGCAGCGGGCGGTGCTCAGCACCAGGGACAGCGTCCGCTCCTCGCTGCCCGCTGCCCGCTGCCCTTCCGCCGCCCCGACAGCCCCACTCACACCCCGGCTGCTCCCTGAGAGGAGATTTCCCCTGGCGGGGAGGGAGTGACTGGGTGCGGGGAGAGCCAGGACGTTTCTTTCTCCTGGTCTTGAAGACAAAGTAGGGGGTCATCTCAAAAGTGGTTTTCATACTGAAAATGCACCACGCTAAATCCTGAAAGGGAAAGATGTATAGAGGAGTTAACTGTCAGGCTCTTTGAATTCCCTATGACTTGTTTTTTTAATTACCCTATTCCTAAACATCTCTATCGCATGTTAATCTTTTGCGAATTCTCAAATACTTTGACTACATTTTAATATTTTTGCTATATGATCACAGGATTGATCTCATTTCAAATGTTCAGAGAGCATTTTTTGGGTCCCTATATGGATTTTCTGTCATTTTATCTTCCTACATAGTGATGACATTGCTGGCATAGTGGTAGTACTGACATCCCACCATAACCACCCTTGTTGCAACTTGCTGGAAAATGCTTCCTGAAACTGCTATTGCCTTTTGTTGATCACCTCCTCCATCCCATACAGTTTTATTAATTAATGAAATGTCCAGGATTACACATGAAAACACACCTGAGCTATTAGTTCCTGCATCAAGTGGTGTAACTGGGTTTTGGTAAACAGCAGCGATATGTAGTCTGTTTGGCAAAATTAGAGATCTTGTAAGTTTTTCTGGGAAGTTAAACACCTAATATTAAAGCCAAAATTGTTTTATCAATCTGAAAGCATGTGTGGACACAACATGAGAAATAATTTCTAAGGATTGCTAAGGATCTTGTTGATAATTAAAGCATTCTCTGTTTATTTGCTATGAAGAAATGAGATCAACACTTCAGCCTGTCATTTCCAGTAGACATTCTGACCAAATGGTGAAAATTCTCCCTTGCTGCTTAGCTTTTTCGTATTCCTAAGTGGAATTATGGAAAACTGCTTTGTAGTCTCTCCTTTTGTATAAAGCTGTTTTTTTTTTTTTTTTTTTTGTCAAAGAGCTTGATCCAATGCCCACTGGAATTTGCAGAGCTGATAATGTAGTGTTTGGCTGATGTTGGGTTTTTTGTTTGTTTTGTTATGTTTGTGGACAGAAAAAATAAACCATAGTAGAAATCTCAGAACAGGGTGCTCATATTTCATGATTTTCAAATAAAGACCATTTGAGTGCGTCAGCTTTTGTGTGACCAAAGTGAATTAGCTCTGAGCAATGGGTAGGGGGGACCTCCTCCTGCAAAATGAGCCTCCACAGAACACTGGGAGATGGATTGCCAGAATAGCTTGAACACAATTATTGGAGTTTGCAGTGCCATAGCAGAACTCAGCAAAGCTTAGCATCCTGAGCGTATTTCCTCCTAACATTGGTCCAAATCAAGATGAGTTGAGAGGTTGCTCTCTTTATGTAACTGTTTTTTAAAGGCTCTTCCATATTTTGCTACTATAATATCTTCATTGTTAGAGAAGTGACATGACTAACTCTTAACCAGTAACTCAGTTGCTGCTTGCTATGGTTTTGTCTCCTCTGATGACAAAGCATAGGTTAATTCCTTGGGATATACTGATTCGATCCATATCAACATATATTATCTAATTTCTGATGGATTTAAATTAATTGTAGTAGGCATTGTAAATTAACGCTTGAAAAGCATTTAATCAGCAGGTACAATGGCTTTAAGTTATACAAACATAATGTATAAGTAAATTTTGTCACTACGAATGAATGAATTTTAAGGATGTTAGTTTTTGTGATTTTTCTGATCCTGCAAAATCCTTTAAGCAAAACCTTAAACTTTAGATAAGTCTTTACAGATATTTCACCAATAGTATTCTTCTTCTGAGAAGCACAGACCAACCATATTCCTAAGTGCTTTCCTAAATTAGGCCATGGGTTCTTATTCTGTTACAGCACTTTTCTTTGATTAAGTAATCTGACGTTTTATTTTTATTATTTTAATCTGCCTGAAGATTCAGAAATTATGAACGAGCCTGCTGCAAGCCTACAAAAGTGTAACAAAGAAGAAACCCGAAGGGGAAGCATTGTTACTTCTCCCTTTTACTTTTTTTTTCCCATGACACAGATTAGAATAAATAAAACAGTTTGCCTCAGCCGAGTTGGTGTTTTGCCTGTTAGAAACCATCGTGCCAAGTGGGTTTAGACCGCAAAGCACAGGTGCTTCGCTGCGGGGTCACTAGTGGGCGCTGCTATAATAATGTAAGCCCCGGAGGAAAGGGGGTCACCCTGCAGCTTTAAACACAGTCACACCTGCGGGAGCACAAGCCCTGAACAACAGTCAGCTGCATCCCATGTATAAACTCTCAGCCGCAAATATAGTGGGAAAATCAGCTTTTTGGGAGCAGTCTGATTTTTGTTCAAGTTTTTAAATTAATGCCTTTAGATATTAGCGTGCTTTTTGTTTCTTTTGGTCTCTACAGATTGCAAGTACAGATGGATATGTATTTGAGATGGGTATAATTTTGAAAGATTTATGTATTTTTAATAATGAAAGATTTCCATGATGTTTCATGGAATATTACAGATGCTCATTTTCTACTCGGTTAAACCTCAACATGAAGTAGCTGGAACTCTGCCCTAAGGGAACAGCTGAGAATTTCTCCTGACAGTCTGGCATGAAGTTTGTATTGCCAGGGAGAACAGAGGTCACAGATACATGTTGAGTGCTTAATCAGATCTGTGTCTTCAGTCACCTGGATAGTATGTAAACTTTGGTCTAGGGTGAGACTGAGCAAAGGACAGATAGGCAGTGTTGTTTTTCTGTCCTACTTCTTCTGCAATTTCTCCAAGCCTCAAGTTAGTGCACCAGAAGACCGAGGCCAAAGTGCCCTCTATTGTTAAAGCCTGTGACTTCAGGATAAGTTTTCAGTTAGATCCATAACTGAAATAAGCAAGGAACATTGACACACTAGTGATTAAGTATCTGATTCCATTTCACTTATGTTTCAGTCAATTTGGGATAAGTCCTTTGATGATGAAAAAATTGAACAGCGTGATAAAAAAATTTGACCCTAAGTGCTGCGCATATTGTCCATCAATGAAAACAAAACAGATAAATTATTAACTGGGAAACAATTCCCATTACTTTGTGCATGTACTCAGGAGTTCACTGTCTTTGAAACTGCTGATACCTCTGTTCTCAATCTGAGGGCTATACCATGTCAAATTCCCTTTAGGGTTATCTCTAAGAAATTCAACAAGAGTTATATTTAAGCTTATGAAATTTTATTTAATTTGTTTTAGTACTTATCCTACTTGTAAAAATAAGCTGCTTGTAGTAAGAGAGAATTGTAATTGAAACGTGGAGGGACTAGTATGTGATTCTTTTGGGAGAGAAGCACAGTGAAATTGTATATTTGAATAGTTCCCTTGGCCATCTTCTCTTCGGGAAGACATTCTCCAGGAAATATAATTAGTGTGCTTAGTGTAGCATCTCTCTGCTCAACAATTTTTCCTGAAATAGGATTTGTTACCTGATTAGTCTCAGGGTATCTTCTCATGCTGTGGCCAGCTGTGCTCATCAGAAGGATGACAAGCAATAAACACAAATCAAAAAACAAAAAGAATAAATAATTCTATAAAAAGAATATTTTTTACTCTGACTGTGGTCAAACAAGTTGCCCAAAAAAGTTGTGGAGTCTCCATCCTCAACAATATTAAGAACCTGACTGGACATGAAAGAGAGATTAGGAATCTGACTGGACATGAAGCTAAGAAATCTGTTTTAATTGAACTTAGGGTAAGCAGAGGGAATGGACCAGATAACTTCCTCAAGTGCCTTTCCACCTCAACCATTCTGCTCTTAAGTTTATGAGTGCAAGATCTCCACTACACAATACAAATACCTCGAAATATTAGTCAATATAAATTCCAAAATGTTTCATTACATTATGAGAGACCACAGACAATATTGACATCAGGTACTTCGGATGTGAATCCTAAGTCCAATACTATAAAACAGAAGCAGTGTTCTCAGTATAATTAGGGACTTTTAAAGTCCCAAGTAAATTGACCTTAGCTTTAATACAGTGAAGACTGTTAATTAATTGTGGAGCAGTTTGCAGCCTGTATCTGGCCCCTTCTTTTCCCTTGGATGCCATGGAGGGGAAAGATTTTATTGCTTTCAGAAATAGGAATCCCCCAGCCATGACATATCCTAGTATAGTGGAACAGAAATATGAAGGAGACCTTCAGCTTTGCCTCATTCTTTACCCTGTAATTTTATACTGATCGGCACAACTATAAGTAGAGAAGAGCAAACAGCTGTTCTTTGGAGGGAAGAAGATAAAAATGGCCTTCCTTCCCTCTCTTTCTCATATATCCTATGGAAATTTTTAATCCATAGACACAAGACCAAAAACTATGGTGAATATGTGTTGCAGAATTAAAATGATGGATTGGATTTTTTTACCACGAGCTCACCCCAAGCCCCTGAACTCTCTCTCTATCTGTACATCTGCAGATTCACAGGCAGGTAGGTTATAAAAAGCATCTCATTTTATATCCAGTCACAGTCTGAAGCGGAGCTAGCACTTGTCTAGATATACTTATGTTCTGGATGTGTAGCCTTAATTTGAGAAGTTCAGAAAAATAAGCACCCAAGATGTTAAATTAGAGAGTACTATTTCTGTTCAAATATTAATAAGTTAATAAATAATTATTTTTTAAAGTCATAATACATTCAATTAGTTAAAGGTGCAAGAATTTAACAGCTGTGATCTTGTACAAGGATATCCCCTGTTGTTCATCCTTTTGACTGTTTGCAAATTATATGGTACCAGCTTCAGAGTGATGGAACAAATAATTGAAAGACATAAGCAATAGTGATAGTCTGTAATTAGGGACTAATTAACCTGAACTGAACTGCTATTATTCCTTAGTGGCAAAGGGTTTCAGTATTGATAAGACAACTCTTCACAGCATTAAAAAAAAACAAACCTTCTTGAAGTGTTTTATAATGGTCTGAACATTATTTTATTATTAGCACTTTATATCACTAAAATTAATATTACATGAAATTATTATTTAAAAATTAAGTTATTTAAATATTATATTAAATGTTTCCTCTTTTTAAGGATTTGCATTTTATTTGGGAATACTCACTCAAACTCACTCGCAGCTCTGTGAAAATAGCTTGTAATTTATACATCTAGGTAAAATAATTGAGAAAGCCTAGCATCAAGCAGAAGAATGTGTGTGTCTCATCTTCAGAATCAGGAAGAGTTTCACTGTGTTGCTATCCTGAATGACTTAGCTGTGAGGAGTAAATTCAAGATTAAAATCCTGTGAGATTTTCAACTCGAAGAAACAGAGGTAGATTTTCTATTGTGATGATTTCTTTCACTTTACAATATCTAGGTTCTGTTAGAGTCATTGTTAATGGATTAGAAGTGATTGGTGGTGTCTGAAATATATGAAATTTTAGGTTTTTTATTTCATATAAAGATTTATGTCAGTAAAACTGAGACTGGGGTCTTCCCCAGAATTTTGCAGTTGTTTTGTTAAAAATCAAATTGGGCATATCAATTCACTAAGTTTCTCAGCATCTTAGATTTAAAAGTGCACTTACCTCTCTGTACTATCGATATATTCACTGGCAGGTGAGGAGTAATAGATGATGTAAATAGGTATTTAATGTGCTCAGGGATCAAGGCCTGGCAAGCAACTGTTTAAGCACTGTATTTAAAACTGGAAGCATTCTGCTGCAAATCCACTGCCACGTGCAGACCATTTTCAAGTACATTTTCTAGTTCCACAAGTTAACCACAGCCCAAGGTGTGAAGTGTTTGCTGATTTAATTATTTATTTGTCCTTCAGCAACAGTAAAGATGAGTGCAGATTGCATTGCAGTCTATAGGCAAATGTAACTGATCAAATATTTTGGGCATTAGTGTATCTGTACAGTCTTTGTGTTGACTTCTTGATACCAGTGGAGTCTGTAGGGTTGTGTACAGTAAAAGGATTTTTCAAATTGCTTTTTGATGATTTTTGAAGTAAGGATATAAAAAAGGTGAAAATAATTTAATTGCTTTTCTGTTTTAGAATTATTGTTCCTTTGCTTAAAACAAATATAAATATGGATAACAAAATCAGTTTTCTTAGTCTTGCTTAAAAGTCAATTTGTTTCATGTTGTATCTTGCAAAATAAAAACAGATTTATGCATTCTACATTCCTTAGAATAACAGCTTTGTGTGTCAATAGCAGTTTCCTAGCACTGAAATGGATAATAGATTGCAGCCCATGATACATTAATGTATATTAGAGATATAGAAAACGTCTGAAATTAAAGGGAGTTGTTTTTGAAGACACGTATCAGAAATCGCAACACACCTTTCTTCTGTAAAATTAAATACTTGCCAGTCTTTTGTGCATTTGAAAATATTTCCCCAGAGAATTTTTAGACATGATTGTCAAGAAGAAAGAAGTTGATTTATACCGGCAGAAGTACAAGCCTAAGATTGTGAAACGCTCAAGTGAGATAAAGTTTTCCAGCTTGAAAATGATGAAAGCAAGCATCCGCAGTGTATTACAGGCACTGATAGCTGTAGAAATAGGTGCAGTTTTAAAAAATATTAGAAGATATTGTATCTTAATATATAAGATTATATATATTGCTGACTTTATAAATAATTTTAAAGATATTTCTCTTATTTGTTAATTTTTGAAGGGTATGAGGATTATGACCTCATGTGCAGCTCTGCATAGCTGTCCACTTGGAGATGATGGTGACTCCTTAGAGAACAGATGCCAACTCGTGGTTAACAATCTATACAGTGCTGTTTCTATCCAGAAGATTTGATAACTGCTTTTCACCAGCTCTCCAACTTTTTTTCATCATGTTGTCTCTACCAGCCTAAAATTTCCTAAAATGGTCCTTTTGCTTTTCCTTGCAATCCTGCTGTTGAAGGAAGATGTCTGTGGGAACTTTGGGCTTTTGGTTTCAGCACAGGCAAATGAGAGAAGAGTGGTTGCACACATGCCTGGTGATATTATCATTGGAGCTCTATTCTCTGTCCATCATCAACCAACTGTTGACAAAGTTCATGAGAGGAAATGTGGAGAGGTAAGAGAGCAGTATGGTATTCAGAGAGTGGAGGCAATGCTACATACCCTTGACAGAATTAATTTGGATCCCACACTGTTGCCAAATATAACATTAGGATGTGAGATAAGGGACTCCTGCTGGCATTCTGCTGTGGCTCTGGAGCAGAGCATTGAGTTTATAAGGGACTCTCTCATTTCTTCGGAAGAAGAGGAAGGGATGGTGCGATGTGTGGATGGATCATCATCGTCTTTCCGCTCCAAGAAGCCCATTGTTGGTGTCATTGGGCCTGGCTCCAGCTCCGTTGCTATCCAGGTCCAGAACTTGTTGCAGCTTTTCAATATACCTCAGATTGCTTATTCTGCCACAAGCATGGACCTGAGTGACAAAACTCTGTTCAAGTATTTTATGAGAGTGGTGCCATCCGATGCGCAGCAAGCAAAGGCCATGGTGGACATTGTCAAACGCTATAACTGGACCTATGTTTCTGCTGTACACACCGAAGGTAAGAGATTGTTTTTTACCATATAGAAATGCCTCTGAAATACTCTGATGTGGACTAGTTGATGGATGATGATAGTTTGATGTTGTTGCATTTTTTGCCAGTCAGCTGTCAACTGTACAGATTTTTACTTAATAACTTTACATTTGCTGTGGGTCTGAAGTGGCATCATGTTGTCAATGGCTGAAAACAAATTTTGAAATACAAGATGGTGTGTGCTCTAGGGCCACTCATTGGTAAAAGTGCTTGATCTGGAGTCTCCCAAATGACCTTAACTTAATTTAGTTGGCATTTATTTACTTTTATTCATCTACTAATCAGTGTATTTTTGTAGAATAATAATTATGACTATTTTAGAATTAATGGGTAGTGAGAAAGCATCTGGTCTTCATAATGCAGATGAGAGCTACATCATCATTTGGAAAAATAGTTGTGTCAAAATATGTTTCTGCTTAATATCTGAGCCACAGTGGTACAGGTACTAGAAAACACGCAATTCTGGCTGCCCCAGCTCCTTGAGATCAGAAATCTTTCCATCCCTTTTACAGTACTTCATGGAGTATTGCACCACTCCTTCCTCGGCCTCTGGCCAATGGTTTTGGGAGAGAGCAAGGAAAGTTTTCTTGAGTTTCCTCACACATTTACGCTCCATTGGATGTCCAGAAAATCAGAACTGTGTGCTAAATTGCTTTCCTCCTTCTATTTATTTGACATAGAGCTTAAGCTTTTTATCCAGTTTTCAGAAGAGTTTGTGATTAAAGGGAAATCTGTGGGAAATTGTACTTGGTTTCATTATTCCTTGTAGATACTGATAGAATTGAGTTCATCTTGCTAGAAGTGACTAGAATTTCATACTGTCTTAAGAGCAAGTTTCATCAGCCTCCCTAATGACACCACCATTTAAGGAGTTTATGGAATTAAGTTCTATGATGAGTTTTAGGACCTCACCACGTTGCCTTTGTTCAAACAGACAGATGTTGAATGGCAGGCTCAGAATACAATCTGAGAATGGAAAATGTTAAGAGATTAAGTAGTGGTGGTGACGTTGCTGAACAGTGGCAGATGCTGCTGGCTTTATTACAACCAATAGAGAGCAGATTGCCCTTCCCACACACTGAGTATGCTTCTCTGGCAGGCTTTATACTATTCAAAGCCCTTTCTGAGGAGATTGTGGTCCAACGGTATAATGTCGAGATCTCTTTCCTCCTACAGATATACAGAGAACTTATTCTGCAGTATTTAAAAAAAAATAGTTAGAACTTGCATCCAGATTGTCACAACCACATTTCCATCATGATAGTGAGAGCTGGAAAATAGCTGAAGCCTCTTTTGTATGGCGATGCATGAATACATTAACAGTTTAATCTAAAACTTCAGTGCTCAAAACAGTGTATAAATCACTCTACATGACAACATGGTGAGGGTATTCTCTACCAGTCAGTGCCTTTGGCATGGTTAGGTGTGCAGCCTTCCCTCCACAAATATGTATGAATAATATCATAGTCAAAAATAATGCCACTACCAATAGCATAAGATTTTATATCCTGACTACTTTTGGTGACTCATCTAGTTTTTGCAAAGAACAACTTTTACACCTCTCCTTATTGAGATGGGATGTTTTTATATTCAGTCTGGGAATAGTCATGCTTATATCAAGGTCTGATTCTTCACAGAGTAAAACTATATACTTTTTCCACTTTCTGGGGACACTTTGGAGCAGATGGTAGCATATGGCATGTTAATCTTACAGCAGAGAAACTTTGTAATGTGCACTGGAAAGAAGAGAATAGGGACACAAGGGCTGGAGTTGGACATAAGTGCTATGGGCAAGATGAGAAGTAAGTGAGAGAAGAGCTGAATGTGAAGAAGGAGAAAAACAAAATTATATATGCAGTACAACGTTCCTGCTTCTGCCATTATTAGAGTGGATATGGTAAGTGGAACATTGCTACAACCTGAGGCCTCATTCATAGCATATTTACAGCAGTATAATTTTGGACTTCAGTGAAAAAACATTAAATTTGGGTGAACCTTATGATCCTATCATCTAGTTGCATAGTCTGGTATGGATGATGAATAGGCTCTCCAGGTAAATAACATCAAAGTTTTATTACAATAGAACAGATGGTATTTATGATGGAATAGAAAAATTCTAGTGGAAGGTACTTTGAAATGTGACAATGCCTGATGTTTGGGGCACTTTCCAAAGACTATGGCACATGTTATCCCTTGCTTTTTTTTTTTTTTTAAACCACCTTTAAAAAGCCCTACACATGAATGCTAAAGAAAAGGAATTGAGAGATTATGTATTTATTTATTTATTTATTTATTTATGTTGTAATTATTTTTCATTTTACTATAATGTCTTGTAACTTATAACATCCTAAATATGCCACTTGACTCAGTGTCCTACATTCACAGATATTGGTATTATTTCAAAACAGAAAAAAAGATTGTTGAATGCTGCTCCTTGCAATTTTTATTGATGTAGGATCTTGACCACCCATAGAAAGTAGTCCTTCTTTTCACACTTCTGGTAGTTCTAGCCAGCTGCATTAATTTTCTTTAACTAGTTTTCATTCATTAATTCATTAATTAACCAGACTCTTCTGATCTTTATGATTGTATTCTGATCAATATGATCTTTAGCTTCTGTAAATTATTTCCATGGAGAGGGAGGGTCTTCTCCTCCAAAGCTGGGTGGAGAATAAAACAGAGTCATGAAAAACCTGTTAGTTTCATTCCTTTGGTAGTCCCAATAGCAGATAAATTTATAGGTCTCTTTGTGGTCTAGTGTAAGAAAAGCCTGGCATACATCAACATAGTTTCATAGTAAAAAGTTTCTTGTTTGAATCTTTCCTTATGCATTCACTAATTATCTTTGTCTGCTGTGGATTAATGTTTTGGGGGGTTGATCTGAAATTGTGTCGTTAAATCCTTAGTTAATACTTCCAGATTTAAAATACACAAAAAATGTTGAGAGATCCTCGTAAGCTTTGCTCCTTTGACATTAAGCGCTACAAATTAAACTAGGTGATGCCTCCAGGTTCACAAATGACGTCTAAAAGTAAATTTTTTTCCTAAAAATGGGAAGGACTGCTGTCAGTATAGCTCTTGTAATTTTAAGGAGGAAGGCTTTTCAATACCTTCAATAGAAAATGTGAGCAACAAATGAATGACATTTCTCATAAAACACCAGTCATCTTCATTCTCTGTAGTGTATTTTACACAGGCCAATGAGAAATCTTTGCAAGTCTTAGTCTTGGGTTGTAACTCTGTCTTGCTTGGCTCTGTCAGGAATCATTGTCATCATTATCATCATTATCTTCCCCTACTGTCCACCTCTTCCTTGCATTGAATCACTTGTGGGGCTCTACTCTGAACCAATCTGGCTTTAAAATAAAACCTTCTTATGCCAATGAGAGCTGTTTTTCAAAAAGCCATATCAGTTCTGAGGGTCAGTCCACACTGTGGCCCCATGAACAGACAAGTTGGCAGTACGTGGCAGGGAGCAGGAGTGAGCAGGAACAAGGGAAACTGGGACATGAAACTCCCTGTACTAGGGACCTATCACTCAAAGCCTGAAGTAACTGCCTTCAAACTTAAGGATTACTACAACAAGCATGCAAGGGTGTACTGGTGTTCCTACTGTCCAACTCTTTCAGTTGATGTTACAGATGGTTTTTTCCCACTTCTGTGGTAGGAGTAAAGCTTAAACAAACTTTCCTTAAAATTAAACCAACATTTACTTCTTGAACCAACTTCACAGACAGACAGCAAGTCAATAAAGCAGCCAAGAACTCTGTGTGTGCTTCTGTCTGAAGAAAAGTAGCACAGCAGAGAGAAGGCCCCTAATTTAGTCTCCCAGTCTTGCAAGAATGTTTGAGTCCCTTTTTAGCTCATGTAACTGTTGCCCATCTCTGTGGACACTAATTCTCACAGGAAGGTGTAGAGAGGGAAATTTGTGCATGTGTTTTTGGTTGGTGAGGGTTGGCATGCAGGTGGGCCATGCAGCTCATGCACTATGGGCATTTTTCGCAGCCTTTTCTTGCTTAACCAATTGACACTCCAGTTAATAGAAAATGGTGGGAGAAATCAGGAAGAGGTTGGCTGGCTTCCAAAAGAGGCAGAATTGCTTGTTTACCTCATTTCCCATATGAAAGCATTCCCTGGTTTTTTTTGAAAGATCAAAGAAAAATATGTGCAATTTTCTCTTCTCCTGTCATCGAGGTTTGAAAGCCTCATTCTGAAAGCCAGTTTGAACTCAATACCCTCCTGTTAAGAAGACTTACATTTAGATCAGACCTTTGTAGTCAGAAACAAAATCAATCCCTGAGAATCTCTGCCTAAAATTTGCCTGGAGTCAAATGAATTAATAACTAAAAAGGCAATTTTCATTGCCATTGGAAACCATTTATTTTGCTGCACTGAATGGGGTGAAGAGGTGATGTATGCTGGAAAAACAGAACTGTACAGGGGTGCAATTGAAACACAATAAGCCAAATATATTGGGGGTGGCAAGGGAGAAATTTATTCTGGTTATGTAAAAGGTGTAATTTGCTTTTGAACACAACCTTAAGAAATAAGACAGTTTGTTGACATTTTCTTCAGGCAGCTTTGCAGGTAAACTTTGAATGAAACTCATCCTCAAAATCCTCTGTGTTGAACTTCACTTTCCTCCATTTAAATTAATCATAAGTGCATATAAAGAGGTGGTTCACATTCATTTCCTTGGGTTGTAATCTGGCAAACATAAGGAAACCAGACCTTTTTTTTCCCTGCACATAGAGGTTATTTCACATTATTCCTTTCCTATTTATACAAATGTGTATGGTTGAAAGACTATTTTTCCCCCATCCTTTGCTCCTAAATAAAAAGTTAAATCAAAATTAGTCATAGTTTGTGAGAATAGGATGAAGAAATGAATGAAAAAGCTGCAACAAGTTGATGTTAAAACAGTTGCCTGGAACAAACTGTACTTAGATGAGGTCTTTCCTTCAGACTCTAGATTTTTCTCCTTTACAGACCACAATTGTATAATGGTCAAAAATATTATTTGCTTTTCACAAAGTAATACAACTGAATTTTGGGTTAATTTTATTTGAAACAGAGGTGATATATTTTCATGCTTTATATGCAGAAAAAAGCCCATATTGAAATAATGTGCCAAGAATTCCTGTGCTAGTCCATGAAAATATTTTCCGTTGCAGACAAAATCTATTTCTAAAAATCCGTTTCTGAAAATTGAAGAATTTCCTGTCTAAAGACTGGAGAGTATTCTATTCCAGAAATTTTAATTTTTTGCTATTGGGTAAAATAATTTTGTGTTTGGAGTTTTCTGAAAGTACTTTTAAACTGTTTCAAACATAAATTTTAAGATCAGAATTATCACAATTTGATATTCTCTTAATCACATTAATCTTGTAGCAAAACCAAACAATATCTCTCATCCAAAAGAAAATATGGGGGAAAAAATACCCAGTTCAAGTTCCAGTCCTATCCCATTGCTTGCTCATTTTATTGAATGTTGACAACTGAAAGAGGGAGCCATTTTCTTGCCTAATTTCAAATATTTATTCTAGTATCCCAGTTGTGAAAAGTGAGCAAATGCTATCTGGCAGCTGGGAATACTGAGACAGAAAAGTGAAGTAACACTGAGTTAATGTTTGTGGTGCTCTGACAACATTTTCACACGGCTGTTAGGCTGCTCAGGCCAGCCGCACCTGCTGTGTAGGATCTTGTCTGACCAAAGAATATGAAGTGAGGGGTATACTCTGCATTCTGTGAGTGCTATGGGGATGAAAATTCTTAGGGAAAATACCATGAGACTGAAAAAGGAGTATGAGCAAAGAGGTGTGCTATTCTAAAGATTAAAAAGAAAATTAATTTTTAAAGGCGTGACGGAAGATAGGCTTAGCTAAGAGCAGGTTATTTGTGCTGTCAAAATGTCATTTTGCTTCTTGTGTTTAGGGACTAAGTGTTTGAATGTCACTTTTTCAGCTACTTAGATTCTATAGCAACTTTTTGAAAGTTTCAATGTCATGAAACCTGCTTTCACTGAGAAGAAACATGGGAGTCCAGCAACCTCCAGCTACATCTTCCATTTTTCCACTGCTGGTGTCCTGGAAATAGCTCAGTTACTGTCCCCATGCCCAGGCTGCACCTCTTCAATCAGAGAGGGATCCATAAAGTTGATGAGGTTTGGAAATCTTTCAGAAAACCAAGTTTCACTGCATAGTGCTTACTGGGTCAGAGCAGTTTTATGAAAGGTGGTTCTTCTGATATGTGTTATCAGATGCCTATGAGTAGTGGCAGTGATTCCTTTTCTGTATCCTCATTGGTTTTTTGTCTTGAGATTAAAAAGTATATGATATAGAATTGGTTGGAAAACAGGTATTCCATGCAATTTTTTTAAAAAATACATTTCCTGAAGTAAATTTTGTCCCAAGTCAGAATTCAAAGCTAAAATAACAACATCTTTTAGTGAATAAAAACTCTGACAAAATTTAGAATTTGGTCAAAATAAACTGCTTGATGGGTTTATGTTAAGTGTTGATGAAAGATAACTTGATAAATCAAATGGGATCTTGTTTTTGAACCGTGTTCACTTTTAATTGTTTTTCACAAATATTAGTGTTCCTTAACAATTTTGACAAAAGATGTTTTATTCAAGAAAGAGCTGGAAGTTTCCCTTACATCACATTTTGTTTAGAATGTATTTTATATCACCAATCCTGTACACAAATTAAACATTTTTAGGTACATTGAAATGCATGCAAAATTAATCAAATAGTTAAGGAGAAGATGGTAAACAAGGTCCCATTTTTCATTTTTTGTAAACATTTGTGTACTTCTGAACCTATGCTCCTTTTTCTTCAAACCATCTATTTTTCTTTTTTCATGTATGTTACCTAGTGGCAGGAATTTTAAATCATTAATTTGTATAGTAATTTTTCATAGATTTTAGGGTCAAAACTAAATTTTGGTATATGAAAAACAAACAAACAATCAAACCACCAAACCCCAAAATTTCCAAAACATTATTTCACGTTCCTTGAAATAAATTCTGCTATTGAGAATTCAGGGGTGATCAGAACACTGTTGAGATGGGAGCCAGGATCAAGGGGAGTGAGACAGAAAAAGCTATCCAATACCATTGGAAAGACTAGGATGAGAACACACTTTTCAGAGTTCTAGTTTAAGACCACAGGTAGGAAAAGACTTTACGAAAAAATAGGATTTCATTTCCTATAGAAACAAGGAAAAAAGTGGTTGTCCTGCACTTGTCAGTATCTCTATGCATCAAAACCATATTGTAGAGAGCTTAATAGTGCAGGAATTAAACCAATGATGCTTCAACATTTGAAACTTTATGTGCAGTTAAGGAGGAGAATAGATATTTACATTGGTCCATACATGAAGAACATTTCCTATGCCTATGAG
Organism: Cichladusa arquata; assembly: GCA_026413545.1. Lineage (NCBI taxonomy): Eukaryota > Metazoa > Chordata > Aves > Passeriformes > Muscicapidae > Cichladusa > Cichladusa arquata. The sequence continues at coordinate 80,820,688 of JAOTQP010000001.1, forward strand.
AGCTAATTTGTGATTTCTTTGAAAGCTAAGAAAGGTCAAAGGGCTTGTGTAGGATCTTTTAAACTTTTCCACCTTCCCTAAGGCAGTTCTGACTAGCTGATCCTTGAATTATGCAGGAGACAGTGATCTTGGAGGTGAGCCAAAAATTATAGACTTTACTTTAATTTAGTTTGAAAGCCACTGGAGAGAGAATAATGTTGCATCCATCTTACTAAAATCTGATTGCAGGCCCATGATGTGGAGGCAGCCCATGCTGTAATGCACGGTGTTTATATCATTATATTGTATGTGTATACATTAAAGGAGTGATTGGGAATGTTATTAACAGAACAATTGCCACCTACCTTGGCAACTGAATTTGCAGACAATACGTTTCATAAATCACTGCCTTGTTTTTAAACGAACATAATGTAACTCATAGTTCTGAATATACTGGCTGGAAAAGAAATTATTTAAGATTTCCTTTAACTGAGGGGTTTGATTTTTCTTTCTGGAAGTCTGGCAACATTTATGGCTGGCCAGATACATGGTCCAGGTGATATATGTGAAAGCCTCCATATAAAATCAATTACATTGTCAAAGGGCAAACAAACAATGTATGGGGAATGGCTTTTCTCAAAGTGCAATATATACTTGAAGAATTGCAAGGATAATATTTGGGGCGGATGGTAAATCATCACACTCAATGAGTGCCATGGCCAAAATCCAACCTAGCTGTTGAGAAAAGTGGAACTATGAGGAAAATCCTTCCACAGACTGTTCCTCAGTCTGTTGTGATCTAGTCAGATGCTTCCTATTTGTCTTTAACTAGGATTAGATGTTTTGTTTGTACCTTTCCTTCTTGAGATAGATTTCTTTTAACTTTCTTGTTGAAGTTACTGGGAGTAGGAGGAAGAATAGAGGAAGTACTGCCAAAACAGAGGTGCAAATTCATAGTGAAGGGACTGTGATAAGAATATAGGAAATTTCCTTATCTCAGTGAAAATAGCTACAGCAGTCAATTCAGTTGTCCAAGACTATGATTCTGGAGTGAATAAGGCAAGCATAAATAAACTATAGTTGATCATACATGGCAGAATCACAGAACATGTTCACCTTTACCTGATTTGAATTTATAGAAATCTGTTCTCCATATCTTATTTCTGCTGTGTAGGATAGGTGATGACAGCTAGTTATTAGTAGTTGTTACTTAGGATGAAACATATTGTATATGATGATACACACAATGTACCTTCACCTAAGGACCTCGTGCAGAGACAGAGTTGATTTCACTATCAGGTAGTCTGTTCAGACCGAGGATTACTCATTCTTCAAATGAAATAACCAGCTGTGTTTCTCCAACCTATAGCTCTTTATTATGATATGTTCTTCCCAGAGAAATGCTTCTCTTCCCAGGCATTGTTCTAATCTTTATTTTGGTGAAGCCAGAGCTTTAGTTCTCCTGTCACTTCTTTAAAGTGCCTTTTCCAGATATTGAGTTTTTCTTCTAGTCCCTGTGTGAATCTTTCCAGTTTTGTCAAATTTGTTTCTAAGAACATGTGCCATTTTTTCTCAGGGAAATTGGTATTCCATTTCCTCCTTCACCTTGAAGTCAGGCAGAACTTCAGCACACAAAGTGGTATTTCTTACTTTATTAGCAAACCAATATGGTGGTGGCCTGTAAATATATACTGTTTAATTTTCCCTTTACAGTTATCTGCCTCCCTCTTATCATAGCTTCTCCTTATCTGGCTTATCTCACTGTCCTCAAGGTTCAGTTGGGGTTTTTTAAACTCACTTTCTAAGGTTTCTTTTCTGGTTGCATTAATTCTTTACTGCTACCCCTGGTTAGATTTGATTTTTTTTTTCCCCTCTTATCCCTCCCTGGTCAAAATAAGACTACTGACCAACTTCAGGTAGATAATTTTATAAATATGACAGGATGCACTGATGTGGAAATTTCTAAAACTTTTGGTTCATGTGACCCTGACTATCAAGCAATGCAGACTGAGCCCTGGATAAAACAAAGGCCATCAAAATTACACACTGTTTTAAAAGTTCTTTCGCCTGGAGAATCCAGACTTAGTCCAGATGTATTCTAAATTTCAGGCTTTGAAGTCCACATTCTCCTTTTAAAATATATTATTCTAACTAGATATATTTTTCAGCAAGTCTACATTCCTAAAGCCTAGTGTATTATAGTTCTTAAATTTGCAAATTTGGCATTTAGTGCAAAACAGAACATTTTTACACATGCAAGCAAAGCATTGAAGGTGAAAGATAAACTGAAAATCTTCCTCTATTTTACTTTCAACAAGCTTCATACCCAACTTCAGTCTCAGTTATGTTAGAATAGGGTTCTTGAACACAATATCTGTTGCACTTGAAGAATCCAACACTATCTCCAGCCCACCTTCTCTCCATCAGATTGTTTTGAATATGGTTCTTGTAACCAGGATGAGTGAGCAGCCTTGGAGGAGAATGTGGACGTGCTCTTGGGGGTGTTCTCTAAGTTTCAGAAAATACTATAGGTGTCCATGATCTGAGAGCATTGCTGAACGGGCAGCAGAGATGCATCCTGACAGCAAATGAGTCAAGATATATTTAAGCGTGAAAAAGGAGCAAAAGCTCCTTTCCCATTCCAAACTTTGGAAGTTTGGAATGGGATCTTATACCTTTGTTGATAGAGAATAAGCATTGAGTGTCAGCTCCTTTCCCATTTCCATGATGGCTCTGCATTTCAGAGAAGAATTTTATCAGAAGTTTCCAAAGAAGTCCAGGGAAGGAAATAAATAAAAACTTGCAGATCCTGCTCATTCGGTTTTGTGAGTAGAACAGAACTTCAGGTTGCATTTGATAGGTAAGTAGTTTTCCCATTTTTCTTTCATCTTTACTGCACAAATATACAGGACTCAAATCCTTTTCACATTAACAGAAGCTTTCAAAAAGATTAGGATATATGCCCAAAATAGAACTATATGAGAGTGCATATTATCTTTCCAATATAAGCTTTTTATATGTCTTCAATCATCTTTATATATAAAAATGGTTTCTTTGTTTTTTTCCCTCCTGCAGCACTGTAGGATGTGAAGTTGCCTTGCTCATTTTCACACATATGCAAAAAGACAAGTAATTGTCTGACCTATTTATTTTCCTAAAGGGAAAGTATGAGACAAACTCAAATGTAAGGGGTCTAAAAAAATGTTAAAGTTGGATCAGATGCTCCCTTTCCCTGGCTTAAATATCTGTCTTGAAAGCCCACTGTACCAGGTATTTCTATGCTCAGCTTCTTATTTTGGCACATTCATGCCTTCTGAAAAGAAGTTGTTATATAGACAGTCTGTATCTTACTGGGTATGGACCTGAAGATTTTTTTCACTCAGAATTTCTATGGAGGATTTTTTTTTTTTTTATCTGAAGGTATTTATGCAAAGCATGTCTGTCATCACACTTAAGTTGTTCAGAATAAAACATGTGGTGCAGCATGCATTCAGAGATCTCAACCTTATGGATTTTGCATAGAAGATAAACTTCTGCAATGACTGGGGCAGGTTAGGAGCCTAATATCCTCTGGTAAGCTACCATAGATTCAACTGAACTGTATAAGCTTTATAGTTTTAATAGCATCCTGCCATGTAATTTTATTGAGAAGTGAGAGTCGCTTGACCTGTAGACTTACTAATTGCCCATTTCCTCCAGCTTGTGAGGAGTGGCATGCAAACAGGTTAGGCACAGGAGACAAAGTGATGAGAAGAGCCTCAGTCACTCATGGTAAATTATGCCCATGTCAGGCTATGGTGAAGCCTCTCCAATTGCATGCAATGGCATGCTCATCACACTCAGCCACATTAGGAGAGGGAAGGCTGTTGTGTCCTCTACTCTGTCCTGTGGACCTGCCTTTCCTGCTTGATGAACTTGTGTCTCTGTGGATGGAAACACAGCACTCTCTTTTATAGCCCCCTTCAAGAGTGGCAGTCAAATCAATTCACCCAAACCAGGAGAGTCAGCCTGAGAATACAGTCCATGGAGAGGAAGACAGCGGAATGGCTACTGGAGAAGGGTGTTTGGGATGGTTTATGTGGAAGTGAGAGAGCTAGTTGCATGCTCTTCTGGACTATCTGTGTGGCCCTGATGAAATTGCAAATATTGTGCCAAAGTATTATGATGGAGACACTGGTTCAAACGCACGTTTGGGCTGTACCATTGGAGTGTTGTGCTCAACTCATCAGCCCATTGGGAAGTATGGCATGGGACACAACACTCTGGAGCTGAGCATCTCAATAAAACAGGCTGGATCAGAGCTGCAGACTGTGCCTGCAGTCCCATCTGTAGCCTGGTGGGGACATGCCTTCAGCCATCTGCAAGGGGACTGCTTAATGATTTTGTAATGGTTTGGCATTTTGTAGGCTGAGCATTGGCACACAAGGACGTCTCTGAAGCATTTGTTCCAAACACCCACATTTCAAGTGTGTGATGGAAGTGTTGTGAGAAGCAATACTTGGGAGGGAAGGGACACTCTGACACTACTTGCAATGTGGGGCAGAGAAACTCACAGGCATGTAGTTTGAATACATGTTTCTGTAACCAAACACACCTTAGAGAAGGTGCTCTGACATGATGGGTAAAAAGCATCGTGATTGACAGACCTCCTCTGGAAGAAAGAACGAGAACACTAGAAACATGGGGCAATGAAAACTGTAAGCCTAGTTCCTATTTCTCTTTTACACAAAAACTTTTATCTGATTCTGGTTTTTTTCTCCTCTTGAACAGTTGGTAGAGTGGGTGTTACATCCAACACCTCCATGTGACAAATCTCAGCCTACAAAATACTGACATGTTACATTTCATTAACCATCTGGGACCTAATTATGCTGACAGTTAAAATACAGGTGCAAGTCCTACAGGACCTGTTTGCTGTTTGTACATGAATTACCTATAGAATTTTACAGTATGTTTGCCTACACAAATCAGAAGTTCATTTGACATTTGCAGTATGGATGGCTTCATCTAGCTGTATAGAGCCTAAGTTTTAATATCTAGCTGAAGTAAAAGGTAAGTTTTTGCTCACAAGATTGAAGGGTTTAGAGAAGAAGGGGCATCATCTATGTGTACTAAAAAAATTGTCAGAGTCTTCCCAGGAAGAAGTATTTCAGCATTTTGCAGTCATGTCCATAAATCTGGCCAAAGGTAGCCAGATTCTTTAAAACAGCAGAGCATTGACATCCTCTGTCTACAGATGACCTGGAACAAAGTGGCCCCGATTTGGCAGTGCTCTCCCTGCCCTGTCTGTCCTGCTGAAATGTTGGCCCAAAGACATGAGCACACCATAATGGCACTTGCAGCAATTTCATTGCAGATTATTTTGTCAGGTGGGCTCTAGAAGGGCAGGAGAGTGAACTCTGTGCAGATTGTATGTGAGTGCTAAGAGGGCTCTTAGCAAGAGGAAGCAGAATATCAAAGGTCTAAGTGAAGGAGAAACACAAGCGTACAGGATTAAGAGAAACAAATTGTAGAAATGGCAATGGTGCTTAAGATTAATTGCTTCACTGATACAATTTCTAGACACGATACTTAATACACCCTAGTACCAATTCAGAAAATGCCATCTACAAGCCCTGAAATGCCTCATGAAGTTAATATAATTTTATTGCTAGGAAACCAAAGGCCTAAAGCTGTCATGTTGTACTGGAGGACAACCAGGGCATCCATCTTGTTTCTCAGACATCTATTCTTCCTTAAGTTGAGCTGTCTTTCATGTTGATGGTCATGACCTGTAACTATACAGGAGGTGCCACATTTAACTGTTGTATGTGTAACACAAGACCTGAAATTGTTCTTTAGACCAGAAGTGAAAATGCAGTGAAGTGCTCAGTATTCCTGAAGACAAAGTTAAATTTCAAGCTAAAGCAACCTAAGGAATACAGCAGTAAGTCAGAATGGTGTTTGCATTTATAAACAGTTGATTTGTCCTAAATATGTCACGTAGAAATGACTGAATTTTGCTTTATAAAATGACTTTTCAAATCAATAATGTTCATACCTTCTCATAAACTGATGGCTTCTCTAAGGAAAGATGTGTAATTTTGATATGATCATGGTAGAGGTGCTACTAGCTTCATTTGAAAAGCAAAAATTCGTAATTACTTCACAGTTTTGTAGAATTCTTTGTAAAAAAATCATACCTATAATTGTGATAATATTTGAGTGATTTTTATGTTTATTTGTTCTCTACATTAGAGTGAAAACATATTTTTATAATGTTTTCCTTGTATTTTTTATGTGGAAAACAGGTAAACTTTTCATAGTGAAAAGAGAGAATTTTTTGAAATGGAAAATATTTTTCAAAATAGGAAGAGTGGGTGTTTGTGCATTTTCATCTTCTGTTGGTGGAATTTGCTGTAGTCTTATCACCTACTGCCCACAGTTCTGGACATTCACAGGTGGGACATAATATGCCCAATGGCTATTTTTGCTGTCCTCTAAAAATAGCAATAGTGAATTTGCAGTGAAACTATTTCATTAATCTGCATTGATATGTGAGAAGACGTTCTGACTTCAAAGATCAGCACTTTGCCATGCATGCAAAATTTGCTGAATAAATAATTAGACTGATTGCTTTGGGTTTAAATATAATTTAAAAAGTATTTGGGGCACCATACTGAGTAATTACATATAACAGAGGCACAGGGAGTTAGTCAGATTATGAAGATGATCTATTTAAGAGCGTTGCTTGAAATGAGCTATGTATAAAATGTATTAATCTAAGGTCCACAATGAGGTTATTGACTCTGTATAATCTTTGCAACTGAAAAGAAAGTTACCAAGTGATGATTTCTGATGGGAAAGATCTTGTAGTAAGAAAGGATATTTACTGCACTCTTTCTAATCACATGCTGCTTAAACCTATGACCAGTTTACAAACAATCAATGATTGTTTACCAATTACTTATGAATAATATATTGGCTGGATATCTAACGTTTCTAATAGAAAGGCAGTAGTAGTAAAGCAGTCGAAAAAGTATCAAACAGAGTCACCAGACCTATCTGTGCATAAAAGAGCTGTGGAAAAAGCACCCCTTGGGTGTTCAGAATAATTTTTAGTCTAAGCTACATTGCCTTGACTCAGTGTTGTGCTTGTATAGTGTCCTGTCCTGCATTTCTTCACTACACAATTTGTGAACACATGTAGTGCCAGTTTGTTCAACAGGAACAACAAGAAAGAAAAGAAGATTTCTTTCCCAAGCAAGAATTGTTTTAGGTTTTGTTGTCTTTTGTTTTTTTTTTTTCCTACCACTATTTGCTGTGATTCTGTTGTCTACTTATTTACACTGACAGTTTTTCCTCTCTTTTTATGCATTTGAATAGCATCTAGCATCCAGGTACCATGACCTTAGCTGGTGCTCATATACATCATTATAAGTCATTTGCTAAAAGAATTACCATTCCCAAATAATAGCACTCACAGTCACGACTTTACTGTTAGAGCCAAAGTCCTTTCCTTTTATCAACAATTTTTATTTTTGTAGTTCAGAGAGTGCAATGGAATTGGACTAAAAGTGATGGCAGTTTCAATCCATCACGTACTCTGCAGGGTTCTGGTTCAGCAAGTGCTCTGAACCCTTTGCTATTTTTACTCTGAACAAGTTAGCAGCCTAAGGAGCAGCAAATCAAAAAACATCCTTTTCTGATAGACAATAGACTTCTATTGTTTGACAAATTTTTAATATTTTCTGTTAGAACAAGAGCAAGAACTGTTCCTGCTGATTGAAGGAATTGCCTGCTTGCCTTAATTATATGTTTTGTCAAGAACTCATAGTGTGTAGCAATCAGTTTATTCATTTTCCTCCCTGCAATACTTTTCTCTGAGCAAAACCACTTGACTCTTTGGTCTTGATTGAATCAGAAACAGGCACATTACTGTAAATTCTGTAAAACCAGCACCTTGGAATAAAATTCTTGTTGGGGAATACTGGTGGTTACTGATATGTTTGTTCTGCATATTTGTGTAGTTTAGTTGTAACATGCTGGTGGCTCAAAACTGGATCTGTAAATTATACCCTCGTGGAACTTCGGGCACTATTCCAGTTCTGATGTCAACACCTTAGGTTTTTCATATTCCTGAGAGCAACTGTAGACTTTTTGAAATAGATTAACATGCAGTTGTTTGGAACAGGAAATTGAATCTCCTTGAGCATGTGCATATCAGAAAATAAAAAAGACCAATGGCTGTGCCCAGGCACTGCACTTCCTAAGTGTTAACTCATCCCCTGCCTTAGTTATGGACTAATGCAATGACCCCTATACAAAGCAAAGATGCTACAAGGAAGGCTGGAGCTAAGCAGTGCACGCAGAATAATTTATGTTGCTTGTCCTTGTTCTGTCCATTCTCCCATTGTGCAGAAGCCCCTGCATAAACACAAAAAGGCAGCATTCCTCTTGGGAGCTTTACAGAAGTAAATGTCATGGAATTCTGATTTTTCAGTTGCTGTGCCTGAAGAATCCCAATACGCTTTTTCTTGAAAAGCTGGTTAAATCTGATCATACCAGACCTGCATATTTTGAATACTTTGTGATTCATGCTGTCTCCAACTGTGCCTGGAAATTATTTGGGACAGTTCAGGCAAAAATGATTCCAGGGACTATTATAGTAATTTAATATTGTAGAGAATCATGTTTCATAGCTAGTGAATGTTCTCTGATGATGAATATACCAGTACAAATATTACCTTTTTTTCTTTATAAATACCTTTCTTAACCTGCAGGCATATATTAAACAAGGCAGTTAACAGTAGAAGCACAAACACAGGTTTTTTATTCCATTTGAATCTACATACTCTTTGTTTTTCAAGGATCTTAATTTCTTTTCTGCTCTCTACAGCTTGTTGAGATATTTAGTAGCTGAAAATGTATTATTATTAAATGTGCTTTGTTTTATTGGAGTGAATAATGAGACACTAAAAAATGCTGTGAGCTTACTCAGTTTTAATTAAATGAATATATTTTGTATAAACATTACCTTATTGAAAGAGGACTCATTTCAGAGGAAAAGGTGTTTGAGAAATTAAGAAAGATAATGGATTATATAAATTAGTCTACTCAGGATCAAGCAGTCAAATACAAAGAAGAGGCATTAGCAAAAATGGTGATTATGATTCTATGGTTCTGACTTTCTTATGCCAGTTAATGATCTATTGGAATGGGATCGACTGGTAATGGATTTTCCCACTGGAATAGAGGGAAGAGCTTATGAAACCCTTAAGGAAATTTATTTAGATAATATATCATGGATATCCAAAATTATAATGAAGTAAAAATTGTAAAAGTCAAGATGAATTAAGTCTCAAAAAGCAAATAAAAACGGATAGCTAAAGTCTACCATTGCTGTCTGCAAAATTAAGAAGAACAAGAACAGATTGAGTCAACATTAAAAGTAATTCCATGTTGGTTCTAGGCCAGAACAAACATTTCTTGGCATAAAAGTGGTAGAAAAGATGACTCTCTTTCATTTTTTTCAAGCTGCTAGCTAAATTGTCCTAAAGACCCTGTTCACACAATGCAGAGTCACTTCTGAGGGGTGATTTAACCCTCCATTTCACTTAACTCTTCATTAGTGATTGCTGCCTTCCTAACTCAGGTTCTTTAGAAAAATATTTCAAATTATGTGTGCTGAATAACAGACTTAATAAAGATGAACACTTTAGAATATGAAGGCAAAGGCAAATTGATTGGCAGGAAGGATGATATGGAAATGGGAAGGATGGCAACTGAAGTGGAAGAACAACTCTTCAGAAAAACTAAAGGCAGTGTCAGATAATTATGGTCCCAAAGATTAAGACTTATTATTTGAAAAATCATAAATCTGGCAGCAGGGTTTAATCTAGAGGGACTTTTAGACTATCTTTTGGGTGTTCTTTAAAGAAAACATTATTTCAGGAATGGCACTGTAATATAGGAGAACAGCATGGACGATGGATATTATTTAATGCATGTTTGTGTGAGTGAAATGACTTCATTATCCACAGATCATGTCTGTGCAGTATGTTTGCTTTCAAAAAAGAGTTTTTAAGAGAAAGTAATACAAGTAAATGTAAGATCCTGGATATGTGTCACCCTTTTTTCAAGGGATCATTGATTTTAATTATTTTCTCCATAAAGGGAGAAAATGTAGTTTAGATGTACTCTGTTAAGGTTTGTTAAGTGCTGATATAGTGCTGCAGAGGAAATTAGGGTTAGGGTTTGGGTTTCATAGCAGCTGGAAACTACGGTGAAACTGAGATGGACAGGAAAGTGGGTTAAATGGGAAAAGAAGGTATGAAAATACATAAGGTTATTGTCAGCAGTCTTCAGTGATCAGCACTGGGGCTGGTTTTTGTAACAAGTGCTTTTGTATCTGATGTAAGTATGATCAGCCTACTCCCTGGGATTTTCTAATGGTATAAAAAAATATTAACCAGCAGAAGGGAAAAGAAGAACAATTGTACAAAAAGAATTGGGTAGTTCTGGAGACTAGGCTAAAATAAATTCTACCAGGCACTTAAAATCTTCTCTTTCTTTAGGTGTCTAACCTAAATAGTCTAACCAGGACTATAGTTATCTTTAGCTCTGCCTGTATATCAGCAAGAAATTCTGAAACCTGCTAGGGGAGGTTGAAATTTTTAAGTGGCTTCCAGAGGAGTTCTGTGTGTCATGATCTCTATTAACTAAGTGTGAAGCCTAGTGTGATGAAGTTTCTGTTTTGCCTTCCACAAATACTCTTTTTTCCTTACTGAGTAATGTTCATTTCTGTTGTTTCCCAGGACCTCAGCACTTAGGAAGAGAGGGTGCAGTAGAAAAGAGAATCATCATAAAGATATGAAAAAGGCAAATGGAATCCTGGAGTGGTATTTTTAGAAAAATAAGTTATTTGTCCTTATGTACAGGATTCTGTAAAGTATCATCTGATTGTTGAAGTCTGGAATCAGTTAATATCTGGGGACGAGAGAATTAAAGTAGGGACAGCTGTGGAGAAGAGTTATTAATGCAATCTGAAGGGCCTGTCACAAAACCAGAGCCTTAATGATTTGTCTTTATTTAGTGGATGAAAATGAAGCTTTAATAATACAATTAATGTTATTAAATACAGCACATTGAATGGTTACTATGTCTGAAAGAAAAATGCTAAATAAATCCAGGCTGAGTATTAGAAGGATTTCCATCTTTCAGGTGAATGTGACCTAGAATAACCCCACAATGGATAAACTTTTTGTTCAAACTGCAGCTGATTTTGAGTTATAGTGCATGCCTGATCTTCAAAAGTATGTCTTGATATATCTTGAAAGATAAAACTGCATGGAGGTGTATGTGAAAGCATATTTGAAAGTAGCAGCTAGGAGAAGAAAACACATATAAAAAGATTGGCACAGTTATTCTTGATGAAGACAGTAATACAATGAATTTTCAGATTACCATATTTTTACTTCCCTGAGAATAAACACTGGCATTAATGATGATTGAAATGGGCTGAGCTGCATGGCTGTAAGTGGGAGGAGAGCAGATATTTATAAACTGGATAAAAACCCTGATAAATGGAACAGAGGTTATAGAGCCTGTTGTTAAAACTGTGCCATCATTTAAATAAACCAATAGCTATGCCATGTTCAAGTTAGATAAGGAGACCAGAAAAAAATGGCCTACTATTCAATAAAGAGGTAATTCCTCTTAAACAGGAGTAATTTCTGTGTCCTGTTCTTCATTCTCCTGTCCCCTTCTCTTTTTATACTCCAGTGTGCAATAACAAGAGAAAGCAGAATTGAATGAAATGTAGTTTTGTGCGTAGGAGGAACCTAAAAATCCTAAGGGAATAATTTGATAGATTTTGGGCTGCCTAGTATGCTAATTACAGCTTGGAGGGGAAAAGCAATTGATCAATAAAGTTTTCTCAGTATAGGAAAAGGAAGGAAGAGAGGAAGGGAAGGAAGGGACGGGAGGAAGGGAAGGAAGGGAAGGAAGGGAAGGATGGAAGGGAAGGAAGGAAGGGAAGGAAGGGAAGGAAGGGAAGGAAGGGAAGGAAGGGAAGGAAGGAAGGGAAGGGAAGTTTCAGGGAAGGGAAGTTTCAGGGAAGGGAAGTTTCAGG
>JAOTQP010000001.1:80838579-80854608 GCA_026413545.1 Cichladusa arquata
AGAAAATAAACATTTTTGTGGCTTTTTATATCTTGAAAAACTTGTCTGTCTCAAAAAAAAAAAAAAAAAAAAAAGACAAAATTGCAATGTCAAAAGATTATTTTTTTTTTTAAACAGATCCAAAAAAAGATGTGATTGGGGAAATAATCAGTACATAATTGTAATTCATTTAAGTACTTCAGAAATTAAAAACCATAAAATTAAAAAATGTCCTCTTTTAAAAAGCAACATTAACAATGCTACTGGTGGGTTTTGTCCATTGCAAATAAAAGTATTTAGCTAATTATTGTACTGAGAGACGTTCTACCACCTCTCTGGGTTTACCTATTCCACTCTTTACTTAGTCTCATAGTGAAGTTTTGGGGTTTTTTGTGTATAGAGATGCAATTTCCCCTGAAGCAGAAAGTTCCTGTTATCCCTCGTCCTGTCCCATGGATTGCTGTGGCAAGCACACTATCCTCTATTCTGCCAAGATGTTATAGGTGCTGGACGACAGTAATGTGATCCCTCTCAGCTTTCTCTTCTCTGGGCTGAACAAGCCCAGTTCTTTCAACCTTTCTGCACATATCAAGTTCTTCAGCTTCCAATCACCTTGGTGACCCTCTGCTGGGTGTGTTCTGATTTCTCACTTTTTCTTGAACTGCAGGAAACCAACACTGTGCAGGGCCAATAAGTTGTCTCCAATCTCTGATGTCATCCATCAAAGCATGGGTTTCTTTTGGACATGAAAATGTCATTTATGTTTGAATCTAGGGAGGGACAAGATTGATCCACTTTTGTTTCCTTTTATCCCTTCCCTCCACTCTTATCTTTCTCTACTTAAATATCTCACAGTCCATTTTCACTTTTATTTTCTATCATACTCTATGAGGACTAGAAAATACTTACAAATCTGAAGTTTTACCTTATATCTACTAATCTACCTTTAGAACCACTTTCATTTTACTTAATAAAAACAGGGACATTTTCCATGCAACTCATTTCAAGGCTTATTGAACTGGTATTCATCACTTCTTTTTAATTCCAGTTAATAGTTATACATCTGAGGTACTTTTTAATTTGTTCAGAGACCAAATATATTATTTGCACAGGAAGTGGTATCATAATGGTCTGATCTTTTCTGGATTGTATTTAGTGAGAGCTGAAGTATTTCTCAGATTTCTGGGGCAGAATATATAAGATTTTTTTTAACAAAACCTTGCCAATTGTAGGCTTGTAAAAATTATTTTCCTGACTTGTTGTCTGTCTGTTCCATAATGCTATTTATAAGTACTGTTATTTAAAATAGCAGAAGCCAAAAGAAATTAAGTCACATACAAAAGGACCCTACCTGCCATATTACATTTCGGTTGTGTCTTACAATATCTCTTCTATTTTCGAAACAAAAAATGTTACTGGATTATTTCACTTTGGTGATAGAAGAACCTGTTCTCCCCAGCTATTCTTACCATTTCCCAGTAGAAAACATTAGCTTCAATGAGTTTTTCTACGGAAGTTCATTTCTGGAGCTCACTTTTCTGTAATTGGGAATCATACTTGCACGTCTCTTGATTTTCTTTAACAATTGGCAATGTACTTGTCTTTTCAGAAGCAGAATAGATGAATTGTTTGTTGCTTCTTTCCCCACTTAAATGCTGTAATGACACAGATGTGAAAAGCAGATTAATATTTTTGTTTGATTTATGTAGTTGTGTGATCTGGCTGTGTGCTGTGTGAAACAGGCATTTCTCTAGCTGCCCTCTGGACTACTCTGATTTTTATGTGTTCACCCACTATTTACTGAATCCATGGAGAGATATTTGATGATGCTTGGATGATGGCAAGGAATCCCAAAGGTGGTGTTTTTGAAAGACTTGGTGAGCAAGATGTGCACCCACAGGTTGGTCCTAAATAGGACTGAGAGCTGTCACCCTCTTCTGAAGGTCCTGGGAATGAAGAAAGTAAATCTCCCTTCTGTACAGCAAGTGCTCAGCACTGATCAAGACTTTGACAAGACAGAGTTTCTCCATCACTTTTTCACACACCTACTGGCTCCTATCACATAGATAAAGCTGACATATCCAAAAAAATACAATCCAAAAAAGAAAACTACCTAATTTTTCTGAGAACTCAGAAATTTGGGTTAGGTAGAAGTTTGAAAAATTTCAGACACACTTAAAACTGTTATTTTTAAAAATGGATTGTATGGATGCATCCAGTTCTCACAGTCCAAAAACTGAATTTCTTCATAATTCTGCTTGAAAAGACTCCATACCTTGAAATTGGCATGGTGGTTTGGTTCTGACTGCACTGTGATATTTCACACCAGACTTCTGCCTTAAATAAGGTCAGAACCAAAAAGGGTGCCCTCTGCCAATACTTGACATGTGAATACAAGACTCCTGTCAGCACAGATGCCAGTCCCAGCCGTTTAGCTCAGCTGTTCCTGCTGATGGCTGCCAAGTGGTGTAGTGGAACAACATATAAATCAAGGTTCTGCATATATGAATTAAGTATCGATGAATTAACCATCCCTATGAAGCTCACACTTCAAGATGACATAGCCATTTACATTTAAACAGTGTTTAGGGTTTAGCTGAGATGGATTTTCAATTAAAAAGACTGTTCATGCTGTCCCAAATTTTATGATGTGGACTATTTGGGGTACCCTTGTCAATGGTCATACCAACCAGGTCTTTGCCAGTCCCAGCCTAGTTTTAGCTCCCACTCCAGGAATTCCTCTGGCTCCCAGCTGGATAGTGGAGGAAGTGGTACCTGATTTCCACTGCATATGGTGAAAAATTGCCTGGATGTTTGCCTACAGGGCAGTACTGCCAGGTATGAATTCACAGTGCAAGCTAAGAGAGTCAATAAGACGTTCCCATTACTTGCTGCTGTGAGTAATTGATGCCAAATATCGTCAGAGTGATGTTAACTCAATTCTGCTTTGCTCCAGCTTGCTGGCACCTGCCTGTATAACATCAGCAGTGACTGCTGTATCAGTCTGCCCTTGTTTCCTTTATCCTCTAGAGTTTAGTTTAACTCCACTTCTGCTTGTGGATACTCACACTTTTTTCACTGGAGTACTGCTCTGACATTCAGCAGCCACTCAAATGGCTGGCATAGAACACTGGTGCAGTCCTGGGCACTGCTGAGTATTTCCAGATAGAGGAAAACAGCTTTATTTCATTCTAGAGATGTTAGGGGAAATGCTACTGAATTCAGGGAGCTTTGGAGAGCCCCTTACCCTGAGGTTGCTATCCATGCATATTACACATTCTTTTTAATGGGTACAGTTCCGTTGCATAATTAGAATTTAAAATAGAAAAGCAGAAGCTGAAAGACTGGAGAGGGGAAAGAAAAGAGATCTGAAAAGCTTGGAAAACTTCCACTGACACAGGACCGATTGAGATGAAATCTCCAGCAGCAGGGACGGATGGTGAGAGCAACACTGCCATCTCCTGAATACCCTTGGCAAGATCTGGTTTTCTACCGATTTCTTTTACTTTGTGGAGCACAGCAAGGGCTGCAGCTCCATCTCAACATCCCCATGTGCTGGGTGCTCCAGTATCTCTCTCAAAAGGTAGGTAATCTAATTGGAGTCCAGACATGCTGAGAGAGAAAAACAAACAGCAAAAAACCAGGAAACAGGAGGAAGCTAAGGGCAGTCTGGATGCAGTATTATGGGAGACAAAGTTCATTTCTCAAATCCTTCTTCACAGGTTTGGATTTTTAGACTATTTAAGAATGGGAAGATCATTAGATCACCTAGCCTGGATGCCTTCCTATTGAAGTATGCTAAAGTTTTTTTGTTTTGTGCTGGGCCTCAGAGCTTGTTATTAAATAAGGATGAGCTTCTAGAAAGGTGTGAGAGGCTGAAGTGAAAAATGAACAGATTGAGACGCTCTTGGTGGTTTGAGTTACCCTCATTCTTAGAAATGCTTGTGTACACTGCAGTTGGAGTATGTCCAGATACAATTCACAGCTACTGCACCTATTGCTAAACTCACAAGTTCCTTGTATTTTTGCCTCTGTGAGAGTAATATTACAGTCATGCTCTCAATCTATCTTTTACAAACTGAACATCCATTTCAGAGAAAAAGAAAAGCAAAGAAAGCAAAACCAAACAACAGATACAGATCTACCATATTATTGCTGTCACCTCATTGCATAGCTTCTGACATAATTTTCACCATGCATTTTAAGGTTGATGTTCTTCAAGACATACCTTCTGTCCTTTGGTCATGTATTCTGATCACAGTAAAATAATTGCTATGATGATACTTAAAATATCAGCATATGAATTTAGCAATTCTTGGAAGGAATGTCTCAGTTTGAGACTTCAAAAGGTCCTTCCTCAAGCTTTGTGAAGATCCAAGAGTACATGCTGAAAATACTGGTCTAATCTTAAACAGCTGGAAATTATCTTTTAAAAATTAAGCGCAGTTAAAAAACCCAGGACTAGGGCAAATGACTGTAACGCTTCCCAGAACACTTACCCTCAGGTAATCCCTGCCTTTTCCAACAAAGGCAGAGCTCTCTATCTGGAAAATACTGTGTTGGCCAGTGTTAAACTAATACCACAGTCTTTCTTTTTACATACAAATGAACCAACTAAATCATCTGTCAGATTTCTCTAGCTTTAATTTGTCCTCATATGAGTAGACTAAGGCTGTATGCAAATGGGAAATGTCATGCAAAAGCTGCCAGTTTACTTCATCCCAGTTTATAATGTTTAGGAGGCTTAGAGAACAAAAAATCAAAATACATTTCTCAGTTAATTGAATTGCCACTCTTTAATTCTCAAATTCATATGATTTTTAGCATTCTTACAATTCAATTCACACTGTTTTAAAACTTGATATCGTACAGGTTTTTTTTCTAAACTTTAATCATGAAATGGCAGGCACATTCACAAAGGTGGGCCAAGTGCTTTTTTTAGCATCATCCAGTGAAAGAAAAACAAAAATATTACCAGTAGTTCAGATTCTTCTTGAATTTTCCCTCCAAAAAACAACCCATTTGTAGATTGTAAATTTCTAAAGTAGTTATTCAAAACACACAACCAAGAAACCCTGTAAGTAGCACAAAATGGGCAGGTTGAAGCAATACAAATTCCTACAGTCAGCTTTCTAGGGAGTGAGAAGGCTAAATTATCCTGTTCTTTGTAGTTTCTTTATCTGAATCCACATCTTCCATTCAAGCATTTGCATCTCCTTTTTAGTATAAGGATTTTCTGCTCTTTCACCTGATTATGAAAGCAAAGCCACTCAAAATCTCAGGCTCCTCTCCTGTTTTCTCTATGGTTTTCATCCCTCCAGTCACAGTAGCATGTCCACCACACTCGTACATGTTACAAAAATGATTCCATGTAGCAAACTTGTAAACACTTGTGTAATTGGTCTGAGTTGATGACAAATTTTACTATGACTCATGAGTCTTCAGTAATATCATCACTCATCATTTGCTTCCATCCATTGTTCAGGTAAAAAGTGAATAGGTTCAGTTACATGTTGGGCATTTATTTTTCAAGGGAGAGGAAGCTCACCAGAAGTGCAAGCTGCTTTTTGATAAGCAAAATCAAACTGTTCTTTGAGGAGTTTGTTTTTTTCCCTCATGAGAGGAATTTGGTAAGTGAATTAAGCCAAACAATATCATATATGGCATAGGAAAAATGAGATTAGCAAGGAAGAGCTGCTACTGACTGATGTTATGCACCAAAATTCTCTTTATAAGGTAGCTCTTGAGCATAAAACTCTGATGTTTGTGCAGACAACTCATGCATTATTCAGTGGTACATCCATACCTCCCTATAGTGCAGCTGAAAAGACGCTGAAATCATGAAGAGCTGCAGCTCAGTTTCTTGTCAGGGCAAACAGTTGTTACTGAGTCAAACTGTTCAGCTGGTGCTGCGTGTCAGAATTCTGGGTAGTACTGCTCCCGTGGTTTCATTGATGGAGTAGGGTTACAACATCTATATTTGTAGAGGAAGACTGCTGGTAATAAGGACTGCAAGTCACCACCATAAATGTTGATTTGTTACTTGCTTTCTCTTTCTTTTTACCTTGCCTGTAGCTCTCCTCTTGTCATCAAGGGTTAGTGCTTGTTTGTGCTGGTGTACCATAGGACAGCCTTTTGGAGCACATCTTCCAGGTTAGTTTCATCCATTAGGAACCTACCCGTCATACCCCCTGAACACACCACCAAGTAAACCAGACCACAATAAAAAGGGAAAATTGTGACCCTTACTTCAGAACCGAAGTTTGAACTACATGTAGATGCATCAGTTACTTGCTGAGAAATGTCTGCTACAGAAGGGAAAAAAAATATCCTGTTATTCAGGCATCAGAAAATGAGAGCCCTGGGCTTCTTTTGTAAGCTGTCAAGCCAATCTGGCTAGCAATATCTATTCAGATGACTTTGGTGCACCAGCTTGACAAGTTGTAGGCAAGGGAGAGCAGTACAGAATAAATATCAGTGAATTTCTTGGCCTTAGCCCCAGACTGATCTCCTTCTGAATTGGCCTTTTCCTTTTTCTCTAAGGTTCAGCAGATGTTTAGCACAGCAGGACAGATGTGGGTATGGAAGAGAATTTGGCTAGCAGTAGTTTTACTGATCAGCTCAATTTGAGTTTACTGTGTGATGTTTTATCAAGTGATGCATTAAAGTTATGTGGCAGACTGCAAAGTCAGCTTTCAGTTCCATTCTGTATTCTATCTGCTTTCGGTTTTAATAGATAAGTATTATATTAAAACTCTTGCAATGAAGTCCTTCAATGTTTCCATGGATGAGTCATCTACCACCTCTCTGGGCAACCTGGTGCCGTGTTTCACCACCTCCAAAATAAAAAATTTCCACCTAGTTTAAATTCACCCTCCTTTAGTTTAAGACCAATACCCCCTTGACCTACCATTTCAGGCATTATTAAAAACTCTGTCTCTTATCTATCTTATAGACCCCCTACAAGTTTTGTAAGGCCAAAATAAGGTCTTTCCAGAGCCTTCTCCTTAGCATGCTAAGCAAATCCCAACTCACCTTTTCCTCATAGGAGAGGTGTTCCATGCTTCTGATCACTTTTTAAAGTCGCATGAAGAATGTTTGGATGACAAAACCATACAGACCAGGTCTAAGGGTGGGTACCTGCTTGGCTGTTACCACTTTATAGTGCATAAAACTCATGTGCTGGACCAGAAGTAAAGTGCAAGTAGGATACAGCCCCCTCAGCTATTCTTTATTACCCTCAAACAAACATCCTTTTTCTGTCCTCTCCAAATATACAGCTAATTGATATTAATCAAATACTTCGGTGTAGTTCATGCTTATTAGGCAGAATATTTTCTGGACATTTGGCATGTCAAAGTGAATAGAAAAAAAATGCTCTAAGGTTTCTTTTGGTAGTTTTCCTAGAGAAGATTCAATCAATGAAGGGAATTCCATCTTTTGGCCACAGGTCTTATCTTTAGTAATTTCCTTTTTTTTTTTAAATTAAGTCCCTGTTTAATTAAGTCCCTGTTGTGCAAACCCTCATTAATGTAAAAAGAGTTTGTTGAAGCCAGTTAAAACCCATAAAATAAACACCTGAAATCTTGCATTCAAGTATGGTACTTGTAACCTGTTGCTGTCCTCCTTACATATCAAATATTTTATATTGCTTCTTCCTAAAGGTGCCCTCCACTATCTTGCCTTTGCATGCTCCATTTTATGAAGGGAAAAATAAAAGGTTAGATAATAATTTGATAGGGTAAAGAGAATAATTTCACTGCTGGAAAACTGATTTTCTCTTGAACTCCGCCTGTGATATTGAAATTTCCAAAGTAACAAAGGAAAGCTGTTAGGGAAACAAATAAATGAGTATGAACATTGCTCTTAATGAACAATTGAACCATTATTTTAATTAGGTTAGGAAATTAATTGAGCCAAGTTTATCACAAGCCATGACTGATTCCGGGATGGTGGAAAGAGATGACCAGGACAGAGAAGGAAGCTGGAAAGAAAGAATGAGAAAAGCAAGTACATTCTTTATCCAAAAACATCAAAAACCTTTTAGTAGATTTCCTGGTACCAAAATTTTGAAAGTATTGACCCGCAGCCATAGGAGTTTAGGGTTTTTTTCTTGAAAGTTTCATTAGAGAATACTCACTTTGGAGTCCTATGTCCTGAAACATCCCTGAGTCTGAAACCTATAAAACAGGAGGGATTTACCAGAACGTTATATGTTTGTAGCATCACTGTCTTCCTCAGAGTGAGTCTTGGCTGGATCTCTACTGCCAAAATATAGTTGCCTTCAGAATGAGATTTATTTCACCCTAAGGTTGATATGCCAATGACATAAATTAATCTTGCATCAGAAACATCTATTTTCCCCCCACTGACCTTAAAGAAACCCATAGGTAACAATCATGGCTATAGTTATATCCTATTTATAGAATGTCAGGTCACTGTATATGTGTATGTCAATAATAGGGTTGACTTCTTGAGAGAAAAGGTGAGTGGCAGCAGCAGTTGTCTTCTTCTCCTCATTGAAAAGATTTCTTCAAGTCTGGCATTCATTCTGAGTTACAATTTCAACTTTCCTCGCCTATTAATCTAAATTGCCTTGCTTGGCTCCGAAATGAAGCCTCACATGTGACAAGTAGAAGAGAAAATTCACTTGTTTTGATGGGTATGCTTTTCTTCATGATCCCAGGATGTGACTAGTTCCCATCACTGCGAGAGCACACTTCATGTTTAAATCTTTTCTCCCTTAGATCTTTTCCTGCAGAGCTGCCAATCAGTCCTCAGCCTGAATTGAATACATGATTCCTGATTACCCATCCTGGAGGCCAACTCCCTGGCCTGGTAAAATGACCATTTTTACAGAAAGTCCAGGCCACAGCTGAGTGGTTGGGATAAGCAGCCAGATTGCAGTGACCTTGCCTTAGAAGGCAAAACACAGGGACAAAGGCTGCTCCATGACAGCTCATCCAGTGAGAAATAATGACCCAAGGCATAGCTATTTCCTATTTCACAATAGGGTTACCTTCCAGCCCTGGGAGTCTGTGGCACTGGCCTTGGTTTCCCCACTCTACTCTCACCATGTTCTCACCTCCTTGTTATAGCTGATCCCTGGCATTTTCTGGCAGTGCTTTACCTTTGAGCCTCTTTACAGAGCAAGTTGAGGTTCTTTACAGGTGCTGACACCAGTTCTTTACAGGTGCTGACACCAATCTCATTGGTAATAAGGATAAGAAACAATAGATCTCAATTTTAAGAGCAGTGTGTTTTTTTCCAAGAAACACTGAGATCCAGCCACAGCTGTTGTGTTAGAAGCCAGACAGTTAAGGTTTCCTGACACATGTGCAAAATCAAGCTGACATTTTTTATGATTTTCAAGGGAATGTAAAGGAATCGGATGCTTGGGTCCCACTGAACTTCAAAGATACAGATTTCCCTGAATTGTCAGCCCTTTTATAAACTCCCAATCTCTATCTGCATTTTGCATATTTTAATATCTTGAGTTTTGTTCCCTTTCTGCATTTATTCTTGACCAACAAGGGAAATATTCCATTTCAATTCAATTCAAAAGAATTTAATTTCCTCATTTCAGTTCAACAAGAATTTGCAAGTCTTTTGTTTCTTTATAATTTTTTTTCAGCTAGACAAAGTCAAGCAAAATGTGTAGTATAGGCACAAACATAGAACTTTGATGACATTTTGCAGGGTCTCAGACTCTGTGAAACACCTAGATAGCAGTCTGTTATCAAAATTTGTCTAAGATTATAAACATTTTATTTTACTGAATCATAGCAAAATGAGAAAGCCAGTGTTACTAGTTTATTTTGTCTGTGCACATTTTTCAGGTTATACTTTTGATTCCATGAGGTTTACATAAGGAATTTGCATCAAAGATGTTAAATTTAAAATTTTACAGCCCCCATTTCATGCAATTCTGCCTGCCTTTCCTGCAGTTGCGTTGGCAATTTGCTCATTAGCTCCTAATTTATAAGGAGTAACATTTTTTTCTCCCCCAAATCTGGAAGGCACCTTATTCTCTGGTGTGTCGCAGTTATCCTTGCACCATACGGAATGATGGCATTGAGATATATGTGTGCAGTGGACATCCCACTGAAAATTTGCAGGAAATGAGCTTTAAATACTCTCTCCTCTCAGACTTGCCACTCCCAGCCTCATCCATCAGCTTGGCTCTCTCCTACAGCAGGACTTATGTAGCAATTTTAATTCTTTGGTTGGGCTTGGATTCCTGTCTTTGTAAGGATGTTGTGTCAGTCTGATCTTTCCAACCACAAGAGAAATGTTCTTGCAGGAAAGGGTATAAACGCTCTTTGTCACCAGAATGTTACACATCATTAACACTGTTTAATCTTTTCCTTTGAAGCTTTGTATGGTACACAATCAATTTAGTCCATAATTTTCACCTTGTCCTTACATTCAAAGTAACATTTAATCACAATTGCGGCACCTGGTAAAAAATCAGCTGTGTAAAATGCAAATACTTAGTTACCTAGGGAAAAAGACTAGCTGCAAGAAAAAAGGAGGCAAATTATTTGTATCCAGTAAAAAAAAGCTTTGATGTCAAAAGTCTTTAATGTTAAAATATTTAGTATGGGCAACTCATTGTAAACCAGGTTTCTGTTTGATGTAAACAAGTTCAGGATCCTGAAAGTTGATGGACATTGGTGTGTTTGCTTTACTTTGAAGTTGAAACATCAACTCTAAGCTAAAAGGTCTGGCAGCATTTTTCCTATAGAGTCAGATATTTAGAAAGGAAAATTCAAGTTCTGTCCAGCCTGAATAGCACAGCACCTTGACCAGCACTAATTTGTTTTGGGAATTATTTTCTTCCAGAATAAAACAAACTGCTGTTATTCTGATTTGTGGCCAATAAGAGAAAAAACTAAATGAAAGGCTTCAAGTTATAATGGATTTAATGCTTCCATTTGATACATTTAAGTTCCTAAGTACCTTCATTATTAAAAGCATACATCTTGTTTCCAATTTAAATTTTGGAAATAACACTGAGAGACACTGGAGGTTTCTGGGCACATGATAACTAAATGGACATGACTTTTAACACAATGGTTTCACATTGGTACATAATTTTGAACTTCTGAAGTCACCTCTTCCTGGTAGTTATTTTTCCCTAGCATAATCTATAGAGCTTGATGTTTCAATCAGAATTCTTAAAAACACCTACATTTACGAAACTTTTTTTTTTATTTCCAGACATTATTCGTTCTATCATCAAATGAGATCAAGCTGGGAATTATCTTTATATGCAGGGAAATTTCCATTGATGAGTTAAGGGAATAAAGACAGTGCTAATTGGTTACATAATATTAAAATATCTGGAATGTACAAGAAGACTCAAGCTGTTAATTAAGATAAATTGTGAAAAGAGTCACACAGACTATAATTTCCATGTAATCTTTAAAAGTAAGAAAATTATCTTGGTAAAGGAGAAAAATATGATAATGTATTCATCTGAGAATCTGTGCTTTGCGAGTTCCAAATCATCTGCTAGTGGCACGTGCATTTTGGGTTTTCAGATTTCCTCCTACCTCCAGTGTCATATGTCTGTTTTCTACACAGATAGTGATGCTTACTTCTAGAGTAGAATTCAGAAAAGTTATCATAAAGAATGATTATATTAAAACTTCATAATTTTTTAAAGAGTCTACCATTCTCATGGCCTATATGAACTCATATCCACTTAGACATATGAGTCATTTACATTTTACTCATGAATGGAAGGTATTCAGTGTCCTCAGACTGATTGTTAGAAAGCATCAATGCTTTGTTACTTTATTGTGTTCAATAAGCAAATGCTGAAAAATAGGTAGTATGCCATAAAACAGGATCAGAAAAATCCACATTCTTAAGTCTAGTCCACCACATTTTTCTTGGCTCTGTTGTTGGTTTCTCACCATTGATTTTTCTCACCTGTTCCTCAGTTTCTCTGGGAATAAGACTTCTACTACCTCCCTTGGAAGTTTATTCCATTGACAAGCTGTTATAACTAGGATGCATTTCAATGCCTATACGACTGCTAACCCTTCCCTGAAATTTGCACATCACTGATATTTCATAATGACTACTGACAAGACAAAGTTGAACAAATCCCACTGGGATTAGGGAGCTGCAGTACTAGATGGTATAAGGGTAAGAAAAAAACACTCCATGCA
Source organism: Cichladusa arquata (assembly GCA_026413545.1). Taxonomy (NCBI): domain Eukaryota; kingdom Metazoa; phylum Chordata; class Aves; order Passeriformes; family Muscicapidae; genus Cichladusa; species Cichladusa arquata. The sequence continues at coordinate 80,850,741 of JAOTQP010000001.1, forward strand.
TGCCTGTTTAAACCTCAAATACTTCACTGTAGATCTCATACTATTCTTAGCACACTTAAAACATGCCCCCCAGCTTACATGTATCTATTTTCTAACTGATAGGCGTCTATGCATCTATTTCATCTGACAATCTACAAGTGGTTCAGAAATTAGGCCTGACTGCATGCCTGTAGGACAGATAGAAATGATAGTGCTTTTAATACAGAGATGAGACACAGAAAGCATTGGATTAAGTTTTACACCTCTCAGGGAATGATTTCACTAAGCAAAGGGAGATTTCAGCTAAGGGTGATGTCATTAGTCTGTGAGGTTGCACAGCTCACTGTCTCACCTTCTCTCCCCCAGGAAGAGAATGAAGGTGAAGATGCAGTGTCCATCTCCTTCTCTTCTATTCTAGCAGACAAATTAAGGAATTCACTGGTTATTACAGGGAAAGTGAGATTTTTGGACCACAGTTTACCTCTGCTGAAAATGGTGATTGTACATCAGTGAATTTTTTTTTACAGGTAAAACAATGTTTTGTGTTCAGCTAAAAGCTTAGGAAGAATCATTACCATCATGATATCTTTGCCACTTTTTAAGTGTGTTCTTTCTGAGCACCATCTTTTGGCTCCTGAAGCTGCAAAGCTACAGAGGATGGATATATGGGTGCTTGGTCTTATCCAGAATATCTTGATGACTGTATATATCCAAATGTTCAAAAATATTTCAGAATGTATATTTATTGCACACCCTCTTGAAATTTGAAGATATACTGCTTAGATATCTAGAGCTGTAAATATGCAGAATTGAATTATAAATTAAATGGTTGCTGTCTGTCCATCCCCTTGAAAAAAAGGCCAAAATGGTTTGAGACGCTGAATATTATATTTGTATCAGTATGTTATTTCTCCAAGTAAACTTCAGGGGAAAACAGACTTTATGAAACTAAATTGCTAGGCACTGATTGCAAGAAGTGCTTGGCTAAAGAATGAACTGAATTTAGATGATGGGTTTTTGGTCCATAACTGAGAAGCTGTGCAGTGACCTTGTCTCTTATACTGAAAGTGCTTTGTGTGACAACCTGTGGGTAGTCCACGACGTACTGAATAAATTTATGCAGAAATCTTCATGTGGAACAGGAAGGAGAAGCTGTCATTATGTTTTTCCATAAAAGATTCTATTAGCGGAAGGAATAGCACTCGTATATTGGCAATACAGGCAAATTCATCAGCCAAAGTCCCAGTGAACTCGGTGGCAACTTTGCTGAGTGACAGCTGAGAAGTGCAGTTGCATGCTGTCTCTCTGACAAAGATGTGCTTACAGAAAAAAGAAATCAATCACTGTAGCAAATTCTGCTTTATCCCCTGAGGGTTCACTAGTGTGCAAGGATAAAACCACCATAGAAATCATGCTCCTCTTGACACAGCCGTGCACTCCCATTTGCCCCACCCCTAATCATATGAGAAGAATGGATTGCACAATTGCTGGGCCAAGAACATTTTTTGGGGTACATCACAAATGAGCTATTCACAGCTAATAAGTCCTGTGATATGCTTTGAAGTCTCCTTCCTGGTTTCGTAGAAATTATTGGGAAGCCTATTTTTGATGCTGGTGATGCCATGACAGCCTCAAGCACTGTACATGAGCCATGTCATATGAGAAACAGGAAACCGGAGGAGCGACAGGCAGCAAAAGAAGGAAGAAGAGATTTTGAGTTCAAAACCTAATGTCTCTTTCATTGGGCATTGATTAAGCTCATTTGTATTACTGTATCATTACATAGGTGAAAGATAGAAATTATTTTCTTTGATACCTGCTTTTGAATCATTGAAATTGCTAATCAGTCTGCTGTAATAACCATGGCACTTCACTGCCTACTGCCCAGAATTTCTCTCTACCTGATCTTTTGCATACCTAGAAGTACGCACAAACTAGCTAACTTTCACCTGCCTGACTTCCTGCTTGTAAATTCACCTGCTGTCCTTCATTTCTGGCCTACTCATCGTTTCCTTCTGGGTCCACAGTAAAACAGGAGGAGAATTAAGACACAACATTTTGTAGTGAGATTTTGTCTACAGTTCCCTCTCACTGGAGTTAGGGTGGTTGCCAGATGTAGCTGGCAGCAGTCCTGTGCAGACAGAGCTTGTGTGACTGGAAGGCGCATCCATGGTGATTTTCTTCTGTGATTGAAAGGGTGGTTTGGAAGAGAGGATTAAAAACCCCCGATATTGACTATGGGATTCAGCTGCATAAACAGGGTTTTGGTTGCTACTGAGGCACCCTAGTACATAAAGCACACATCCATGAGACACACAGATGTATTGCAAGAGTACAGGGAACCCAATTCACTCCAGTGCCCTAATGACCAGGCTGGATACTGTCCTCAGTTTAACCTTGTGTTCTGGGCAAGAAGAGAACATACCCTATAAGCAGAGCTCTACATTCAAAATTTGGGCTAAATTATTATCTGATCTTCACTGAGAAGTGTGTGTGTATGTGTGTGTGTGTGTGTGTGAGCGAGTGTTTGTGGGCATATGGGATGTCCTACTGTTCAGTATCACAGGACCCATTTCTTAGGAGGAGGAGTACAATGGGAATGACTGATTTCTTCCCTCAGTTTTTTTCCAGCTGTATCTGCTTAAGATTTGTATGTTTTTAACACAATCTGCCCAACAGCTCTTTTCTTACTGAATTGCAGTTCCATATAACACTTGTTTATTTGTTCTGCCATTACCAGACCTACAAGCCTGTAGTCACTGAAGGACCAGTAATTGTCCACTTTGTTCATATCTTTGATCATAGATAGTTTCTTCTACATAGGAAAGACACCAGTTACTACTATATTAATTGACACTATCAGCTATACCACACAATTTTAGAAATTATAGAATCATAAAATAATTTGAGTTGGAAGATCCTTAGTGATCATGTTGTTCTAACCCCCCTATTAGGGGCAGTGACATCTTCCAGTAGACCAAGTTACTCAGAGCTCCATCCAACCTGGCCTTGAACACTTCCAGGGATGGAACATCCAAAGATTTCCCTGGAAATTACTGTGTCTCACCACCCTCATGATGAACAATTTCTAATATCTAATCAAAATCTACATAGCACTTGACCTTGCTTGCATGGACCAAGCTCTCAAGCCCATCAAGTTCCATCTGGATGCCATCCCTTCCCTCCAACAGCAGTGTCATCAACAGATTTGCTAAGGGTGCTTTCAATCCCACTGTCCATGTCACTAACAAAGATATCAAACAGTGCCAGTCCAAGCACTGACCCTGTGGAGTGCCATTGGCCTCGTAGACACTGAACTGTTGACCACAACTCTTGGAGTGGGACAATCCAGACAGTTCCTTATGCATTTAGTGGTTCAAAGCCAAACTAAAACTGAAACAAATTCAGACAATTGTCAGCTGACTGCTACATTACTGCTACCTCAGCTAAGACAAGATAGAATTGGCTCAAGCCAAGGAAGAGCCTACACTGTTAGGCCAAGAAAAGAACTGTGGCCTTTGACAAATAATGGCAAATTTATATGAATGTGGCTACATTTTCACAGCAACCAAAATAACAATATGAATCTGTACTCAGGCACCTGCATCCTTTTCCATCCAGGAAATTAGCCCAGCTACATGATCAGAGAAAGGATGAGAATATGCCTTACTTTGTGACAGGCAATTCTGCGTCTCTTTGCAGGCCAGGCTATAATGAGGAAGGCAACAATATTCTAGGGAGAATACAGAAATGTTTGGGTGTGTTTTCTTTATCAATCTTACATGCACCTTAGTCTCTTAGTCTGATAAGAAGTTGTCCTGGTTTGAAGGACAGGTGTCTGCCAGTAGAGGCAGAAGTTTCCTCTGAAATAGAGGCTTTAATTCTACTC
>JAOTQP010000001.1:80857864-80882479 GCA_026413545.1 Cichladusa arquata
TTTTTTTTTTTTTTTTTTTTTTTTTTTAAAAGCTGTGGACTTCTTGCCTCTTTTGGACTGAGATCTTAATTATGCTTTTGAGTAGAAGAGTAAGTTCTCAACCTGATTCCAAAAACCTACGCCCTGCTTTGTGGAAGATCAGATCCAGATGTCTTCTTAGGCTTTCAAATAGCCTTTAAGCTCTTTTGCCATCCCTGTCTGTGTAACTCATATGTCTGCCCTGTCATTCCATACATAAGGAAGATGTTGAAACTTTCAGCATTTTCTTTGTGATTTTTGTCTTTGAGGAACTTGTAGTGTTCCATGCAATGAACTAACTCGTTATCTATAAAAGCCTGCTGCAGTATTCTTTGAATCTCAGACTACGCACACTAATACAAGTAAATCCTATACTATATATACAAGCTCTAAGCAGAGGGAGACCCCATCATGTCAGATCTATCATTAAAAATCCATGTTCATCTCATAAGACCTTACTAGGGTGAGCCATTCCCTGGCCCATGCTATCTTGTGAATCATGTCTGTTTAAAATGTAGCTGCCTAACCTAAGCAAAGCCATCGAGGGAACGTGGTTACAGACAAATGCTGTACTCAGCAGCAGGCCTGTGTCTGAGGCCATGGCTTAACCCTGTTTCATATATGGGTGTAGAGGAGCTCAACTGAAGGGTGCTGAGGGAGACAAAACATTGCTTATATGCAGGAGTTTCAGTTCTAGAAATGAGTGTAAAGGCAGAATTCAAAAAGTAAAAAACGTATTTTCTACAGAGGTTTCCAGACATGAAGCCACATAAAAAACAAAGAATGAAAAAACACAAAATAAGAAATTCTGATTTCACAATAATGATGATCAAAAAACCAGAACAAGCTGCATGGACATTTTGTGGAATTTTCATCCCTGGTGGTGTTTCAAGCATGTCTGGGGGTGGAATTCATCCACAAGAACTACCTACCAGCCCCAATTCTCTATTTTTATGAAACAATAGATGTTATGTGGAACAATTTTATGTTATTACTGATGAAAAAAGCTGTGTTTTACCTCCTGCTGCTCTTTCACTGGTTTCAAAGGTCTAAAGACATGAGTTGAGACACTTGTAGATATACTCCAACTCCCACCTCCACGAGATCACAGGTACAGCACAGAGGGAGAAAACCTTGACAGCCTTGTGGTAAATGAAGCAAAGAGCTTGGCCTTCCCTAATAATTCATAAAACAAGGCAGTTTGTTCAGAGGCAGCAGTAAATCAGTGTGGAAATATGCATGTGCCGAGTTTCTCTTTGAAAAGCTGAGTCACACCATGAAGGTGGCTGTTATGACTCTGCAGGATGTTAATTTTTTCACCTTAATCAAGTGCCTGTGCTCTCTGCATTCTGCTAATGTATCTGCTCTGATCTCCCCTCCAGTGTTCCTGCCTTCTGCTGTACTTACACCGTGCTGAGTCCTTTGGTGACATTTCCTTCACTGAATTTATGGTGTCAGGCACTGTGGGGTGTGTACAGAGCTGCTTTTGAAATTCTGTGCTTACTTCTTACACCAAATGCCACATCTCGTTTGATATGCTAATTTTAGAATCTAATGAAGTTTTAATTAAAATAATTTGAGTTAATAATCACAGTTCATGATCCTCAAAAAGGAAGAAGAGCAATGATAATTCAAAACAGTATGTTTTTACTAAATGTATGAACTTTTCTTAATATGAATGCTAGTCATATTCTGGTAAATTAAAAACGGTGAATGTTAGACACTGGTTTAAGGGAGATGAAAAAAAAGCACCAATAATTTTGTTTCAGAGAGCATGAAAGAATAATTTAACACTCTTCTGGTGCTCTTGAAGACTAACCAAGAGTGAAGTCTGGTTTCTCTGTTTACTGAAGGTTTAAATAAGCTTGTGTCATGGTGACATAAAATGGATATTGATGACTGCCTCTGTGACCTTGATTCGGGAAAGTGGACTTCTCTGTTCCATTATAGATGAAGAGAAGGGTGCAGTAATTAACTGTTTTGATGAATTGGGCTTAAATAACGTAATTAATTTATGATATAAAATACTGACTCAGCTGACTCAGCTGAGTGTCTAAGTGCAGGCCTGTTTGGTTTTGGTTTTTTTTAAAGCTAGCTTTTAGAAAAATAAAAACCTCATTATTTTATGTCTTTCCTGCTAAAATGAAAAGAGGAGAAAATATGATCACAGAGCACTGTTTCAGCTAGAAAATGTCTTTCTTTCAAATCAAGTTATGACTGCTGGATCTAAAGATCTGAGACCTTGATAAATATTTTAGGATTAAGGAAGAAAATTTACTATGCAGACTATGATCTGTATTATTAGCATCCTGCTGTCTGACCTAAATAGGGAAGCGAGGAGAATGCTGATTGCTGACAGACCTCGAAACTTCCCAGCTCAAATGTGCCATGACATGTGGAATGCATTGTGCATGACCTGTATACACACCTGTAACTCAAATTCCTCTCAGCAGGTATTGTGGTAAACAGGTTTACTGCATTTTAGCAGTGAAAGTAGGAACTGACAGGCTGGACTATTTCTATTGCCTTATTTTTTTCATTTTGGATTCTAATTTTCTTCCTTCAAATATTCCTCAGTATGTAGAGCAGAAGGTTAAGATGAAAAATACATAATGTATTCTGTATTGAAGCTATTGATCCCCCACAAAATGAATATTAAGGTATAAATACCTTTTTGTCTCAGACATCAGAGGAAGTGTGCTTACTGAACAGTACTGGAACTTAAAGTAACTATTAAAGTAATCATGTAAAGAAAAGGACATATGAAAATAATATGTTCTGCTTTAATAAGATCCATTCAATGAACAAGAACTTCTGGACTACATTACCTACTAATAGAAACCTGCTGACAACAACTTAGAAACTCAGATGTAAGAAGCAGCTGATTTCACCTTTAAGTAATAGCACTGAATTATTTAAACATAATTGCCTATCAGATGATTTGCAGAGTAGGTCTGATTTTTCTCCACAAGGCTGAATATTTTAAGACATTAATCATATCCCACTCAACATCCCTAGCAGCTGACTGCAATTTTCAGATATGTGGGGATTTTGGGGATTTATTGACTTGTGCCCTCTTGAATCATGAATGTTTATTTCTGCTGTGATTCATACAGGATGGCATACTTTGATAAGGACAGCAGATAGCTACATCTGAAACCTTTAAGCCCTATGTGATGCTGGTTCAATGATTTGGGAATGTAATAGCCCCCCACAAATTCTCTGTTTCCCCCCACCTTTGTAAAAACAGACTTTGTCTCCACTGCATTTACTCCATTTGAGATTTTAGGCTAGGTTTCTCTTTTTCAGATTGTCAGATTCCATTCCTTACTCCTCCAAGATGTTAAATTGTGCCCCTTGTTATTGGTGGCACATAAGCAGAGTCATTTAACCACTGTGCCTCTTTGTGTGCAGTGGTGTCCACTGCCCCGTGCTGCTGGACTCAGACTGTGCACATAGGTCAGACAGACCCTTGGGGATCTGTGAGGATCATGTTCAGTGGCTTATGTTGTGCTGACAGTGATATCAGAGGACAGATGTAATTTCTGGCCTCAGAGGCCTCTGCGCTCTTGCTCTGTGCCTGAGAGGCTCAGGCTCAGGGGGTGCTGGGCAAGATGCTCACTTCACCTTCTCTTCTGCACACTGTCTGCTGCAGAGCTCGCATGAGAGATTTAGAGTCATCAGAATATTAATTACTAATTTAGACTCTGTTAATTTAGAGCTTGGTAAAACTCAGTTATTCAACTACCAAAATTTTTTGTGAGCGGGGAGACTAAATAGTATTGACAAGTTTTCCGTGTGCAGCTATTGGGTTTCTGAAGCCATCCAACAGAGAGAGAAACTGAATTTCAGTGTGTGCACAGAAATCCCAGTGGAAATGTTATGATTTTGCTTCTCTGCTCAGTAACCCAGAATGGAGCTGAAGGAAATTTTATTTGAGAGAGCTTCAAATGTTACAATGTTTTAGGACTCCTGTGATAATTGACATAAAACTTTTGTCTGCTTGTTAGAGGAATTTTTATTTAATTAGATTAATGGACATTATTTTGAAATTAAAATCTAAAAAAAATGAACTTATGGACCTGGAATTTGTCAGGGAAACTGCAAAGGTAGAGAAGGATGAGGGATCTCTATCATCATAAGGCAGTGAATAAAAAAATTTCACCTTTAATTTTTACCCTTTTATGAATAAGGTGAGGTAGATTTTTTATACACATTCCTACAATCTAGAGTTCTGTAGGCACATATGTTGCTGCAGGAAACTCGATAACATGACATACTATTGAAGTCTGTTCTTGATTCTGCCTATAAAAATGCAGGAAAATGATATTATATTAAATTATAATAAATAATAAATTAATTAAATTATATATTATTGAATTATATTATAAAATTATGGCATCGAAGGAGTTCTTTGCATGACTGGATGTCCTGGTTTCAACTGGGCTTAAGCAATGACACTGGACCACAGCAAATTTTGCTTGTTAACACCTCTTCTTCATGATTTACAGGTAAAAACTTGACTGGAGTACTCATTTAATCTCCAAGAGCACTTCTTTAATGATAGATGCTTTAATTCTTGGAAGAAAAAATACAGGTTTAAAATGTGTTATAAGAAACCCTATAGAAAGTGTGACAGGTAGAGAGATATTCTGGTAGCTCTTTACTGTGATACATTAATTGTTTTGAAAGAATCCCAGGCTTCCTCAAGTAAAACAAGTAAAAAAGGGAGAGTTAGAGAGCAAAACTGTTATTGAATCTGGAGAATTTGAAGAATAATTTTGTTATCTCCAAATTACAGAAATCATCAATATATTCAGAGCTTTATATAGTTTCTGTAAAGTTGTTGATGATGATAATAATGATATTAACAGCAACAATAACAGTAGTAACAGTGATTCGAATAGTATTTTCAGTAGCAGTATTAGGGACCATAGCTGCCAGTAGAAGGGAAAGCACCACAGGTGTATCCTGACCACAGTAAACAGCTGGATACCCAAATTGTCAGAGAAACAGCATGTTTGCTATCATGCTCCAAGCTGTGGTAATCAAGATCTAGGCTGCCTGACTGTAAGAGGCCTTTGCCAAATGAGTCACTGTGTCTTACATTTGTTTTTTTTCCTCCCCTCCAAATTTCTTCCTATTCACTAATCTCATCCCCTCTGTAACCAACAGCTCATCCCTGTTTACTCTTTCCACACTTGCCCTGATTTTGCTGGCTTAATACCAGCAAAATATAGAAATGACCAGGGCAGCAGTGCTATGATGATAAAATAAAGATTTTATCATCATAGTACTGGTGCCCTGGTCGTTTCTAGCTTGGTCAGCAATTCCATTAAGCTAGTACATCATTTCCTATCCATAATATCTGTCATTTCTACCACTTTCTGTGTTGCTATCTCATTAATGTAATCACAGCAGTCAGAGTTGACAATCTGCATGCATAATATTACTGTTTCCCTTTCTGTAACATCATGATAAATCTTATTAGTGTAGCATCTGATCTCAGGTGAACCTCTGCATCCATGCCCTAAAAATGGCAGATGGTCAAAACTGTTCATGTAAAAAAGAAAATTCTGTTTCCAGCTTGTGTCTAGCCAGTTGATTTCTTTGCAACTTCAGGTCCATACAAAGACAGTGGTCTGTCTACCATTATACAGCCCCAGTCCTCAGGAAAAGCAAGAAGGTTATAATGGAATAAGGCTATCCTAATTTCAGAAAGTTTCTCATGGCCTTTGTAGGGTAGAAACAGCTTCCAGCTTCAGGCTAGGCATGCACAAAAGTAGGCTTTATTTATCTCTAGCCATTCCCTCTCCTTGAAAAAAGTTTTGTCTTTTTTGTTTCCCCTTATTCTGGAATACACCTCGAGAATGCATGAGATTTATTGGCTGTTGCAGTTCCTTTCAAAGTACACTAATGTGGGAAATGTGAGAGTATATAGAGTTATTCATCAAGGATTTAGAGAGGTAGGTAGCCAAATGTATTACAAGATTTCAGATATTTCTCTCCTGTGGAGAATCATAAGTTTGACTTAGAGTTGCACCTTTTTACAAAAGAAAAAGTGTCTCTTCTTTGATCTACATCAGGGTGAAAGGTCCCATCTGGTGAGGTTCTTTAACAATAGTATGAGCAAGCTGTGTGCAGTAAAGGACAGGAAATATTCCAGAAAAATGGAATACCACAGGACATGGGAAAGGATTTAGGAGGCTGTTGTGTCCTCTCTGGAGGAGATACTGAAGATACTGAACTGTCCAAGATACTTCTTCAATCAAGCTACTGCGACCAATGCAGCACTCTGAGCAAGGAGAAAGTCACTTTTTAGAGAGCTTTTGGCAGCTACCAGGAATGGGGACATGCCAGCCTATACGTGGTAAATCTGAGTAACTGCCAAAAAAACCCCATAGAACTTTCCAGAAGACAATGAGGAGAAATCTCTAGTGTCAGGCAAAATCAGAGAAGGTGGGGAAAATAGCTCCATTGCTTCCATAAAACCGATGGGTGTAATAATCTACCTGCAAAGAGATGAATTTGTAAGCACTGCTAGGCAAGAAAAAATTCTGAATTTGGTGGACAAAGCTATTTTTATTTCGTAATCCACTTCAAAAGTGTTGAATACTTGTTTTGTTTTGTTTTGATTTGTTTTGTTTTGATTTGTTTTGTTTTGTTTTGTTGTTTCTTTGCGAGGTTTTTGTTTTGTTTTTTCTCATGGTGTCTTGGGATTTATTTTGTTCTTTTTTCCCCTAGTGTTGTGGGTTTTCTATGGGGAATTGTGTTTGCTTTTCTTTCTGATACAAGCTTTTAGTTGATACTGCTATTTTTCTGTGGCATTTTACAATTAAATAAATGCTTCAAAGGATAAGGGCAGAAAGATAGACACATGCTTAGCCACCGAATAGACTGTAATAAATTGTTCTTTGGCTAATCACAATACTGATCTTTAACACTGTGCACCATCAACAAGGGAGAAAGGGTAAGAGAGAATTCTTAGGTATTCAAGAAATCTAGTTGTAATCTCTCACAAGTTATATAGATAGTGACATATTGGAAGGGAGCCTTGTATTTATTAAGTAATCACTGATTGGAGACTGATAAATTATCATTACCATTTGTGTGAAGGATAACAAAAGAGAGCAATAATTTATTCAGCTGGACTTAAAAATGCAGATTAAAAACGGGACCTATCAAAACAGGTGCCAACTGGGGATGCAAAGACTTAGGAAGGTGTTCACAAGCCAGCTATATTTGTAAAACATTTTGGTTTGTTTAGAGTAGCTTGAAACAACTCCACTGATTCCTTAAAAATGTCGACATGTTGATAAGGAATGCTGTACTCTAGTGCTTAATTGATCTGCTGCAGAATTTAGCTCTAACTCAATGGGGGTTAAAGTGCCTGAAAATTTATATTTTGTTCTTAGAACAAAAGATAATCCGTCTTTTTTCCAGGTATTGATTGTCAGGAAGCAACTAAAATGCAGTTTATATTCTTGTGTTATAACATTTTTTCACTAGTGAACCCGATCCAAACTGCTTTCCAAAGGAGATAACCTGAAGTAATAATGATTTCCAGTCACTATGTCTATGGACATTAAAAATGAAGCATTAGAATAAAGACTGATCAGATTATCAACTATGATTTGCAATATCTGCACAACCTTTACCCTTTCTGGAAAAAAAAACCAATAAAACAAAACAGTAAAAATCAGATTGAGTAAAGTTCACTTTTAAACAGATCTTTTTTGTCCTGTTTGGTCATTTTAAAGCTGTTATGGGATAGCAAGCAGTCCGCTTCAGGACAGAAAGAAAAGTTTGTAGTATGCACACATACTGAAAACATTCACAGTTTCCTATTCTATGAAGAATAGCAAAAAGGACTGGGAAAATAAAAATCAGAATTTTTCTGCCTTTCTACACTAATTCAATACAATCAATAATTGTGAGAAATTGTGGGAGATTTCATGGTGTTTGTCTTTTAGACTTTTTTTTAAATGAGCAGTGTGAAACTGAATGTGTGGAGTCTCCACCCTTGGAGATGTTCAAAAGACATCTAGTCCTGGTCCTGACCAACTGGATCTTGGTGGGCCTGCCTGAGCAGCAGGGTTGGATGAGATGATCTCCAGTGGTGTCTTCCAACCTCAGTGTACCTGTGACCTCAAAGATGTACCGTGGGATGCAGAAGGAATAATACATTGCCTGCTACACAAAGTGTTTATGCACATCTAAGGAAAAACAAAGTGCAAGTTTATTTAGTTTTCAAGCAGTCCTGGAAAGACCAGCGGGGTTTGGCAATCACTATGCCCATGGATTTTCAGATAAATGAACAGCTACCTGTATGTCTCTAAGGAACCTGTTACTCTGCAATCAGATAGAGTGAATAATAAGTAATAATCATATTTTTGGCTGAAACAAGTGAGAACGAATGCTCTCAGTAGAATCCTGTACTAAACAATTCTGTCTCAATTGATCTGCAGTACAGATGGAGAAAACATGCATTTTTCAGACTGAGCAAAGTAGAGAATGTGACACATTTTTCAAGTACTTGTAGCCTTCTCTCAAATTATTTCCATTGATGCTTTTCAGACCTGAAGTACATTCAGCAAAATGAAAGGGAAGAGGAAAGAGAGAGGAGGAAAAGAAAGAAAAGGAGAAAAACAAAGCAATGGCAAGGAAATTAAAAGGGAAAAAGGAAAGAGAAAAACATGACAAGGGTGGATTTGTAGCTGTCAGTACAATAATATATATATAATTCATAATACATTATCTTTCTTTAAATCCATTTACATTTTGTTTAGTTTTCTGCTGATTCTTATGGCATGTGTGGAAACAAAAATATAAGTTTGAACAATGGATTGAAAAATAATTGTTCAGTTAGTTAATCTTCATTGGCAGAAATTGCTGTTTAATGTAATGGAAATAAACAGGTAGGTGATGGAAACCAGCCTGTATTCTCCTCATTATTGCAAAAAATTTTGAAGAAACACATATTTAATTACATTCTCAGTTCACGTAATGCAATTTCCTTCAAAAGCTGTCACAGCCTCCTCTGCTCTTTGAAGTGGAGGTCATCTGTTATTTGTCCAGATGCTTCTGTGTTACTTTGTTACAGGGAAATTTGGATCACAGGTCTTAAAGGTTAAATGCAGATAGAAAGTCCCTGTAAAAATCAGTTGCCAAACATGGTTCAATTATTCCTTTCAAAACTAAATTTGTGCACTAATGGAATTATTTTTAATTATTTTTAAGTGAACTTTTCAGTAAGCTAATAGCACCATAACTTAAAAAAACTGATGCAGAACATAAAATTGCCTTGGAAGCAGAATATGATTCTGGGGAGGTCTAGAAATGTGTATTCTTGTGACTGTGTTGAATACTGGCTTGCTTGCTTGCTTCTAACAGTCTCAGTGATGAAGTCTCCCATTCTAGGTGGCTAAATTTCTTTGTACTATTTTTAGAGAAACAATATGGGGTTCACAGCTCCCAGAAAATGGGGTGCTGTCTTGGTTTCAGCTAGGGCAGAGTAAATTTTCACAATAGCTGTTGCAGTGATGTGTTTTGGATTTGGAACAAGAATGGTGGGTGTACGATCCATACTCTAGCCAATAGCAAGCAGAAATTACCATTTCTTGCCTTTTCTCCATCCAGTTTAAGGATTACACAATGTCTGGCTGCAGAGCAACATCATTTAATCAGGAACAAGGCCCCCCCCATCAGCTTCAAACTGTTGGTAATATTTATCACACTTAGGTTTCCTATGTTCATTATATTCTTACGTTCAACTTTTCACAAATGAGTGAGATTTGTAAACAATATCCAGTGGTCTGACTCTTCTGGAATCAGCTGGAACACTTTCCTCCCAAGAATCCCCAAAAGATATCTTCACTGTTAAAGTCAGTCAGAGTCCCTTTATATTCCACACATTCTTAGCAAGAAAAGAATCGTCATATGTTGTTGGGTATTCAGATGGACACAGCACTGGAGACAATGATCTTCCTATCCACAATATTTTTCCACCCATTAATGACCATTTTGGTCTTTTCGTGGAGGTTTGTCCTTTGAGGTCTCAAGGCTTTCATTCAGCCCAGAATCTGAGAAAGGATCACAAATGGCCCCCATGAGCTTAGGGACAGGATGTTCTCTGAGGTTATCATTTATGAAACATGAAAGGGAGGCAGTATCTGCAAAAGTGTTTGTTCACAAAGTTGCTTTGTTGATATGTAGAACATTTTTGTGAGCACTTTAACACTGATTGACACTTATTTTTAAAGGGGAAAATATTTCTTCAGGTTTTATAAATTAAATCTTCAGAAATAAATATCATGAGACTCAGTCTTGGAAACTGTGCACCACTGTAAACATGTAGTTAGAAGACAGAAGGAAAAAATATTTACACTTAGAGGACAAATTAATGAGGAATTTGCTTGTTTTTCTAAAAAATCATACAGTTGATTTATTTACAAAATTTTAACAAAATCCTTTGTGCCCACCAATCATTTATTAAAAAAATGTTTTGAGTGACCCAACATTGTGTTGCACAACCAACACTAAGAATAAAATTATTTACAATAAAAAATATTAATTTTCAAATTGCTATCTTCAAATGGCTATCAAAGACCAGGTTTTTGTCGTTAATTCAAATACTGTTGCATCCTCTTTACTCAAACTACCATAGCTTGCTTCTGTTTCCAAAACAAGTGTTGACTTGAACCTTCAAGGTCTTGGCCTTTCTCAGTTGTTACTAATGCATTCATAGACAGATGAATTAACACATGCTTCAGGCACGGACACTGATTACCATAAGCAGCAGCCAACTGATTTTTTTATCTTGTCATTTCAAATCCCATGCCACTGTGCTCCAGATTTGTTTTCATCAACTATTTAAACTGCAAAGGAGATAGTTTATATTTGGGCAGTTTTGAGTGGTCTGTGTGATGAATGAACAACTCTCAATGGTCTTTGAGGTGTTAGCAATTTGCATAGCAGTGCTCCAAGTTTATTATTACTAAGAACCTACAATCAGTCATGTCAGTCTTCCCTCAGATTTTGCCTCAAAACTTTTCTCTCAAAAACTTTATCCCTGGGGTTAAGACTAGTGAACACTTTGGGTGTAAGAGGACAGCAAATCAAACCCTTTTATTTTCCAAGTCTATCACTGGGTTTTGCAACTGCCCTATCTTGACATTGTTGGCTCTAATGGAGACATCAAATCCCTTCTTCAGCCAGAGGACAAAAGGATTGGTTGTAGCCATTGAGAAGACTATAAAATCTACTTAATATTATTCCCTTGTCCTCTTACCTTCCAGGATCTGTGAGAGATGGTTTCTCAATTTTAAAAATACTTTTGCCCTTTTTGCCAGTACATCATATGAAAATTTTCTTTACATTTGCTACTTTCTTTCCCTTGAGGCCTGTATTACAGCCTATTTTTCTCAGAAAATATAGACATTACAGACATTGATGTTTTATTTTTTTCAAATACTTAGTGTCATCACCACACACTTGTATTTATTCCTTATATTGGAAAGCTCACAGATGAATGACTTTAGAACTGTGTTAAGCTGACATTTATCTGAAAAGCAGAACAAGAGAAGTTTTAACCAAAACAAAATTAACCAGCTTACTTCAACAGCTTTACTCTGAAATAGTTGTTTTGTTCAAATGCCTTTAAAGAAACAGATATGAAAGCTGTCTGGGCTTTTGCATTAATTGTTTATCTCATATTTTAGCTGTTCTATCTGGAAAGATGTTCTGACCAAACTTTTTTAGGATCTTTCTCTCAATTTATGTTCTTGGATGTGGCATTTGCTCAACTAGCTTGTAAAAATTACCCTTCATTTTGCAAGACTGTATATTAGAAAGTATAAGGTACAAGTGCTGATGTTTATATGGTTTTCAACTGCATAGTTCTCCTTTGTATTGAATCAAATGTCTTTGCTGCTGCTGGTTTGCAGTGCCTGGAACCGATGGTTGATGATGGATAGAGGTTGTAACCTTGCAGCTGAGAACAGCAGCTGACTGTGGGGAAATCATGAGGGTTGTTTCACATCAGGCTCCCAGCCCTATCCTGCTGTCAGCAGAACTGATGCTGCAAGAAAACAACTCCATGCTGGTGAAATAGAGTATTATGAGTTTTGTGACTGGTAGCACATCTGCCAAACATTTGAGAGCTTCACACTTTTTATCCAAGCATTTTAAACAGCTTAGTTGCACATTTAGCTAGCAGATAATGCTAACATTTTTAGATTTAGTACAGTAAAATCAGTGTCTTGGGAGCCATACTCTGTGAGAAATGTATTGATAAGGATAAAACCAGGGCTATTTTTCCTGACACACACACATGCCTGCCAGTGTGTGTCAACCTTGGGACCCAGCCAGCAAGAGAACCTCTGTTGTGTAAACAGCTGGTCTGTGAGGTTTCACAGAATGTCATCAGGGAGATCCCATGGCTCATATCTCTGGTTCCATTTTTGTCTCTCACTTATCCTCCATGTCCTCTAGGATGAACAAGTAAAATCTGTTTAGATAATTTTAATGTTTAAATAATTTTATTTTTTCAGTGTTATCTTTACTGTCAGAAAGGTTTTCAAGAGCAGAGTCTGAGCTCAAGGATACTTACATCCTGCACGTCCAAATGCATGATAAACTTGGTGCATTTCCAAGAACCCATCTATTCAGTGATTATTTTCTGCTTTCCCTAGCATTATTCTCTTTTTTCAGAAGAACATGATCCCAATGTCCCTGACTGTCCCATCAGATGTTTTGGTTTGAGGTCACATAAATGAGAACTCTTCCAGTAAAGCAGCATTATGCTTACAAACACAGACCACCCATACATGTTCTGAGTGGAATAATGCCCGTTTCATGTTTATTTTACATCAAACCTTTCAAAGTGCCATGCTAATATGTAAAAATACATCTTCCTTGCAGATGTTCCTGATGCTGTTTTAAACATCACCACAGTGTGGTCCTCTGAACAAAGTTAAAAAAAAACCCCTGCCAACAGAAACCATCTGTTATTTTTGTATTTATACTGTATTTAATTACAGAAATGCTCACTTAACTGGCAACTGTCTGATATGAAGTTGTACAAAATTTATTTGGTTATCTAAAAGTTGCCTGTTGCGCTTTCTGAGGTCCTGAAACCCAGAACGAGTGACAATTTTAGTGTGCACAATACCATTTTTTATTAACCACATTATCATTTCCCAAGTAAGAATCTTAAAATTGGTAGTTAAGCTACAATGAATCAAATTAGTTGGGTTTGCAAAACAAAAAGCTAATTAGATGTGCTTTAAGTGAATGTCCTGCAAAGCAGATTACCTTTTATAAACAGAGACTTCATTTTCATCGAGTCTTTCATAATACTTTTTATGAGATTAATAATTTGTCAGATGTGAAGGAAAATGAAAGCTTTATTGAACTCCTAAATAACTTGGCTTTAACTAGTCTGGTTCTTTTGTTTATGTATAAATAGTACCTTTTGTTTTTTGATTGTTAATTTCATTCAAATATAACCAAGAAACAAACAATGGCTTCACTTAAATTAACTGGTATATTAATTTCTATTAAGTGATTGTTAGAATATTTCCATATAAATTACTATACAAACTGAGGAAAAGACAGAGAACTTTACCTAATGCTAAAGTATTCCATTCTGAGTGGATAAACAAAATATTAGTGTCTTTCATGGAGATTATAATGATTTATAGTTGGCATATCACATTCCCATGAAGAAGGTCTCAGCAAGAGCTATAAATGTCACAGCATAGAACGATTCTTAATGCAATGTGATTTCAAGAACTTTTGATCTGCTTCATCTATTCTAATTGTCCAAACAATTTCTGGGACTGTCAACAACAGAGTACTTGGAAATAAGCATTAGAACCATGGTTTTGTCTTACAGTATTACTGAGCTGGTTCACACCAGCAGACAGGATCTGAGAGAACAATGTATATAGGATAATTCACTTTTCTTGTTCTTATTGGGCATTGAAGTATTAATTTCTTCAAGGAGTTTTGCTATTCTATTTCACTCAGTATTTTTTCCATGATTCTTCTCCTTGTTTCACTGCACACATTGGTTACAAACCATTTGCTGTGAATGCTCTCCACTGAAAGTGGCTGAGGGATCAGTTGTGGTTTACTGGGGAGGCTGAGCTAAGGCTTTACTGCTCTCCAATCCCTCATCCAGAGCTGCTCCCAAAGCACACAAGGCAACCACCTGTGCACAGGTCGTACTCCTTCCCTCATTTGGGCTGTCTGTGCCTCCCACAAGAACTGTTGCGAGAGGAACTTGTATAGTTTGTAATCAGAACAAAGAGACACAGAATCATTGCGTTTCTTCCCAGAAGAGCAACTTGAAGAATACTAGGAGAGCTCAAATTTTTAATCTGGCAGCAGAACATATTCCTAGAAAGAGCAGTAGTAGAAATAGGCTACTGCTGGATTGATCAGCAAGACTTTGTTGTAGTTAGGTAATGTAATGTAATCACAGGTGCAATACACTCAAGTTAGATTAAAAGGGTTTTCACAGAGTTAGGATGACATTATATTTTATGGCCTTTCCACTTCATTATTGATTGAAATATAATTTATTTCCAGACAGAATCAGGATGGCTGTCCTTTTATTTTTTTATTCCATGTCTTCATTGGTTGTTTTTTAAGCTTGATGGACCTGCATACCCTTCTTCAGAGCACAGGGGCAGTCTGAAAGAGGGAAGAAAATGAATGCTATCACACTGAGTTAAGTGAAATATAATTATAATACTTAATACTATTTTTGTCATATACTTTTACCTATTTTCCAGAATTTCAATGGTACATCAACAGTAGTAGAACAAAATGATGTCATATCACTTCAGAATATGATGATTTGTCATATTTTCAAAACAGCTATTCTTGCAATTTTTCAACACATTTCAGTCTTTGTGCATAGCATGAATTCCACCTCAAAATATGACGATACATCATTTTGTTCTACTGCTATTTACACATTGTGAAATAATGTGAGAAGAATATAACATAAATCCATGCCAGAAGAATATCTTAAACCTTAATTTTCATTTCCAAGTGGGTTTTTTGAAACTAACAATTTTGAAAAGTTTGCAAAATTTTAATTTTATGGTAGGTTCTGAACTTTCTTTTTCCATACTTGTCTGAAAAGTGTTCAAATTCTTAATTATTGTTTTATTACTGATTGCCTAAATGTTGGCAACCTATGTTACAGTCTGAATTTCACAAGTAGTTCTTTTATTGAAACAACATTGGTTTTCCACATTTCCAGGTGTATCCATAGTATAATAAAACCATTATAATTACCATTTTAAGCTGTGATTATTTCCCATTGAAATTTTCCAATTAACTTTAAAAGGCTCAATATGTTAATACCACATAGTAAGGATAGTTCAATAACAGGTAATTTAAATTATAATTGTTATTCTTACTTATTTGTGTTTTGCTGGCAGTGTGTGTACCTGCACATTCCACTAAGTTTTGTGTAAAATTATGTGAATCCCATAGAAATTAGAAACAGATTTTCTGAAAGCAGGAGAGTGATAAGAAACAGGGATGCAAAAGTTCTATAACAGATTGAACTGATTTTTTCTCTGATGGTTGGTAAGCTTTGTAATTTTATAATGACCACAAAGGAATAAGGGAGGAACAGATATAACAGTTTTTGTTTTGTAACGTTACAGAAAGCAGGAGAAAAGCTAAATGAACATGCAAGACAACTTGGAAAAAATAATGATTAAACTGTTTTCAATGTTCTGGAAAGTCATTATGTTCTTGCGCTTCCAGCTGGAAAATACTTATCTAAATTTGAAAAATCTGTATATTAAACCTTTGAACAAAGACAATCTATATAATTACTATTTTTAAAAAGCCTTTCAGTAGGGATTATGTGGCATTTTTTGTGTGCTCTAAATTTTGAGAATTATTATCTTGAAATAAGAAATATGTCTTGAAATAAGCCAATGTTATATGATGTTATATGAAATAAGCTATTAATGTTTCCAAATAACTTCACCACAACCCTTACTTTTCTGATTCCTCCTTACCACTCAGTGACTTTTGTTCCAAGTGCCAATACTGCATATCTTAGGACAAAGAGTCTTCAGAACAGCTCATCTAGCTTCTTTTTTTTTTAATGCAGCTTACAGATGTTACTGAGTTCTTTCATACAGCACTTAAATTGTAACTGATTTTGTGAGTTGAAGGCATCTGTAGCTCATTGATACAGCTGTTCTCTTGTTCTGTAGGTCAGCCAAATCCTAAATTTTACTTCCAGTTCCAAGTTTCCAGAATAAATACACTTAAAACATGATGGTTTCCCCCCTACAGCATAGCCCATATGCCAGCACATTGGTCAGATTGAGGCAGAAATCCACTCCCTTGTGTTCTACTGGTACATTAACCCACCCTACAGATAAAATGTCTTACTTCTGTGATCATCTTCCTAACATCCCAACATCATACGAACATCAGCAGCTTTCATGCATCATAATCAAGTCAGCTTGCCCTTATTTCTCACAAACTAAAGAGATTAAGCTTCATTGGTCTGGAACACAAGGCATTTTCTCAAGACTTTGCAAATTTTATGTGTGTTTTTACCCTCCCATTTGTCAAAAACAATAGCACCAGGATACTTCACCATGTAGGGATGAATTGTTTGTCTCTTCTAGTGAAGATATTGTGACATTGTTGTGGCCATAACAAGGCAGTTTTATCTCAGTGGAAGATTTTCTTCCCGATGGTGATCACACACTGAACTTTTTCCAATTTCTCTCATAACATCACTTATAAAGTTTCACTTTGCACTTAATGTCTAGCATCCTGCATCTTATGATTTTTATTGACC
The DNA here is from genome assembly GCA_026413545.1 of Cichladusa arquata. NCBI lineage: Eukaryota > Metazoa > Chordata > Aves > Passeriformes > Muscicapidae > Cichladusa > Cichladusa arquata. Next base: position 80,874,735 of record JAOTQP010000001.1, read on the forward strand.
CAGAAAAACACATCTCTTGGTGATTATGGTAGCTGTGGATTAAACCTTAAATTGTTGTGAAGATTAGGCTGAAAATTCAAGTAGCTCATTGGATCTAACTGAGAACCATCAGAATCACAGCAGATCTATCCCAAAACTTTCAAACTAACCCTAACAACTAACAGAGGATGACATTGTGCATTACATCTCTAGCTAGCTAGGTTCTGTGTCAAGTCAGCTGCAAGTCACCTTTAAACCTACAAAGCCAAGAAATTTCCAAATTAAAACTTAAGCTCCATCTTTAAATCACCCGTATAATGTCCACATAATTATTTTTATGATGGTTATCCAGCTAATTTGGAGTATTGATGTATAATGAGGTCAGGTAAGGACTGTATGTCAGCCATAAATCCTGATTTCCTTGATTCAGTCTGCATGAGTCAGGTCACAGTATGGACATTTATTTCAGTTTAAATCCCTCATTATGTGCTGCAAGCACACAGTGTCAGAGTAGATGAGGGGGGCACAAAAACAACTTTAAACAGAACAAGAGCCTTTTGGAAAATGTCATTCATTTGATAATTATAGAGTCATTCATTTCTTCTTCTGAGATTCAGAAATTCCTTTCTCTCTTGAACCAGAACACAGTTGTATCAAAAGTCATGCCTGGCTGAATGTCTCTCTGACACAGCCCTGATTTGAAACCTGGTAGTCAATGTTCTCTGTGAACCTTTTTCCATCCTTCTCACACAGGAGAAAATTGGTCCTCAGCTAGAACAAGTGAGGTCAGGTAAAGCCTGCTGCTGACTTTCATAAAATGATCTTCTGCAAAACTTTATTTCCTCTGCAAGGCAAACATGAAGGTTGCTCAGTTTTATTAAACTAATTGCTTGTACACTCTCAGCCTGTGTAAGTCTAAGTTTATATTTTTTTTAAATAGAAAACCTATTCTTAAGAAATAGTGATGGACTGAAAATTCAGGAGAACAAAAAATGTTAAATAAGAACAGGAGTGATGCAATAGATGAAACCAAGTATGATTATCTGTAGTAAAATATGTCATCTTTGAGTGTGGGCAACATGACTGAGATGATGGCAATTTGATTTTTCAGTCTTTTCTTGCAGCTACCAAAATATATGTATCCAGTGGCAGGCCACATGTAGTTGGGACTTCTGAAAATGACTTATGCTCAATAAAACTTTCTCTTTTTTAAGTCAGCCTGACAGACTTACAAGATAATAATGTCTGTCAGTTGCTGCACCTAAAACTGATTCCTGGATGTCCAGGAGGAATAAAAGACTTTGATTTCCCTTACCTTCAATCAGATTAAAATATAAAAACAGAACCAAACAAGCCAAATACGAAGCCTGTACAACAGCTGAGAAGATATAAATTCAATTTTATGGTAATTTTATTGCTTGAAATGGAGTACCTTCTCTAGACGTATCTTTTACAGTGTCAATAGATCTTTATGTAGGTACAATATTGTCCAAAGAACAGATGTTTAGAGATTCATTTAGTTTGGAGATCACTGCATTTGAATAGTTATTAATGACAATCACTCCAGTCAGAACAAAAACAGTGAAAACAAGAAAAAAAAATGTTTTCTCCTTTTTTTGGACCATATTCTAGTCTTACAGGTGTCAGCATAGCAACAGTACAGCACCAACAACTTTGCAGTGGAACGAAACATATATGTATACAAGTGTTATATATATATGCATATGTTCAATCTTAAAATTATGATTTCCTATAAACCCATGTGTTGATGAACATTGTCATTATTTTGTTGCCTAATAACAAAAGGGAAAAAAACCTTGGAACAGAGTTAAAGTGGTAAGATTAAAAAGCAATTCTTTAATGGAAGATTTCAGATGTGTAAAATACAGCATTGCACATAGGTGATACAGGATTTCTATAACTTTTATAAGGTTAATGAATTAGTATATCTAGCCTGTATATCCAATAGGAAATCAGTTATCTCAGTAACCAACACTTTTTCAGCCCCCTTGGAGTGGGTTCAGGGTCTTCTTTGCCCTGTTTGCTTTTCATATCTCTTAAATTTTGATAGAAAATAAGATCTTTGTCAGAAATTCTCTTCTGAAGAATATCACTAAACAGAATTTCAAGACTGTATTAGTAAGGATTTATTAAACTGTGAGAGATGACAGGAAAAATACTAGAAGCTACACAAATATATACAAGAGATGTACAAGGCTACAAAGTTATGAAAAATATATAAAAAGCTAAAAAATATTTAGGCATCCATTTCATGGTTCTATTTCCTATGATTGAAATAAATAAATTCTGTATAAAATGGGTTTGAATTATGTGTATAAATTCACTGTTAGCAGGCAAGTTTGCTCCTTTGTTAACACGTCACCTCTGTCAAGCAGGAGATACTACAGATGCTTACCTAGCTGATGCTAGCCAGAGACTGCTGTGAAAATCTGCTAGTGCAGGTTGCAGAGATTCCTTTTTTTTAGCTACAAGATCCCTTTATGGCAATATTAGATAAAGTTATCTACATGGCAGACATGTAAAGTTAAGTGAAATAATCTCTCTTTGCACATCCATTTGTATCTCTTACTCTCCTTTGAGTAATAAGACAGTGACACAAGTTGCTCTTCATTTTGATGAGGTGAGCACATTGATTTCTTATGCTCTTGATGGTTTTTCTCTGAATGATCATCAACTTATCATTTCCTCTGTTATTTTATACAGAATTAACCTAACAGCTATAACAGAATTAACCTAGCAGCTGGACCAAAGCCAAACACATAGATAAGGTGACTGTTTACTCAGCTTCAATTTACCTGTTTTCTTTAGAGCCTCTTGAATGTACCATTGCCCAGAAACTTATGCTCTGATAATGAAATATTATAAGTCCTTTTCAGGAGCCATTGATGGTCTGAAGAGAGATTTCTGTTCTTCAGATACAGACTTCCTCTTCTGTTTCTAAATTTATAATTTCACATTTGGCTATATTCAAACACTTCTGTAGTTTATGTCCAACTTGCTGAATCACCCAGGATGTTCCAAAACTTTGGTCTATTTTTGCTTATATTTTTCAGTTCATCTGCTTTCATATGTTTTTGGAATTGATTAACACTTCTTAATTTTTCTCCAGGCCTGTAATAGAAATGTTAGATGCCAGAAGGTGCAGGATTACTCCCTGCAGGATCTGGCTACAGTATATTAATTAATTCCTCTTTTACATGATTAAGAAGCTATTGGTCAATTCCTAATGTGATGCTTAGACTCTGTTAGTCAGGTCTATGAATTAAAATATTGGTAATTACTATGCTGAAATTAATCTTATTGATTAATAATTTTATCAGGCAAACTTCTCATTTAATTCTTAAAATCATGTTGCTTTGATAACAGCAATTTCTTGTACCATGTTAATGATGCTACTCATCTTCTTTTTAGTTGGCTAAAATTCATATTTCCTTTGTTTAGGATTTATATCAAACAGTTATGCCCATTCTGTTATCTTAGCTTTGACTCATCCAAATGTTGCTGGTTTGAAGACAGACTGTATGGAAAATTAGAAGCAGACAGAATAGGAAAGCCGGAAGAAATGTTGTGCAGCTGCAGTAGGCAGAATAAGATGCCCCTTCCATTTCATAAAGATATGTTACCAAGCAGAAAATTATTATCAATAAATTATTTTTTTACTGCTATAACATTGTTATAAATCACAGGAGCAGTTGAAACTGCTTCTATGTAATAACTAGACTTTGAAAGAGGGATTTAAATGAGAACTTTTAACACAAAATTAAACTTTACAAGTTTTTTACATTACTTGATCCATCCATTATATACTTGTGCTTATTTTGGGACTAAGATACATTAAATTTATTAAAGTATATTTTATGTGTCATTTGGCAGCCTAGTTTCAAAGCAAGCTCCATCCTTTTGAAGGACATTAAGATCTTGGCTTTTTATATTCTTTCTTGTTATTTTGGTATTAAAAGGGATTATTTCATGCTAACTTAAATCGCCCTACTTTTTACTATTTTGCATGTCATGGATGTAATATTTATCAAAAGGTGGCCTACTTTAAATCTGTATCCTAATTGCTTATTTTCTGTAAGTGACTGACTCACTGAATGGAGACACCCCATCCAAAATCAGTGAATCACTGTGTACTTCTTGCAGCTCTAAGTCTTCTTCTTCCATCTGGGGAAATATCCTATTCTGGGCACCTGGATACCCTAGAAAAGATGATTACAATGCCCATTTTGTGTCTAAGTAAGGGATGAATTCCAACATAGCATTGTAGTTCTAGGCTCAAAGAAATACAAAAGACTCACATTTCAAAGACAAATATATACAAGTCAGAAACTAAACCAAATAAGAATCAGAAAAAAATCAAACTGATGTTCATTGATAGTTGATATTATTTTTATACTTTCTAAAATGAGTTTTTTCTACATTTTTGGCCAAAGTTTTTTTTTTGTTCGACATGTCTGTGCTGAACTCCTGTTCAGGATAAGAGGAAATGATGAGTGAAATAATCCTAGCTATGACAGTAGTTCTTTCTTTTGCTTAACTTTGTTTTTGCTCTTAGAAATACAACTTCAATTTAGAGATACAAATAGAGATACAACTTTTCTATTTATATACACTTTCAAGTTATTAATAATTCTCCAAGTAATTAATTTCCCATTTTAATGAAACTTTTTGAAAGTTTCTCAGAGTTCAATTTGCTGATGGATATAAATGTAAAAAATAAATCCTCTAGAGGAGTTTAACTTCAGCTTAAGATGTTAAAATGTACCTATGTTCATGTGAACTGTGATCTAAATTCCCATGATATTCAAGAGAGATCTCTTCTATTGAACCTAGAGACCATTCATTGCATTAGGAAGTAGGCACCAAGTTTTCTATATTTTTCTACAGATTGTTCTCCAGCTGCCAGTCCCCAAAGATAAATATATCCTGTATGTCCTGAATCATGTGTGTATAACCCTGTTTTTAAGTCTCAGCAGTTCTGGTGCCTTAGATCCTACCAGACACCTCCTGAACAGCACACCCTGTGTGCTGGAACACCAAAGCACTCATGGATGAGACACCACGTAGATGCCTAAACTGGGGTGGCTTGGCTGAGTGACCCTGAGCTGGCTCTTTCCCTTGCTGTCACTCAGGTTGTATTTCCACTGCCAGGTAACTCTGATCCAGCTGATCCAGCCCTGAAGCCCAGCCCCAAATCAAATGTGATTGCAGTGAGTGCAGTGTGTGCCATGCCATGTGTGCTGCTCTCCAAGCCAGCTGTGGGGCTGGGGACAGTTTACTCCAGGGAACAGGATGGATTTCCTCCATCCTATGCAGTCTCCTTCCAGCACAATCCCAGGGAACCACGTGTTGCACAGCACTGAATTCTGCCCTTATGCATCATCATGCTACAGATAAACATCCTCAGTGTCATGCTGCAGTAACACAACTGGGACGTGGGCATGTGAGGCTTAGGGAAAACACTGCAGTGTACTGTGGACACACAGACTGGGATTCAGCTGCCTAATTCTAAATATTCAGTGTTAATTTATGTGTTGATAAGATACCTCACCTTTCTTCCAACTGCAGCTCCAGAAGGAGGTGGGTTTTCTGTAAACCTGTCCTTCATGCCAACTTTGTGCAGATGGTTTGGATACATTAGGGCATATAACTGGCACTGGGAGCCAGTAATCAATTTTTGTAGTGGTTGTTTTTAATAATGCAGATTTTTTTTTTATCATCTAGTTTTTAATGATAATTATAATGTTGGCATGTTTTCTTTTAAATATTCCAAGTCCTTCCATTGCACAAATTGAGGAAAATTCGTATTTCACTGGTGAAATTAAAATTCTGCCTTTATGTTTTCAGACAACAAGCTGAAAATGTCAGCCAAGTACATCCCAGATTCGGAGGACCATCAGGCAAATGAGTAGAGCCCCAAATTCACTAATGATACGTCATATCATGTTTTATCAATTTCATTCTTGCTTTCATTTTATCAGACAGTACACATAGCATTCCTGCTATTTTTGTATACTAATAGTTGATATTAAATTTATTCAAAGAAAGCTTGGGGGCAACCTCCTTCCTTAGGGAAAAGAGCCAACCACCAGTGCACTGTGGGAAAAATTCATTAATTAACAAGTTATGGAAAGGTTGCAGAGAGAGAGAGAGAATATCTTAGGACATGGAAGCTTTGGAACAGCTTTTATTGGCAAGGCAGCATCAGTGTTCCCCTATGTGAGACAAAAAGTCATTTGTAAACAAACTTTGAGACATTAATGATGACATTTGAGAGCTGAAATCTGAAAACCTGCCCTGGTGAAACCAAAACAGAATAAATGATTCCCAGTGAGTCAGAAAATAGTTCAGAGCTCTAAAGAAATGAGTCAGAAACTAAATATACTGAGTAGGCTAAAGGCATGGAAAAAAAATACTTTAGCAGTAGAAAGAAGCTGCAGGAAACTCAACCTAATTCAGTCAGGCTAATATGATCAAAATCTGGAAACCGGTTCATTTTTATTAAGCATGGTATGAGACATTTTGATCACTTTGAGAAAAGTAGAATTACATAATCTGTTTGCAAGCAGTATGAATTAACTGTTTAATGAGAAAGATAAGAATACCAAAAAAGGGAAGAAAAGGAAAAGCAAGTAAGGAAACAGAGGACCAGAAAAGGAAAAATCACCAGAAGTGATAGAAGCTCCAGACTGGAAGAGCTGGCCAGTGCAGCCTGGAGTCAATGGGCAGCTGCAGTCTGGAGGGCTCAGAGATCAGTGCTGTGGCTTGGACAGAGTGAGCACTTCCAGCTGCCCTGCTTACTCTGTGTGCATCCATACAATTACATCTGCTGTTCATGTAAATGTGACCACAGCAATAAAATGTCCTCTCCTAAAACTGAATACTTGGACAAGAATTTTGCAATACTCATAGACATTTGAAAGTTACACATAAGCACTGAGGGCACGAGACATCACTATTTGCCTGTGGTTTTGTCATGAGCTGTTAGTAAATCTGTATATAAAATGGAAGGTAACTGTAGAAAGCATTTTAAGCACTCTTTATTCTAAATTATATTAACAGGCTGGGGAGATTTATACCCCTAAAACAGAGTTGCAGATGAGATCATACTGGACATCTTACAACAAATTTCCTGATGGTTGCATTCTTTGTCTCCTATTCTGCTAATATGAGGGCCTATGTAGAAGTATTCTTGCAAGTGATAAAATATTTCCTTATGCTGAAAGTGTGGGTGTTGAAGAGGAGGGAAATGTACTTTATTCTATTTGTTAGAACTACAGTAAGCTCTGCAAAGAGGGTGTGCAAAAACCCACAAAGGTTAGAGGCAAGAAGCAGGTGGTGGTGCCTGGGCTCGCTATGCATACTTTGATTTTTATAGACAGTCTAAAAAGAAAAGAACAGTATGGAAATGTAGAGGACGTGAGAGAGAGAGGAAAGCATCAACTGAAGTGAGTAATAAGCAGAATAATAGACAATATGCTATATTTGAGAGATACTCAGATGAACATCTTTGCAACTATTATCCAGGAGCAGATTCCTTTTGCATCCAAACAAGAGGTTCTAAATAATTCAGTGTTATTGTTTCCATTCTTACCATAGAAAGAATCAAGGCATGCAAAAGAGGAAAAAAGTTTAATTAGACTTCTTACCAGTTTTTTGGTTAAAAATAGAAGTTGAATTTCTCAAATTTACATACAAGGCTTTTTTTTTTTTTTTTTTTTTTTTTTTTTTTTTTTTTTTTTTTT
>JAOTQP010000001.1:80891342-80952185 GCA_026413545.1 Cichladusa arquata
ACACAGTAGTTCTCACCTTGCAGTGCACATAGAAATGAGTTCTCTGCATCTCGGGTACCTCTGGGAGAAAAATAAGAAAGAAAAAAAAAAAAGGAAAAAATGTTTCAAGATTTGTTTTCCACAGAAAATAATTTTTAAAAAATTATTAACAAACATAAATTTTGTCTTTCCATTTACCATCATAGCAGAATCTCATCCAACCCATTTACTTTGGTGCAGACTGCTAAATGATGATAGAAAATATGAGAAAAAAAATTTTTTTTTATTAGTGTTACATTTCTCCCAGAGTGTCTGTCTGAATGAAAAATATACTTTGAAATCCATATTTTGTGCCTTATCAAGACTGGATCTATGTTACAGTCTGGGAGATAAGAAAGTGTTTTGACTTAGGCAGTTTATAGATTCCCGATAGAGAAAAGAAAATTAAGATCAGAGAAAGAAAAATCAGCTCTTTTGATTTTTTAATTGCTTTAAAATTGATTGTCTAATTGTATGAAATGCCACAAATTGAATCAGATGACCTCTTGTTTTTTTTCAACCTGTGACACAGGTATAAGTGTAATTGAGATGTGATGAGTTCTCCCCAGTGTTTGACTTAAGTGACTGTACAAACCTTCCTACACAGATCTTGATAGATATGATGTGACATGATTCTTTACCTTCAGAATAAAAGGAATGAACTTGGAAGAGGTTTAAAATCATAACAAGCAAAAGCAATGATCCATTTTAAGGAAGAAAGTGATCATATTGAGGTCAGCTGATATTACATATGTGAGGCCATCATATATTACAATACGTCACCAATTTGTTCTGGCAGCTACAGGGACAAGATCATACCTTTGGGATGACCATGGAGGCAATTTATTACTGGAAGTATTCCCCAGCTTTTTTCCATCACACAGGGGAGAGGAGGAATGCTCCATAATCCTGCCATGTAGATGCAGTGCCATCCTGCATTCAAAGTCTTAAATGTAGGGGTAGAAAAAAAATTGTCACTCCCAAGAGAGAGGCTGTTGGTACTCCTTACATTAATTGTTCCTTCAATTTAAAGCTTTTTGGCTTTTTGACATTAGCATGCCTATTTATATGCTTATCTATGCTCCTTTATTTAGGTTTTGACTAATTCCTTTAGGTTCCAATCTTCTGATAATCTCTTGAGTCCCCCTAGATATCACCCAGCCCATCACACATACACTTGCTCAGCTCAGTAAATTTTATCCTGTTATAAGGGCTCATATTTCCAGCCAATCTCAGGTCCCTCTGTATCTCCTTCTGACCACTGCCATCTGTTTTAGTTTCTGACCAACCACCTTCATCACTCTGATGATTCTATAAATCACACAGAAAACAAACCAGGAGGCCTTATTTGTGCTTAGGAATAGGCAAACACCCAAAGGAGACCTCAAAATTTCCTTTATGGCAAAAATTTTTCTTACATGGAAGTTTGAACTCTGAGCTTCTTGGTAAATTGGTTTTGAAGCAAATATTGGAATAAAAAAAAAGGAAAATTTGTAAAACTGTAAAGATATAACAAATACTTTAGGCTTTTCTGTGATTGGATATACATCTGAGTGTTCTCTTTGAGAGCAGGCAGGATATTTAAGTAACTCGAAGTGTTTATCATTTGAAAAATTTATTATGACTCCTAATAGAATGAAACTATATTTAGTTGTGCTCTTTTCCAAGCATTGTAGAAATCCACCTTAGATTCTGAACTTGGAATAACCTACTTGTCTGTTTGAAAAATGGTTATGTTGCTGTAGAGAATATTAAAAGCTAATCCTACAGAACTTATAGGAATATGCTTTTAAAGTACTTTTCTAAATACTTGACCACTTCAGGTCAGTTATTTGTGGGATCATATCACTCTTTCCTTAAATGTATTTTTGACATCTCTCAACTAATGCAAATTGTCACAAAACACAAGATGTTTCACCAATGATATAAAAAAATTATGTTTATCCCTCCATGAAAATGTTTAGGAACAATATTTTTGTACTATTTAAATTGTGTGGTTCAGTGAGCACGTAAGCTGATGGGATTTGTGTTGGTATCATAAGTAGAAAAATGGTTAAGCATCTTGAAAGTTGATATTATTTTCACTAATTCTTTAGAAAACTTCAAACTCTTGTTTACTAAATTCAGTTTTTGTTCACAAGACACATAGACTAGAAATCGGGCTACTTTTTCAACTAAATTTGATGGTTCCTACAAATGTTCAGTCACTTTGTATTTACATGGTCTGGTCTTTTTTCCAGTAAAATAGTAAAAGTTTGATTAAATTATTCACAATCAAACTCACACTCTGGCTAAAGAATATATTTGTTAGTTATATGCTGAAAGGTAAAGACATTGGTTTTTTTTGTTTATGGTATTTATGTCTTTTTTACATGACACCCTTCAACACACCAGGCTGCTAAAAGAATTTTTTGCTCTGAAGTTTGTAAAATGTGATTGTAAGGTCTGGCCTGCATCACTTATGCAATGGCACAATATCCCTAATTTTTTTTTTTTTTTTGCTTTATATGCTCCTAATTGAAAGAAATAAGAACCCAGTCTGCACATTATGCTTGTATACACACAAGCAAAGATGGAGGATCCTATGAACTATGGAAGCAAGAGATCCATTCCATATGTTTCACTGATCCTGTTTTTTCCTCTGACTGAGTAGGGGAAGCGGATGTCTCTGGAGGCAATGCTGGAGTTCCCTGTCCCACCAAAAGTACAAGTCAACATAGCCCATAGTGTATACCTTCATACATTTGTTTTATTTCCTCAGTATCCTACTGGCAATCCCAGGATCTATTTGAATTTCACCAAACACGTCCTTGACACTCAGTTAGTCAACAGTTTCGTAGGATTTTTACCCTATTTTTTGCTGTCAGGTAGGTGAGAGTCAAAAGATGCCATGAAGAGCAGAGTGGACTTCTTTCAAAGGCAGAGAACTTTCCAGGCGAGGGGAAGTGAGGTTTTCTTCTCTGAATAAATTACATTCTTATTCCATTAAAGTATATATTGTGGACACTCAAGAAAACTAGAGCTTGACAACATAACACACAATACTGTATTCTCAGTGCTCCAGCAATTAAATAATTATTGAGCTTTGGGCATGTCAAGGAATTGAAGAGGTTTACAGAGTGAGCTTGAAGATTTCTATGAAGCATTTCCCCCAGGTGTGACAGAGCTCAGAAAAGTTCCTATTTAAAAATGTAACAAGCAGGTGAAAGAGGCTGACATCACAGCCTGATCAAAAATGAAATTCATATTTCAGGACAGTGAGAGATGATAGAGTGAGGGAGGAGAAGCTGCCTTGGGAGAAAAAACAACTAAAAGTGTAAATAAGTGCTTCGGCAGAGAGACATAAAAAACCATAAGCAACCCAGATCATAACAGTTCCTTTTAAATTTGCTAGGATTACTGATAATCTGTTGGTATTTGGAACAGAAATTTATATATTCTGCTGCAGAATGTATTCTTTTGCACTTCTAAAAGGCAAGCTGTCCTTCCAGAATCTCTGCATGTGATAAGCAGAAAAGCACTCTCACTGGAATGTTTCTTAATCTTTATGATGAAAGAGAGAAAGGATATGCAATGGCAAAATCTGAGCTGATATAACACAGAGATTTGAGAGACCTAGTACTGCAATACAGCTTACTCAGTTTGAAGGCTGAAAATCTGTCCTGAAATTAATGGGTGGTCTATTATTCTAGAGCTTTTGCTGGCAAAATGGTCAACAATTACTGAAGTCTATAGGGACCAGGTAATTTCATATTCAAGAAGTGATTTTCTCTTTCACAAAGCAGTTTAATATGACCTTGAAAAAATTTATATAGGATGTTTGAAACAATTTTAAACCTTATCTGCTTTCCAGGGTTTTAAAGGCATAGATAAAAGCCTTCCATAGTTTTAAGTGCAAGAATTATCTGTTCTTATACAGGCATATATACATTTTCAGGAAATACTCACCCATTTTCAGACTGAATTAACTTGCAGATATAATATATTTTGAGATTCCTTAGCTCTTTTTGCTTTTATAAAGAATAGCCATGAAGCAATGGAGATCAACGTGACATTGTCCTATCCCTTGGAAAGTATATATTCTGCCTGTACTTTGGTACGGAGGAGGCCCGACAGCATGATCCATGAGCTAGGCAACAATAATGTACTGTGATTTGATAAATTCCCAGTAGCCCCCGTATAATAGTGTAGCAAACTCTAGTTTCAAAAGATTTCCAACATGAGATGAATGTAAAGAGCATGATAAATTCAGGGGTATCATTGTTATCTACTTTTCTATACATTTGGGTACTTAAATCTTTATAATTCTAGAATAATCTTTACCCAAAGCAGTGTTCAGACATCTTAAATTTTACCTTGAATTTTCATATTAAACCCAATGTTGATGCTTGAAAGTGAAGCATAATTCTCCCTTTGTTACACACAAAATCTGGACTCAGTGTCCGACTCTAAAGACAGGTGTGGTACAATGCTGGTGGCAGCATGCAAGACATAAACTTTGAAAAACAAAAGAAAGAGAAACATTGTGGAAAGAAAATACCTCACATATTGAGGGTTTAGTCTGAAATATCCAATAGTGGATTTTTCCTCAATGATAAAATCATTTGAAGGGTCCAAAACTGAAACATAAAATTTTGTGACATAGGAGATCTAGAAAGGTTTTCCTGCTTCAGTTTGCTTGTCAAAAACCAGGAAAATATTCCATAATCATGTTTACTTAGTATACGGTTAACGGTTTTCTCTGATACTTGTGGTTTTATTAACCACTCAAGGGTGCTCTGACATGTCCTGATTAAATCCTGAGATTATATTAGAAGTACAATAGGCATGAATTTTGCCAAGTATAATGTTATGCTGGAAGATTGCAATGATTTTTGTAGCTGGCTTATATACTATTTCAAAATGAATACTCAGCAGCTTCACTGAAAGCATGTGGGTTTTCAGATCTCATAGTGAAAATAACCACATATTTTGAGACCATTGGCATATTCATGGAACATCTATGACTTTTATCAGCTTGTCAGTTTGTTTTCTGTCACATCTGGAATTTTTCATGCTATATCTATTAGTTTCTCATGGCCTACTCAGATAACTAAACCTCAGGATAGTCACTGACCTGATCATAAAATCAAAAACGTATAATTTGAAAGAAAGTACTTCTAATTTATGTTCCATATATACTGAAACACTGGTGAATTATGTAAAGGATAGAGAACTGAAGGTAGCATTAAAGGCAAAAGATTTTGCCAGCTAAAATTTTAAGACAATCATTATTTGCATTACTATAAATGATTGAATTCCAGCTACCATTTTTTTTTCCAACAAAATTTATGGGTTTTAATGGAATAAGTAAACAACTGGATCAGTAAACAATAAAAAAGTTGTATCTGTATTTCTCCTTAGGTTTAAGTGGTTCTATTTCTGTTATGTATGCAGGGGCTGATTAGATAAATTGATAGAATCATAGAATGGTTTGAATTGGAAGGAAACTTCAGAGACCAACTAGTTCTAACCCCCCTAGCATAGGCAGGGAACCCTTCCACTAGATCAGGTTGCTCAACATCTTATCCAACCCAGCCTTGACAAAACTTTGGGGCATCCAGAACCTCATTGGGCATCCTGTGCCAGCATCTCATCATCTTCACAGTAAAGAATTTCTTCCTTATGTCCAATCAAAGCCTTTTCTTTCAGCTTAAAACCATTGCCCTTTGCTCTGTCAATACAGGCCCCAGTACAACTTTCTCTCAGCCTTTTCTGCAAGTCCCCATAGTAAGTTGAAAAGCTGCAGTAAGGTCTCCCTGGAGCCTTATCTTCTTGAGGCCTGACAATCTCAAACCTCTCAGACTTTCAACAGTTATTGGCAGATAAGACAAATTGTTTATTTCCTAGTTTTAAAAGGTTTTGCCATTTTAATCAAATCAACTTGGTTTCCAGGTATATTAATTTGGGTTTAACAGTAGGAATTGCTCTGAGAGGGTGTAATTAAAGAGTCTTAGGAGAGCAGCCCTATTTCTGCACACCTATGACTCAATCTCCCAAAAGTTTTAAACAAGAGTTTCACCATTAACATGATACAACAGAAGCTCAACTAATCCCAAACCACTTTTTACTTTCTTCACTATTTAAGAAATAGGAGGAAAGGAGGATAGAAAAAGGAGGAAAGGATATTTCACTTGGATACACTTTATCCGTAAATGATGCCAAATCTCAGAGTAAAAAAAGTTTTATGTCAAGACTTTTGCCTACAGGGCTATTTTCAAGTATTCTCTCTGCCCAGACAACAGTTGACTAGTAAAGCAAGTCAACCACAGAGCTAGAGGGTGAATACTGGAGTGTGTGTTTTCAGCAATTTTGTTAGATTAGTCCTTACACTCCTCAGGAATTTCTTTTTCTTCTCTGTTTTACTACAAAACAGTTTATCTTCATATGCATTATTTGGTTAATCAATTGATTAATTATTTAAGGCTTGTTGTAATTGATATTTTGGAATGGCTCTTGAGGGCCAGCTATGTCTCACCTGAATTGTGAGCAGAAATTAAGCAGTGATTATATTCAGTTTTTTGAAACCCTAATGCTACACTTGAATTTCCATGGTGCCATGTGGTTTGAATAATCTCATGGCTCTCCCTTTTTGCCTATTTCCAACTTCTTGGATGAATAATGATGACTGGACCTTCAATTCATACAAAGACATAGGACGTAAAAGTCAGATAGAAAAAGGTGTCCTGCTCAAATCAGAGCTTCACACAGCACTTCAAACCAGCTAAAAATACAAAAAACAATGCTGCATTGGCCTTGATGCAGCATGCATGTATCTCGTGAGCATGACCATTCTCAAAGATTCCTCTACTATTCAGTAAAGCACTGACAAACAGCAGATTAGATTTATGGGAAGCAGTGGGCTGCAACAGTTTTTTGTAGCTTGTCAGTTGCATAAAGAAGGAGTTTGGAGCATTTATTTGATCACATCAGGTCTCAGGTACCAAAGCAGAGAGCAGGAGGAAAAATGAACATTCATTTTTAACTAGCACTTAGAGATCCATTGATGACTCATTCAATAAAAGCAAAAGTTATTACTACAAATTATTATCAATTTGGAGAAATAGATTTAGTATTGTTTTCTTCATGGTTTAATTCAGCTTCCGTGTTCCTTGGTGTTTTTTTTTTTTTGTCTTATATATGTCTTAAATATGTGTTTTGTTTTATATCTATTTTGTCTCTAGTTTGAGTAAGTTTTGTTTCATTTCAAGAATATTTTAATTTTATTCTGATAATTTTACTCAGCTTTGTCACATTTTCTTTTAGCATCCTGTTGATGCTTACAACAGCGTGAGTAAGGGCCAAAGGTTCTTGAGGAACATTAAATAAATGAAGTTGGAGCAAAACCCCATTAGCTTATCAACCTAAATAAACATTCATATCCTCATGGGATTGATGTGTTTTCAGCCTACTGAAAATTAAAATTAACTTTTTTTTTATGGCCCACAGAAGTGATAATTTGGAGTGTCTCATTCCTCTGTGTGAACTGGACTCTGGAAGCTGCATTATTTGGACGGAAAATTGCTAATCAATGCTAAGGTTAAGAAAAAAAAAGTGAACACACTGCCACACTGTGGGCTTATCTGTTTGCAGGGAGAATTTGCCTGGTAGAAATTCTGATTTCTATGCAAAATATATTTTGTTTCTCTCATCTCCCACTCCTTTTCATGTTCTTAAAACATTGTATCTTTCTCTTCTATCACATTTTTTTAGCATTTTGAGACTGAAAATCTCTTCCATTTTTTTTACAGCAATTAGTACAATGGATCATGCTCCTTTGATGCTGGCTTCTGTTCATTAGAGTGAAGGGGATAATGGCAAAGCAGTTGTGAATAGCAGCATAGAGGGAGTGGTGTCACTGGGTTCTCTGGAAATTAATCAAGATCTAGCTGCAACAGATGATACTGGCCACACCTTCCACAGACACAAACTGAAATCTTCCTCAAGGCACCAAAATCCTCACTTGTCCTCTTGATATTCCCTTGGTACTTAGTTGCTGAGTACTACTTGACTATTTTCTACCACATCTCAGAATGCTGGAGCACTTTGCTATCTCCCTTATATCACAGGCCCAGGTTCTGTGCTTTAGAGAAAGATGAGTACACATGATGCCATGTTCAAGGGACAGCATATTATAGCTTTGCAAGGACAAGGCACCACTGCAGATATTCTCCTCGTTATTACCTGAACATCAGGTTAAAGGTGTGATTTTAGCTGTAGACCTTACTAGTAAATTGATTTTATTAAACTTTAGAGAAAAAAAAATTTCTCCCTGCATTTTTGCTCTTCTTGAAGAGAATTCTGAAGAATTTGCTTTAAACAAAAGCAAATAACTCATTTAGTGAAAGCATAAAAAATGTGTTTCTTTTGTCATGAAAGATAACATTGAGATGTTCACAGCAGGACCTTCTCTGTTTGAAACCTTCAGATGCTGAAAATCAACTTGGAAATTTCATGGACAGGTTTCAATATCTAATCTTTCTGAAAGGACAGAGGCATTGAAAGCAAATGCAATGTTGTCAACGAGGGTGTTGTCACATAATTATATATTACAGGTAAAATGGGGATAACAAAGATCTTGGCAGATACCTAAATAAATCATGAAAGCCACACAGTATTTTATAGGTAAATAGGGGAAAAAAGGTAAAGAAATACCAAAAGAAGTAGAATTTTTTTTTTTTCCTTCATACACCACACAAATATCCCAAAAAGACACAGAAGTTTGCAGAATTTCATTCAGAATTTTCTGCCTTAAACTGTTTTACTGAGAGAAAATCAGCATAACATCATTGACTTTTATGCAGGAACAATACCCAAAAGCAAATCCTGTCTTTAATGCTGCAATATGTAGTAATGAAAAGCTGACAAATATTCAGGAGTTCACTAACACAGGAACACTTATAGGGATGACCACGATCATTTGGAGACCAGCAGACACCATTGCAGATTTCCACCTGCCAGCCTTGCTAATGTTATTTTTTACTAATTTTTGCAGCTCACTGCAGATGTTGGTTAAAATTACCTCCATTATTCATGTACTTTCCAGAATTACAAATCATATACATGCTGTGGGGATAGGGATCTTTGCAAAGCAATTTTTCATGTACATACCAACAAAGTCCAGTGTAAATCTTCTCAAACGTAGTTATCGGAGAATTAAAGCTGTTTGCTAATAACAAATTGGAAATCTGTGGTGCAGAAATATTATGCATAACCTTGTAAATCAGATTAACTGGTGCTCCTTCTTTCATACAATAAATTCCATAAGGAGCATCTGTTCAAGCCAGTGCCTGATGACCTGGCAGCAGATCAGAGAGCTTGCTGCTCTCTGCACTAATTTTGGAATCTGGTCCAAGCGGGAACATCATTACTTAGCGTCAAATCTACTTTACACTGAGATTAACATATCGTGATACCTGCTCATTGTGGTCCATTACTCCTTGTGCTGTTTGAGCACTCAGCTGTGGTGTGTTCAGTGGCTCCTCTGCTCACTCTTAAGTGCTGGTACATTTCATAACATCCACATTCCACACCGCTGTGGCCTTTTTTTAAGCAAACACACCATTACAGCTGATGAGGTAATAGAAATGCAAAGAGGTCTGGAAGATCAGAGAAGTTCGCTGCAAGAACCGATCTGCTTTTTAACTAGTATTTCATTGAATTTGACAAGAATATTACTAATGTTATGAAGACAATGTAAAAGCTATTGGAGACATATCTGTTTGAGAATGAATAACAGTGAGGGCAAATTGCAAAGGAAGGTCATGAGTTCATCATGTCCTCAAATAAGAAGGGCAAACACACTTTAGATGAAACTAACGCCTGGGAAGGATCCAAGATGAAATTCTGTTACACCTCAGGAATGGAGATTCTGTCTGTCTTTGTGGTAAATGTTTGTTTGCACTGTCTAGCATAATCTAGAACTGGGCTTGTCATGATGGACTTACTTGAACGGAGCAATGGTTAACTGGATATAAAGGACTAGGAAGTCAACAGCCATCTAAACCATACTGAAATAAGAGGCAAGTTTTTGCCTTAGCTGCTTAAAATGAAAAGTAGCTCACTTTGCTCTCCATTCCATTCCAATGGTCCAGCAAGTCAGGAGTCAACAGTTTTGACTGTAATGCAAATAACGGAAGGCATACCAACAACTCTATAACAAACATGATAAATTTTCACAGCTGGTCCTGAGCCATCTAAAAGAAAATAAAGAAAGTTCTCTATCACCTACAATTTACGAAATATTCTTTGGAAGACTTTTTTATTTCTGTTTCATTTCCCCTGATGTAAAATCAGCCAGTGCAACCAAAAAAAGCTCACAGAAATGTGGGAGGAGAGATTTCCCAATATATGCAAAGATTTTCTAAATAACTCAGTTCTTTCTCTGGAACCTAATAGTATAAAATTTCCTAAATCTAGAATCTGATTTCTCCTCTGGCTCAGTTTCCTACCCTTATGTAATGAACTATGTAATTTCCATGAAGACACTCTTACCAGAGCTGGCAATTTATTTTTAAGTGTGAGAAACATTTTTTTTCAGGTCCAAAATTACATTGAACACCTGGTCAAAAAATACCCTTCAAATTAGGAAGATCTTCCCTGTGACGAGAGGGAGGAAAGATTTTCTTGGAATTAGACGAGTAAATGAGAATGGCCAGGATCAATGTGAGATTGAAGGGAGCTTTGAGCAATGTATCAAGTGGAAGGTGTCCCTGTCTGCGTCAAGGAGGTTGGACTAGATGAGCTTTGAAGGTCCCTTCCAGCTCAAACCACTCCATGATTTATTAATCTATGATTTTGCATGTTTTGGATGGGTTTCTTTGGGTATCTGAAAATAAGGCAACTAAGCAAACTAAATTATGCACTCTGCAACTCTAGTCACCTCATCTATCAATAAAAAAAAAAAAAAAAAAAAAGAAAAAAAAGAAATATGTGTGAGATAGGTAGGTGTATCATCTCCTGCAGTTGCTAGTTCCACTCCATTTGCTATGAATTGAACAAAGGCAGTGCCCAGGAGGATGACTCAAGAACCCAGCCAACTGGGTTAAGATCACAATTAGCAAGTGTTATAATGGGAAATTTATCTAGCCCTCCTTTATAAATAATCAGATGCCTGACATTTTGCAAGTACTTTTTTTTTTTTAATATTAACATGACTTTATTTCCATTCTCATTCTCTGCTTTTCTTGTATAAATAGAATTATGTATTTTAGAAAAGGTGCTCTCTTACCCTGACTTTGTGTCATGCTTAACGTGATGAGGTCAAGGGGCCTGCAAACAATATTTAGTACTATCTTTGCTTATAATCATAATAATTTATAATATGCCATTTATAGGTATTCATGCCAGTTTATCTATCTGTCTACTCAATACTTTGCTTTATCAACAAAGTAACACATTAAAAAATCCCCCTCATCTCCCTTCTGTCTTATTTCTTTCTGACTGGTACATATGGTACCAGTGTCTGTACCACTTTTGCAGGAGAAATTTTCTTTAGTTATTACCTCATATAGACACTGCCTGTTACAGTACAACATGGTCAGACATTTCTGAAAATCAACTGCTCCTGTGGTGTGAGTTGATTTTTATGATCTCCATTAATACCTGAAGTCAATACAATGTGCCAAGTGTATGCATGATGAAAAGGACTTTTACTTCCCCAGTCAGCCTTGAGTTTTGCACTTATTAGGGATCTCAGATAAAATTTAACCTGAGGCTAAAACAAAGAAGAACATTGTCATCTTTTTGTATATAGTACTTAAAAAAAAAAAAAAAAAAAAAAAAAAAAAAAAAATCCAGAGGCTAAGGTTTGGTTTCTTTCATAATTTTAATTTTTTTGTCTCTCTTCTCCTCATATTTACCCTGGTGTTTTTTTTCATAAAAGACATTTCATAATGAAGTGCTTTACTGTTGGTGAGCACTGCCACTAAATGCAATATCAGGTCTTTAAAGAGGTCAATGAAGTTTTCTAGAGCCTTGTAAATTGGTAGTTTTGAACAGGTAAAAATAAAAATGAAGTTCTGAGGAAGCTTTAAATATGGACAGAAAAAAAAAACCCCAACATTTGACTTCTCAGTCTATTTCCTGCTTCCTCTTTCTGTGTGCTCCTTAGTTATACTTTCAATTAAACTAAGTCCAGGCAGATTTAGATTTACAATTAATTCATAAAATCATACAGGGGAGGTCTCCTGCCACAACCTTTTGGACCTAGCTGTGCCTTGTCGTTATACATCTCAAAGGAATATAACATTAGGATAAGGGATATTTCTACCCCTTCTAAAAGTATATATCTGTTCTGGAATAAGATAAAAATTAGCCTCAGAGATTGTTGGGAATATAGCTTCTAATATCTTGATTTTTTTTAAATTACAGCTCTTTAGGAAAAATATTATTTTTTAATTTCTAGCAAACAGAAATTTTCTAAAGAAAAAGACTACAGACAATTCAAATAGTTAAAATATTTTGCTTTAGCATTACAGGAAGGAATGTTTTATTTTATAGAATAATTTTGAATCTTTTGTATAATTTTCCCGTAATTTTTGGTTTAACTGTGACAAAAAACCTTTTTCTTTGCCCAATTTTTAGGCAAGTCAACAATATATTTAAAAAACTTTACAATGCTTCTGTGTCTGGCATCCTCAGTGCTGTCCAGTTAAATGCCATTTGCAAATTTCATTAACATTGTTTATTACCCTTTCAGACCATTAAGGAAAAAGCTAATATGATGGATGACAGTGTTTAGCACATCACATGAGGCCATCTCATTCAAACTTGACCATGCTGCAGTCAAAAGGAGCTTCAGGTTCTCTGATCACTTAGGCCACAAGGCTTTTACTCTGTGTCCTCCTAGGGGACCTCAGCACCCTGGAATAATTGCATATATTTTTAATACCCTCTTAGGTAAAACCTATCTAGGGTGCATAACCTTCCAAAAAACTGAAACTGAAACAAGGTAACACTACCAACCATATTTCACTTCTGCAAAAAATAAACAATTTTTTGTAAGAAATGAGTACATTCCTTCTGGTGTCATAAAAAAAGGATAATGTATTCTTCAATATAAATCATATCAAGCCAACCCAGTATCCAGTTCAGAACATTTGTGTGGAATGAGTGACTTTATCTCGAAACCATATACTAATAGATCATGAATCTGACTTTCCTGTGTTAGGTGCAAAACAGAACTTAAATCATTGTTCAAACTGTATTTCTCACTTTCTAACAGGAGACATAAGGTCAATGGCCTTCTCACAGATCTGCCTTGATTCCATTTTTAATTATATATCCAGTGATCTGAATTATGATAAACAGAGTATGGTTATTAAATCTGTAAAAAGTACCATGTTGGATGACACTGCTCCTAGAACAGAACATTCTAACCCTTAAATACCGGATGAAGAATGGCTGATTGAGAAACAATTCTGCAGGAAACAAGAGCTAGATAATTAAAATGGATCACAAGTTATACTTGAGTCAATAGTGTCATTCCATTTTTAAATGAGGTAAATATCCTACTGAAAAATTCAAAAAGAGGTAATGAGTTTTTGAGGCATGAAATAGTTTTTCAATTCTACTCTGCCCAGGCAAAGTACAAGATGGGAAAGTACCATATCTTGAAACAGCCTACTCACTTTCCTGGACAATATAAACTAATTGGCAATCACCCACAAGAAAACCAGAATACTGGACTTGTTTAAACCTTAAAAAATTAGGTGGACACGTGGTGATTGTCTTAAAAACTGTTGATGGCTTCTGAAAATATAAATTTGAGAAGCTATTCTCATATTTGATAGAAAATATTTAATAGCTTCAAATTCAAAGAGAATTTATAAAAACAGTTTAAGAGCCAGAGAAGAAAAACTTATGAAAAGACTGGTTTGTATTTGGACAGATTGTTTAATGTAGTCATGAAAGCTCCACTACTGCTGAGAGCTCATAAAACAAAAATGATTATGCAAGTTTTAGTAACCAATTGTGCTTTTATCACAGGGCAGCTTAGTCTGAAATTCAGCAAATCACAGAATCACGGGATGGGTAAGGTTGGAAGGGACCACAGTAGGTCACCTGGTCCAACCTCCCTGCTCAAGCAGGGCCATCCCAGAGCTCATGGCACAGAACTGTGTCCAGATGGTTCTTGAGTATGTGCAGTGAGGGACACTCCACAGCCTCTCTGGGCACACAGTGAAGAAGATCATATTCTTGATTTTCTCCTTCTTCAATTTCTGCACCCCAAAGCTTAGGATCATAGTGCCTCAGTGATATCATGTGAAGGTATATTTCAAAAACCACCTTTACCCAACAAACTCAAATACATTTTTCTAATATTCTTGTAAGAATCCTTTGTTACCCACTAAGATGCAACAATTATCCAATATGCTCCTGAATTGAGAACAGCTGCAAGAAAGTAGCTGGTCCCAGAGTATCGGCCTTCTCGTCCTTCACAGTACACTCTAAGAAATATAAATATACCCCAAGAAACTTCATATTGCCCCTTCAAACCCTTTTGGCAAGCACTCCCAGAAAATGCAGTCAATAGACCTGCCTTCCAGTTACCATACTAAACATTCATGGGTTCATGGTAGACCTCTCTTTTCTCCAAGTTCATACTGAGAAAGTCACAAAACTCTCTCTTGTCTCACATGAAGGTTCTGAATATGAGTGTGCATAATAATTTAGAGTGAAAATAAGGTATACTCTTTGGAGCAGTTTTGCCATCATCTTCAGCTACTGTTGGGAAATTTTAGGCATTGTTTTTTAAATGAATGTTAGGCAAACAGTGATTTTTACTACAGTAAACATGATGTGATCATTATTACAACAAAGCAAAAGTGAGTTTTTGTGAGGCAAAACTGTCATGTTGCATTCAGTCTGACTAATATAGATGGTGCTCTTTTACTGCAGTCGTCTGAATTTTCCATAATATGTTTATTCTTGCACCATGACCATCAGGGAAACATTTTTACCTTCATTTCACATATGAAGACAGAGAGCATAGTGGAAAGCACTTAGCAGGAAACTCAAGATTAATTGAATGCCTTCAGAATCTAATAATCTCTGAATTATTCCTCCTTTTGCTGGCTGACTTCTGGTATTGCTCACCTATGCATCAGCAAAATAGGACATCATGTGTATTTCAGAAAAGACCAGATGCAAAACATAGCAGAGTTAAGAATTAATAATACATGAAGTTATGTTCCAGTTTGTGAATTTACAGAAGTGCAATGTTGTTCATTTGTAGAACTGACTAGCTCTTTTGAGAAATATAATAATTGATAGCCTAAATTAGAGCTGAGACTAAGTACAAATGCCAGTGAATAAAACCCAGGCAGCCAAACTCCTTGGGAATTCACTACACCCACAATGAAGGATGCAGAATCATAGACCAAAGAGTCCCCACTGCAAAGCCCTCTCCTTTCTGTCTTAGCTCTTGTCTCTTGGAAGAAACAGCCTGCAGTCCAATACTGTCCGTCTCAGGTGTTCTCATTTCTATCTGAAAACCAAACAAAAAATGAAAAGTATAACCCTGAAGGAAAATGTAAGAAAAGTTAAGCATTCCTGGAGTCCACTAGGAACTGTTCTTTTATTAATGGAATGTCTTAGAGTCAGGTAGATAGAAGGAGCTATTTCCCAAACAGAAAGTACAGAAAAATCTTGATCTCTCCAGCCTGAAAACAAGGAGAGCAGTCAGAGACGGCAGCGTGTTTCTGCAAGAGCTGTCAGACTTTAAATCCTCTAGTAGACATTAGCATCATGTAGGACTTCAAACATCGCTCAGTGGGCAAGAGCCACAAAGCTGCAGACATTCCAGTCAGCAGGAGGGATCAAAGGAAGCATACAGAAAAGGCTGTTTCCACACTGCTCCCTTTGCTCACATAACAGCAATGCTTAAATGAGTTTGTCTTTTAAAGTTATGAGGTGATAATTTAAAAATAAATAAAAGTGGGGTGCACTAAACTGTGAAACTAGGTCATCGTTATCTTGAGAAATTAATTTATTATTTCAAAATAGTTCAGAGAAGATGAGAGAGAAGAGACTTTGATATCAAACTGATACTTATGAGCTGTCTTAGATAAGGAGATAACGAAATGATTTGTTTAAATTAATTAAGTACAGTTATGTTTGGAGTACATTATATGTTACTTTCCTTATACAACTTAAAAGTTGGTTAGTTAAACAAATATCTTACGAATAGAGCTGGTCTAAATGCCTTTGGATGAGAACAGACAATACTTAGTAGCTGAAACTTAACCTCATAGAGAGCAGTTAAGTGTTTTCCTAATTAAACATGTTAAATTTGTCTTTAAATATTCAAATATTTCAGCTAATTACTTTAGAAATAAAAATCGTTTCCTGATTCAAACTACATGTTTGATTTTATTTTACACTGCAGAAAGTAATATGAGTCAATATATTTTATTTTACCAAATAAAATGATCAATATCTAAATTAAATACTATAATTTCCACATGATATTTCAGTGGATTGAGTTTTGATAATATGGAGGGGGGGCTTGGTTTAGCTAACATTTTTATGATTGTGAAAACATTTCTTGTCCTCAAATGTAGAAAATGAAAAAACCTCAAAACTCTTGACAGAAAAGGAAATTAATTTTATAGCTAGCAGGTTATCATGGTAACTAATGTTTCTTTATATTGACACATCTTGAATTGTAGTAGGCAATATATAGGCACATAGACAACCCTTTCGAGTCTGAGTTTTATGAGTATTTGGTAATAGATAAATGCTGTTTGAAGAGCTCCCAGTTTGAACAGATATGATTAACACCCAAGAAAAGATGTAAATGATTCTCCACTATCACATGAACAGCTAAGGACAGAGTCTCAGCAGCATCAGTGTATGTCCCCTATGAGGCCTCAGATGTTGGATTTTGTCCTTTGGATCACTTTGAGTGTCTGTGCTTGCAGAAGGCAAGTATAGAAATTTTAGGGATGGAGTAAGTAGCTTTCCTAATTTAATCCCTTATGGAATCTTTGCTCTGTGCCACTCCTTTGCCTAGCAGGGCATAGAGAGGGTTTCTCCAAGCCCAGCCAACATTCCCTGTCTGCTTCACTAGAGGAGTAATTTCCTTGGAGAAACCTTCTGTCCATACAAAAGTGTGCGCATATTTATCTTTTTTTTTCCATTAAATTCAGATTTTCATGTTTAATATTTTATGAGGAAAGAGCCCAAAGGTCTTGAAGTTGCTATCCAGCACTCAAGGTGATTGAAGTGGAACAGCCCAGTCTCCAAGTGATTATTAAGGAAAAAGTCTAGCTGGAGATATTTAAGTGGAATATATTTGGAGGAACTATTCTCATTTAAGTTGTCTTTAATGGGTTGCTTTCAAAATGAACTTTTATTTTATTTTTTATTGTTTTCCACATATATATTTAATGTAGAAACTGAAATGCCACTTAGAAATTATTTAAATTACATATTTGGATCAGATGGAAAGAAGTTGGGTTTTCTTTCTTTTTTTAAACACACATAGACAACTCCAGAATTTCAGGCATATGTGTTTTGATTTAATTTGGTTTGTACCCTTTAGAATAAAATAACACTCCATTGTCATGTTCTATTTGCAGACATAACTACACAGAAGGCTGTGATTTTGATCATGTTATATCAGTGGCATGTGGTCGCTCCAGCTGTTCAAAAGACTTAGTTTATGCCCCTATTCTTGGTAGTGAGGTACTTTAAAAGACACATAGTCACAATAGTAAAATGTGGAAAACATTTAGCAGGTAATAGGTGCTATTGATGTTTTTCCATTATTAATTTGAATTGTAACAGTCGAAGACAACATTTCCATTTGGGAAACACCCCCATATCCTCAACTTTTGGGAAGATCATCCTGCCAATCAACCAACATGTTGCCTTTCATAAATACACTGTATTACTCCCACATGCATTTTCAAAATTATACCAAGGTTATACCTTCTTTTTTTACATTTCTGTCTAAGTTCATCCTTTTGGTGCAAATGGAACTAGTGGAAAATGGAGCTCTGTACTCCCTTTATTTCTTGCAAAACATATACTGCAAGTTTTAATCTGACTTGACTTCTTTTCTATGGCTCAGGTACAACGTAGAATATTATTCTGGTTTGCTCTTCCTTGTCTAGAAAAATGAGAGCATTTCTGCTTAAATAAATATGCTTTGTGACAGGTATGATTATTACCAGCCTAATGAATGACATAATCCATTTCTTCTGTTTCACTCAAGGCTCATCTTCTTTTGCTTTGTGAATTTTCACTGTGACCTGCCAGAAACAATCCTACATCTTAAATCTCTCCTAAAGTTTGCTGCTCATCTATGGTCACTGAAAATCTCTTAAACAAAACGACTTTCTGATAACAATTTGCATGTACAGCTATTGATAAAAAAAGCTCTTTTATGCGTAAAGGCCTATGTGGCATCCCAAAAATTCCTGGGCAGGAGAAAATGTAGTTTGTTCTTCCATTTGGCAGTAGACACTTCCCATATCCTATTGATAACCTTTAATGTGATACTGCAGATGTCAGTACATTTTGCTAATTACTTTAAGAATTAAAACATTGGATTTTTTTTCTGTGTAATTCACATAAGATCTTAATAGTTTATGGTTAGTTAGTTTAATTGGCTCAATTGCTGGGCAGGAGGGCAAGCAAGAGCCACCTGCAGTTTGCCTGACCCTTTTCTATCAGATTGAAGTGTTATTATGTGCTGTACTATACTAAGCTTCATCTGGAAAAAAAGCACAATCTGTTCTTTTTAAGCTTCTTAATAGTTTCTAGTACTGATTCATGGGAAGTGGAACCAACAGATTGTTATAGTTAGACTGTAGGTGGGAACACATATGCTTGAGTTTTGAACAAAATTCCAACTCTGCAGCAGGGATAAGTCTTTTGCATGATGATGTAATTGGCTTTTTTAAAAAAACATGAAGAGACATATGGGAATATCTTTTGACTGGGCTTAGGGCCAGACGTTCAGGTAGGCAACATGCAGGACCCAGGCTGGTATTTTAAAAGACCCCAGTTGCCACTTGTTGCCAGGAAGACACATTTACAAAAGCCATCTACTGTTAATAGTTCTGATTACAGGACCACAGACAAAGTTTCAAGAGAATGGGAACATCAACTAAACACTGTGATGCCTCTTCCAGCAGGACCAGTTGCAGTAAAAAGGTGTCAGTTTCTAAATACTGAAATGGAGATGGAGTTTGGTGGGGCAAGAGGAGCTGAATTTAAATTGACCGTACTTGAGCTCCAGCTTGTGTTGTTTGTAGAGTCTTTTCTGTTGAACTAGAATTAGGCAAGCAAGAGTAAATCAATCTCTCCCTTCTGTTGAACATTTCCTTCAGAAATTTCTTGATATTTATATTTCTTTATATTTAGAAGTGGAAAAAAATTAGCTACATGTATAAATTCCCAGGATGTTGGCTACTTTCATCACATGGGACTCACCGAAGAATATAAGTTTGTTTCCAGCTTAGGAGCTCTGAATTAATTTTCACTTGGGAGTGGAACTACAAACTGTGTAAGACATTACCATTGGCAATCCATTTGTGTGAATCCTGAAGCCCCTATATCCTTTTCTCTGTGTCATAATCTGGGCTGAAGAGTGGGAACTGCCCCATTGATGGAAACTTGTTCTTGCTATGGCAGTTTTGGTAGTACTGCTACAGGTATACAGGTATACAGAAGAATCACGTCCTTCAGGAGGCCAGTTCCATACAAAAGCAAGGAGATCCTCTTCCACTGTGAGCCTTACATCTCATCCTCAAGGAAATGACAGAATTTACCTTGCCTGCTTTTCCACTTTCATTCCTTCAGTGCTACATGTATATGTTCATGCACATGTGTTTGATTCAGAAATAGTGCCCAGAGGAAATTTTTCTAATAAATAGTGCAAAAAAATTTAACAGAAAAGGGATTTTTTTACCATCAAGGAGTGTTAATTATCCCCACAGTATAGCTCACACAAGATATACATACTTCTTCAAACCACTTGCACAACAGGAGAATTCACTATGAGTCATTAATGGCATAGAGTTTAATCAGCTAAGCAAGAGCACCTCTGGTGTATTTGTACGAGTGTCTTGAAGCAAAGCTGTTTTCTGTTTTCATCAAATCTTCCTTGAGCTCATGTCATAGAGCTGTAGTTTTCCCAGCTGGAGACCTCAGTGACTCTCAGATTTGGACTGCCAGGATGTATTTTCTTCCAAATGTTAAGAACATAGCATTTTCCTAAGTACCCCTGGTAGTTCAGCATGTTTCCTATGATTTTGGATGACACATAACTTTACGTATGATTTCATCAAATCTGCCTGTCTTGATGCTTGATGAAACCATGGTGCTTGTGCCAGAGCAGACTTTATTTGATTGGAAAAGAGTTAATGCACTTTGTGCACTCTAAAAGACCACTATTTTTCAGTACTGTAATTAAACCTATTCTCAACTTTATACCAAGCCTCAGGATATCAGTTTGAATGTTTATGACACTTTCAAACAAATACTGCAGTATTTGGAACATAGAAGATATGCAGGTCTCTAAGTCAACTAGACCTGACTGGGAATTTTCCACTGAGAGTTTTTTGACAGAGGATGAGATCTTCAGAATTTCAATGCATTTGGGTGTCATAATTTAACCAACCCCAGTCAGCAACAAAGCACCAGGCAGCCACTCACTCACTCACTCCTCTACCAGCAGGATCAAGGAGAGAATCAGAAAGGCAGAAGCTGAAGAACACATGGTTTAAGATAAAGGCAGTTTAATGGGCAAAGCAAGAGCTGTGCACACAAACAAAGCAAACAAGGAATTAAATCACTGCTTCCCATGAGGTGTTCAGCTGTCTCCAGGAGACCAGGGCCCCATCACTTGCAATGGTGATTTGGAAAGACAAACACCATCACTCCAAACACCTCCCTTTCTCCTTCTTCCCTGAACTTTATGTACTGAGCATGCTGTCGTATGGTCTGGAACATCCCTTTGATCAGCTAGGATCACCTGTCCCAGCTGTGCCTCCTCCCAGCCTCCCATGAGCTCCAAACTCCCTCGCCAGCATGAGGGCACGAAAACCAGAAAAGGCCTTGTCTCTGTGTGTACCCTTCTCAGCAACAACAAAAAAATTTCCATATTATCAATCCTGTGGTCAGCACAAATCCAAAACATAGCAGTGTACTAACCAGTGTGAAGAAAATGAACTCTACCACAGCCAAAACTAGCTCAGAAATATACAGTTTTGCCTCAAACTTTTGTCTTCTATGGCAAAGATTGACAATGTTTCCTTGTTCTTTTAATTTTCTTTAGAAAAAGTGAAATAGAATATTTAATGTTGACCCAGAATGACCTAAATGGGAATAATTTTAGACAAAGTAGTTTATTTCCTGTCAGATGAACTAATTTTATTTTTGAAGGCCTCTGGGTCTGCTGGGAGTTAAATATGACTGACCCCCATTTTTCCTTCAGACTGACTTTGGCAGCTATAATACATATTTCATGAGACACCATGGTTTTGACCTCTAGCTGAACTGTTGCAGCATCGCGTGGGAATCACTTGATGCTCATGTACCACAGGAAACACAGTTTGCCCTCAGGGCATGACACAGGGGTAAGCTCTGGACTCCTGATTTACTACTCTCAGAAAGCACTGCAACAACTGAGTTTAAATGGCATTTTGTCCAGGCACAATCTGCATGGTAATGTGGTTTCCATTAGCCTAATCACAGCAAGGAAGAAAATGAAAGTCCCTTTAGGTAGAGAGATCTGCATTCAGGTTGCCATTCTGGTTGGGTGCAATTTGAAAATTTAGTGGTCTCAAAGCCTCAGTGATTCATTCCTGATGTGAAAGGAAGATAATATCACTTCCTGTCTTCTTGTTCTTCACCTCTATTTGGATGGTAAGATCCTAAAACTGAGCACTGTTTTTACATTCATATTCAGTGCTGAGTGTGACAAAGCCTCTGAGCTGTAACACCAGAAGGATAGAGATGACTCCCCAGGTGGGCAAGGTGAATGTTTGATGGCTCCAATGTCCAAACTAAAAAAAAACAGATGACAGTCCAAATCCAAGTATGATCCTCACTGCTTCACATACATTTTCACTGTCAGTGCTCCTATGTACTTGTAATTCTGCTGGTAAGAGAGAGAATTTTTCTAACAGATTCTTCCATTTGCAGGCTAACAAATTTTTGAAGGATCAGCAGTTTCTTGCAACATCATCACTTTACACTCACAGTTTTATTAATTAATTGACTGTATTTCTGTGGAATATTACCGAGGGTTTAAGACAATACTTTTGAGAAAATTTCCTGCCTCAGAGGCCTTCTTATTTAAATGAGACACAAAACAGATTTCAACAGCCAGATGGAGGAGCACAGGGAACCAGACACACAATCCTGGTCAGGATGACTGTCAGTGGTATCAGTACATCCGCTGTTTAAGCACTGTGACTTCTATGTAAGCCTGGCAGGGAAGAAAGTTTCTGTGGTGCGGTAGAATAAAGGAAAAAAAGGTCTGTTAGTATCTATTAGCAGTTTATCCCTACAGAGGAAGAAGATATTGAAAGAAAATATTGTTTTTCCCACTGGTAGAAATTTAATTCAGAACAAACAAATGGGAAAAGAAAACAGAAAAAATATTAAAGCACATTAAGTTCATCTGTGCTCTAGTGTTCCCTGTAATGGTAATCCTTGATTTTATTATTCATTCTCCAGTAAAGTTTTTCCTTCAACAAAATAAATACGTACATTGTTGTACACATCGTGGACCACTAGTTACAGGCAGAGAGGTACTGCAGAGATGCAGTCTATGGAAGACTAGTGAATTTTCTAGGAAAATTCTGTTGACCTTGCCTTGAAAAATTGATTCATTAAAAGGTTACAGTGGTATTGTTAAGATTGGTATGGTGATCTCTCTGCAGATATGCAACACATTTAAAATATCTGATGTTTCCGAAGGAAGAAAAGCTGCTGCAGATTTTAATATATGCATTTGTGTTTCTGCTTGTATTTAGGAAACTATGGTGAAAGTGGAATGGAAGCTTTCAAAGACATGGCAGCCAAGGAAGGGATCTGCATTGCACACTCCTACAAGATCTACAGCAACGCTGGTGAGCAGAGCTTTGACAAGCTGCTGCGAAAGCTTCGGAGCCACCTGCCCAAGGCAAGAGTGGTTGCCTGCTTCTGTGAAGGCATGACTGTGAGAGGCCTCTTGATGGCTATGAGGCGCCTGGGACTCGCTGGAGAGTTTCTGCTGCTGGGCAGGTGAGTAGTGCTGTGCACTGATAGCCAGCAGATTTAGTCAGCAGGGCAAAAAAATGAAAATGGTCCAGTTTTCTGGACATAAAGCACATGAAGCACAGACTCATGGCCTCTCCTATACCTGAGCGTATCTTAAAGATAGGAAGAAATATCAGCTGTGTCATAGCAGTACAAACTCTACAAAGAAATGCATCATTCTCATGACTTGCCAGGCAAACACAAGTCTGCTTGGCCACTCTAAGCAGCAATGTGTAGGGGAAAGCTGGCACACAAGTCTTTGATCTACAGCACTCGTTTTGTTCACTGCAGTTTAAATTCATTGTGTGCATATATAGCCTGAAGGTGTCTCATTCCAGTACCTGTGTTAAGAATTGCTGGTGTGGCCTCTGGGTGTACCTGAAACAGAACTCCCCAAAACAAAGTTTGTTAACTATCACCTTTTCTTCCTGAGCCAATGTGCTGATGTGCATACTGTCCTCAGGGCACTATATAGATAATCCTTTATCTTAGCTCAATGATATCAGTGTTTCCTTTCCTAAGGAAGGAAGGAAGGAAAAGTCACTTAGTGTATGTTCAACCAAAAGGAAAAGATCCTGGGCTTGTAAGCAGAGAAGGAAGTTATTGATGTGAACCTAAAGGAATTTTTACATTTTCCCCTTACTCAACAAGTGGATCCTAAAAAAGACAGAAAAAATGATGTATTGGAAACAAAATGGAGTACACTGAGAGTCAGCTAATGTAATTCACCACCTTTTCAGTGCATTATTAGAAGGATGAGCTGTTGTTGTCCCAAGCATGAACCCTACAGGAATACAAGAAAACTGGAGTCAGTGAAACCAGAAGTCATGGAAAGACCTCCAGGGACACTTTCAAAGACTGTCTTGGCAGGTGGGAGGCTGAGTCTGTCCAACTGGTGGGACACCAGCCTCTGTTTCCAATCTGCCCCATTACACACAGCTGCTCTTCCCCCTTGGACAAAAGGGAAAGCAAACAGGCAACAACTGGGGCTCTTGTCTCTGCCCTTACTCTTTGACATCAGCCTACATTCTGGTATTTTCAGATGGGAATTTCTTAATTCTTTCTCTGATATATGGCAACTGTCTCCACTCTTCTTTTCAAATACATTTTATCTGTAGGGACTTCCATGGACTGTCATGGTCCTTTTCTGGACAGGCACTCAAATGGACCACAGTCCTCAAGGTGAGATTTACCTAAATATTTTTAGATGTCTATAATTTAGACACTTCCATGTAGCCATCAGAATTCTCTCTACAATTAATCAAGCAAAATAAGACCTTGTTTGCAATGTGCATATTTCAAGTAGCTTAGAGAAACCATATTCTAGCAAAGGGCTTGTACAATGACTCTTTTGATCACCACCTTTGATGGAAGAGCTTACTTGTCAGTTGTTCAGAGTAGGTTGGAGTAAATGCCACCTCCACTATCTCTAGCTGAATATGGTGCCATAGGATGTTTGCTATCTTCTTCTGTCCTAAATACAAGAAATTGTCAACTGTCTGCAGCAGTATCCAAATTTATAAGCATATAAGCATTGTTTTCAAAAAATATGCTGGCCCTTAACTACTCCAAACTCCAAACTGTACATAATTTTGTGTGGGATTCATGTACAACAGTGCTTTATTTAGCCCTCTGAGATGCTTTTATGAATAAGGACTTCAGGAACTGCTGATGGTGAAAAAGAGTAGAGCAATTTAGATTATCTCTTTTAAAAAAGCAAGGTCTAAGGAGAACAGGCTTTGAGGTTTTGCTTCAAGAATTTGCTTGGGGTTTTTTTTGTTTTGTTTTGTTTCTTTGTGAAAAATACCCGTTTCTAGCTGTGGTGGTAATTGTCGTGAGTAATTATAAGCAAGTTGTTATTCAGTATATGACTTCCATTGAGTAAATTGAAAGTGATAGTTTCGCTTAGAAGCCTAAACTCTAAAGTCTTTCCAATTGGAGTAAAAATCCTTAATTCTACCTGACTATTTGGGGTGTATACATGCCTGTGGCAGTACTACACAATTTAGTTGTGAAAAATGCAGCACAGACTGGAAGTGTTCACAAAGAAAGAGAAAGGAAAGTGTAGGGATTTTTTTCTATCCTTTTAATTTATTATCAGAGATTCTGAGATAATGGCTGAGAACTGGTGCATTAGACAAAGATAACTGGAGAGATATAGTCTCTTTACATTTGGCTCTGCACTTCAGAGACCCCAAGGATCTTGGAGCGCACTGTATTTTTCAGTAGATTTGTTTCCAATTTGTTATCAAAATCAGCTATACATCATGGAAAAATAAAAAAAATGAACAAACAAACAAAACCTAACTAGTTTTGCCAGCTGAGGACTTTTGTTAGGCTTTGAGTCACCCTTAGTCTGTAGAGCAGTGTTTTGTTTCTGCCATGCAGCAAGAACCATGTGTAGAGTGTGGGAAGTTATGGAGTGACAGTGTTCCACAAAAATATTCATTCTTACAAAAATGTTCTCCTTCCCCCATGGGCTAATCTCTGGGCTTTGAGGCAGAGGCAGAAGAAAAAAAGCAAAAAAAAAAAAAGATCAGGGAACTTGCAAGAAGACTTCTTGACATAGTTGAGGTGTAATACAATGATATAATTGTCCAGGCATAACCTGAGTTCCTGTAGGGATTTAAAGGTCTGTTTTCCAGGACCTTGATGTACTGTGTGCTCTCTTGGGTTTGACTGGCTCTGTTGTCTGTGGATATTTAACTGTTGGTCAGAAGCTAGGGTTGTTGGTTGGTTCTGCAGAGAACAGTGTAAGACACTGACCTGGGTTGGATGTGACACCAGTACAAACCCAGATCTCATACAAGCAGATTATATTGGGGACCTTTTTGTGCATCATTTACAGGGATAAAAGACACTAGGTAAGATTTTGAGAAGAACAGATGGTTCAGAGTGCTCTAAGGGGAAAGAGCTACATCTGAAATTAAGGAAGACTCATGAAATTAATTTCTCTTGCAATGCTATGAGGGAAAATGGACTAGGATAAGATTTGTACTTTCATTCATTGTCTGATCCTGGAGTTGCTCTGGGCTACCCATTCAACTGAGAAGGTTATAAAAGGGCATTCCAAGTGTAGTGAGAGTGCCTTTCACTGGAATGCAATGGGCTAAAAAGAAAAACTCCATCTACTAATGAATACTTTTCTGTTCCCCTACAAATTCTTCCTTGTTGTTTTGTTAAGTGGAGAATCATTTTGTTTCTTTTCCAAATGCACACAAAGAACTAAAGTCAAAAAGCCATACAGTAGGTTTATGGGAAGCCATAAATATATCAACATTTCCGCTTCCTCTTTGCTTTCCTTTATGTTCCGTTTTTAATTTGGATTCACCCCTAATATTTTCTATCCAAAGCCTTGCAAAAATATTGGTATTTTTTTAAAGCTATGGATTTCTCACAGTGTCTGTTTTATGCTCAGATAAACAGAAAATGGATTGCCCAAGGGGAGTGCATATCACATAATTTACCTTATAGAGCCCCCAGGGGAAGAAAAAGATATCTTTCAATAAACTGTCCACTGTTGACCTACTATGCAGTATGTGAAAATGCATTGCCTGCCTGCGACAGATATGCAAGGTGGCGTGTCATTAGTGATTGGAACATTCCAGATCTTTTTGATTAATGAAAAGCATTTTAAATGCTTGAGAAATATTTACCTCATGCATCTTGAAGAATTGGACTTAACCTCAAATATAAAGGTGAGTGTGCTGACTTTTAAGTGTGAAAAAAATGTTATTTTAAATTAACCATTACTCTACTTAATTGAGATATGGACACCAGGCTTCATCTGTTCATCTTCACTTTTTCTGTCATTCACAGGTCATATGCCAGGAGATATCTTTACAGATAAATTCATTTGAGAATAAAAAATGCTTTCACACACCAATAACTTTGAAACAGATCTCAGAAGGAACCACGGAGTATTAACTGTGTAGATAAAATCAGCTTGTTTGTGCATGATATTCAGCTATTCCTCACTTTTTTGTAATATTCAGACCCAACAGCTGAAATTTTCTTTTGTGTTGTACACCCAGCTTCGTCCTGCTCCTCTTGTAACCCCTAGACCTCTAGTTTCAGATCTTTGGACAAAATGTCTGTGATAATTTTCTAAATGATAATTTTATTTTATGCATTTCATCTTCAGGGATTCCAAAACTTGTCTTAGAATGGCGAAGTATCTTAATGATAGGTCACATGATTTTTCATAATAAAGTAGAAACTATTAGTTGCAGCAGAAATTATGAGTATTGACTATTACTGTCCTGAATTAAATGGATTCAGAAAACACTACCACAGTACTGAATAATTATATTACTTTTTTGCTTGCTGGAATTATTTTATCTTAATTCAATTAACACTTTTGGGATGGGACTTGGCATGGTGTTGGTGACAGCAGTTACCAAGGGGTTATTACCAAGAAGAACATGGGATACAGATACTCTGTTTTGGAGTGGAAGAACATGAAGATTCATGGATGCACTGTATGCCTTTTACCTCTAGACAAGAGAACTTCCCCTGGTTGATTTGTTAATTATTACAAAAATAATTATTGGACACACATAAAAAGCAAAAGACGAAAAATTTTGCAAAGAATTTGTGATTCCAAGTGCAAGACAGTCAGACTTTCCCTACCTAAAAGAGAAGGGAAAGGACAAGGGCATGGGAATGGTCAAGCATTGGAACAATTCCCTGCCCAGGGAAGTGGTGAAATTACCATCCCTGGAAGTGTTCAAAATACATGTGCATGTGGCACCTGGGGATAGGATTTAGTGGAGAATAGTTGGGCTTGATAATCCTTAAGGTCTTCTGCAACTTTAATGATTCTATGATTCTAAAGGGAAAGTAGAGGTATATAGAGATAGAAATGGCTTGCTCAATGTCTCCAGCTTCCAAATGACATTCCACAAGCAGTACTCATCTTCAAGAAATTACTGTGACTTCCATTTGCTTCATACATTCGTGTAGGCATATGGTGTATCAGATTTACTACTGTATTCACTATCCTATCTGATTTTTAAAAAGTGTTAATTAATATTATCCAGATTTTCTGTTGTATTAAATGACAAAATTATACACAATGAATAAAAAAATTTATGTGAGATGGGAATATGTCCCTAGGGTCTAGGACCGATTCTGATTTTCAGCTGTCCAGTTGAAGAAATATGGACAAAATTTATCAGTCTGATTTAATCTCTACATGACTCTTAGACACTTAACTTAGCCAGGATTTACAGAAATTTAAATCTGTGACTAGTCTGCAATATCTACAGCAATGGAATTGGAAATCTAGGGCTGCAGGGCACCCTCCAGAGTTTCCATTTTCTTTGAGGTAGTCAGGACTTGATGTCTATGTGCTGTAATGTCCTTGCAGAGATGAAGAACCACATCCTGCATTTTCAGGATTCACTCTGCTCTGTGATATGCGCTGTCTGTGCCTCGGGAAGCCTCAGGCTGTGCCTCTGAAGCATGCCTTGGCTGCAGAGCATGTCCTGATGGAGATGGGTAAGGGCAGGACACCACTTCTAGCAGTGTGAGGATCACAAACAAGTCGGGTGAGGCTCTGCAAGAAGGCAGAAGGACCACTGAAGCAGGACCCACTCCTCTCAGGCCAACAATGATATTCTCTATCACAAATCACCTCTCCTAATAAGATATCTGCTTAGCTCCTGAGGAGATGGATTGGAGGAAATTGTTATTGATTCTAAGAGATGTTGCAGCAAATGAGCTAAGTAGAAGGTAAGCAGTAAAGATGAGGATAAGGAGGGAGAATAAAATGTGGAGAAGCATTAGTTCCAGGAAATCCCAAAAGTAATTCAGCTGATAGAAAACTCAACAATATATATGAAAAAAAGCTGGTTATCAACTAAAAAGGGCAACTAGACGTGAAATTAGAGCAAGATGGATGATCTGAGGGAAATTAGTTCTTTTTAACAGTTTAAAAAAAATCTTTTGTGAACTTTTAAGAAGTGTCTGTTAGATGAAGAAAGATCTCCCTACAAAGGATATAGTGATTTGCTTCCAGAAAGTATGCTGTGTGGTGTAGGTTAACATGCCTTTTTCTATCTTTGTACAAGTCCAAGTGGTGAAGAAGTTCTTGTAAAATAAATTAGAATATGAAATTCTGTAGACCTGAAATGTGCTCTAGATTAATTTTTGGTTATTTCTGCTGCTTCTGGGAAGTATTAATCAGACAAAATTCTTCTATCTAGAGTAGTTCCTACTGCCTAACCTGTGGAAGATAAATGCAATGTAAGTTCTCTCCTCCAGGGAAAAAATAAGAAGGCAAAAAGGTACTTTTAGAGTACAATTGTGCAACACCAGGCTGTATGAACAGTCTGATTCTTTCTCTTCAATCCACAGCAGACAGAAGTCTGGTGCAGCCTCACCTGAAAGCTGTTTCCTCTAAGACAACAGTCTGCTGCCCACTCATTACTTATCTCTGTTCCCTTGTTCAGGCATCAATGTGTTGCCCAAAGAAGCAGGTATCATTGTATAGGTAGTAATTAAATGCACTGCAAATAGAAACATTAAGTCAGAATCTTCATTGCTACCCAAAAAAACAGGAACTTTACAGCAAAACAAAGGTTTGCTTTCTAGAGCTGTAAAAGAGATTAGGGGATTGAAAAGCTGTCTTCCCTCCTATATCCAGACAGAGCCTTTAGAAGTAAAGCAGACTACAGGAAAAAGAATAGCTTAGTTTTGAGCAGGAGCTTTGTGGCCTCCACTTGAGGCAGTCTCACGGCTCAGAGACCCTCAGGGTGAGCAATAGCAGTGGTGTCCTGCTGCAGATGGAAGCAGTGAAGTGGTTGGTCAAGGCTGTTTGTGCAATGATTGAAAAAACCGTAATTTCCTTTCTGTGGTTCAGACTCCACAAGCTATGCTTGAGGATTTTAGGGAGACAAGTGAGGCAAACATATCAAACTGAAAGCAAATCAATCTGCCTGACTTTTTAAACTTTCTTATATGCCTTTAAAATATTTTTTCCCCCCTTGGCGTCTATCTGACCTGTTTCTAATAAATATTGCACCTTGCTGTCCAATTTTATAGTCACTGATGTCTATCAGTTAATTGGGGATGGCAGTAGGCTCCACACTTATTTGGAAGAATGTCTTAATTTTGCTGTTTCAGGAATGATATGTATTTCTTAGGGTGGATGGTGGTGGTGTGGGGGTGGATGTTACCATGGCATCAAGCAAACAATGAAGAATTTCCAAGTGTGCATATTGGCAAGTGAGCACACCTTCTACACATTAGAAAATACTCCGTCAGGTCAGATCAAAGGTCCATCAAACCAATGTGTTGTTTGTGAGTGGTCAGCAGCAAATGAATGGCAGCAAGTGACATCAGACCAGGATGGAGCAAAGTTCTCCCGAAGAATCCTTGGTGTCTTTGTAAGGGAAGCCCTTGTGGTCATCTTTGTGGCCCTCCTCAGGACTCCCTCTAACAGGTCTACAGCCTTCTCCTGTTAGGACCCCAGAGCTGGAAGCAGCCATACAGAGTCTCATGAGAGCTGAGTAGAGGAGGAGAATCACTTCCCTCCATGCGTACTTCTTACGATGCAGCCCATGATGAATTTGACTTTCTGGGCTGGGAGTTCACATTGTTGGATCATGTTGAGCTTCTCATCCACCAACAACCCCAAGTCCTCAGGGCTCAGTTCTCCTCAGTTCTCCTCAGGGCTGCTCTCAATCCGTTCTTTGCACAGCCTGTACTTGTGTTTGGGATTGCCCCTTGCGCTTGGCCTTGTTTATCTTCATGGTGTTCATGTGGATCCACCTCTACAATCTGTCAAATTCCCTCTGGATGGCATCCCTTCCCACTAACCTTGTCATGACATGACAAATCATGTGTGTCCAATTGAATTATTCACTTCCTGTAAGTAAAGGTCTCTTTCTCACCTACAACTATCATTAACAGCCAAAGGCTTTGTTAGTCAATATGTTTGAATAGAATTGTGCCTCAACACTGTAAAAAAAGACAGTGGCTCAGGATGTCCTTTGAGTCTTTTATTTCTGCACTGGTTCATCTCTACCAATTCATGCTTGATCCATTTTTGGATAGGTCTGCTTAAAATCTTTAAAAGACAAAAATTACACAGATCTCTCAGTAAACTTCTTCCTAAGCTTAACTGCTCCTTATACTCTTCTTAGAGTTAAACCTACAATTTTTTAAGCCCATTACTCCTTGTCCTACCCATGGGAACAAAGGAAGAAGTTTCTAAGGCTGCAATTTCTGTATTTGAAGACTTGTGCTTACCCTTATTCTGCTTTGACAACATTCAGTATGAACAGAAAACAGGTTTTGCGCCCTGGAATTAAATGAGATCTCTATTATCCCAGTCGAAATGAGACATAAGGCAAAATCAGAGAAAGAGATGTCAAACAATCCTGAAGAATTATATAACATTTGTCTTCATTGCAAAATGACAGATTCATGAGATGACCTACACGGTTGAAAATAGACAGTGCAGCAATCTCAGAAATAACTCCACATTGCCAACAGACCTGTGCTTGCAGGTCTGCATGAAAGTAAGTCAGAGACATTGCTGGGAAATTGTGTGCATTTCTGGGCTCCTCTCTGCTCTTACACAAGAGATGTATGCTTCTGATTTTATATTTGACTTAGAAGCTCTACTTTATCCCACAGCTTATTAAAATCCAGAATGGGAGAAATTTATGAGTGGCTGACTTAAGATTGTTCTCTGCAAATATGTCTTCTGAGAGTAATAGGCAGCCATCACAAAGAATCTTCTGATGTAAACCTATTTTGGGAATGAAAGAGACTCTTTCAATACTAAGAAAAGGAATCAAAAAAACCCTTGGAACAATGAAAACATTTTCTATGCAAGCTTGAGAAAATATGAGATGCTTTCTTCTCAAAAACATAAATTCAAGAGGTAAAAATAAACTAAGATCTTAACCCCCAGCATTTTTATTCCACAATTTGCTGCAGGCTACACAGTAAAATATAACTTTTTAAAACATTTAAGCTAAGATGAAAAATGTCATGAAAAATGTGAGTATATATTCCTAGAAAAATTTAAAGGCAGTTGGAACAGGATGAAAATTAACATTAGGCTTGAGATTTTCTGATCTTTAGAAAAGCTACAGAATTTTGATTACTGAAGTTAAGAGATGGTCTTTATTTAAAAAAAAAAAAATCCTGTTTCTTCTCCCCTAAAATTAACACTTTGACAAGTAGAGTTTTGCTGTAAGGTACTGATTAACACTTAAGATCTGTTTCCTTTCTGTTGTCTTTCTCTGCAGCAAGTGGCTATGATATTTTCCATGACTTCTTTTTAACTCTTTCTTTTTCTGATTTATCTGCATCATCCCAGAGTCTACACTCAGGACTAGTGACTCACTGCACACACACAAACCTCACACACAACTGTATGCAGAGAAGGTATTTGTGAAAGGGGAAGACCCAAGGGTTTGTAGCTCCGTGTTACTGTGTCCTGGTAAAGAGAATCTGTTCCAAACCATGGAGTCCAGGAACTGTCTCTTCTCTCAGCAAATCTGCCATCAATTCTGTTCAGGTCTCAGTTTCTTAGTTACAGACGTCCTTTGTTTAGGTAAGCAGACAAAGGGGTAGAAATACTCAACCCCTTGGACAGCAACTTGTCCCAGCATTGCAACTGCTTTCACATGTGTTCCATTTTTCAATTAGAGAACAGTAGGACTTGGAAAGGCAGGCAGATTTTTTCTCTAACTTCACATTTGAGTTGATTTAGTTGTACTTAAAACACCTGGAAGATCTGAACATAGAAACATTACCCCCACAGTAGAGATTTATACAGGTGAACCCATCTCACTAACACTGGTGAGTGATTATGGAAGAGTATTACTTGGAGTAATGAAAACTTCTGATTTGTAAAGTTGTGGCGTAATTCATTTTTCTCTCACTCTATTAAGGTGACAAAGCACACACAGCAGAACATTTCTACTTCACTATAGCTGAATTTGTAATTTCTAGTGAAGCCATTGTCTCTCCAGAGGTTAAGGTTGAAGGCAAGTGACAAGGTGAATGAAGTACCAGAACCCCCTTAACCTAATTCTGGTGGAATTTAGTCCAGTCCTGCCTTGAAAAGATATTATAAATAATAGCAAGAATATACTACTTTCAAGAGGACCAGATAAAAAAGCCATGTACTATTTCAAGGAATAAGGCCCAAGCTGAAATTTGTTGATTATTTTCATATTAAAAATGTGTGACAACAACATTGACTAAAGGAATAGTATTTTAGTTAGGAAGTTAAAGTTATAAAATAAAATTTATATTTGCTAAGGGGTCATACTCTTCGACCTTTATTCATGTTGATTAGTGACACTGAAGGAGGTGAAGGCTGACTGAATTATAATGAGCAAATCATCTCTATCCTGGGATAATGTATAGTCATAAAACATGGTGATTTGATACATTTTAACTGGTATGTTTTTAAGCATTCTTTGTCTTGAAGTGCTGACATGCACAAATCAGTGTTTGTCTTTGATGCTGACTATTTTGAAATATGATTGGCTGAAATGATTTTTAATATAATTCTACTAATGCATGCCAAAATGAACATTATTCCTTGTATCCTAGGAGTTAAGACAAGGTAAATTAAATATACTTCTGAAACTCTTCATATGTTCAAAAAGCCTTAGCTAAATCAGTTTACTTTTCATAGCCAAATGTGCATGATGTAAATGCTACCTGAGTAAAAACAATTCCATGTTAGCCACCCAAGATCTGATTTTATCTGAGCATTTCAGACATGAGAAAAACTATACCATAATGTAATGTCAAATCAGCAATATGTGAGGAAGATGACCATCACAAAATAGAGGGGTTGATGTTAGTTTTACATTTAATGGAGATTTTATGGGGCTTTAAGCAAAAGTAATACACAAAAACATGTTATTTAGCTGCTTGACCCGACACCAGATATTTATAGAAAGAGCAGCAGCTCTTGCATAGAAGGGAATGTCAAGAAACTGAAACAACAACTGCAGGTTGTTTGCCTGGTTTTATTGATAGCTCATTACTTGAAATCGCTTTCAGAGAAAGACATTAATGAATGCACAATTGGTTTTGGTCTTTAAAAAGAAAAATCAAAGACAGAACTGCTTCTGAAGTCATCATCTCTTAGCTATATTTTTTGAGAAACTTTATTTATATTTTTTTTCTTTTTATTATAAGATATATATAACTGATATTATCTAGCAATTAGAAAATAGAAAACTTAAATACTTGTGCAGCAATTTCTCCATCAGAAATATAAGTACTTCTTGCTGCTCCATAAGCCCTTGTCATGGGGAATCTCCCAGTACAAGGGTTGGATAAAAGTTATTAGTATTTTTTAATCATGTCCCCCTCATTTTGCACTAAATTGAGCTTAATATGCCAGTTTCACCTACTGTCAGCCAGAAACTCTGTGTCAGTTTTTCATTCTAGCTGTGCTCTTGTGACCATAAGAGTAAGTGATTATTACTCCAGCAAAGCATTAACTCCTCTCTCCCAGCTGAAAACAACAGGGCCAAAGGAGCGCCTTGAGAACTACAACAAAGAAAAGAGCCTGAATTTTGTTCAACTGCAATAATTTGGTTGGGAGGTGCAGAAACTCCTAACCACAGGAAAGCAGTTAAGGTGTTTCCAACCAACCAGTTGACAATTAATACCTTCCTTCTGAAGTGCTCAGGGTCAGAGCATAGATCCCAGGCAAGGAAACAGTTTTATGAACAGTTTTTGAGTTTTGTCTGAGGCTTTCTTATAGCAGGTGGTGACTGTTATGTTTTTCTAAGAGTGATGCTGGCCCTGAACTCAGGTTATATCCTCTTTATATCACCCTGAGATGAGTGTTGTCTGAACCTTGAGTCATATATATGAAAGAAACAATTGCTTTTCAAAATAAGTAGCAATGGTTTTATATCATAATTTCATTCCTAATTTAAATAGATTTTTAACTGACCATTATACAGCACTGATGGAGAAGCATAAGACTCATTTTAAATAAGGCCAGTGTCAAATTGGCCTGAGTTTACTCCAATAGTAAGTAGCAAGGTGTAGGCATTGTACACAGAGTGATTCAGACCAAGATAAGGAAAATTGTCTACTGCTGGGGA
Source organism: Cichladusa arquata (assembly GCA_026413545.1). Lineage (NCBI taxonomy): Eukaryota > Metazoa > Chordata > Aves > Passeriformes > Muscicapidae > Cichladusa > Cichladusa arquata. The sequence continues at coordinate 80,926,766 of JAOTQP010000001.1, forward strand.
TTTGGGGTAAATGCCTCCAAACATCTATTTTGTGGTGAGAATCAGGGAAGATAAAATTTTCTCTTCTGTATCCCTCTCTCAGATGGGAATATTGGCTTTCTGTGAAAACAGAGATGTCATTTTTCTTCATGTGGGTGGACAGATGTGAAGTCAGGTTTAACAGACATCTGTTCTTTAAAAGAGCAGTACATCTATGGTGGGAACCTACTCAAGGGTAGGAACTTATTCATGTTCAGGAAAGAAAATTCTTCATCTTGCATCCTTTTTTCCCAGAAATGGCGTAGTAAATTTACATTCCTGCATACTTCTGCATCTTCTCTCTGTGCTCAGAGGCAGATTCTGGCATCTTCTGCTACCCTTTAACTTAAAAAGGACCTCTCAGTGAGATGTGCCAAGGGACAGCTGAGCCTACCACACAGGCTGAGTGCTTACCCCTGACTCTGAGGAAGTGTCTGAAAATTTTTCCACGTTTGGGAATTCCCAGCCAGGACTATCCTGGAGGCTACAAACTTCAAAAGCTTAAAGCAGATATTTGTGAGAAATTTCAAGGAAGAAATTTGTTTTCTGGCCTTGAATCTGCTCCACTGATTCTGTCTGAGGATGCTGCATCCTGACATTTCTAGTGATTTAGTGTCTGGGAGGTATCAGAGACAGACCAAGGTGAATCCAGATGCCTAGATACACTACAAAACAGTTTCTTTCTCTTCTATATATGTAGCAGGTTTAATGGTGACCTTCTCCCTCATGGCTCTTAAGACAAAATCCAGGACCTCATGCAGTGATACCAAAATTTTATATGCTTGTAACAACTGAGGATTTACTATCAGAAGAAGGTAAATGACTTCTAAGATTAGTTTTATACTCCTGCAGATTATTTGCAAGGGTATTTTTAAGCTGCTGTCTTTTGAAAATGAATTTTCTAAGAAAATGACTAAGGTTATATATGTTTGTTTTGTTATTATAATCTGTATCAGTGGTCAAGAACCAGAAACTTCATCTGATTCAAAAGAAATACATTTTTATTTAAAAATATTATTGATCGATATTCCTTAATGACATTGCAGGATAAACTTTATTTAAATTTTATTAAAAATTATTTTTCTTAAAAATATTCACTTTAGAAAAAGTGCAACTTTTATCTTGATAGAAGACGGATTGAAAAATCCTCTGCTATAATAATGCATGTTCTTACAAAGTTCTGAAAAGAAAAAAACTCAAGAATTGAAAAAAATCTTTCTAGAGTTCTACAAATTACATGTTTTTTGATCCCAAATCACAAAACTTCGCAGCTAGAAAATTATGCCTTTATATTGATTTTTTTTTTTTTTTTTTTTGGTAAGCAGTCCCCTCACTATGATTCAATTCATTATAGTTGTATTACACTGGGAATGTAGTTTTCACAACTATTTTGACAAAACTAACAACTTTGGCACTTTAAGGGAATTTCAAATCAGACACAGTAGCTGTAAGAAATAGCAAAAAACATTTATTTTCGTTGACTGTTTTGGAAGGTGGTTTTTCTGCTTTTTTTCATCCCAGAAAAAAAAAAAAAAAGAAATTAAATGTTAACCTTATTCTATATCAAGTCATGAGGAACAGTCAAAGAGTGATGTGAACTATAAACCATGTCTCTGCCCATAAGCATTTCAGGAAGTGTTGATTTCTGCAAAGCACTCTGACCTGACAGCCTTTTATAGCTGGGATATGCTTTCTCTCAAGATCACAAATGTTTCATCCTCCTTTAAATCTCAGTTTAGATATTATATACTCTATACTCCTTCTAAAGACATGGCAATTGTGAGCAGAAAGTCCATGTCATATTATCTCATGATACTGTTGATTTTTATTCTCCTATCTTTATGTATTTTTGTGTTGTTTTTACTCTTTTATCTGACTTGATTTCTAAGTATTTTATGTAGTCTGTTCCTGCAGAAGTTTTAGCATCCTAGACTCCTAGATTTTGTCAATGAATCTTAAATTTTAAAGTAATATTAATGATAGGTTCCACTCACTGCTCCCAGTTAGGTAGCTTTCCAGCTATTGGGTTCAGGCTTTAAAATATTTTAGTCCATTTGCTCCAGTCTGAGCCTTTTACAGGCAAATTTTCTCTTACATACTTAAAAAGACAGGAAGAGTTTGAACATTCAGGAGAAAATAGGTAAATCAGTTATTTAAATTAGAGATTGTTTTCTCAGCCAGTCCTCACATAAACAACTCCTAAACTAAGACACATTGTGTAAATCATAGGCTACAATTTGCCTTTTATTTCAGAATTAGCATCTTAATTGGCTATCTTGCTAATAGATCTGAGAAAAAAAAAAGTTTAAACAGTCTGTGATATTTAATTAAGATACAGTAAATTGTGTTCTAAATTGAATTTTGTATTCCAGTGGATATGGTTATTGGAAAAATCACTTGAATGGAAACAAGTATCTTAATAAATGCTTTCCTTCTGCATTTGAAGCAAGCTCTGTTCTTGAATTAATGCTGATTAAGGAAAATTCTCTAGAGCCTTGAATTATCTTTACCTTGAGCTAAATGATTTGCAGACATATAAATCTGATTTTGCTGTATTTGCCATGCTCTTTACTTAAAAAATATGTTTAGGAAATTAAAAACTCTTGTTTATGAGATAGTCCCAGATTTCACACCATCCATTCAGCTTGTCTTTGCTATATGATGCTCTCTTGAAGGGTTTGGTAAGGAAGTCTAAATACTTGCTGTGCCCTAAAGTCCCAGATTAATACTGAGTGTATAAGAGGAATTTGTCATTCATTAATTCCCAGTTCAAATTCAATGTTAAAAAATGTGTTGAGAGTAGATAACTGTCAGTCCTGAATGTTATTTAAGTTACTATTTTGAACAAACTCATTTAACTGACACTGTTCATTACTAGGCTTTTGTTAACAGCTAGTCTGTGATTTTTTACTGTTATTCCTCCATGCAGCTTTATGTTCAGCAACACTAATCCAGAGATTATTAATTATCCACTGCAAAAGGATGTGCATAACAAAATTATTCCCTTTCTGTATAGAGAGAAATTTAATCTGAAACACTGTTTTAAAAAACTGCTACTCAGCAAAAACCAAAACATCAGGGTGTTTCAACATTATTCTCATACAAAATCCAAACCACAACACTGTACTAGCTATTGAGAAGGAAATTAACTGTATACCAGATAAAGTTAGGACAGCTTTATAAACCATAATATTCATTATCTACTTCAAGAAGATCATTACATTCAATAAGCTCACATTTAGTATGCATGCTTCTATCAACCAAACCCTCAGTTGCACCAGGGAAGTTTTAGATTAGATATTAGGAAATATTTCTTCACAGAAAGAGTTGTCAAGGATTGAAATAGCCTGCCCTGAGAAATGGTGGAAGGATTTAAAAGATATGTAAATATGGTGGTAGAGTGGTGGAGTTGGCAGTCCAGTGTTAATGCTTGAATTCAATGATTTTTACAGTCTTTTCCAACCCAAATATTTCTATGATTCTATGATTCTGGTTGGAAAATAGGGACATTTTCAAGTCTTAATGAGACAAGAAATTCTACATTTAAAAAGATCCTGGACTGCAGATCCTAAGAGACAGATTTTATTGGAACAATCAGACATTTTGCTCTACAATGAGTGATCTTTTATTTTGTAATCCTGATAACAGTGCTATACTTGGACAGAATAGACATATATGTGTTCCATGCTTTTCCTCACTTTTTGACATTTTTCCCTTTGATTTTGTGTTTATCTGCATCATCTCTTATTACTTTACCATCCTGTAGGAACAATAAGTAAAGTAATTAGGAATTATCATGGAAATCTATGTGAGATATTAAATAACCACTTTACAAATGAATATCTCATGATGACACTAATCTAAAAACAAGCTCTTTGAAATTGTGCATTTTGTTATGGCAGCTGAACTGCTGGCATGCCAAGGAGCTCACAACACAGAGGAGCTTCAAGTAGGCTGCAAAGCCCAATGAAGGAGGGATGCTGGGTTAAAAATACCCAAGTGCTTTACGCAGGCCTGATGTATCATTGTAAGGGAGATGTATTTATTCTGAACCAAAACTCTTGACTGGCTGTTGATTGTGCAGGGTCTTTGGGATGTTAGCAGGAAGGGAAAAGTTGTTCAATTTTATGTACACCAGAAGGTTTTTTTGTGCCATGGTCTACCAGTCCTTGAACCTTCAAGCATTTTTCAGATCTCCCAGGTGTTACCTTTTCATGTGGGAGACTATGCCTAATGTATTGGGTCCTGGAACATCTGAGAGATGGAAGTTTTGGGTTTCAGGTGGGGCAGAGTCTTTCATATTCTGTGTTGGACACACAGATTTAATCACTCTGAAATTACTATTGTATGGGTATGCTCCTTCCCATGATTAAAATGTAACTTCTATTCAGTCGTATTCATAGGGCTCTTTCGGGGAAAAGGAAGAAGGTGATGAGCCCTAAACAGAACTTTTAAGTTTAAGTAAATATGAGCCATTAAATTTGAAAGATATAGTACATAGCATTAATGATGTTTATTTAACATTTGGGTGGGAAATCTGTGGTTTCTGCTATAAATCATCCCCTCTCTTCTCTGTAGAGGGAAATCCAATCAACACAATCAGCTAATGTCAGACTCTGAAACTGGATGTTTTGAGCAACCTAATAATAAGGTTTCCTATAATTTTAATGAGGAAAAATATATTTCATGCCTTAACCCGAATTGTTGGACTTTACTTTCTTTAATAGCTGAAAATTGTATTTCCTGATAATCAATTGCACTGCTGCAAATGAACTTGTGGGCTGTATATGTTGAATGGGTAAATTCTCCAGTCTCAATTTGCATAAAGGTGGTCTCTCAGGAAGAGTGTATCCACACAAGTTCAGTGACATTTTAATGGTCTGAACCTAGAGTGTGTTTAAACACCTTCAAATGCAGAAGCAGGAGCCCACATCCATTTGCATAACTACTACCTGTCATTTGTTCCTACTCATGCAGAAACTCTGTGGTAGCCATTAAAATCAAGACTTGACTTTGCATATACAAAAAAGAAACCTCTGCAGTTTAATTCATACTGAATATCTTTTTAGTGTCAAAATTCTATAAGTAGAACAGCTATTCTTAATGTCTATGGATTGCTCAGAAGGCACTGAGATGTTTAAAATAAATAATAAATAAGATTCGTTATGTATGTGACAGTTTCTCTTTCCAACAAAAGAACCAAAAGGCATTTTCTTTTCCTTCCCCCCTTGAAAATGTCCAATCAAACTGGTCCAGCCTTCTTTGATTTGAAAGAAATGTCAGGTTTGGGGGTTTGTCCTTCGTTCTACAATTAATTATGACAATGGATTTATAGCCACTTGCAAGACATTGCCCATAATAGCTAGTAAGAAAACAGTATTTCATGAATTGCAAACTTTAGAATGTGAATTCAGCTAGTGCAAATAAAGCTAGTAAGACACATATAAATTTTATTAATAGTGGCTAAATGTTCATTTTTGTTCTCAAATCCCTTACAGAAGAATCGAAAAGAAACATAATGAGGAGATCAGATGCTACATCTAAGTATACAGAAAAAATAAGGAAAACTAAGTTGCTAGTCTCATTCTCTGAATATTTAGGTATAATGGCTTCTGATGTTGATAAATCCAATATGATGAAAAATGTAATTAATGGGTAAGGGCTAGAAAAAATATCTAAAAATGGAGGAAGACTTGCTATAATAATATATTGAAAGATAGAAGAAATAACTTATATCCTGAGAACAATGTAAACCCTAAACTGAATGGGAAGGAAAAACGAAACAGAGATGCTGATGAGCAAGAAAAGTGCTTTGATAATGAATCAGATCATCAGCTGTTTACATACTTTGAAAACAATTTCTTTAGGAGGAATTGAAATCTTCCTTAATTCCTCTGGACAATTTCCACCATCCCAGTTCCATCAAAGAAATACAGTGAAGACTGACAAATAAGGGAGGGTTTTTTGTCCATCTGTATGTCAACCCTAAACAACCAAATTGTACTAGTGGCTTGAAATGCATTATGCTACTTAAATCTGATGATCTCATTCCATTTACAACCTCAATATGTGCTGATTCACCTTTACACTACCAGATTTTTAAAAACACCATCAAAGGCTATCTAAAAAATGCATATAATATAATTTCAATTTTCATCAGTCATTTTTCTTCTGTAACTTCTAGAAAATAAATAATTATGAATGCTCCCCAAAACCTTAACTGGTGGTGAGCAGTAAGCCCTATGCCAAGGCAAACATTTTAGCTCAAAGACAAAAAGAGATGCGTCTTGAAATACATTTCCCATTTACCCATGCTTGAGGGTGTGAATTAGGTACTGCCAAAACTAACAGTTCCCAGAGACCTCTCATCACAGGACTTTTGTAGAAATGTGAGTTTAAAACCATCCTCAGGTCTTGAAACAGGTTCAGGCAAAGGCATTACTTTTAAGACATAACATTTGTATTCTTGGCAAGCCAATAACACATGCCATTCAATGACAATGGAATTGTGCAGCTGAACTTGTGATTATTAAAGAGCCAATATAGAAGAGCTGCAACACCAGTTGGTTTTTTAACTGCTGTTATTTTAAGAAATTTCAACAGGGAGCAGAGGCAGCTAGAAATGACTTACCAAGACCTCCTCCACAGTATTTCATCGTCAACAAGTGACAGACAGACATAAAATAATTTGTTGGACTCGGTGGAAATTTTACAGAAAGGAATTTGGCTATATATGCATGCCTATGTCCTCCAAGTTGAATGATTTCAAGTTTTCCAAAAACTTCAGAAGTTGCCAGACATTAATTATGCAGATGTTTTGTGGCAACTTAGCATGTGGTCAGGTTTAAAATCTGGCATTACCAAACTTTATCTCTGTAGGTGCTGGCAAACTGCAGTTTGGGGCAGGATTTCCAAAAATCTTATCCATAGACACTGGCTGGTTCAATTCTTTGATTGAATCTGTAGTATAAATCAAGATAAGCAGACTTACAGGTTAGGAGGAAAGGTCTTGTCAACACATTGCCACAATAATAAGTGTATGTCCTGTAGACTAGACCTGTTTGAATTACATGAAAACATTTCTGATCCTTACAAAAAGTATCTAGCACTGGGAATGCTTGAGACAGGACCCCTTTTCTTAATTTCAGCCAGCTAAAGCTTGAATATGTGACTCAGTCTGGTAAATTAGTTTTGCTCTACGATAAATAGAAAGAGATAAATATTTCTGGAAGGCAATTAATCCTTCACTAAAATAGACTCCTTTGTCATTTCATCACTTGAAGAAGGAATCCAGATGTCAGTTTTAGTACTTGCATCTATTGTGACTTAAGCTAAAACCATGATACATCTTACTCTGCCTGGCCCCTGGCAGCCACTAGAAAAGTGGCTCCTGTTTTGCATCTGCTAGCCTTTTTCATATGTCTCATCTGCTAATAGGTGAAGTAGATACTTGCATGTAGGCAACTGCATCAAATTCCAGTCTGTGAGATTTAGGTAGATAAAAAATTTGCAGTTGATTTAAATTTTAAAATTTAATTTTATCTTCATAGTCTTGAAAATCTTTCTCTTATCTTCCCTGGAAAAGACCTGTCAATTTGCAACAATCAGCAAAGTAATAGTAAATTTAGTTCAGTATAGCACTATTTGATAGATGCATAGTGTCAGCATTATGGTCAAGAGCAGGAATTCAGAGATTTCTTTCTCCTGAGTGTTATGTAAAACATGTACTAAAATAAAAACTGCATGGTCCCAAGTACATAGGAATGTTCAAAGCATAGTCTAAAGTAGGAAAAGAAAGAGGGAGGGGATTGGTATAACAGAGTTAACAGGGTTTTTTAGTACAAAGGGGTTTCTTAATACATTTTTGTAATTTTCTATGGTGGATCTTTTTACCATGTGTCTTGGGAGGGAATCCTAGACTAGTTATTTGATTACATATGTTTGAGTATGAAAAACGTGTATTAATTTGCCTAGAGTTTCTTTAGAAAGAGAGTAGGCAAGTACATAAAACCAAAATATATTGAATAAATACATTTACACATGGATGCATAATTATTAGTAGCTTTAATCCAAAAAGTAAGTTTTGTTTTCCATGAAGAAAGCAATGAAAATGATCATATATTCATTTCCTTTTAGTTACTATCATCTGTGCCCAACTCAAGAATTTATTTCCCAAAAACTCTTGATACCTATGGCTATTTGCATATGACATTTGCTTTGGGTTTTTTATTCCTCATGGTTTAAGATGATACAAAATGTTTCATGTATGTGACAATTCATTTTTACAACAGCTTATGTGTACGTGTGGGCTTGGGAAGCTACATGTAATATTTTGAATATATTCAGTTACTTATTTCTAAACATTTACATGATTTCAATGAAATTTTTGACAATCATCTCCATATCTGAAATTCAAACACAGACCTAGAAAAAATTTACACATATGCCTTATTTTATTTGGAGTTAGGCTCCTCCATGCAGTTAGAATGTTTTTAGGTAATTATAATCAAATTTTTTAGCATGTGGGTGATCCATCTATCCAAGTGTCCATTTTCCATCACTGAATACAGCAGGGGGAGGTGAATCTCCACATGCGATTCTGCCTATCTAATCTGGTCCAGCCGTCTGACCACCTTTATCACCCTCCTCTGGACTGACTACAGCAGGTGCCCATCCTTCTTCTGGCTGGAGTCCCTGAGCTGGACACAGCACACTGCAGCTGGGGTCTCACAAGGGCAGAGGGGCAGAATCACCTCCCTTGACCTCCTGCCCACGTTTCCTTTATGCAGCTCAGGATATGACACACCTTCTGCTCTGCAAGCACACACTGACAGCTCATTCTGAGAATCCCATCCACCAACTCCCCCAGATTCTTCATTTCAGGACTGCTCTCAATCCATTCTTCACCCAGCCTGTGTTTGTGTCTGGGCTTGCCCCAGCCTTGCTCCAGAATAAATCATCTTTTGGGAGCGGTGGGGAGCCCTTGTGTTGGGTTATGGCTCAGAATGAATTTCCATGCACAGTTTCTGTAGCCCCAGCCACCTTAACGACTTTCAGTTGCAACACATAAAATAGTTCTCTTGAATGTATTTGTTTTAGTTTTTTATTTTAATATTTAAAATTCACTGTAAGTATAAAGTGAAGACTGGGGCCTTGATGTGCTAAATAATAAAATGTGTCTAATCCTTAAATATTTATACATGCTATAAATAATTTTGCTAAGGACGAAAACTTTCAGAGTTCATTTAACTCTCAATTCATCCTGATTATAATGGACTCTAATCAAATGAAAGTGTGAAAATTATGCTGAAGTGTTACTTCTGAGGTTTTTTTCACAAGTGGAAAGGTTATTGGTTTCTAAAATATTTGATTATTAAGAGTTGGAATTTTTTAGAAAGTGCCTCATCAAAAAGGATTTTCTTAAATTCTACCACTTGTTGCAATATGGAAAAACAGTTTTCACTTAGCAGCATTTTCTGATAGAGCACAAAAATCATAGAATTGAGTATAAGAAGTATAACTGAGACCCTGTTAACTTGCATCAGTCTCCCAATAATTGTTTATGCTTATCCATGTCAATCTTGTATATTAATGTCTAAATCTAGGCTGTGAAGTAAAAACACTTAGGAAAATATCTGAAGAAATATCATTAGCAAGCAGAAGACAGGAGGCATGGTAGCAGAAGTGGCCCATGCTGAGCAAATACTCCATAATTCCTCAGTATTCACTGGCAGTTCTGCATTCAGGTGCTGCTGTGAGGCAGGTGCCATAATCTGTGGGTGACACACACACAAAGGGAAGAGGATAAAAAATTGATCAAAACCTGTGCATCAGGGCCCAGAATATTAATTCTCTTCCTGCTTATACTTTCCCTCAGGATGCAATATCCAGCTCTTTCATCTTCAATGGTACAAATTTCCTTACTCTCATTTCAGGTCTTGTCTACTTTTTATGCAGCATTTTGTAGCACAGTGCAGAATTCATCTATGCAAGGGGTTTGGGGTGGTGTGAGATGCACTTTGCTTATCACACAGCTGAGCCTCGTGTACCCAGTGTCATCATGCTCATCAGCTGCAACAGAGAAGAAACAAGTGATATATGACTTTACCTGAAATGCTTCAAAACATGTAGAGATGTTATCCATCCTCAGTTTCATGCCCAGTAGAGGAAAGCTTTATTTAAATACCTTGGAACATGACCTAATATCTTATTTAATCAACAGTGCTCCTTGTTTGTTCCACCTTTGTCCAAATTTCTGGTGTTACATTACTCCAGGGACCCCTCTAGATTACTTGGTCCCTTTATTTCAGCTGTTTGCATTTCTCTGTCTGTTAATTTTCACAAGCCTTGAATATCATATGGATATCTTTTGTTTCACCATCTCCTTGTTGCCTACCCATTTGTCCCTCTACCTCTCTGCTTACAAGGCTAAATGTTTCAGGCAGTCCTGTCTGGCTCTCTGGTGAGAATTTCAGCCTTGCAGTCTCCAAGGTGCAGACACGTCCTGAATCCAGATGGAATGTGCTGTGATTCAGCAGTTCAAGTGGGTACTAGCCCTCTCCCAGGCACATCAGCCCCAGCAGAAGTAGTTTAGGGCAAAAATGCTCCCAAGGCCATTTGTGTGCATAATTTGCACTACCACAGATTCTGTGTAGGATGTGGGTGACTCTAAGTGTAATGAGCTATGTAATTTGCTCAAAAAAGCTTAGAAAAACAGTGAACTACCTCAGAATATATTTGTGTTACTAAGTAACAGATGTTGCCCTCATGTCATTTAAGATTCACTAGTTATTAACCTCTGCCTACATCAGATAAAATACAATAAGTCATAAATTTACCTAAAGAAATTAAATGGTAGAAGCAGCACTTAGATGTTTAAAGCACATAGGAAAACATTACCTCAAAGTTAGAAAGAAAGACCTTCATGTCACAGACAGGGAGGACTGAGTCTTCATTAGTTTTCTTTTGGTTTTATATAACTTCTCAGGAAGTGAAAGACGGATTTATTTAGTAGAAGTTTTCAGAAGGTCAAGATCTAGTTTTTCTACAGTTTTGGTAAACTTCATATGTAAAATCTTTAACCTGAGGGTTTTTAAATTTTGCTAATAACAGCAAGCTATTTTTTGTATACATAACTCTATAGTTGTATTTAAATCATACCTTTATAAACTTTTCCAAATGAAAACAGCTGATTTTGTCAAACAGTACATTAAAAGTATTGAATGTCAACCCAAATCTTCTGCAACTAATCCTGGCATGAAATCAACATCAATTTGTCTATTAATCACAGCCACAATCCTGCTTGAATGGGATGGAGCTTAAGTCAGTCGCAGCACCACACCATTCCACCTTGCAGTTTTGGGAGCCAAATACTTTCCTCTTGCTTTCCATAAGAATAGTTTTTCCAAATATGAGAAAATGAAGCTATTCATTAGTTTATTGGATGTGGAACTGAAATTCAACTATTTGAGGTGGGAGTAAAACTGAGGACATACCTTAACCCTCTGCTAAAAGTTGTCTTTAGCACTATGTCAGGACTCAAACTCACTGTTAGGACTGGACTAACTGTTAGCCTGACAGCTCATAAAGAGTCAGAAAATAATTTTCAGAGCACATGAAAGCATATCTGATTATGTCCAATGAATCAACAAACATCTGGATGTGACAGAAAAGGCCTCTTTGTTTGCTCAAAGCAGTTGCATGGCCCAGCAGAAAGTAGAGTAGAGAGTTCACTGTTTGCACCACGTCTGGAAAAGTGGCTCGCTCAGGTTGACTGAGATGTAGCTAATGCACCCAATGATTCAGAGGAGCAGCTTTTCCTTCCAGAATGTGCTGAAATTGGTAAATGAATTCATGAGGGTTGTAGGAAGGCTTCTTGATAAAAGAAATGCTATATTTAAGAAGGGTGATGTGCTGGAGATAACTAATAACTTGTGAGGTTTGTTCCAAGGTGTACAGAGATAAGCAAAAAATGGAATAAAATTAAATAAAACCCAAGATACAAAAGGTGGAATGCACAGGAATTACCTACTAACTTTCTTTGAGAAGACAAATAAACCTCTGGAAAAAGTGAATACATTCCATCTATCACCTGAATTTCTGCAAGGCAGATGGTATAGTGGCCCTGAAAAAAAAAAAGTTCTTGTAGGATTAGTGCTTTAGGATGACCCTGCTTCACCACAGGGGCTGGACCAGATGATTCTCTGTGTTCCCTAACAACCTGACCCATTCTGTAGTTCTGTGAAATGAAACAAAGTATAAACATTTTGAAAAAATCAGAAAAAAAGGTTAAGACTTCATGACTACTAGTTTTGTTGAGAGGGAAAGTATTGCAAGTAGAGAAAGAGTCTTGGGGTCATGTTGATTATTTTCACAAACGCAGATGGCACAAAAAATAGGAGTGTGAATGAATCAAAATTCATTTTGATACATCAAAATTGAGACATGTTGCCAAAACAAAGAAGAATCAAAAAATTGAAGAAGACAAAAACAGTCATAGTAATTCAAAAGGGGAAATGTAATACTACAATGTGCAAAATTGTGCATCATCACACCAATTCATTTTTAGACGGCTTGGCTGAGGTGAGATCTTCCAGTATTTGCCATCTATGAAAAGACTTCCACTGTAAGCATGCAATTAAATAGAAATATCACAAAGCAAACACATCCACATAGTAATTTGTGAATGTTTATGTTCTATGATCATGCTCTGCTTTTCTTAAAATGAGCTGATACTATCTCCAACAGGAAAGAGGTAATAATGCCATGCTTATAGAACCACTGTCTAGGCTACAGCTGAGGCAAGATACTCTGACAGAAAATCAAAATTTTGATCTGATCCGGTATCCTTCTTACAGTCTCATCTGGAAGACTCCATAGTAACTTTGATGTTTATAAAAATACAGTACAACTGGAACAGGCATGAAAAAACCACTGTGGCATGATTTGAAAAATTAAAAGGCCGCGTGAGACAATGCTTTTTTGGTGTGGCACGGTGAAGAAAGAAAGATGTCATGCTTACTTCCAGTAAATGCAATAGGTCAAAGTAAACATAATATAAAAGTTGAAGAGGGAGAAATGTACCTTAAAAACAATCCCCAACAACAAGTCCTGGGGCAAAGGGTGAAAGCCTCCTGGACGGCATTAGGAAGAGCACTGCCAGCATGTAGAGAGGAGATTCTTCTCCTCTACTCAAAGCTGGTGACAGAACTGCTCTGCTATGTCCACTGAAGGATCCTTCTGTCTGAAAACTTTCTTACACATCTGTCAAACATTTAAGTAGCAGCAATGAAAACCAAGCTTCCAAAACCCATTTCAATTTCAGAGAGAACCTGAGCAGTTGAAGAAAGGAGTTATGTCACATTTACCTATGCCATCAGGGAACTGGTTTTAGTGATCTAGGAAGGCTTCCCCAATCCTACATTTCTCTCATATTTTTAGTGAGGCTGCTGAGCACTGAGTCAGTCACAGACTTGCCATAAACACTTGTATTTCTACGTCTTCTAAAATATTTTTTGCAACTCAGCAGGAGCAAGCCACAGTAAAAGCATACTCAAGCACATTTTCAGCACAGTTGAAAAGGCTTTGATTTCATCAAAACTGGGGGATGGCCATAGATTTATGCTCATCTTAAGTATTCCACAAGAAGCAGTTATGTGAACTTGTCACCTAACTGTCAAGAAATACCAGGACAAGAGCAGCTATTTAGGCTGCTCAAGCATTCCAATAAAGACACTAAAATGTTTGAAGGGGAAAGAATCTTTTACAGCTAAGGACCCCAAGCAGTAGTGTTCAGGTTTCAGTGTATGAGAATGGCATTGATACCAGATATGACTACGTTTCCCATGAAAAGGTATCTTGTCAGGTACTTGGAACCACTACACTCAAGTTCACCTTTAAATTGATGAATCATACTCAATTTTTTTTTGTCTTTTTGTTTCCTGCATTGACTCTTTGCCCAACTATGATCACGTGGCCGGTGTCTGCAACCTCAGATATTCTTCTAGTGTAGAGTAAGATGAGAGGGTGATATTTTAGCATTTTTGAGGGCTAAAATTGGATAAAATGAAACAGGAGAAAAATAAATATAGGGGAAAACAATTTATGACTAAAGGATAAATTGGATTACCTCTAAATATATCAGCAAAAATGCAAAAACAGTTGAACACTAGAATAAATATTGTAGGAAATATTTAGTGACACTTCTCACTGTCATTAAGCTTTTCAGGTATTTAAGTGCTTTGCTGAACCAAGGTGTAATTGACTGATGGGAATAGATGAAAAAGATTTGAAAATAACTACAAAGAACATATTTGCTTTTAAATTTTGAAAGAATGTAAGGAACTACTAATGCAGACATCTAGAAACTTAAAAAGTGATGCATAACCAGGTAGGTATCTGTGTCCAGGAATGAATCACTGGTTTTGTTTTCTTCTATGGAGATTATCTCTAGTACAATTCCACACCAGAAAACAAACAAACAAAAAAATTTAGGTATAATGAAGCCATGAAATAAAGCACTATATTGAATCCATTAGTTATTTGACAATTTTTAGACATCCATCTATACGATATATAAGACAGCAAATCTAAAACAAATATAAAGTGTTGATCATAAAACCCAGTAATTAGAGATATGAAAATCAGAATGCTAAATTTAAAATGTCTGGTATTTTTCAAGTGTATTCAGGGCCAAGAACTTCCCTTGAAATCATTCAGTTAAATCAAATCATCCAAATTGTTAAATTATCCATAAGGGAATTAAGAAAGAAGTCTAAATAAATGGATTTGTTTTACATTTAACAAATTATAATTACAATAAATCCATAATCCCTTTCACTGACAACTTTTGCAAAGATTAAAAATTAATGAGGCTCTTTCTTGTCTTCTCTTTTACTCTGAAACTTTCTCTAACAATGTTCAAAAATCTCACTGCAAAGTTAACTGGAACGTTTTTATACTTATTTCAATTGCTGCATGAAAAAATTCTGGCATTCATAAATCTTGTCCTATCTCTTGCTTTGCTATCAAGTAATGAATTTCTTTCTTCCATTGTCCTCTCTTGTGTACTATATCATCTACATTGTCTTGACTATTTGCTATGCTCCCTTTATATATTTTGGTACAGATGGATTTCATTATCAGATGGGTCAGTATACTAAATACTAATACAATATACTAAAACAGATGAAATTAGTACCCTAGGAACAAAATCTACCAGTTATGTATGTCCCTTTTACTCAAGGTTTTTGGTTTGAAAAAGCCAAACCATAAAGCACTAGTCTATTCTTCATGCCTGTGTTCTATAATCTAAGTGGCAACTGTGTGTGATTTCTGTACATTAGATTAGAGACTGAGGGTTATATTTGTCCCACTTTACCTGATTATTGACTTTTATATAATACAGTTTTCAGTCTCTCTCTGTTAGGTCTGTGTAGGTAGATAAATTGCCTCTCCAATAACATTTCATCTAACTTTTAAGCCCTTGAAATGAAGCGAGATGATCTCACCCTAAATGTTTAGAAACTTTTGGAAGATGCATCCCTTATGAACCTTATTTACCTAATAGTCAGATTTTCAAGGGATTAAAATATCTACAGAATGTATTCAACAGTTTTCAGAATCAAGGCTACCTATTTCCTGGCAGTTTATTAGTACAGTATCTCATTAGATCTTCACTAGATGCCTACCTTCATTGAGGTCTCACTTTTCTAGTCTTAGAAGTCTTTACAATCCAATCTATTTTTCATGGAAAAATTTTCAGATATATGTCCTGATATCCAGCATACACAGACTCTTCCTTTTCATCTGATTGATGCAGCTTGTTAAATGAGCAAAACACTACACAGCAAAGATAATGAGTCACCATGAGTTGAATCAAACAGGAAGTCAAAAAATATACAAAATACAAAAAATATACAATCCTTTTTAAAATGGGGTGGGGGAGAGGGTGGGGTAGGTTCTAAACTATTTTTAACAGTAAGAAATTTATTTTTTTTTTTTTCATTATAGTTGAAACTTCATAAATTAATGTCATGTAATCTTTAAAAGTGTATCTTCTGATTTTTGGAAAACATTGAGTACTCATCCTCTGAGAGAGTTGCCATTACGTGGTCTCAAGATGGCTGTTGAAGATCATCATAGGCATGCTATATTTTCCATCCATTTCTAAGTAAAAAAAGTCTTACTTGAGTAGATCAGTATCAACAGGTTTCATTATTAGAGACATAGGGTGTTTTTGCAACTACTGCCTTGTAGCAAAGATTTCCTTTCCAGCAAAGCTTTCCGTATCACATATGTTCATTTGGTACCTTCTATAACACTCACAACTCACAAAAGCCAAGGGAACAGGAGCACACAACCAGCCTCATAAACAGATAGGAGGGTGAGCAGTCAGGATACGACCTCTGGCTGCAGTCAGTATAGCCAAACACTTACAGCCTTAGTTTCCATATCCATCAAGAGGCTGTAGCAATACCCTTCCAGCCCTTGACTGAACTGCTGGATACACCTATTAAAACTTGCTGCTGCAAACAACCCATGAAGAAAAATCAAAAATACTTTTACAATGCCAGGTTTTGTTGAGAGGTTCAGGAGCTTTCACTTTGGACTAGTGAATAACATTTTGACTGATAAATTCTGCCAGACCAAGCATTATGGCAACTCCAGTTTGATATCCATTTCATGCTTCCATCTCATGTTTCCATGTCATTTTTTCCAAGTAGTAAATACTAAGTAAATACTGAGGATTGAATTTATTTCAGCTGAATTTGAGCCATTTGAAACTTCTCATCCTTTCTGTGTTGTTTTTCTGCTCTTTGAAGACACTGGTCCTTCCTGCCATCAAATTGTGCTTCTATAGTGTACCTTTGATTCTTTACTTTTCATACAGTGAGCTGCAGATATGGACTTTATGGACATTCAGCCCTGTGATACAGGGTCTTTGGGATCTTTTTTTCATGAAGTTGTATTAATCTGCAGCTGTTCCCTTCCTTCCATTCATGACTGTGTTATAGAGCAGTATCTCCTTGCAGGGTATAAGACCCTGCTCCAGAATTAATTTCTCCCTTAGCCACAGGTGATGGAAAGTCTCTATAAAGAATCTCTCCCTTAAGCAAAGGTGGGTTCTGTATTTGTTATCACCTGACTTCTGAAGTGAGGAAGAGCAGCAGATGCACACAGGCATATCTGATGTATCTCACTGAACTATGCAAAAATATGGGTTTTCTCACCCATCTCCCCTAGAGTGATAAAGCAGGAATTATGCATCTTTGTAATAAACAGAAGAAAACTCACTGGTAAGGAGGTACAGACACTGTCATTCTCTCTGTCTTAATGTTCTGGAAGAGCTTGTGGAAGAAACTGATTTAATTCCATTCAAAACTAATTGCACTCCTTCAGTGCAGGAAAGCTCACTGCTGGTCAGAAGAGTACATTAAAGAGAGGATTGTCTGTGGCTTACATTCTGATGGTTTAATAAGGAGTTTCTCTACAGTCAGCCTAACTCATATTCTGTTGAGTCAGGAGCAAGCCACATCTTTCCCAGCACAAAACTTCTCCATCAGAGCTGGATCTCAGTGCATGAAATTAATGTCAGAGTTTGGGTCTGACCAAAATCTTCCTGAAAAAACTTTAGACAAAACGATATTTATTTTTTAAAAAGTAGCTTTTCAAAATCCTTAACTTTTAAAAAAACTTTCACTGATTTTTGGTTGCCACACAGGAAAAAGCATCACATCTTTAAAACCTCTTTCATATGTAGTGATGTCATCTTGGGCTTTTGTATGGTACTTTGTTAAAAAAACATGCAAAATTGTAGATGCAAGAGAATTGACCACAAGCTGGACTAGAAAGAGCTGTATGCCAGCAGAAGATGGTTGGATACACAGATTACTTTATTGTTTTTTCTTGTTGCCATATTAGTACTGCCAGTGACAATAACAATAACAACCATTTCCATTTGTATAATCACTCTTATTCCAAAACAAATGGCAAATCATAGGCCAAATTATGCTTTTGGTTATGTTGCTTAGTAAAGGCACAGACGATTCCATTCCAGAGTTGCAGCAGTGTGACAAAGAGCAATTTTAATTTTCACAAAGAATGAAGAAGGTTAATATGAAGACCTCTTTTGAATGGGATACAAAAGTAATGTGGACATACAATATGGAAAACATGGGGTTTTTTCCCCCGGGCTTAAAGGAATAATTTGAAAAAATTTAGAAATAATACCTCAAAAGTGTGTTTTATCTATGGAAAGTTTATAGCAGAAGGCTAACATTTGTTACTCCTCCTTACAAGCTCCTTGATGACTTGCATCACAAAGGTAGCAATGCAGCCTTCTCTAAAGGCTGAAAGTTACAGGCAAACCAAGAGCATAGATAAGTAAAACACAGCAATATATTAACAACATAAGCATTATTTGAGCCAACTACCTGCTAAAAGTTTATTGAATCAGCATAATGTCAGAACATCCCATCCTATTCAAGCACCAGGCACTTCAACTCTTCACTGACCTTTTGCAGAGTACAATGTCATTTTGCCTCCTCCACCACTGGCAAAATTTCCATATCTGGTCTCTCAGTCTGGATTCTGCCAGCCCATGCAGTAAATCTTGCAATTGCTTTTTGGGTAGATAGGGAAAAAAAATCTTTTGTTTCAAATTGCACCACATTTTAATTATTTTTGCCTTGTATTCATTTTGCTGAAAAAATGAATAGAGAAAAAGAAGCTGAACAAAAGGTAATGTTTCTTCTTATTATAATTTTTTCTGGCTTCAATTTTTTTTCTAATTTCACACTATGATAATCCTCAAGCCAAACACATTTTCCTATGAAAATGTAATGTGTGTCTAGCTGAGCAATTCCAGAACTAGACTCTCTAATGTGTGAAAACCCCCAATTCTGGAAGATTGTTCTCAAATGCTGATTGAAAGCACACATGTTCTACTCTACATATTTCTGAAACTGGAAGACTTGGCTCCTCTGTATCTTAGGGTAACACTTTAAATACCACTCTATAATCACAGAATATAGCTTTATGCCCCATACCACCATAAAAATATTGCCAAAACAAATCTTTTTTTTCCTGGATGATTCAGATCTTTCTAAAATTAGGATAAAAACCAGAGCACAAAAATATCAACCTTCAATTCACTTGAACATGTGATTCTTCATGTTATCACACCAATTTGATTCTGCATGACTTGAAATCAACAAAGAGTTATGTGAAACTCAAGCTTCAGATAAGAAAATAAAGTAGAATGTTACAGCTATAATAATAAATAGGGTAAGAATTAGGAAAAGGAGAAACAATGAGAAATCCCAATGATGAGACACAAGAAAACCCTACAGAGTTAGCTATCTCCCTTTCAAACTAGTAGTTTTTAATAAGGCTAGCAATGTCATAGAGTGCCATGACTTGTCTGCACATTTCAGTTTGCCTCTAACTGGTATGTGAGAACATGGTTTTATTGACTTGCTTTCTGTCATTTAATAGTGGTCATGCAGTTGTTATTGATCTGCACCTGAAGCAAAACAACTTCTTCATTTTGTCTCAGAAAGTAGGTATCTGTGGCCTGGATTTATCTCTCCTTAATGGAGCTTTAAATGATGTGCCTGAGTTGGAACTGTTATTATATGCATATCTTATATAAAGAATATTTCTTGATGACAAAAATAATAATTATGTATTAGAATCCTTGCATAGAGTTCAGAGAGGACCCAGGAACAAGGGCTGTCTATCCTGAACATGACCACTGTCATGGTTTGGGACAAATGTAGTCAGGAAACCTCTGAAGTGGTCTCCTACAGAAAGCAAATTCAATTCTTCTCCCCACTTTGCTCTCAGAACTAGTCTTAAAAGTGCAGAACTTAATATCCAGCATAAACAGAACAGGCAATTGGGGATATAAGCATCATAAAGTCACCCCAGGCCAACTGGTTTGCACTCTAGGCTTCAGAGCCAGGAAAGTCTCCAGTGTGGCTTTATTTGCCATTATAGATATAGCCATACAGAGGCAGCATGTAGTGATGCCAAGGTGTTAGAGAGCCTTGCAACCCTCCAGCTTCTCCGCTGTGTTATTGGAGAAGCTACTCATGTTATTGTGGCAAGATCCCTAGTGGGCCACAGCTGAGTGAGTCTCACTGCAAAAGGGGGGGATGAAAAAAGAGCATCTGCTAGAGAGGTGAATAAAACATAATATAGAATAAACCAGTATGATGCCAAAGGTCTCTTGTATTTATTTATTTTCCTGCATTTCTATGATCTACAGCCAAGGCCCACCACCTGCTCACATAGGGCTGTCTTCATATGTATCCAGCATTCAAAATTGTATCAGGGCTTGTAAATGCAAAGTGAACAATAAGATTTTCAGATTGTGCTACAGCAGTGAACTGAAAGCCAGGCAATAAAGCTGAACTCAGGTTAAGGTTCAAATAAATTACCAGTGAAATTTGCCAATTATGCCACTTTTAAATAAAAACAAGCAATTTTTTTTTTAAAGCAGAACAAAAATCAAATCTTTTGTAACCTTGCTTAACATCAGTGCTGTAAAGTTGAATTTATAAAGCATGTATGATAGGTATGTTTGGATTTATACCAGTAATTGTTCAATAACTAGAATATCTCTCTAGGTTTATATCGGTTGCATAGAAAGAGATACTGCCTTCAGCTGAGTTATGAAATTGTTAAGGCTTCCAGTGTCAGCTCCAGAAAATCCAGAGGCAGATCTGCAGGATACAGTCTGCATTAATTCTTGCCATAGTCCATGGCAACAGTGCAGGAATACATCAACAGAGGGCAAATATTTTGTCCTACTTCGCTGGCACTTCAAGCACCAAGGAGCTACCAGTTATTTTAGTTATCTTCTCTCTGCTAACAATAGTGCTTGACTTAGTTTTTTGAAGATCTTTTTCTGGAAGACAGATGATTTGTAAATGCAGATAGCAATCCAGGACAGATTCTGATGCTTTTACTCACACCAAGTAGTAAACTGCTCTAGATATAGTTCTAATTGTCACAGAGAAAGGCTATTAGCAGCAGCAGAAGACATTTCAGGCCTCCTCTCTGAATTACCAAGGCAGATGGTAGAACCTCCTTGAATGTAGAGAAGTATGTACAAAAATTTAGCTTTTAAAATATTATCTTTAAATGAAGGACGTATTTTAAGTTTGTCACCCATTTCAAAAAGATTTTTGAGTGAGATATTTTTGCCAGGAACAAAATGAGGCTTGTAACAACTGCTCAGGTATGAGGAAATAAAAGTAATCTGTGGGCTTCAATCTGTGTTGCTGCTGACAGAGTGGCAATTAACTAGTATGTTTAGATAAATAAAAAAATCAAATACTAGATTCCTCTTTTACTCCTTTGTTTATTTGATGTATATATTTGAAAACAAGCTTCTGGAGTGCACTGCCTTATGTGTGAATGCTATGGGTCTTGGGAGGGACTAGATTCTTTTTTCTGAGGTTTCCCATTGGAACTTGAACGAAGTTCTTTTTGTTGTTACCACTATTAGACATGTTTTTATATATGTGTAGATATACACATGGAAAAATATCATGAATTACAAAAGTTAAATCTACAGGCTTTGGCCTCTGTATCTTTATGTAAACACCAAAACATCACAGTCCATGTGCAGCATAATCATCTTCAAACAGTATCAGCCTTGGGGAATGATATTCCATATTATTGTCATCTGCTACAAACTGTTAAACCAAGAATATTTTTATAAGGTGACCATGATTATTATGTTTGTTATCAACAAAACAGCAAGGAAGTCCAAGCCTGGTTCTCCTTATGAGAAGAAGAAATGCAGAATATAAGTAAAAGGCAAGAAGTTGAGAGGCATTAATAAAGAACGATGAAAACTAGAAGAAATTCAGGATGAAGAGAAGATAGGAATAGAAGTCTGTCATTTTGGTTGCTAAAGTATCCATGATAAAATAGGCATATCACATGCACATATGCCTGCTGGAGAGACAAAATAATTGCATTATACAGAGACAAGCAAAATGATAAATGGCCATATAAGTCTCCAGCACAGAAGAATTACATTTAGTCAATATATACACACAACGAACAATGTATAATTTAATTTGTAATGATGTTGATGACTTATGATCCCTATACAAAAACTGTAGGCTTGCACTACTACAGAAGTTTCATGGGACAGCAGTAACCTTTAGAACAAACAGCTCAAATTGAGCGAAATAATCCATGTTTAATGATACCAGGAGATGTGACAGATATCACATTTATCTGAGCTTTCTAAGCAAAGCACAGCTGGGTGAGAGGTACTCTTATAAATTCAATTTCTTGGCATCTGTTCCTAAGGTGGGTGGGCAGCACATCATTATTGTCACCATGCTTCTCACTTTGGCCCCTACTGACTCCATCCATCACTCTACTCTTGCCTGGGTGTCCTACCTTAGACACAGAGCCACCATCTGTACCTCCAGTGGCAAACAGATGAGACATGCAAGAAACACTTAGACTAATGAATAAAGGGGCTTAGGGACCATTCCTTGGCTTTGAGACTTACCAGACTGGCCCAATTTGTGTAAACACAGACCAATTATCTCCCCAAACAGGGTGGCAACAACCACATTGCTTTTCAGAATGACTGTTGCAGGCCATACTTTTGGTTTGACTGTTCATAACAGTGCTGGTTGGCACGGTCTGAACATATACCAGCCTATATTCATATTAACATATAAGCAGTAAGTTTGAGTGACCTTGCCTCTCTTATATTGCACCATAGAAACAGCTACAGAGGATAACTTAAACCTTTGTCTTTCAAGGTACTTATGCTCCACATCTTGAGCTCTGTCACAGTTCTCTAGTTTGGATGTGTTTCCTAGATTTTTTAGATTTATTGCGTGTGTCTCTAAACAGTTGGAATTCATATAATTGTAGGGAATCCTAGTAAGATATAAAATATGAGGAGAGGAAAGCAAAGATAAAAAAAAAGTCTTAACACCTTATGAACCAGCCTGAATAACCATTCTTTAACAAGCCTCTTTTATTTAAGTCAACCTCAAGTCCAGTGATATTCCAAAAGTATTTGAACAGCATTCTTAGATATATGGTTTAACTTTTAGGTTGTTTTACACAGAGTCAGGAGCTCTACTCAACGGTCTTTGTGGGTCCCTTCCAACTCAGAATATTCTATAACTCTCTTATTTTAGTATATATAGTTTGAGTTCAGAGTATTGTAGTCTATTAATTTAAAATAATCTCATTTTCCTTTACATAAAGCTAAATTGTAAGGTTACATATACTTGGACTTGGATCAATATTTCAAAGTCAAAGCAATTGATAAATAATTTTTTAAAGGAAATATGTTGAATTTACCCATCACCTTTTATTACTTCAGTGGCTAATAATAACCATTCATTCTCCAACTCAAAGAAAAATTATTGCGATTTTTATGTGCCTTGAAGAGTTGTGGTTCAGGTGGACTTTTCTTTTTCAGTTCTAAATGATTTTTTATGATTTTCAAAGAAAACTAGCAAATTTTCACATTTAGGCAGCACTGCACGAGAGCTGAGGAAAGATTGGAGGTGATTACTCTGCTTTTCTTTATTGGCATGTCATTGAACAGTGACACACAAAGCAGTTTCCCTGGGCAACCCCAGAGAAAATTTTAATGCACAAACCCTATACTTGCAATCCAAACTTTACAGGACTGCAGTCCAGAGATACAAACAAAGGTTTCAAAATGACATTGGGAAAAAATAGAATCAGAAATGTCTTCCTGATCTGTAGAACTTGGTGAGAGAGATTTACTCATGTGGCTTGGCATTTTGCATCATGTATCCATTGCTGGGCAGGAACCAGGAGTAACTTTTTCAGTGTTTCTTTGGAGGTTTTCTACACATGACATAGCATGCCTTTAGCTGATCTGGTTCTGCTTGTTTTACACTGATAATGTGTGAAAACTCAAACTGGCCCTCTGCCAGCATGTCAGTCTCATGCTTGGATCCCATTTGCTGTGTTGATCCTGCTGGTACATCTCCCTTTGCTGTCCCTCTAAGTATGTTGTTCCACATCCATATGCTGCTGTGTATTCTTTATTCCCATTAGTCCCATCCCTTCATTTGGCATAGCCTATGTCTCTTTCTATGTCTCTTATGTTCTTCCTTTCTTTTTGGTTATGTTTGCTCTTCCTCCTTATACTTGCCATCTGCCTCTTCTGAAACAACTTTTAAAAAGCAAAGTGGTTATTGCATATTTGACCTTAGACAAGGAGAAATTAAGAAGTGGTGATCTGTCCTCCAGGATCATTCCCTCAGAAGGGCAGGGCTGAACATGGATCTGGTCAGCAAAACCTCACATGGAGGCTACTCATTACATCTTGATTTTCACACTCTCTGCTGTTTTTTGCTGTGGTCCCTTCTTGATAATAATCAGCTCAAGAGGCTTTACAGGCTAGAGAAATAAACCCATGCAAAATTTCTAACGTTCAACAAAGCAAAGTGCAAGGTTTTGCACCTGGGCTGGGGCAACCCCAGATATTGATACAGGCTAGAGGATGAAGGGATTGAGAGCAGCTCTGCCAAGAAGGACGTGGGGATCCCGGTGGATTAAAAACCAGACACGACCCAGCAATGTGCACTCCCAGCCCAGAAAGCTAACCATGTCCTGGGCTGCATCAAAAGCTGTGTGGGCAGCAGGGCAGGGAGGGAACTCTGCTCCTCTATTCTGTCCTGATAAGACTCCACCTGGATTGCTGCATCCAGCTCTGGAGTCCTCAGTACAAGAATGACATGGGCCTGTCAGAGCAAGCCCAGAGGGGAACCACAAAAATTGTCAGAGGCTGGAACACTTCTCATAGAAAAAAAGGCTCTGGAGAGATCTTATTGCAGCCTCTCAGAACTTAAAGGGAGCAGAACTTAAGAAAGATGTAAATAAACTTTTTTACTGAAGCATGCAGTGACTATGCTGATGCACTGTTTTCTAGATTTAGCCAATAGAGTTATTTCAGGATGTCCTTGTGCTGCTGTGACACATCTGGAGCTTGGGAAGGAGTCCTTTAAGAATGAAGAAGATAGAAACAAATTAAAAACACTGATTTATCACACAGAAAATAGAGTATTATGCAGCAGATTCATTAATACAGCTTTACTAAGTAATTATTTATAAATATCTTACTTTATACATGCAAACCTATAGAGTGTTTGCAGAATAAAACCGAAGCACCTCATGCGTTTCTGGAGCACAGTAACAGATTTGCTTTCTTTCTGGATAGAAAAATCCCAAAAAACAAAAGCCAAGCAACCAACCAAAACCAACAAAACAAAACTAAACTAAAAAAAAAAAAATTTAAAAAAATGAAATCAGCCATTTTTACCATTATTCTATCTTTAATTCTTTAATAAGATGATAGCCAAAGGAATGA
>JAOTQP010000001.1:80952286-80964799 GCA_026413545.1 Cichladusa arquata
CCCAAAAAACAAAACCCAACCAACCAACCAACCAAAAACAAAAAAACAAAACAAAACTAAACTAAAAAAAAAAAAAAAAAAAAAAAATAAAATCAGCCATTTTTACCATTATTCTATCTTCTGTCACAAGATGATAGCCAAAGGAATGAATTCAGTTTTGGAGCCCTGAAAGAACAGAATGCAGTTGTAGTTTATATAAGCAATTCTCTAAATGAGCAATTTCTTAACTTTAGAGTAAGAATATGATGACATCAAATGTGAACCTTTTATTTGAAAAATGAGAGTTCAGTACAAGGTTCTTTGCTTTTCATTTATTTGGGACAAGACCATCTGGAACTGAGTGACATTTTAGAAAAAAAAAATAGAATAAGAAACTGTTTTTGAAATATTTTTGAGTACAGTAATCTGTAGACCTTTAGAAAACAGATGAAAATTGCTGCTGTACAGCAATTTGTAGTTGTTAAAATGATTTTTGGATAAGTTAAAATAAAGTGTTAAATCACAGGCTGGTTGACACACCATTAAAAAAGTTTGCACTGTGGATTGTTTGCCACAGAAAAAGGTAATAGTGGCTTCTTGTTTTTTACATCTGTGAACTTGGGGCAGAAAGGACTGGATATGTTTCCAGGGCTCAATAGGCAAAGCATTTTCTCTCCATAGTAGAACTTATTTGAGGGAAAACATTCAAACTCTGCTTATATCTACCCACAATGAGTGGTCTGTGCATTGATTAGTGTAGAGACAACTCTTGTCTCTTATTTTCAGCTGCTAGGGTGCAGGGTATATGGTAATTGTAGGATACATTAAATCTGGAAATTGCATAAAAGTTTTACTCATGTGAGCACTGCAGCACAAATAATGGAATGCTGCACCCATCTCTGTTGGCCTCATTCCTGCACTAGGAATACTTGCACTAGGAATTCCTGCATTCTTTGACCAGTCTCACCAATAAAATGCTTTTGAACAAAGGAGTAAGAGGATGTCACACTGCCTCCACCATCCTTCCTCCCTTCATCATTGTCACACATCTTCTCCCAGCAACTGAGGCACAGGGAGAGAGAAAACTGGGGAGTAGGAGAAGTATGTTTTTGCAAAGTCAAAGGATTCTGTCATGAGTGCATGGTGAGGGCTGTTAAGACTGGATATTTCTTATATGATCTAAGTGATTGACTGCCCTCATAACTAATGCAATGTAGCACTTTTGACCTAGATATTTCCATCTTTTTGAAACATTATTAGTGTGATTGACAGAACTTCCAAAATGAATCAAGGTCTTAAAGTTCTGCAAGTGAATGTCATGGACAGACTCATCTGCCTTAGAAATGAGATGGTTTCAACTAGTCCCCTTGGGCCAGAGACAGGGTATCATTTTGTATTTTAGTGTAATTGCTCTCTGCAGGTTTTTTAAAGTCGTTATGGCTAATATTTTTCCCTTTTTTCAAATTACTAGTAGGGGATTCATTAATCAGACATTGACATCTACTTTGTAGACATTTACATGCCATGTTAATCCTAAGTCACCTTTTCTTTGATGTACCTGTCCTTGGGATCCCTACACATGAACAAGATCTAACAGAATCTGACAGAATTAGACACTAAAAGCAATATTCTCCAATATAAATCAGCACCATTTCAATGACACTGATGGGACAATATCACAGCTCCAAACTGCAATTACAATAATTCAGGTAATGTAGCAAATATTAAACAAATCGTGGGAAAGATTAGTATAAAAAAATGTTTGTCTCTCCCGTGCATCTACTAAAATAGATTTCAAATTAAGCCAATCATTTTACAGCAAACATTTGCCTGCTAGAAGAGAGAATTAATGAAGAAGTTCATATTATGTAATGCAAGCTCACAAATATCTGTCACATAATACCTTTGTCTGCATCTGTCAATTAGAGTTTTGCAATTCATGGGTAGCCTGTGACTTCAGCTACAAGTCACCCCTATATACACTTTTTGTGTAAGTGTATATGTGTTTATTGTAGAAAACCAGGACAGAACTGCAATATGTGACGCAGGATTTAGTGATTCCTGCTAAAGCAGCAGCTGGAAATTGGGTGGGATACCCTTGGGCATCTCAGATAGAACTAGATGTTTATAATTAGGCAAATTAAACTTCCCCTGTGGGTGTTTATTTTGAAAAATAAGAAAGTTAAAGAGTTTTGAAGCACTGCTTTATTCCTTATTCCTCCTAGACTCTTGATATAATCCTCTACCCTTTCCAGTCACTAAGGGATGACCTAGATGCAAGTGGTCTACTTCTGCTTCAGATACCTCTTTTACTCCTCTCTGGCCCCTAGCAGCTGTTGTTCACTGACAAAAGTTTCCCCCATCCCTGTATGTATCCTTCAGTCCTATGCAGATGTAGAGCATTTGAAATGGCTCTGGGTGTTTATGGAAAAAGTCTCCATTATCACCCTTTTTCTGGAAATAAATCCTGCAAGCATTAGACGAGGCACTAAAATTCTCAAGCCTTGCGTAACACTTGTCAGGGATAAAATAATTGCATTGTGAAAGGTGTTGAGATTGCACAGATCTTTCAGTTTGCTTTCTAAGATGTAAAGGAGAAGCATGTTTTCCTTCAAGTGACTAGTACTGCACCAACACCCCAGATAACTGTCTGCATCATAACTCTTCTGGCTACCATGGAAGAGGTGTAGAGGATAACTGGTTTCTGTGGCATGACCTCTTTCTGGTAACAAAACATTAAATATCAGTTGTATTATAAAATGAATCTGACTCAATTTGCCTTTCCTGTGCAATGACTATGTACAGGTTTTTCCTATGAAACAATCCCAAGAGTAGAGACCTTTAGGCAGACTGCAATGCAGATGCCAGAGCATTCAGATTAGATCAGCAAAAAAAAGAAGCTTGAATTTCTAGTTTAAATCAAGAATGAGACTTGAACCAGAGCATCCCAGAGTTGAAGAAGGTGCCCTCAACACTGGTTACTTTAAGACAAAAGAAAAATTCTGTCTCTGACATGAGCACTGGAAGACGACCAACACCTCATGTTGAAAGTGAGACAGAAAAATATTTCCTGAATCTTCCTGAAATGCCTGATTCCATTCTACGTATTTTTTCTGGAAAAAGACCAAGCTCTTTTTTTTTTTTTGTGTCAAATAAGATGATTAACCTGGAAATTAACCTTGTTTCCTATACTGGTATTTTCTGCTCCCTCTGGGAGAAATGATAGAGCTAACCAGCCACAAGACTCTAACAGGGTTAAAAAAAGGGATTCGGAAATCTTAAAAATTCAGACCAGTCAGATTGTCACTGGGAATTCTTCCCTGCAAAGTGTGTTTGCATTTTTCAGAGAAGTATGTCACTGGACAAGCCATCACTTTATTTGTCTGTTTGCTTTTCTTATGGTTTTTTCAAAGTGAAATCAATGCACTGACACAGCTTTATATTCTAGTTATATAACAGCTGTTTGCTGACCAACACACAAGCAGTCATAAAATTACCTTATCTTTATTCTTATGAGATTACATATCTCCTATTACCATGCAAAACCTTTTCTACCAGCAATCTTAAGCTATCAAAGATCCGTTACTGAAAACAGCTGTTATTGAAAGCAGCTGTTATTTGGAAAGTAGTGCACAGCTAGAAAAAGAAATTAAGTCAGAAGAGCAAAAAAAAGTGTGCAAAATTAGACCTATATTTCATTTAGAAATCTCCTTTAGCTGCATACCTGCGACCAGTTACCCCAAGATAATTATTTCACAGCCTTATTTTCATATCTTGTATAAGTGCTGTTTGCTTTCTCTTTGCTTTGGAAGCAGCAACTCAGAACAATATTGGCAAATTTACAGGAATGGCAATAGCACACTCAACTACATTTGTAGATCTCAGATACAAGACCAAAGGAAATGCACAAATAAAATAGTTTGCTCTACAGTGGCAGCCTGATTTTACAAGAGAAGTAGCACAGACTAGACACAGTGATATCAAACCCACAAACTAATGCAAATACACAAATTCCTGAGAAATAGTGTTTTTCACTTCTGATAAACACAAGTGTTTTCATAATAGCAGCCAATAAGACAATCTGAGACAGAAATAGAATTTAAGATTGATAGTCTCCTTTGAACATTACAGCTCAAAGTGTAAAAGCTGTGTATCTCTGCCTGCTCTGTTTTGATATGACATCCAGCTGGGCTAAGCTTTCTCTGAGTGAGCTGTCCTTATAATCCACTCAAATCAGTACAGTCAGAAAACAAATGAGGATTACCAGCATCTGCTGCAAAATGATGCAGCTTCTGTGGCTTCTAGATTATCTTTTTATTTGAAATACAAATTCTGTTGGTTAAGCAGTAACTGCAGGACTCCCAGGATTTGAAATTTAAGTATTTACAGTGTTATGATGTTGTGATGATCTAGCACCAAGCAGCTTCTATGTGGCTTCTAACCTTTGTGCAGAAAAAGAGATGCATTGTGTGTGGGGATGGAGAAAAAAAAGGAAGAGATATTACCAAAGTAACATCCATGGCACGAACAAGTCTCACACATCCCAATAAATACATGAAGGCTATTTCCAGCAGCTTTTGCTCAAACCACCAAAGTGTAAGTATGATTGGTAGGTAGGACATTTCCCCATGAATGAAAACCCTGCTCATATTATGCTAGCTGGAATTATGGCAGCACAGGTGGCAGTGCCTCATGCAGGCTTTCCAACTTTCTTGGTACTGCAGCCGTGTCTCCCTCCTTAGAGGAGGGATGAGAGTATCAGTAGCTCACATACCAGCAGGCAGCCCTGTACTCTGTGCTGTATCCCTAAGGAAGGTGTCTTCCTCAGACCTGCAGAGGCAGTGCAGACCTCTGATCTGGGCTGTCTCTCTCACACCTGATGGCACAGGTACATCACCTGATGAACAGTTCCTAGCGCACGCCGGTCTCAGTTGTAACTCCTGAAAGTTACTTTAATAGGGAGTGAATTTGAACCTGGTTAACTAAAAAATATACTTTTTCTGAGAAGTGGGGATTTCAAATAGAGGTGTTTTATTCCAGCCATTACTGCAAAGAGGTAACTGTCTTCAGCTGCCTTGGCAATACGTGATGTACTCAAAAAACTTAAGAGAATCGGTGTCTTTATTTCCAGTGATACTTTCACAGGAGAAGCTCTAAATAAGCTGTGATCCTTGCTTATTTAATGGAGTTTTCATCAACTTTAATCTCATTCTCTCTGTATTTTTGCACACATTATATCCATATACCTGAAAACACACATGAAAAAAAAAGAGCCTTATATGATCAAAATCCAATAGAAATTTTAAGTCACCTTCCCTAAATGGCTGGTAACTTACTTTTGCAGGTGATAAATACCTGTAAGAAATATAATTTTAACTCAGATAACAGTCTGTGTGTGTACTTGTTTTTGCTAGAAAATTAAACTCAGAAAAAATAACTTAAAAAACAGTTTTAAAATATACTTGCCCAAATATAAATATGCTTATAATTCCCTTAACCATATGTGTTTGTGTGCATGTGCATGTGTGAGTTGGCTGCATCTGTTAATTTAAACAGATTTGACAGACCTATTGGATATTTCTTTTTTCTTGGTTTTTTCTGACTGATAGGGCATGTACTGAAATGAGCATGATATTCCTGGTTGCTCAGTTTTAATCTGAGCAGTTCAGTAGATGATGTCTCTCAGGCATTCAGCTTTTCATACATTTAGGTCAGTAATATATTTTCATTAAAGGGGTCAGGAATATAATTGTGGTTAGGTAAGCAATAAAAGGATTCCACCACTTTGCAGATATTGTTCTTTCCCTTGTTTCTATTACAGATGGGCAACTGAGCATACTTACAGACATTTACACTTCATTTCATTACAGGTATTTAATTTTCTTCAGACTATTTCTATTTTTGGCAATGCTCACTGACCAGCCACTCTCTTTAAGCTGTGAGTTCTGTCTGTGATGACTAGGTATCAATTGTTGGCAAGATATACAGTACAACACCAGTCTGTTTTTCTCAAAAGGAATGAGAAAGTAATGAGGTGTGTCAATATAAAAGCTAACTGTATTTCACTGTCCCACATCTTTGTGTGTCAGGCCCTGATCTTCCTTTTGCCCATTCAGTTGCCAACCTGTTCTTTGAATTCAATTTAATAGTAACAGAGTAATGGAACAATGGGAAGCAATGGATTGCACTCACTTTTAGGAGATTTCTTTTAACTGCTCACAGCAAGAAGGAACATTATTCCAATAAAAATGAAATGGTACACTTCTAATTTCATACCATTTGTCTGACATATAATACCCTCTGCTTTCTATTATCGTGAGAAGATGAGAAATTTAGGTTAGAGAAGTAGGTGCTCTGTGATAAAGAGAACTTCTTTTTATGCAGAATAAGCAACAGTATCCATTATTAAAGGTCTTTTATTGTCTTTTGTTTCAACTGATTAGAAATACTTCTAGCTTTTGATAGCACTAACAGAATGTCATGGTCCACAGGTCTCCCATTTAGCATACATGGAGATAGTAAGTCTTCATTTGTAATTTCACTTATAAAGAAGCACATTTTCTCTCCTCTGTGATATCAGCATGTTACATACATGTTGTTATATGTTAATTCAATCTGAGATTAAGCTCTGATTTGGGGTAAATGCGAATAGTACAGACAGGCAACTGGTGCCCCTCTGAGGCCACTGGCACAGTCAGCAGCCTTGGCCAGGTAGCCCAGCCATGCAGAGGTAGAAATGCCAGGTCTGCATCTGTGTCCACCTGTGTGCACCTCATTTTAGAGCAGCATTTTGGTGTGACACTGTAATGGGTATAAAATCCAGGATGGAAAGATCTGTGCTAAAAGCATGTTTCCCCAGAGAAACTGGTCTGGCTTGCTGAGAACCAGAACCTCCCAAAACAAGTCTGACAACCACACCAAGC
The DNA here is from genome assembly GCA_026413545.1 of Cichladusa arquata. Taxonomy (NCBI): domain Eukaryota; kingdom Metazoa; phylum Chordata; class Aves; order Passeriformes; family Muscicapidae; genus Cichladusa; species Cichladusa arquata. The sequence continues at coordinate 80,959,189 of JAOTQP010000001.1, forward strand.
TGAAGGCCACCTATCCACAACTGAGGGCTGAGAGCTAGCACTAGTCAGAGGGAAAAGCAGCTCTGAAGTTGGTGACAAACTATGTCAGACTCTGCAGAAAAGAGGTGCAGGTGACTGTGCTGTAAGGAGAAACAGAATGAGCATGAAGAAGAAAACTTTCTTCATAAAGTGCTTGAGGAAAAATCCATTTTAGTTACTTATACTGCTTCTTGGACAAAGGACTGCAGAACTCCACAGAGTAAAGGGCTCCCTTCTAGTCAGGGTTGTAGTGACAGGAACAGGTTTAAATTAACAGCTGCAAAATTTAGCTAAACTCCTTCCAGAGCACTTGGAGGTGCAGGGAAGAGATTTTCAGATTTCATGTGTCTCACAAATCTACACCACAGGGGTTAAGGGGTGATCATGCTGTTAAGGGTGGACAAACCTTCAAGGGTGATCCCAGGAAATCTATTCTTTTTTTGTTTATTTTACTACATTCTCTCCCCTCCACTTCCATTATTTTGAAAAAAATCTCAGGTGCTGTTATTCCATTTAATTACAACTTAATCTCTGGTATCATTATTTTATGTCTGTTAATGAATGAAAAAACAAGATTGATTCTCTCACACCTCTGGACATAAAAAAGTTCCCATAGAGTTAAACATCATGCAGAACTGTGCACTGCAAAGTCTCCTTAACCTCCACATGTTGTACAGAAAAGTTGTTTTTTTTTCATTCTAATTTTACTGTATCTGCAGTACAGCAGTCCCATGCAGAGCTTCATTTAAGTCTGGAGGTCTGTGTCAGTATTAAGGTCTCTGATAACAGATTGCAGTGAAAAATTGAGAAATTATTATACACCATATTAGTTTATGCAATATAGAAAAATAGAAAAGATTTGAAGAATGTCTCTGTTGGAAATGAAAGATCAAAAATGCACCACTGAGTTTAATTTTTTTTTTAAATTGGGTAGCAGATATTTGGCACATGAAACAACCTTATAACAAAACTTCTAGAAAATATTTTAGACCTCTGAAGCTAAAATACATATTCTTTTTAATGCTGTTAAAAAGAAGCAAAATTCAAAGGGTAACAAGTTGTAATTGCTTTTTCAAAAGAAGGCTGCCTAAAGTGAAGGTTATTTTTGTCCATTTACACAGTGTACTGCATTTCCTAGCTAAATTATAGAAAATTATATGCCATGGTTTTCTTTCTGCCTTTGACTAGCTTTATATGAATCTTTTAGTTCATCTCTAAATTTTGTTGCATTGTACCAACTCTATTAGGTTCATACAAATATTCTACCCAAACACTCCAGATTCCTGATAATTGGCTTTCTGCAGGGGCTAATGATGAACATGTTATTCTCTTTGGTGCAAAGCTCTTCAGGGGGACCATCCTTCTGGGTTTACTTTGTCTCTGCTACCCACAACACCGAATCAAGTTTATGTTCTTGGAGGTCCATCTTGGGGAAGCAGAGATGAATTTATTATAAGTAGCACCATGGAACAAAGAGGCAATGCTACTTTATAACAAAAAGTAAATAATACTGCTACTTTATAATAAAAAGTAAAATAGAAAGTAGGCCAAGTTCTCCTTATTTAATTCAAATAATTTCTCACTTCCTGGGCAGTGTATAGAAAAGAAAATAAATGTGGTGATCATTTCAAGTTTTTTCTCATTCTTGAATGAAATCACACAACTCACGACATGCTTTAAAATATTATATACTAAAAATTGACTTTGATTGTTCTACACTTAATTATAATGTCAGTAATGGATCATTTATATTTTCAAACAATTGGAAACAAATATGATCATTAGAAACTGCTTTCATTATGGGAAAGAATATGAAGTGTCTTTTGTTTTGGCCTTTTTCCTCTGAACCCAAAGCTTTAAGTTCTTTAAGCCCACAGCGGCACAATAAAAAAGCATGAGACAAATTCAGGAAAGGTAAACTTGGTGAATATTGAATACCATAGGTCCAAACATAATCTCTCGTTCAGGGAGCTGCCAAGTGATAAGTAGTAGGAAATGAGCATAAATCAGCAGTTGAAAGATAAATGTGTACTGATAGCCAGTTCTGGCAAATAGCGGAGGCAGTGTGGAGATCTCTGTGTCACTTTGGTCTGGCCCACTGTGTTAGCACTTCTGTTTTCAGATATTTACTTTCTTTTCCTTTTAAAACATAGCTTGAGTTTTCTTACGAGTTGGAACAGCTCTCTACCAATTGGTATGTGGACAGGCATTCTGAAATGGGAACTTTATAGCCAAAGTAAGATATTTTCTGTGTCATTGCTTGCCAACAGTCATAATGCTTTCCAACTTAAGTTGAGAAATTTTATTGCTGTTCCAGCATCTATATGCTTGGAATAAACACAAAGCACAGGGTGCATTTCTGTGTCCTTGGACTTGTTTGTTACTGTGTACTAAGGCAAAATTGTAGGAGATAAGACAGCATTTATGGATGTGTTTGATGGACATTTGTGGCACAGGTTAGTGCCCCTTTATGGTATTAGATGAACACACACACAGAATACTGTCCACGATAGGAATGAATGTGCTATGCTCAGGGCTTATTTTAGGATCACCTGAAATCTTATCCAGAGAGGTTGGGAAATGCAGCCCAAAGATTTCTATCCCATCTTGTAAACCTGGTATGCTTTGCCTAGATTGCTCAGTGTTTCTAGGATTTGTAGGGAAAATGATGGAAGGAGGTTGAAATGTCTTTAGCTGATTCACATCTTTCAGTTTTTTATTGCTGTCTCATCTGATAGGGAGGGATTGTCTGGGAGGCTTTCCCAGAATTGTGACAGGGTTAGTATGAGGGTAACAGTCAGCCAGAAAAGTCCAAAGCTGAGAAGACAGAAGCAGCTCAAGAGGCTTAAGGGGAATTGCTGAAGGACACGACTGACTTCCATCTCAGTCCTTTGCTGAGGCTCTTTTCATCAGCATTCACAGCTTGTGTGGCAGGCTGACAGCTTCCACACCAACAAATAATGTAAGTGAATGCATTGGCTTTTTATGTACTACAGTCTGGCCAATGCTCTTGTGCCTATTTGTGTCCAACTTAACCCTAATTTTAATGAGCATTTCTTACCTCTATACCAATTTATTTAAGCATACATTACACTGCATACAGCTAAAACTCAAAATCATTCAGAAACCTTCAGCCTTCCACAGCACATTTGATGTAGCCTCAGCATCACAAGAGCAGCCTTAAGTTTCTAATCTGCTTCTTATTCCATCTTCAGCACTACAAGTCAAGAGGTTAAGATGAGTCTGTCGGCTTGCAAGCCAATGCTGCCATTTGCTCTGAAGGCTCCTGAAATTTGTAACCTTGCTTCAGACTCTGCCTTTTCTCCTGAGTCATATAAAAAGAAACACACACTTTTTTTAATTTTTCTGTCTACATTAATCACACTATCACAAAATGGTTGAGGTTGGAAAGAACCTCTGGAGGGCATCTTGTTCACATCCCCTACTCAAGCAGGAGCACCTAGACCCAGTAGCCCAGGATCATGTATCAGATAGGTTTTGAATATCTATCAAAAAGGATGGAAACTCCACAATCTCCATGAACAACCTTTTTCAGTGCTTGGCCACAGTCACAGTAAAAAAAAATGAAATTATTTCCTGATATTCAGAGAGAAGCTCACGTGTTTCTGTTTGTGCCTGTGGCCTCTGGTCCTGGCGCAGTACTACTGAGGACAGCCTGTTTCAAGTGTTTTTGCACAGCCCTTTCCAGTGTTTATATGCATCAGCAAGATCCCCTCTGAGCCTCCTCCTCTCAAGGATGAACTGTCCCAACTCTCACAGTCTTTCCTCAGAGAAGAGATACTCCAGTCCCTTGTTCACCTCTGTGGCCCCTCAATGGATTTTCCCCAGTATGTCTATGTCTGTCTTGTACTGGGATGTCCAGAACTGGGCAACAGAAAGATGACATTTAACATATTTAACATGAACATCAAGAACTATCATGGTATGAAATTACTATTTTTAACAAACAAATCCAAATCAAAAAAGCATTCCAGAATTTGTTATCACTTTTCTATATCTTATTTTGCTGATGAGTAAACTTTCAAGCACTTTCAGCTACAGACAAATCTGATTTAGTCAGAGTGACAAAACAGTCCAGAGGCCAAGAATTTGCCCCTTTGCTAGGAGAGTAGCCTTCAGATGTCAGGAAGGAAGAAAAATATAAGGAGTAATCTGCTGATCAGAAAGGGAGAATTATTGATTCTTAAGCTCAGCTCCCACTGAGAAAATAGAGCTTTGGCTTTGGTTTTGTATTTGTCTCTAGACAAATTTAATTTTTCAAGGAATTAAGATAATAATGGGATGTTTTTTAAAAGACAAATCTCATTTTTTTAGAAGAATTAATTTGACTAGTAAATGAAACCTGATTTTTTTTTCAAAGGATGAGTTTACAGTGCAAGGAGAGTTCAAGTCAGATCCTTCAGTGTATCTATGTGCTGTTTCCAACAACTGGCATAGAGCAGCAAGTATAAACTTGCTATTTTAAGGACATATATCATGTTTAATTTACAATGAACTTACTGGCTTATTAGGGGAAGAAAGTGGTCTATGAAACCTGTGTGTGCAACTAAGCTTACTAGTCTGGGGATAGCAAGAAGGCATCTGAGAAGAATTCTCACTTGGAATCCATTAAAAATGAGCTGCTGAATCCTTTCATCCAATCCAGAAGAAACTCAATTACAAGAACTGACATTATGCAACATAACAAAAGTAGTGTCAGCTCCAAATCTGTGAAAGCTTGTTGACACAGGGAATGACTCAAACTGATGGGACCATATGGTGAGAAGGAGTGTGTGAACAAGCCTCGTCTTCCAACCAGAGGAGTTTGTGGCAGCATTCTTTACTGCAAATACATCTCATACCCTTTAAATCCATTGAAATGCCATGCAGAAAATATGAATGGTGGTGAGCATATCAAGGTGTTCTATGAGGGGAGGTCGTGAATGTAGCTCTGACACCCTGGGTACAGCCCAAGCCTGCTTGCACTGACCAGGATGTGCTGGTGAGGTGCCACAAGGAGCCCTCACACAAATTGTCATAAACAAAATGAATCATTACATACGAATTCATTGTCCCACACTAGAATTTTAAAACAGTTTATTTAGTGATGGAATTATTGTGAAATAAAGGATTCTAGATTGCCACCAGCTTTAAAGAACTGAAAAGCTCACTTGTTCACAAAAGACTTGGTAACTGATAATTTTGAAGCCAATTAGTCTTTCTATTGACTTTAACTGGACTCAAATAAGCTTAAGAGAAAAGGCAGATCACCTAAAACACATTGTTTTCCTCCAATCAGATAAATGCTGATATAAAAAACTCCAGTAGAAGTAGTTCATACTCTGCTCTGCTCTTAGTCCCACAGAGTGCTATCCAAATCAGAAGGAGAGAAGCTTAGTAAGTAAACTGTGAATCCTGTATTATAAGAAAGTTAGACAAAATCATTTTGCTGAGTTGATGGAGAGAGTTGAACTGTTCCCTCTATAAGAGGGAGCCTCAGGGTTGTGTGGGAAAGTTATGGAAATTAACTTTCTCTCTGGCTATGATAAACCACCAAGGGAAATTCATAGCAAATCTGTCTACTGCAGTTAGT